>OY282521.1:26375978-27006231 GCA_958296335.1 Urtica urens
CCGACAGAAGGAATCAACAACCAACCCGATTGAGGGAAAAATGAATTCCGGTAACAGAAACAATTATGAATTAAATCGTGTTTGGGTATAAATAATTTTAATTTAAATATTACTTTGCCTTGTTGTTTGTTTGTTTGACTGCTGGTCGCCAGCGACAAGTCGTTCACACACACTAAAATTGATTGCACAAATTTCAAGTTACTATTTCTCAGAATAATAATTTTATCAAATTACTAATATTTAAATAAATAAGTAAAAAACATCCATTCGCACCGTAAAGAACTCTAAGATTAGCTTATTTTTATTTTTATTTTTTCCTTTCAAGGAATTCCAATACGAAATTAACGGACTATACCACCTAAAAGATTGAATTTACTATTTCTAAATATCTTTAAAATTAGGCTACATAAAATGACATTACCTCATAAATCAAATGATAAGCTACATGATTATCCTAACATTTTCATATACGGTAATTTATATAAATGACGACTAGTTCCTTAAAATATAGTTTGAATTTGGATAGATAGCGTTCTTTTTTTCCTTTATTTTTCCAAAGAAAACTTCATAGACTAATCTTTCTTTGGAAGGAAAACTTCATAGACTTTTTTTAAATTTGTACTTTTGACCTAAGTACTTAGATAATACGAAATATTCTTTTAAATTGTTTATAGGTCAGAGTTTTCGAAATGGTTAACATTTGGTTAAACTTTGGTTAATAATAACGTTAAAGTTTAAGCAAATTTTTTGGACTATTTTCGCCTAAATTTTTTTCCCAGTAATCGCGTGGCTATTGAATGAGCGATAAAATTTTTGGACGAAAATAGTCAAAAAAATTTGGTTAAATTTTAATGTGGTCATTAATCAAAATTTAACCAAACGTTGACTATTTTGAAAAAGACATATCAAACGTTGTTCATTCCGACAATTTTTTGTTATTTATATATATTATTTACGCGATCGTATACCATCACAGAATTTATTCAAATGATCGAATTTAGAACAAATTATGTGAAAATTTTATGATTTCTATAGGAATTTTATGCCATTTATTCCCTCTATTTTCTTGAATCGGCAATAGTCTTTTTCACACACATATAAAATTAAACAGCCCTAATTCAATATATGATCCTCAGATTTAACCAAGAAGCTGAATAACGAAATATAAAGCAAGAACGCAAGAAGATTATTGTGGTTCGGCGCCAAATGCCTACTCCATGTTGAGCTCTACGGATAAAACTCGTGCACTATAATCAGAGTAAGTTACAATCAATATTCTCCAATAAACAATCATAAATTCGAATATACACCATCGAATTTCCCACGAGCGAGAAATCCCTACATCACCAAACCCTAGATCTTGGACCACTACTTAAAACACGTGAGCACAAGGAAAACCCCTTCACACAACCGAAATACACACACAAGGGTAATGTATTTGGGATTAGGACTTTGATTGTACAAGAATGGAGATGAAACATATATTCTGCGATCTAGACTTTAGAAGAGAGGTTGTGAGGTAGAGAGAAAAAGCGTATATATCTTATGTGCCTGAACAGAGGTTTGAGGCATTTTATATTTCCAAAACAAAGGCATAAACTCGGAATGCCTCTCAGCCAAACGATCAGACCACATATGATGGCTCTCAGCATTTTTCATCCACAACCGTCAGATCTGCTCCATGAACCGACGCTCCAGATTGAAGATGAATCCAATCTGATCTTCTTCCAAGTGAAACTCACGTTTCACTTCTGATTGTGTGTATGGGCTTGGCCCAAAATAAGTGTTGGACCTCTTCATTCCAACAATCTCCACCTAGGTTCAACATTGACGTATACCCGACTCGACACAGTACATTCGCTATTATCCGCGTCATGCCTCTAAATTCAGTCTGATCATCTCTCGACGCTCCTCGAGTTTAAACATAATTTAAACTCAACCTTCGTCACACTTTCTGAACCATAGCTTTCATGCTTAAACTTGAAACAATTTAATCATATCAATAGCAAGCATATTCGAAATAAAACAAAACTTGAAATTAGCAAATTTCAATAGCTCAAAATAAGCTAAAATGATCAAAAGGATACTCCTTAACCCTTGAATACCGAAAACCTTATCGGGTTTACTCATAATCCTAAGTTCTTCCAACATATCATGGAAAAACCTTTTCTTACCCATGTGTGGTTCAATGACCACATTCGAATCGGTAAACATAGCAGTTAAGATGAGAGGAGATGTAGAGAAGTTTATCGGAGTACTCAGAGTCTCTATTTCTCCAACTCGGATCACTTGCTCGTCCGTCGAAACTCCTCGATTGAGTCTGTCTATTTGAACACTGTGAGTTTCATGCTCGAACTCGGCGTACAGATCTGATCCTAGGCTTAGAGTAGGGTCTATCACATTCTTCTCCGGACTTTCAGCATCTTCTTGAGGCTCCACCTCAATTGGTGTTGGAATAGGTCTAGGGTTAAAAAAATTTATCATTAACCATATTAATAACGGAATATAAAATTTCTTTACAAGTAAAACAATTTTACTAACCTAGGCAAAGTGCATGAACATGTAAAAATTTAAAAACATTATTTAAAGTGCTTGAGTGCAAACCTTTCTTGTACCTTGATTTGGAGGAGTCTTGAGAAATGTAGATCTTCTAATATGGCTCGATTCCTTCAAACCTAAACGTGAACTCGATAAACCTAAGGTTTCTAATACATGAGTCTTTAGAGGTTTAGAAGGTCAGAGAGTGTCAAAGAACGCAGTGTCAGAGAGTGTCAGAGAGAAGGAATCAAACTCAATGCGGTTGTCAAGATTGCCATTCAGAAAAGCAGTCTTGATATCCATCTGCCAGATATCGTAATCGAGAGCGGCAACAATGGATAGAAGTATGCAGATGGATTTAAGCATTGCGGCAGTCGAGAAGGTTTCTTCATAATCGATACCTTCCTTTTGGGTGTAACCTTTAGCCACTAGTCGCGCTTTGAACGTCTTAATGTTCCCATCCGGACTCCTTTTCTTCTTATAGATCCACTTACACCATACATGTTTAACCCCTTCAGGTAGGTCTACAAGTTTCCAGACTTCATTAACATACATCGAATGCATCTCAACTTTCATGGCATCAAGCCAAAGGTTTGACTCATAACCAGCCATTGCTAGGCTGTAGGAAACAGGGTCATCCATATTAGTGACAGCTACGAGAACATCGCCATAAGACATGTACCTTTCGGGTTTTTTCAGAAGTCCTCCCACTACATTGAAGTACTACTTGACGAGGTTCTGAATTGTTAGGTTGCGTTTCAGTTGGGGTAAGAACAGTTCTTATAGATGAGGTAAAAGTTTCCTCTCCCAACTTTTCTTTAACCACAACTTTGCTTCTAGGTTTCGTATTCTTCATATAGTCCTCCTCGAGGAAACGGCCATTAGTGCTGACAAACGTTTTGTTGTCCTCGGGACTATAGAATGTGAAACCTTTGGTTTCCTTTGGATATCCAACGAAAACACAAAATTCTGACCTGCTAGCCAACTTGCTAGTCTTTTGCCTTAGCACATGTGCAGTCCATCGTTCATAAGGAGTACCATGGACCGTTTTAGACGGAACTTGGTTCAGAATATATGCGGCAGTTTCGAGGGCATATCCCCAAAAAGAATTATAGAGTGATGAGTAACTCATCATTGATCTAACCATATCCATCAGAGTTCGATTCCTTATCTCTGACACTCCGTTCTGTTGAGGTGTGCCAGGTGCTGTAAGCTGAGAAGCGATACGTTCTTCTTTAAGAAAGTCATCGATCAGATGAAATGGTTTTGATCAGTTTGTCACTTTGCTTTTCCACTAAAGCCTGAAAAACCTTAAATACGTTATAGGTCTTGGATTTGTGTTTGAGAAAATAGACAAATCCATATCTTGAGTAATCATCGGTAAAGGTAATGAAATATTCGTATCCTCCCCGTGCCTGAATTATGAGCGGACCACATACATCATAATGTATTAGTTCCAGCAACTCAGTGGCTCTTCGACCTTTATCAGAGAAAGGTCACTTGGTCATTTTTCTTCTATACAGGATTCACAAGTCGGCAGTGAGCCTATGGCAGAGGCTTTGAGTGGACCATCCCTCACAAGTCTCTTAATCCTATCTAGATTAATATGGCCAAGTCTTAAGTGCCAAAGATGTGTTGATTTTATTAGATCAGTGGATTCATTAGTTTTGATCCTCTTTGGTTCCCTAATTAGATCATTATCTATTTCAGTGTCTAATATCAAAGGTTGTGTAGGATAAAGATAGTATAAACCATTCTTCATATATGGATTAGTGACAAATGAATTTGAAAAAGAAATTCGAATTCCATTATCAATAAACTTTAAATAATAATTATGCTCAACAATTTGAGCTACAAATATTAAGTTTCTCCCAAAGGAAGGAACAAAATATACATTTTTCAAATTTAAAGTTCTGTCTTCAAAAGACAGTGTCACGGATCCCACAGTCTTAGCAGACACTAAGCTCTGGTCATCCAACTTGAAACAGACGTCGCCATCTTCTAAACTTTTACTTTTCCTGAACCTATTCAAGGAACAACAAATTTAGTTAGTAGCACTGGAATCAAGAATCTACAATGATACATTATCAGCTACTAAACAAGCTTCGGTAATCAGTACAATACCTTTCCCTTTAGTCTTAAGGTAGGCATGACAATTATATACCAAAGCCCTTCAGTAAGGTGAATCTCCTTCATTAGCTCGGTAACAGTGTACCCTAGCTTATTGATGAAGTAGTTCAGCTTGAAAGTATTGAAAGATTCAGGGAGGGTTTCCAAGATCATATCTATTTTGGTTTCTAAAAGCAATAAAGAGAGAGAATAACTCTGAAACGCTGTTGAATATTATTAATAATGGAATAATAAATTGATTACAATCGGTATACATATATATAGGATAATATCCCTGATTAATAACTTAATTATAGGAAACTAAATCCAGCTATAGAATAGGAAACTAATTCCTAAAGACAGTAATATTAAATGCACGCATACATGACTTAATCTTTTAGCTTATGAATCGTAACACTGCCCCTCAAGCTGAATGATAAATATTTATCATTCCAAGCTTGTCTATTAGTTGTTCGAGTGCCGGAGCATGAAGAGGTTTTGAAAGAATATCAGCAGTTTGTTGAGTAGTATGAATGTAGGAAACTCTGAGAATCCCTTCATCAATCTTTTCGTTTATAAAATGACGATCCACTTCCACGTGTTTGGTACGATCATGATGGACTGGATTATGTGAAATGGAGATGGCTGCCTTGTTGTTGCACCAAATTTTCATTGGCATAAACATCGAAATGTGCAGCTCCTATAACAATTTTTTTAACCACATCGCTTCACATATACCCGGAGAAGTAGACCTGAATTCTGCTTCGGCGCTGCTGCGAGACACGACATGCTGTTTTTTACTGCGCCATGTTACCAGGTTCCCGAAGACAAAGGAGCAGTATCCGAAAGTGGAGCGGCGATTGATCGGACAGCCTGCATAATCAGCATCTACGAAAATTTCAATGCCTCTATCTTCACCTTTTCTAAACATAAGACCCTTGCCAGGAGTGGCTTTCAAGTAGCGTAATATCCGATGAGTAGCTTGAAGATGATTCTCCATTGGTGAGTGCATAAACTGGCTTATATTGCTTACCGCAAATGAGATATCGGGTCTCGTTTGTGCTAGATAGATGAGTCGACCCATTAGACGCTGAAAACTCCCCCTGTCGACGGGTGTGCTCTCGTTGGAAGGATCATTCTTATTGGAAAGATCCATTGGTGTAGAGGTCGGCCACGCACCAAGAAATCCTGTTTCTTTTAGCAAATCAAGAGTATATTTATGTTGAGACACGCTGATTCCGTTTTTGCAGCGAGCAATTTTCATGCCCAAGAAGTATCGGAGTTGATCAAGGTCCTTCATTTCTTATTGATTTTAACAACGCGATCACCGGTAAGAATTATATCGTCAACATAGACTATGACGATAGAAATCTTCCGGTTTTCACAAAGAATGAACATCGTGTGATCAGAATGAGTTTGTTTATAACTAAACTAAAGAAGTGTTTGAGAAAACCTGTCAAACCATGATTTGGGAGATTGCTTGAATCCGTAGATAGATTTCTTTAGCCGGCAAACCTGATTTTTGTCGGTGTCAAACCCAGGCGGCAGCTCCATAAAAACTTCTTCCTCCAAGGTGTCGTTGAGGAAGGCATTTTTTACGTCGAGTTGTTGAAGAGGCCAATCAAAGTTAGCCACAGATAATAAGACTCGGATGGTATTGATTTTTGCAACAGGGGAAAATGTTTCTTGATAATCAATACCACGAGTTTGTGTGTATCCCTTGGCTACAAGGCGAGCTTTATACCGTTCCACGCTGCCATCATTCTTGTACTTCGTAGTAAACACTCATTTGCATCCCACTGTCTTATGTTCTTTAGGTTGAGACACCACATCCCAAGTGTCATTAGTTTTGAGCGCCCTTAACTCTTCAAACACCACAGCCTTCCGGTTTTCATCGTTCATAGCCTCATCAATCGTCTCAGGTTCAGTGCTTGCTGAAAGTTTAGTGATTAGGGCTTGCAAGGACAACGATAGATTCGAATAACCCAAAATTTTTGAGATGGGGTGTTAAGTACAAGACTTGATACCTTTACGAAGGGCTATGGGAAGGTCAAGATTTTCTGACTCAAGGATAGGACCGGTGCTTGGCTCAGGCGATGGAGGCAAAGGTTCTTCCTGGCTGTCTATGTCCCTTCTAGTGTAAACAAATTTGAATGGGCTGGACATATTTTTTTTGATTTGCCTGTGAAATAAGAGCAGATTGTGGATCCGAATTTAAATGTGTAGACTCTGTATTGGAATTGTTTGAATTATCATGAGGCTGATTTGTAGGATTTGAAATAGGATTTGTTTCCTTAAAATACTCCCAATCAGTATTTAATTTCTGACTTTCTGTTGTTGAGATGCCGAATTACTTTATTCACCTGAATAGTTAAATTGATTTTCAAAAAAATACACATCACGTGAAACAAAATATTTTCTTTTTATTGGAGAGTAACACCGAAAACCCCTTTGTGTAGAAGAATAACCTATAAAAACACATTTGTGGCTACAAGGATCCAATTTAGACCTGTTATTATGATGAATATGGACAAAAACAGTGCACCCAAAAACTCGAAAATCAAGAGTGGAAAAGCTAGGATTTTCTGGAAAACAATCTTTCAAGGCTGAAATGGGTGTTTTGAAATCAAGAACCCAGGATGGTAAATGATTTATTAAATGACAGGCAGTGAGAAGTTCATCCCCCTTAAAAAATTTGGAACATTACTACTGAACATCAGTGACCGAGTCATTTCTAAAAGACGACGATTTTTTCTTTCGGAAACTCCATTTTGTTGAGGTATATCAACACATGAATTTTGATGAATAATTTCATTTCTTGATAAAAATTTTGACATGTTCAAATTTAAATATTATGTGCCATTATCGGTACGTAATATTTTTATATGAGAATTATATTGAGTACGTACCATGGTATGAAATTTTTCAAAAATTGGCATAACTTCGGTTTTGTCAATCATGAGATAAATCCATGTAACACGAGAATGATCATCAATGAAAGAAATAAACAATCTTTTATTTGTGATTGAAGAAACACGGGATGGACCCCAGACATCATTGTGAATTAAAGAGAAAGGGCTTGATGGCTTATAATTATGAGATGGAAAAGAAAGTCGAGTGTGTTTGGAAAGCTGACAGACTTCACAAGAAAAAACATCGTTAGGATGAAATAACAGAGGAAATAAACGTTTAAGATAAGAAAAACTTGGGTGGCTGAATCTTTGATGGAGAAGGATTATTTTTTCTTGACGACTATGAGTGACGGAAGTGTGGACTATCTGACATGAGGAAGTAGCATCAAGGTAAAAATACAGCCCAGAATTTTTTTTAGCACGTCCAATCTTTCCCGAGACCAGATCCTGAAATACACAAGATTCAAGAGTAAAGTAAGCAAAACAATTAGAATCGCAAACTATTTTATGGATAGAGATCAAATTGTAAGATAATTTGGGAACAAACAGGTGATTTTTAAGGGTTATAGTTTGGCTGAGGTGAACTGTTCCAATGGCTGTTACACGAGCCAAGGATTTATCAGCCATGGTGACAAAGTGATTCCCATAGTAAGGTTTTAATGATGAGAAAAGAGAATGATTCCCTGACATGTGTTTAGAAGCACCAGAGTTGATAATCCGAGACTCACCATCGAAATCTTGTGGTGGTATGATTTTACCATGAGCCATCAAAGAGGTAGAGGTTGAAAATAGTTGGCCAATCTGATCCATCTGAGCTTTTGAGAATGTCGCTTCAGTGGATTCGGGTTTCTTTCCGGATATCTGACAAAGTGATTCCCATAGTAAGGTTTTAATGATGAGAAAAGAGATTGATTCCCTGACATGTGTTTAGAAGCACCAGAGTCGATAATCCAAAACTCACCATCGAAATCTTGTGGTGGAATGATTTTACCATGAGCCATCAAAGAGGTAGAGGTTGAAAATAGTTGGCCAATCTGATCCATCTGAGCTTTTGAGAATGTCGCATCAGTGGATTTGGGTTTCTATCCGGATATTTGAGAGCGAGAATCGTTTGATCTCTGATTTCGCGGGACCCAATCTGCCGGCTTCCCGTGAATTTTCCAGCAGGTGGCTTTGGTATGGTGAGGACAATTTCAATGATCACACCAAAGAGGCTTCTTTGATCCTTTAGACTCAGGATGACGAGCAACCATCGCTGAAGCTTCGATTGGTAGTGCGGTCATCCTCGAGTTGTTCGAAGGGCCAAGCATGATTTTCCTCCAAAGTTCTTTGCGGCGAATCTCAGCAAGGATGACGTCAATGACATGCAGCGGCTTTAAGCTGAGAATTCTCCCACGAACATCATCAAGAGCAGAATTTAGGCCTGCAAGAAAATCGTAGATACGATCTTTGGAAAGCATTTTTTGTAAAGATCAGCGTCAGCGGGATCTTTCCAACTAAATTGGTTAAAAAAAGATCCAATTCCTGCCATAATTTCGTAAGAGAATTGAAATAAGAGGTAACCGGATTATGCTCTTGTTTCATATTTCTGGCTCACATACGAAGATGAAATATTTGAGTAACATCTTCAAGATCGGAATAAGCCAACGCCACAGCATCCCAAATATATTTGGCAGTGGGATAAAGGAGGTAGATCTCGGCTATGCTCTCCTCCAAAGAGTTGGCGAGCCATGCCATGACCATCGAGTTTTGAATGTCCTATCGGAAAAAGAAGGATCTGTAGGCGCCGTTTGTTTGATAGAACCATCAATGAAGTCGAATTTTCCTTTCCCTCGAATCACCAGTTGAACCGATCGGGACCAGTGAAGATAATTTGGGCCTGTAAGTTTGAAACTGGTAATTTGTAAGGAGAGTATATTATTTTCGAAAGCAGTGGGAGTAATTGTAGAGACATGTAAAGATGCCTCCAGGGAGGATTCTAAACCATCTCTGCTTACTCCATCATTATCCATAAGGAATGAGTTTATCTCGATCTAAAAATTACTTTTAATGCTCTGATACCATAAAAGCAATAAAGAGAGAGAATAACTCTGAAACACTGTTGAATATTATTAATAATGGAATAATAAATTGATTACAATCGGTATATATATAGGATAATATCCCTGATTAATAGCTTAATTTTAGGAAACTAAATCTAGCTATAAAATAGGAAATTAATTCCTAAAGACCAGGAATATTAAATACACGCATACACGACTTATTCTTTTAGCTTATGAATCGTAACAGTTCCTCTATCAGTCTTACATCCAAGGATTTTCATGTTATTGAGATAACTTATGATCAGCATCACATGTTCTCTAACAGGACTCCTAACTTTCATACGATAGTTCACAAACTGTCGAACCGCTTGTTATCTAGCCCAATGCCCTTGCCCTCTAAATATCTCATAGAGATTGAAGAGCATGCAATAGGATGAATCAAAATCACGATGTTGTTGTTTCAACACATTGTTCATCGATCCTAAAATATAGCACCTCGCAATCTCATTGGATCCAGGCTACTAGGGTGTCCTTGTCTTCTTGAGTTGAATCGTTATTCGTTTCAGGAAGACATGGGGTGGTAAGTACCCATTTGTGCTTGTTCATAGAAAGGACGATGTCTATGTTATGTTTCTAATTTACGTATACTTTCTGTTCCAATTTATTCGAGCAAAGGATTATTGAGAAAGTGTTTAGAGACATGTTGCTGATCGTTGAAACAATTTATGATTAATCTTTTGTTTAGGATTTTAAGTTTAAGTTTAGATAGGAAAAAATTAAAAGGTGTTATGAACAATAATGACACTTTACTCCTTCAAGGGAAGGCTGTATAGAGTTGCCTTTCATAAGTAAATGACATATCATTAATGCATAGTCATGATGTCAATACATCAATGCTTTGACTAGCCACCTTATAAAGAAGTTTGATCACTCAAAAATTTTCGCAAGGCCTCGAGGGAGGATTACTAGATTTTGAGTCTAAGTGTATAACCAACCACTTAGTTCAATAAGATCTACTTTGAAAACAATCCGGCAAGGCGAGGCCTTGTCTCATCGTTTCACCTTTGAATGTAGGTTTAAAATCAATTTTAAGAGCAATGCGTCTATCATTAAAGAAAGGGTCACGAGAGTGACTCTTAGTCTGGCGACATATCCACTTAACATTAGTGTTGGAGATCGTGGGTTGCAAACAATAAGTACAACCCTCCCATTTAGGTTTTGGAATAAGGCACATCTTCTCTTGTACGTTTGGAAACACGTTTCCATGAGTAAAGAGAGATAGAGTGGATCACTATAAAAAAGAACCCTAAAATCGATATTTGTGAGGAGAGAGAGCAGTGTTAATGCACAAAGGCACAAGGAACATACTCGGATCTTTTTGTCAATTAATTTATTTTCCTAAGAAAAGTGTGTGAGATTAATAAATCTCACTTTTGCACTTGAAAGTTTTTGAGATTCAAAATTTTCTAAAACTAATTTCTTCATCTTTATGACATCTTCTTTCAAGGTATCTTCACGGTGGTCGAGTGCGCGAATGTCGGAAAGCCACGATAGTATCAAGAAGAGGGGAAGAAGCGAGGAGTCGCAAATCCGGATTCAAAATCCTGGACTCGCGGAATGCCGTACACCTCGAACTTAAAAGGTCATAAATGACACATCCAGTATCTGATTGAGGTGAAACAAATTGCATGGGATAGCTAACTTCCGTTTTTGAGCATAGACATTCATACATAAACATAATCTTAAATAAGAATGGATATTCAATTTTTATTTAAATTCAAAACAAAACAAATACAAAAGTATTTAATATCAAAAATCTCATTTGTGGGCATAAATGCCAACAAATAACACATAATAATGTATGCATGAGAGTTATATGATTTCTATCATATGAAATGAAAGTACAATTTTTTTTCTAAATGTAATCTTGTTATTCCGATCATCAGGTCATCCAACAACTCACTGCAATAACCTTCGGAATAACAAGCAGCCAACCCTCAGACCCGAGCAATTTAGTCATAAAGGTGACTCCAATATTTTACTTTGTCTAGAATCCTCTAATTGTACCATCTCCATACATAGGGGCGCTCAGGAGCACCTTGAAAGCTCAGACGTGTCCAACACGCCGGCTAATTACAAATTCTAATACCATGCGCCCGTCAAGATTCCATGACAAAAATACAAGTCTACAGACTTGCTCGTACCACTGACATCGATTGTTTTTAAGTGTTTGGTACTCAATGAAGTCGGAGTACGATCCTAACTACAACGGGAAGAGCATCATTACAAACTCGAATAATTATTGTTAAATATGCTCTTTATGGTATTTTTAAAAAAACTCAAGGTGTGAACTTTCAAGCCTCTGGAACAGATAACTCAGTTGGAATCTGAGGTATGTATTTCCCTGCTTTTCCCGTAACTCCGTTAATCGGGTGAATATTAAATTAGTAAGTTAAAGGAAGACTAACTACTCCTGTAGACAAAGGTTTGGGTTATTAGAAGTTACGTTTAAACTTATTGGATAAACTAGAAGCTACATTTTCATGAACAGTGGCCAAAATCTTTATCTTAATTAGTATATCAAATTTATGGGCTTTCAACTAGTATTGATTAGTAAGACAGTAAAATGCACATAAAAATGTGATTCTCTTGGTAAATAGTTGACTTAATTCCCACTTACTTGGATTTCTAATCCGCTACCTCCTTTCTTATCTAACGCCTAATTGTTACTTCGATAACTGAAAATATCCGAGAAATAAAAGGGAGCATTAGATGTCATTAGTTCTTAACTCAGCAGAACTCTTGGGATTGGTGTCCAAAAAGGAGATTAAGACATTTAAATACATTGTATTTAATTTTGCTGAAACATTAATACAAATAAATATTCATTCTTTATTATGTTTGTGTTTATGTATGAATGCTAAGCTCTGAAACTGTCATCAACGAAAGGGGTGCTAAGTATAGACTTGACAAGATAGCCTCTTGTGACTAGTTTAAACATTTGTTTGCAATCTTAAGATCGATAGAGCAATCGAGTCTAAGTTATGATTGTTTGAATGAATCATGATATCCTATCTTGTGATATAGAGAGTTGTGACTCTGTGTTTCATTCTTGATATCTTGTAGAAGATATTGAACAAGACCTGCGATACTATGAAGCTCGAGATAAAACTGTTTAATCACTCGAAACTTCAAGATGACATTCGAGGGGTACTTTCGTACTTACCTAAATCCTGAAGTGAATAAATAATTGATATTACACCTTATGACATTTGATTTGTCAATGGGCAATGACTAAATTATAGTTGTATCTGACCCAACGGTTGGTGTCATAACGTTGTGATATTGGGTTATGTGATTCACAGATATGGAATTCATGTTGAAACAATGAAAGCGCATGAGTATCACATTATGTTTTGTTATGAAAGAGTGAATGAATAAATCTGGCCAGGTATTCATCGAATAAAAACATTCTTTGATTAAAACATGCATATGTAAAGACATCTCACTCTATGTTTTTCTCATTCACAAATAACAATGGAGTTAGTGAAATAATAACTCAGGGGTAAAACGGTAATTATACTCCTTTGAGTTAAAGATACACATGAAGGGTAATATCGTAAAGTACTCCTTTGATCGTGTGAAGAATTGTTTTATCACATCAAACGGAAAATATACGCACATGAACTTAGAGAGTCTCAGTATTAGTCCTTTAGTGGAATCGACAAATATTAAGAATTTAAAGACGGAGAAAGTTTGTGAACTTTTGAGTCCGATCTTTATTCGAAAGCTTCTTTCATGTGGGTCCATAAGGTCTCAATGATAGACACTCGAATTAGATTGAATGAACAAGAATGATTGATTTACTCATTGAATATAAATTTTGATTTATATCGAGGAATTATTTTCTTAGTGACTAGATAAATAATTAGTTATTTATCATTACATTTATTTTATGAATCATGATGAATAATTATTTTGATAATGATAAATTTTGATGATTCAAATAAATAAAAGAAGAAAATAAATGTTTTCTCATTTCGTACTTATTTGTGAAGTATGAAATTAATTAATGAAATGTCATTAATAAATGGGAGTTCTACATTAATTGAATTTAGAATAGAATTTGAGAATTAAATATATTATTTTGGCCGAGTATAGGATGTTTGTTGGTCTTGAGAGAATCCCCAATTCCCATTGTTCAATTAAGAGACCATTCTCTTAATCTCCCATATATTCAAGTGTATTATTGTTGATTATGAAATTATGGTGTTTGGTGATTTAATTCTACATAAATTTGATTTTTAGAATAAATCTTGAAGTCTCGAAAGTTTTGGTCAATCCTATCCCGCGAGAATCCCAGTCAGGCGTCCAATTCGGCGAGGCTCCAAGTCCGGCGACTCGCCCCTGCGCGCGTCCAGTCCGGTGATGGCGTCCAGGCGATTCCAATCCGGCGAAGGTGTCATGCGTGCTCCTGTCCGGCGAAAGCGTCCAGGTCCCAGCCCGGTGAAGGCTCCCAGTCCGGCGACCCTCCTGGCCCACTGTGCTCTTCTCTAGAGAAAACGTCCAGGTCCCAGTCCGGTGAAGGCTCCCAGTCCGGCGACCCTCCTGGCCCACTGATCTTCTGTCCGGCGACCTTCCAGACACGCTGAAGACCTGTCCGGCGAGACCTGTCTTCCCTGTCTGGCCAGCATGCGTCTAAGGCAATCCGGCGAGCCTTCTTCATTGTTTTGACTCGGTGTGGCATTTCAGAGATAGCGAGTAACGTCGGGATTGTTTACAATCTCTATTGTAAGTATTTCTCAACGAATTGGATGCCTATAAATATATAAATTATTTATATAGGTTGATAGTGTGTTCAATTGTTGCTTAACATGTTTTAATAAATTTGTTTATTAATATGTCAATAAATTTTAATGTCTAGGTTGTTTAAATATATTAAAAATTGTTTTTAATATGTTAGATCTAATTATATATTTCCGCCACAGAGGATGTGTTATATAGTTAAATTGTTTAAATTGTTAAATAAATTCCAACGAATGGTATCAAAGCTAATTAAAGACATTAAAATTTAGGTTTAATGACTAGTTCTGAAATTTATTTGACTAGTTGGTGTTGGCATTTTTGTATGATTATTATTGCATTATGAATGTTATAAATTGTGTGAATGTGTTTATGGATGGATCCTCGTTTAATATGGTCCTAGGATTTTATTTCCGGTTATCGTCCCGGGTTTAATTTTTATCTATTTAAATTGTGAGTCTCAATTTGCGAGAACATTTAAATTGTAATTAAATTTATTGTAATTCGACGACGAGAGGACAAGGGAGGCAGCACCTCGGGCTTGGCCGCACGTTGGAAAACGTGTGGGGGCTAACCCGAGACATCCGATGACGCGTCACAAGATCCCTTGGCCGGATTCCCTCTTGCAGATTAAATAGTTTAATTTTCATTTTATTTTCCTATTGGGTTGTATTTAGAAATGAGCCATTTAGTGAGTTTAATATTTTATGCTTTAAATTATTTAAACTCATTGCATATCACCTCACATGTCATATAGGATTGAACGCCAACATCATTTTGAAATGAAATGTTCATATAGTTTATAATTAAATAAAAAGTTATAACAATTGTAAACTGTTTTAAAGAATATGATTCTTTGCAAAATTAAGTGTGAGAGCTGTTTATCATAGAAGCAACCTAAGGTCCCCGACGCGTGTATAATTAACTAAATATATGATGAACTAAGAGTTACCCATAGTGGCCCTCCCTTCAATGAGAGTACTTCGGAAGTATTAAGTTAATGATACTGTTACGAACTAAGTCTTAAAGAGGAACGATGAAGCGGGGTCTCCACATAAGTGAACCGTCTTCAAAGTAACTTTATTAAAGACCCACATGTCTTCAAAGTAAATCAACAATCCTAGTTCATTTAATCTCTTCCAAGTGTCTATCATTGAGACCTTATGGACCCATATCAACGAAGCTTTAGAATAAAGATCGGATTTAAAAGTTCACAAACTTTTTTCGTCTTTTAATTCTTAATATTGGTCGATTCCACGAAAGGACCAATACTGACACTCTCTCTGTTTATATGCGTATATTTTCTGTTTGATGTGACAAAATAATTTTTCACACGATCCACGGAGTAACTTACAATATTACCTTTCATGTGTATCACTAACTAAGGGGGATGTAAAATTACCGTTTTACCCATTGAGTTATTATTTCACTAACTTATTTGTTATTTGTGAATGAGAAAAACATAGAGTGAGATGTCTATACATGTCACATGTTTTAATCAAAGAATGTTCTTATTCGATGAATACCTGGCCAGGTAAATTAATTCACATTCTCATAACAAAGAATAGTGTGATACTAATGCATTTTCATTTTATCAACATGAATTCCATATCTGTGAATCATATAACCCAATATCACATCCTTATGACACCAACCATTGAGTCAGATGAAACTATAAGTTAGTCATTGCCCATTGAAAAATCAAATGTCACAAAGTCTAATATCAATTATATATTCACTTCAAGATTAAGGTATGTACCAAAGTACTCCTCGTATGTGATCTTGAAGGTTCAAGTGTTTAAACGGTTTTATCTCGAGCTTCTAAGTTTCACAGGTCTTGTTCTATATATTATATAAGATATCAAGGATGAATCATAGAGTCACAACTCTCTATATCACAAAATTAGATATCATGATTAAGATATCAAGGATGAATCATAGAGTCACAACTCTCTATATCACAAAATTAGATATCATGATTAAGATATCAAGGATGAATCATAGAGTCACAACTCTCTATATCACAAAATTAGATATCATGATTAAGATATCAAGGATGAATCATAGAGTCACAACTCTCTATATCACAAAATTAGATATCAATACTTAGATTCGATTGCTCTATCGATCTTAAGATTGCGAAAAAATGTCTAAACTAGTCACAAGATGCTATCTTGTCATGTCTGTACTTAGCACCCCTTTCGTTGATGACATTTTCAGAGGTAGCATTCATACATAAACACAAACTTAACAAAGAATGAATATTTATTAACATTAATGTTTCAGCAAAATATAGATACAAATGTATTTCATTGTCTAATATCTCCTTTGTGGGCACCAATCCCAACACCCATGTCCTCATTCTCCGAGTGCTGACTTGAGTAAGGAAGCCAAGGACGCCTACGATGCGTGGATGAGGTCTGACGCGATTGCTCGATGCTACATATTGGCATTGATGAGAAATGTGTTGCAACAATCTCATCTAGACATCCCCACATCATATGAAATCATGTTTAATCTCCATGAGATGTTCGGATGCCATGGGCGTCAGGTAGGGCAGCAAGCTTCTGCAGTTTCATGAACTGCAGGATGAAGCCAGGATCTTCTATTCGGGAACACATGCTACTGATCATGGGTCACCTGAACGATATGGAGATCTTTGGTTCTGGGATCGACGGAGAGACCAAGATAGACATGATCCTGGAAACTCTAACGGAATCTTATGATAGCTTCTGTCTGAACTACTCCATGAACAAGCTCAATTACACAGTGACTGAGCTCATGAAGGAGTTGCAGACTGCCGAGAGACTTCTCCCTAAGAACAAGAAGAAGTCGGGAGAGCTCAATGTTACTACACATAGAGCCTCGACTACTGATTCTAAGAGGGTGATGAGAGGGCCCAAAAACGCCAACAGAATGGGTTCCAAGAAGCCTTACATGAAGCCTGTGGATGCTAAGGGCAAAGGCATCGCAAAGGTGGACAAGTCTTAGCACAAGTGTTACCATTGCGGAGAGGCTCGCCACTGCCGGAGGAACTGTCTTACTTACCTCAAGAGTGTCAAGGGGAAAGGTACGATCTTTGTTACTCAAGCTTGTTACACTACAAACAAGGCATCGCCCTGGATCCTAGAGTGCGGGGCATCAGACTGTGTTGTGTGTTATTTGAATGGTTTCAGGAAAACCAGGAGCTTGAGTGACGGGGAGGTCAGATTCAACTGGGGTGTTGGAACGATAGGCGGAGCAAGATCTGTCGGGACCATGAAGCTCAAGTTTGGATATAAGACTTTATTGTTGAATAATGTTTATTATATTCCGGATTTTTGCAAGAATTTTATTTCTTCTGGTCGTTTAGAAGAACAAGGTTTCAATTTTAAGATCAATAATGGTATTGAAATTTTTATTGATGATTCTTTTATTACTAAAGCTCAACGAGTGGATTCTATTCATTATTTTTATCCTCTTGAGCCGACAATCTTGGACACCGAAGTGATTAGAGACTTCCTCGGGAAGCATAAGACGACACATATCTATGGCACTTACGTCTTGGACATATTGGCCTAGATAGGATTAAGATATTTACAAAGGATGGTCCTTTGAAGTCTCTAACCGTGGGAAGTCTTCCCACGTGTTAATATTGTCTCGAAGGCAAGATAACCAAGAGACCCTTCTCCTCAAAGAGTCTGAGAGCCACACAAGTATTGAAACTCATACATAGTGATGTATGTGGTCCAATAAACATCCATGCAAGAGGAGGTTATGAATATTTTGTAACCTTCATTGATGACTACTCAAGGTTTGGTCATGTCTACCTTATGCGACACAAGTTGGATACTTTTGAAATGTTTAAAGAGTATAAGGATTTAGTTGAGAAGTAGACGGAGAAACATGTCAAAACCCTTCGATCAGATCGTGGTGGAGAGTACTTGTCTGGAGAGTTCAAAGACCTTCTTGAAAACGCAATATGTTGACTGTTTTATAATGTTTCTTAAGATGTTATTGACATATGTTGAGACATTGATTACAATAGTAATATCGACAGTAAAAATAAATGACACAAAGAGTTGTTTACCCAGCTCGGCAACTGCCTACATCTGGGGGGATATCTATCCCGGTGAAAGAGTATACTATATGAACGGAACAACAAAGTTATAAAGGATTTACAAACGAATATTTAATTCCTAAACCTAACACTTTTTTTCCGAAGTAGAACTCGACCTAAGGCTCCCCCTAGGTGTGAGCATCGTTCAACTTTTTCACCTCAAACACCCACCGGTGTTTATTCCAAACCTAGGCTCTTCCTAGGAGTGAGCTCTCCTCAGTTTTCATAACACACACATAGTGTTTACAATAAAACATTAGAAGGAAAGATACAACATAAAGCGCAGTCACTGGTTTTGTCTCCTTAAAGCAACAAAACCTTCACACAACCCTTACATGGTTGAAACACAGGTTGAACACTCCAATGTTGATGTGGGTTTTTGGCGCAGGAAGTGGTTTTGCCTTAATGAAAATAGCCAATAAGCTTGTACTAACAATCTCCCCCTTTGGCTTTGAGTAGGAAAAACTCAAGAACACTTCTGAATCATCAATATTGTGAATCGACTCGTGTCACAGTGACCGACAGAGGATTTGAAGCACGCAAACTAAAACAGGGTATCAGAAGTTTAAAGTACCACAAGTATCTCCCCCTTTTTGTTAATCAGAAGCAAAGGGATGGCAACGGAAGGATGCAAAGGAGAAACAACTTCTTTAGAGAGTCTTCAACAACATAACAATAAACACTTTCATCAACCACCATCATGTTCAATGACAATAATTTGAAGAATACAATTCCACCGAATAGCATTTTGAAAGCCCTGGAAAGACATTCTTGACACACCTCTTTTTCTTCATTTCGGCTTTGACTTCCTCCTGATCTAAGTGATCCCTAATGTTAGAGACGAGATCTGCCACATCTTCTTCGAGTCTTTATCTTCACAACTTGAGACGTGGATTCTCCGAGAAAGTTGTTACCTTGCGGGGGGACAGCGACTTTGTGGCATCTTTCTCTATTTGAAAACAACCGCTTATTGACAGACTCTTCTAGACCACAACCTTTTTCTTCGAGGATGAATAAGAATGAACATCTTCTGTAGGAGAGACAAGAACAACATAGACTGATTCCAACATGAAAGGCAGCACATCCTCGATCGAAGTCGATGAAATTGCCATAAAGTCTAGGCTGATCGGAGAGAGAAAAGACTACCCTCTTTGGATGCATTCTTGAGTATTTTTGAATGAGCAATCTCTTTTGTTTTCGTGGAGAGCTTCTTTCTAATATGTAAATGTGAGTGAAACCCGAATCAAAAGATCAACACACAATTTTATTTCTGGAACACTACAGAGAGACCCATTCCAGGATTCTTCCAATACAGTGCATCTGAAAGAAATTCTGTCACAAAACCAATTGAAAAGTAGGAAGAATAGACTCGAAGAAGCTCTCAGGATTTTATCCTCGCATTAACGATGTCTCTGGTGATGTTAGGCGCTTCCAAAGAGTCATGTGTTCTGCCGAAATAAAAACAACCAAGACTAACGATTTAACAAATAACTCTCCCTTTGGCTTTTAGGAGGCAAAACACAAGCAGCCTGAGACATATAGAAAAAGCACATAAGGTATCATCATGATCAACAGTCGCATAGAGTCTCACAAACCACATTGGTTAGAAAAGGCAAAAAGACATCTCATAGAGCACACAAACCATCTTGAAATAAGCAACTCATCGTCACAGAGTATCAACATGAGAGTCAACAGACAACCAGCTCCACAGCTCCACTCCCCCTTTTTGCCTCAGAAAAATGCCAAATGCAAAAGAAATAAGACTCTTCATTTGCTGTATCAACTCTTCATCATTCTTACTTCCATAATAAACTTTAGAGACCTGCTCATACCCTTGAGAGAAGAATAACCAATGTGAGAGTCATCTCTGGCCTGACCATCGACAACCCCCCCTAAAGGTTGTTCCTATCAAACACAACACGTTGCAAGATCATCTCTCATACTCTATAAAATTATTTGCGCAAGATTAATTCTTCTTTCATACAAAGGACCTGATCCCACTTCTGGATCTTACTATCAAGTTGAAAAACTCATTCATAGAATTGCCTCATAAAATAAATTTAGGAATTAGAGGCCCAAATGAAAATGATAGAGTAACCCAGCGTCACTTAGCATCACACTCTTTGAACCTTGATAAGCTTCTCCAAAAGATGTCTACAATGGTTTCTTGAACAAATTTTCTTTTTCTTCTTCGTTATCTTCAAAAGTGTTATTCACACAGTCTAGAGCTACTTCAGGAACACCAGATTCTTCCACATAGACCTGGAATAATACTAGCTCTAAACTATTTCATCCACACGACAAAAATCAACTTCATCCAGTGATAACACCATATTCAGCATCTATGATAGATAAAAGACCAGCATCTACTCATGTATGAATCATAGGCTCTAATTATTTCCAAGAAGAAGATAGTAGCAAGGATTTCTCTTAATATCATCATCACACCAATCATCCAAAAAAAATACACATTGGAGTTGATACAAGCAAGCAAGAGATAATACTCAGAAATACATCATCAATGAACTTTCCTTTTATGAGAGGACAAACATTTGAGTTTGAATGACAATAAACAGCTAACCCCATAAACGAAAAAAGCCGGAGTAAATCATGGCGACAAAGACATAACTTTTGCAAAGAGAAAATTATTCGAGACTATCGAAGAATCTTCCATGTCAGAGATAAGAGAAAATAAGCACTCAAGCTGGTTTAGAAAAAAACTCACAAATGTGGTGAGGTATGTGGACCACGGAGAAGAAAACACCAAAACTTGCGAAGATAAATCGCACAAACTTCGACGATCCTAAAAGAGCAGTGGTTTCTGCCTTCGTTAACTGTTAGATCGTCATGAAATTTTAATAGGGGGTTCATCACACGTAGATGCAAGTTTTGACCAGAGGAAAAATGAATCGGAGTTTTCCAAGTCGGTCTGCAAGCAAGAAACTAGAGCAGCAAATTCTGATTTTCTGAAAATCTGGTACCATGTCTTTTTTTTCTGTGCAAATGTCGGTCAAAACGTAGGCATCATTTTTCTCAACAACATTATGGCTCAGATTCTCGGCCAACTCTCTCTTCCCCCTAATTGACCTAACCTAATCACTATTCTCGGCCAACTCTCCCTTCTCCCTTTTGTGTGTTTTTGGCCGAGAGATTAGAGAGATCGAAGGCGTCCAGGCGATTCCAATCCGATGAAGGTGTCCTGCGTGCTCCTGTCCGGTGAATCATCCAGGTCCTGGTCCGGTGAAGGCGCCCAGTCCGGCGACCCTCCTGGCCCGCTGTGCTCCTGTCAAGAGAAAGCGTCTAGGTCCCAGTCCCGTGAAGGCTCCCAGTCCGGAGACCCTCCAGGCCCGTTGATCTCCTGTCCGGCGACCTTCCAGACACGATGAAGACCTTTCCGGCAAGCCATGTCTTTCCGGCCAGCATGCGTCTAAGGCAATCTGGCGAGTCTTCTTCATCGTTTTGACTTGGTGTGGCATTACGGAGACAACGAGCAACATCGGGATTGTTTACAATCTCTATTGTAAGTATTTCTCAACGAATTGGATGCCTATAAATATATAAATTGTTATATAGGTTGAGTGTGTTCAATTGTTGCTTAACATGTTTTAATAAATGTTTATTAACATGTCAATAAATTTTAATGCCTAGGTTGTTTAAATATATTAAAAATAGTTTTATGTTAGATCTAATTATATATTTCCGCCACATAGGATGTGTTATATAATTAAATTGTTTAAATTGTTAAATAAATTCCAACAAGAACACCAATCCCTTATACTCATCATAAATAGACAAAGCAGAACAAAGGGTATGGAATTCATATCCATCATACGCAAACAATGTTCTCATTCAAGAGAAACAGCAGAATAAGGACACAAATACTAAACAAAACAACAATAGAGAGAGGCGAAAAAATTCTAAACATAGATGCTACACGTGAAACATAAGATATAAGATCTTATATTCTCCTTAAAATACTCACTAATCAAACCCGATATTAAGAACCCAAGAGTAAAAAAAAACTCGTTTCCATTCACTATGAGCCATAAGGAACTAAGATAGCTAATCATAGATCTGTAAAGAAAGCCTCACGTCTAAGAGCCTACAAAGTAAAAATATCTCTATGTTGGATTACAAGCGTAATTAGTAACCCGTGGTATAAAATAAATACATATAAACTTGAAAATGCTATTAATCGTAATAAAAAAAGTAAATCATTAAAGTAAAATAATTACTTAAAAATAATAATTAACAAACTTAGTTTGAATAATAATTAGAAAATTAATCATAATTAATAAGGTGGTGTTGAGCCTCTATTTTTAAACCACTTCCTTAACTATTTTCCATAACTTAGAATTTATAATAACATAGATAAAAATAATATAGTTTGACTTTAGCTAACGGCCCTAGCCTCGAGGACTCACAGCCTCGAGTCCACGTTACACCGTTAAGTCTCCATCGCTGCTCTCCGTCTCGACATGCCAAGGCCTTGCAGCCCTCGCCGAGTGGTCGGTGCATACCCTCACAACCTTTGAACACCTTGCCAAGTCGTTGTTCGCTGTCGAAATTGGGCAGCGCCTCCCCGAATCGTCGTCGAACCCAAAAAGCCCTCGTTGCTTGCCCGCGACTCGCAAGATTCATTGTGGCTACGTCCTTGTACCTACGATACGAGCTCAAAACAAGACGCACCTATTCTAAGTTATTCACTTCCTAATGAGTCTCCGACTCGCCTAGAAAGTCATTCATCCAAAACTAATCCTAGACATAATAGAATCACATCACAAAATCATTCAAAATATCTCAACATCAAGCTACAATCTGAAACCCGAAACGCTAAATCAACCTAAAACTGAATTATCTAAACAGTGATTTTCAGACTCGAACACTAGTCAAAGAATTTAACATAACATCCTCTACAAAACTCAGAATGAAACGATTCCACTTGCAAAAGAAATGTAACTTCCATACATTTTTTATTGATACATTACAAGCTCAATTTGGAGTAAGATTGCTATCTCAAAAACATCCCGCAAAATAGAAATACATATTCGGATTTTCAAAATTTCACTACTCAGATCAAAACTTTGAAAAATCATTTCTTCCTCAAAACTTAAACTAATTAGACATTATTGTCCATTTTAGAAACCTTAGATATTTATTATCTAGGAAAAATAATAAGAAAAAATAATCTTGTACGAAACTGACCTAACAACGCCTTTTTTATCAAACGTAATTTGGATGAAAAATGGTGTAAACGACCTAATCTCTTACTTACCTTTGATCATGAACGACCTTCTCTCTCTCTCTCTCTCTCTCTCTCTCTCTCTCTCTCTCTCTCTCTCTCTCTCTCTCTCTCTCTCTCTCAAAGAACTGCCACCTCGCTGTTCTTATTTTCGTTTGTTTGTCGTGGGTGTGTATGAAGATAAGGTTATAATAATAGTCTAGAGTTTTTAAATGTGGCTGAATTTTTTTTTATGAGATAATGATGAAAATAATTCCTACAAAATATTTCACATCAATTTTCTTACAAATAACTCACCTTCTATTGTTAATCAGTCCATTTATTATTTACGGCTAAATATGTAGTCCGTAATAAAATATAAAAAATTTAGAAAATAAACAGAGATAAATTCTCTTTGATTATAATTTATTCACTACTACAAAAGATACCTTTAGAAGCGACATGAGGAATTAGAAGCGACAATATTTTTACAAGGTAAAGTTTCAACAATTAGAAGCGACTAGTCGTTTTTAACGTAAACACTCCGATGTTTCCAAACAAATGTATATTTTGACTATTAGAAGCGACTAGTTGTTGGAGTCGACATATTAGAAGCGACTTGTCGCTTATAAATGCCAAAAATATTGGCTCCCAACCTCCGCGCCAAATATTTCAGTATATTTGGGCATTAGAAACGACTAGTCGCTTCTAATGTCCCCAAATATTTGGCTCCAAAATTTCTTTGCCAAAATTTTGCTAAGTACTGGGCATTCGAAGCGACTAGTCGCTTCTAATGTCGCTTATAATGCCCCAAATATTTGGCTCCACCATTCCTCCGCCAAAATTTTGCTAAGTATTGATTTCTGCGCATTAGAAGCGACTAGCCACTTTTAATGGCCCAAATATTTGGCTCCACAATTCCTCCTCCAAAATTTCGTTAAGTATTGATTTCTGGGCAACGAGGATGACGTGGACAACGATGATAATTGTAAATTATTCGATGTTTTAGAATTATCGGTTTACATTTATTTACTTATGGACTTTCGTTTATGTTATTATCGACTTTAGACATTGTCGATTATGTTATTATTGACGTTCAATTATGTTACTATCGACTTTTGATTATATTTAGTTTATGTTTAATTTGATTTAAATTAGTAAATTTCAATATTATTAAATGTAATTATATTTATATTCATTTTAATTAAATAATAATAATATATAATTAATTAATAATATAAAACCGGAAATAATTTTTTTTTTTTTAAGTTTTAGAAGCGACGAGTTGCTTCTAAAGTCGCTTCTAAAAATATGGCGGGTAATAATTAGAAGCGACTAGTCGCTTCTAATGTCGCTTCTATTGTTACCCACCATATCTTCTCACGCTTTTTTGGCGATTTTAAGGATCCTTAGAAGCGACTACGGAATTTTGTCGCTTCAAAACATTAGAAGCGACTTTAGAAGCGACGCACCTTTAGAAACGACTATTTAGAAGCGACTTTTTGACCTTTAGAAGCGACTTTTGTCGCTTCTATAGGTCTTTTCTCTCCTAGTTATTTGGAATATATTTAAGGTGTTTCAGAGATTACTTTCACTCTCGAGACTCTACTTAGTACTCAAGATCTCACCGAAAATCTTATTCGGGAAAGTAAATTTATTCGAGTCAAACTCGAGATCGTCAATTCATTCTAAAATACTTAATTGACCTTAAATGCTCATTTTTCTAAATATATGACTAATTCATGGTCTCGTGAAATTAAGGAGAACTCATTATTGACTCTAATATTCACAAGGCGAGTTGCACTAACAAATCTTACTTTACAATCCCTACCCCTTAACTTGGTTTCGTCCTCGAAACTAGAACAAGTTAGGGAATTTCTCTCGCATTTTAGTTACCAATTCTCAAGTTGCTTCTTCCATTGCATGTCGCCTCCATATTACTTTTACCAATGGAATACTATTGTCTCGCAAGACCTTCTCCTTACGATCTAATATCTCAATTGCAGGTTCCTCATACCTAACCTCTGGCGAAATTTCAACTTCTTGATCTTGCAATATGTGTGTGGGATCTGAGACATACATCCTAAGCATGGAGACATGAAACACCTCATGGAGATTGGACATTGACGGTGGTAAAGCTAGGCGATAAGCTACTTTACCCACCCGCTCTAAGATCTCAAAAGATCCAATAAATCTAGGACTTCGTATTCCTTTCTTTCCAAATTTCATAACTCCACGCATCGGAGAGACTTTTAGGAATACTTTATCGCCAACCTTAAACTCTAGAAGTCTTTTAAGCTTATCAACATAATTCTTTTACCGATTTTGGGACGTTTTTATACGAGCTTGAATCTTCTTGATGACTTTGTTTATTTCTTCTAAGATCTATAGGCCGATTATCTTGCTTTCACCGGCTTTATTCTAATGAATTAGAGAACGACACTTACTTCCGTAAAGAGCTTCATATGGAGCCATACCAATTGTCGCTTGATAACTATAGTTATATGAGAACTCAGTTAAACAAATATAATGGCTCCACGAACCCTGAAAGTCCAAAACACATGCTTGAAAGCATGTCCTCAAGTATTTGGATAGTGCGCTCACTTTGTCCATCTGCTTGAGGATGAAAAGTTGTGCTAAACTTCAATTTTGTTCGATTATGTTGAAGGCTTGTCCAAAACTTTGACTTAAAGTGAGTATCACGGTCTGACACGATTGAAAGAGGAACTCCGTGAAGACAAACTATCTCTTTGATATAGAGTTCTGCTAGCTTATCAACTGTATAGGCTGTTTTAATACGGAGAAAAGGATTAGATTTGTTCAATCTATCGATGATTATCCATATTGAGTCATGACCTTCTGTCGTTTTTGGTAGACCAGAAACAAAATCCATAGTTATTTGATCCCATTTCCATTCTGAAATTTCAAGAGGTTGTAACATTCCAGCTGGTCTTTGATGTTCAACCTTAACTTGTTGACAAGTCAAGCATGTTTTAACAAATTAAGCTACATCACGCTTCATTCCCGGCCACCAGTACACATTTTTAAGATCATGGTACATCTTCATGATTCCTGGGTGTATAGAATATAATGTTGCATGGGCCTCTTCTAGTAGTTGTTTTCTTATTTATTCATCGGATGGAACACACACTCTACCATTACACTGCAAAACATCACTCTCATCCAGCTTAAATTCTCCTTTTTTACGATTCTGGACGTCAAACATCGTTGAGACCAGATACTTATCAACATATTATCCATCTTTAATTTGCTATAACAACAATCGTCGCATGCTTAGAGAAGCTAATCTTCCACTGATTAACTGAAGTTCCAACAGCTCTACGTCATTCTTTAATTGGGGTGATGACCCAATCAAACTAGAAAGTGATGGAACTGACCTACGACTCAAAGCTTCAGCTACCTTGTTGGCTTTACCGGGGTGATAGTAGAGATTAAAGTCGTAGTTGTTTAGTCATTCCATCGAACGTCCTTGGAGCATGTTTAGCTCCTTCTGTGTGAATAGATATATTAACGTCTTATGGTCGGTATAAATGTCACAATGCACTCCGTACAAGTAGTGTCTCCATATCTTAAGTGCGAAAACTACAACATAGGCGATTACCTTCCCATATTGCATTAAAACAACGTCTAGTCCTTGCTTTGATGCATCACAATAGATAGTGAATCCCTCGGTTCATTGAGGGATGGTGAGCACTGGAGTTGTTGTAAGACGTTCCTTCAATTCTTGGAAGCTCTTTTCAAAAGTTGCTGACCATACAAACTTGTGTCCTTTGCGAGTCAATAGTGTCAATGGCATAGCTAATTTAAAAAATCTTTCCACAAATTTCCTATACTAGCCTGCTAAATCCAAGAAACTTCTTATCTCGGTAATAGTCTCTTGCTGATTCCATTCTTTAACTGCTTGAATCTTTGCAGGATCAACCATGATTCCTTTATTATTAACAACGCGACCAAGGAAGACGACAATGTCTAACCAAATATTACATTTTGGAAACTTGGCGTATAGTTGCTTATCTTTAAGGAATTTGGCGACAAAAATCCCGCGAGACCTGGCTCAAACATGGCGATGGAAATAATAAGTTTTTTCATACAACAATCAGACGCTAAAGGAACTATATTAGCTGCCTTACTACTGAGGATGGCTCAAGACTTCCCTCTCGACACATCATCGAAAAATATCTGAACTGTAAGGTTCTTGAGATCTTTAAATCTTCTAATCCCGCTTTTCCTCAAGACTTGGAAAATTTGACTTTTTCTATCATTACTGCATTCTACGACAATTATTTGGAAAAAATCCCTTCAAATAGTGAGATAAAATCAATTGTTTGGAAAATGCCTACTCTTAAAGCCCCCCTGATCAAGATGGGTTACAAGGAATTTTCTACACATAATACGGGGATATTGTAGGCAACCCTCTTTGCTCCTTTGTCAAATTTTTTTTTTGAAGGAAATGTCTTAACTTGGAAGCCAATTTTGATCACATTCTTCTCATTCCGAAGATTTCAGTAAATTCAGACTCATCTCCCACTGTAATTTATGTTTTAAAGTTATCATTAAAATTATCATTACTAGAATTAGTTCATATATGGATAAATTAATTTCCCCATTTCAATCAATTTTTGTCTCGGGCCGCTGGATAGTCGAAAACATTGTTCTAGGTCGAGAGGTAATGAATCAACTTCATTGTGTAAAAAAAAAAATTGGTTTTGTGAGCATTAAAATCGATATGAGCAAAGCTCTTGACAAAATAGAATGGAACTTCATTTTCACAATTTTAATTTTTTTGCTTTTTCAATTAAATTAAGAAAAATTGCCCAAAGTACCACCATTTGTAATTGGTTTTCCTAAAATCCACTAAAATTAATTTTTTTTTCCAAAATACTAGTACAAAAGTCTAAAATACCCCTAAAATAATTTCTTTACATTTTATTCCATATCCATATTAACATGTTCTTATTTATTTATTTTTTAAAAAAATTAAACTTTAAAAGGTAAAAACTGCTCAAACCCTAAAATAATTAGTTTTTTTATTTTTTTCTCTATTATTTTGGCGGTAGTATAATGTAGGGTATTTGTGTTAGTTTATTTTTTTAAAGGGTATTTCGTCTATTCACATGAAATTTACTTGTATTTTGGGAAAAAAATATGTTTGGGTGGATTTTGGGAAAATCAAAAATAAAAAGTGGTACTTTGAGCAATTCTTTTTAAATTTATTGCCCTTATTCAAACATGTGTTTGTTCGGCCTCTAGTGCCATCCTCCTCAATGGTAGCCACATATCTCCTATGAAACTCGAAAGTTGTTTGAGACAAGGAGACCCCCTCTTTCATTTTCTTTTCATTCTCGTCTCTGAAATTTTCAGCATGCTTTTGTCGCGGTGAAGAGTCTAGAGGTGTTTTCAGAGGCATTAAGATGGGTCGAAACACAACTCTTCTTTGGCGTTGAGGGAAGCTAGCTTGCTTTTAATGAGGTCTTCAACGAGAGAATTTTGAGCAGAGCTACGATCATTCCGGGCTTTAGATAATTCAGACTCCAGGATATTAATTTGGATTTGATTTTTTCGCTATTCCTGGAGTTGCCATATCCGAAGACATTTTCCAACTTCTCTGTTGTTTAAGAGAAGGCCAACATTATTGGAGGGACGGACAAGGTGTGTCCAGCAATGCTCAACGATGGCTCTGCAGTCCGGGTTGTCAGCCCACACCTCAAAATATTCGAAAGGCTTTTTGCTAAGTTTTTATAGCATACTTGCAGTTGGTAATTTGAGCGCATCGAAAGTTAGGGTTTAGGTAAACTTGGTGAAGAGCCTAATTAATTGAATAAAGTCCTCATTCCGTAATTAATTGAACAAAGTCCTTTATTCCATTTTGACAATATTGTCTCAGATCTGCTCACGTAACATAATAATAAATAAATAATTGGCTGTAAAAGTTTATTAAGCGACGAAGTCGAATAAGCGTCGCCGCTCAATTTTGTTTTCCGTTTTCTTGGACGCAATTTGATTAAATAGATTCCAAGGTTTGCATGCATGGACGTAATTTTTACCTAGTCCCTAGTTTGCATGTGATCGTGAAATAGGACTAGACGCGCTTCCATTATTTTTCTTTTTACTTTTGCCTCTCTTTTCATTATTATTATACCATACCTTTCAAATTATCAAATTAATCCCCTGAAAGTTATTTTACACATTAACCCCTGATACCAAGTAGTTCTAACAGATATAATAGCTATCTGAAAATTGTACTATTGTATAATTGGTTGATTATTTAGACATCTGAAAATCTTTTTTAATGTCGTTTGTATATATAAACATTACTTTACGGATAGAAAAACTCAAATGTAAAATAGACCAGAACATAACATTAATTGATATTGTTAGTGAATGATGTATAAATTAACAACATAACAAAAAAACGAGTAATAGAAACTCGAATGTGAAAAATATCAATTGATAACAAATTTAAAAAATCAAAACATACGTATCTGCTCACATAAAAAAAATGTCAATAAAAATATCGTGTGTCAATGAGAAATATTAACTAGCAGAACTGCGTTTATTCTATCTATTTTGGCCACATTCTCTTCATTTTTGTGCACACAGATGAATTTTTTCAGCCTTCAAACGATACCTCTTCTCTTTTGGCCTACCAATTTGATGCTTTTCAATAAGAGGTTTTATCACGATTGCATTTTTAGACAAGTCTCATTTACCTTCATGAGAAATTGGAAAAATATATTACGCATACGGCACTGAAAACTACTCCAGTTTGTAGTAACAAGAAACATAGTCAAGAGGATGTAAATTTCTACAATACAAAGCAGTACATGCATGGGAGCATGAAAAATCTTCAAACTTCCAAAATCTATACGTGCATGTCCTCATTTCGACATCAACAACTCTGCGTACTGCTATGTTAACAACTTTGAATTGATTTTCACTAATCGGATTAAGTAGAGAAGACAAGGTAGTTAACATGAAAATGAGCAAGTAAAACTATAAGTAATTTACTGGAATTAACATAGAAATATCAAGAAATAAATAACATTCATGCATCGAGCCGCTTCTTGAGCATCTTTTAATATCTTAACCGGCATCAAAAAGCATGTACATCATTTTAGGAATGAGTTTACTCTTCTTGACAATCTAATTTTGAATGTAGTGGCGATAACTCAAAACAAGACAATCAATAGAACAAGCTCTAACCTCACGCAAAACAACATTTAAGCATTCCGAAATGTTAGTACTCATGACATGAAATCTCTTACGAGGAAAACGGCTCCGAAACCATAACTCTGGGTTAGTTTTGAGAAAGTACTTCTTAATTCTATGGTCGCTATTAGACAACATGTTTAACCAAATTCAAACTCTCTTGACGTGTAAGCATTTGCACATCTATGAAATAGAGGCTGAATGTGACTGTTACCAAATCGAACTTTGACATTTTCCCACAAATATTGCATGCATGAAGCCCATTTGACCTTGGAGTAAACTGTGTTTACCGCCTTTTGTATTGATTTATGTCTATCAGAAACAATAACCATATCTTGTTGAACAACATAAACCATTTTGAGCTGCAACATAAACCACGTCCAAGAATTATCGTTTTTAGAATCTACAAAATCCCATGTGATTTTCTCATCTTGAGCCATAACTAGCAACAAAACCCCCATGTGATTGTCCTTTCAAAAATGTATCCTCTACTGAAATAGTTGGTCTTAAAGCAGAAAACAGAAGCTCCAAATGCAAGGAAAAAAAATACTTAAAAGTCCCATCCTCTTCGACAAAATAACCTATAAACAAGTTAATTCCTATGAAATACTGTTAGAAAAGTATTATTATTATTATAATAATAATAATAAACACATATAATTTGAAAACTTACCCGAATATTTTTGTAAAATCATATCACCAATAATTGATAAATGACTGTATGACATGTCAAAATCCCCACAAAGGTCCTTCAACACACTTTTACAACCTTTACAGACTCTCCAATATGACACTTCAACCTTGAAAGGAGTTCGCATAATTTCAGCTACCCCGCCGGCTTGATCTCATTTGCTAAAGAACCCCTAAAATCATCTTAACATATTTACTAATGATCATTGACGATGCGTGCTTATTCTTATGTATAACTGATTTTCCCTAGCACACATGAAACTTAAAAATGTTCTAATTACCCACATTCCGGACATAGAGCACACCACCGCATACGCCTTACATGCACACTGTAAATCTGAGCATACAACTCTATATCTAGACGTGTTTGACTTGATTGTATTAAATTCAAAACTTTTTCTAACCACCAAAATGTAAGAGTAGTTTGAAGAACTTCTTTGCTAGTAAAAAAATTATTCACGTCCAATTCATGACTCATGCATAGGGAAATTTTCAAGTCCGAATCATCAAATAATACTATGAGAGGTTCTTTTGACTCGACTTTGGCTATATTATGATTTTTAGTATTTTGAGAATATTGACTTTCAAATAGTTTAACTGCACACATAAATAAGATACTGGAAATTATAAACATATTTACAACTAAACTACGAAAACATAAATAATCTTGAAGATGAAAATCTTCCTCTATTAAATTAAGACTAATCTGTTTAACATAAAAAAAATAAAAACCTGACTCTTGAAAGATGAAAACCATGACGAGCAGATAATTTCATTACTCAGTGTGATTAATCGAACAAATTCCAGTAAATTTTGGTCGAGAAAATTGATATGCAATTTTTGAAAGTTCTTGAAACCAAACAGCTTCAATAATGGACAATTATGGAGGTATAATTCGAGAGAGAGAAAGATAATTTGAAAATGTAATTTGAGAGAAACAACGAAGTTATAATTATTTAGTTGAAAATATTAATAAAGAAATAAATAATTAAAAACTTTCCAATATTATAGGATCGAACTTAATTATAGAAACTAAATATTGACTTACCATTTAAAACCAACACCTTAAATGGTATAGCAGCACAATATTGACTTAACAATTAAAAATAGGCGCGTTAATAAATTTGATTTATGAAAATAAATGAAATTCGAACTGGAACAAAATGAAATTCAAATTTTTGAACTATAACTTTTGTGTTAATTGGCCGTATATTTGAAAGGCAATGAAGTAAACACATATGATTAATTAGCGTATAAAGTAAGCACTAGAGCCATTTACACAAGTTTAACAAAATGTTGATCATATTGAAAATGAGGTACTAAATGTTTGTCATTTTGTCAATTTCTTGTAAATTAATTTACACCAAAGTATGGTAAATTTTTGTGTCTTTTTTTTTATTTTCTTGCTTGTCGATTTCATCTCGTGTTAGTTTCGGAGGTTTATGTATTTGGATATTTAGTCTATTCTCAACATTAACTTATTTGGTGAAAACTATTTTTATGTACTAGCAATTAGACCGGTAAAGATGCTCTAATAACAATCAACGATAAGAGAAAAAACAAACAGATCTTATATATATATAGCTAAGAGAGTAGATAGTTTGTGATACAAATATATGAGAGTTCTTGTAGGAAAAACAACCAAAACATACAGTGTAAACCCTAACTGAGTTCATTTTCAGAGACACGATAAAAAAGAAAAATACCCCACACTGCCCTCATACAAATGGTCTCCTAGAAGATTACACATCGGAGGCGCAGACTGTAGAAACAACATCAATAACAGAATTATATATCCCACGTATTTATTCAGTATTATTATCATTAACAACATGCATGTAAATAATAATAATAAACCAGCGTGGGAATGGGATATATACATAAATTACACAGCAGGCAGTTCCGTCGAAGGGTGAGCCTCGTTGGCGCCGTACAAGGACGTGCAAACGCCGTTACTAGTCGCACTACAATAATAGCCGTAGCAACACGTGCTTCCGAACAAATTGCAGCCTCTTCCTCCCGGAACACACCACGGGTCAGGGACACAGTGACCGCCGACCGGCATATATCCGTCGCTGATACAGTCCAAGCCTTGACAGCACACCTTCAGCTGAAATATGCTGCAAAACTCCGTCGCGATTCTGCACTGCTCGTCCGCCACGTTGGAGATCATCATCTCGCCCAGGCGGCTACAGCTCGCCCGACCCACCATTATCGCCGATATTATCGCAATCACCGTCATCATCTTCATCTTCATCTTGATTATTGTGTATCTTTGTTTTCTAGTGTGGATATCTCTAAGCTTGACTTGTTTGCATGTATTTATATAGGAAAAGTATATCTACTTGTGTAGTACAAGGTCCAGCATCTTTTACAAAGTGTAGTACAAATCCCATGGATAGACATATGTTTGTTTATTGATATCTTGGTATTATTGGAAACCATGCATTTGACGCTTGCTGGTTTTTTTTTTATTTGTATATAGTCGCATTATTGGATACTATATATTATATACTTGATGTTTACTGATAGTAGTTTATTTCTATTTCGGTATAATTGGAATACGTTTATTGTATATATAGTCAAACAAGCATGCAGATGTAGATTTATCACCTACTCTTGGGCCACATATAGTAACAATTGACGACCGTAACCGCTATTTTTATTATATTTGCGATAGGTTTTCAACTCTACTAGTTTGATTTTTGCTGAGTAGAAATATATGTATAGATAATATACTTGTTACTCATATAAATCTTTTACTAGTCGGAACTCAATGATCATTATATGTTTATCTTTTTCGTTTTCTTTTGATTGGTCAAAGTCCAACAAGACATACATGGTGACACAAAACTACAAAACTCAATTGTGATTGGCATTTGGGCAGGGCTTGGAACAATTCTACTAATTTAGAAGAACTCTATTCCGAAAATATCATGAAGTGAGAGAAGATTTCTGTCAAAAAAGAGACAAAACCCTTTTCTAGCTAAAAAAGCTTAAAACGGTCATGGGGGATTTCAGTTACCATTTTTCTTCCCCATTGATGCTTTCAAGGTCGGTCGGCTGCGTGAAACGAGGTTTGAAAAATTTTATGAGTGAAAAAATCTCAGTCCCACAATTACTTCGACTCCGAGCACTTCTGGGTAGTGAAACTCATTTATTCGTTTTCATGTCGGAGTCGCCAAAGGTCGTTGGTGGGGATTGTCATCCACTCCGAGTTCGCCGGCGTGTTTCAGGCTAGTCTCGCAAAGCTGTGCCTCCGCCGATCTAGATTTTGTGTACTTAATTTTTTGAACATCCTCTGTTTTTTTAAGTTTCCCGGCTATAGGTCCGACGAGTTATCTTCGTCGACTTGTTTGGGCCTTCATCTAAGGTCAAAATTTAATATAAAAAAATTCTAGCTGTAGCTTTCCCAACGACCTTCTCATGTTTGTCGTCGAATATGAAGGCCACGACCATTAACGTTTAGCGAGTTTATATCTAGGTTCGAATTTGTCTTACGACTTAACTGAATAGCCCCTAAAATTATCAGATAGTTTACGTAGACGAATCAGAAGGAGATAAGATTTAAGATCCGTTGAGAATGTACAATTTTTTTGTTAGATGTCCGATCTGGTTAGTGAATGTAACTAAATAGAAATAGTTACATATTTATCGTAACTAATACGTGAGTTTTGAACCTGGTATATGAAATGGCCGTAGTTATGACAGGCGATGTTTTCACGTACGTCAAGTACAACGGAGAATGTGTGAGAGATGATTATTACGAGGCCGGTGGTTCGTTCGCAGCCCTCATTCTGTCGACCACCACATTTGAGGGTCTAACAAAACTATTGTTCATGTGTTCTGGTGGGAGACTACATGAGAATACCCATAAGGCATAGAGCGTGAAGTAGGAGACAAATGGGTTGGTAAAACCTGTCACCATTGACTCGGACATTAATTTGGCTTGGTATTTACATATTCGAAAGAGAAAAACGATACATCTAAAATGTCTCCGGTGTTCAAAATTGAGTCGTTGCCAACGTCGTCTACGCATGTTTGTTCCAATCCAAACATAGTAGAAATTAAGCTTGAACCGAACACTCCTCCAGTACACGGCAAACAAAGCGCTGCGCATGGTGCCGGAGAGCATGGCACCCCCCCTCACGGCGGAGAACATAGCACCCCCGTCAGATCCGGAGGACCGGGACCTTCTCGAGATTCCGACGCAGATGCAGGACGTCACAGTCAGGGACACCTGTTCAGTCGGGCGATTCTATTGTGGTGGACGTAATGGACATGCACTTTCCGCTAAGGTTACGACAAGGAGGGATGTCCGTCAACAAAGTTGCGTTGCAAAAATATTTGGTCATGTATGCAATCAAAAACCATTTCACTTTCAAGGTTAGGAAGTCTACCATAATATTTTACCACGTCGTCTGCCGTGATGAGTCGTGTTCGTGGACCGTGCATGCAGTCCAATTAAAGAAAACTTGCATATTTTAAATTCGGAGGTATTGATTTTTTATAAAGTTGCGTATAATTACAATTAGTTACTTATACATACGTGTTTAGTGACGTATAGATCCAGTTAGTTATAAAATAGAATTTGTGAAGTTACTTTCAGGTACAGGTAATTACAATAGAATATTTGTTTAGTTACTTTTAGATCCAGTTAATTACATTCAAGTAGAATTTGTGTAGTTACTTCCAGGTACACGTAGTTAAAATAGAATATATATTTAGTTAATTTTAGATCCAGTTAGTTACAAAATATAATTGACGTAGTTACTTTCAGGTACAATTAGTTACAAAGAAATATGTGTGTAATTACTTTTAGATCCAGTTAGTTAACAAAAAGATACATGTTTAGTTACAAAGAACAAGTTGCGTAGTTACTGTGTGAGATTATTAGTTACAATGTACATTTGTTGTAGTTTCTGTCAGATACAATTAGTTACAATGGAATATGTGTTTACCGATGTTGTATTTGTTGGCAGAGATGTCCACAAGAAGATTATTTATTTACATATTGATGTAATATAAATCTTTATAAGTCCTTATTGTAATTGGTGATAAATTAATAAAAGTTGAAACGTTCATTCATTCCTTTTTCGTTTGTTTGAAGATTTATGATATTAAATAATCTTATAGTCCTTAATCAAACCTTATAATGTATGAAGAGACAAATGTAGATTTGTGTGAACAAACTCTTCATGGTTTGGTTAAAATTAAATAGTCACAATCTAAAGATCAACGGACTATTGATCCTAATATGATTGTTGGAAGAATCTATGATGTCTGGTTACGAGGTATAGAGAGTTAGGAACTCTATAGTTCTTCCAGTGTATCTTCCGAAGATACTGAATTGACTAGTGCACCTTTAGAGACAATGTAAGAACAAATCATTTAACCTCTTCTGTCTCAAGTTCACTATGTATGAATAGCACCATGCTTACCTAAATCTTGATATGAGACATGTCATTTCATAGTTTAATGTTCTCATTTGGAAATTCAAATTCTAGATCCATTAAGTGATCTAGACTAGACTAATTGGTGAGATATTAAGGTATAAAGTTGTCATGAACCAGCTTTGTGAAGTTCTCGTAGATATGAAATTCATGTACAAGATTGCTGAAATGCAATGTATATCACCTCATGCGTTATTTACTTGGATTGTGAATAAATGAACCGCGCGGTATAAAAAATTAAGTAGCGACTTTATTTGGATGAAACAATGTGACTTGTTAGCTCCTCGTCAATACAATTTTTCTAACTTATTCACATGTAACAAGGAGTTGAGGAAATAATAACTAGAAGGGTAAAATGGTAATTTTATAAATCTCATCTAGTTGATGATATTCATGAAGGGTAAACATAGATAACTTTCAATGGATCCACTCAATATAATTAAGTTGAATTTGAGTAGAAAATAAATTCATTTAAACCGAGAGATTCTCAGTTATCTATGTGGAATCAGTTGACATTAAGCTAATACTCGGAAAAATTTTGTTAAATTTTGAGTCCGAGTATATAAGGTCAAGCTTTGTTCATTTGGATCCATAAGGTCACTATTACAGGTCATTAAAGTAGGATTGTTAAACTAGAATCTAAGTCAATATAATTATGGAAACGTAAGGTCAGCAATACTTCATGAATCCACTTGCATCTATATTGAGTTACAACAAACTCGAGGGTGAGAATTACTTTGATTGGAAACGTAACCTCGACATCGTATTGACGGTGGAAAAGCACAAATATGTTCTCACTACCCCGTGCTCTCTAGCTCCGAGTGCTGACTCAAGACAGGAGGACAAGGACGCCTATGACACGTGGGTTAGGTCCGATGAGATTGCCAAGCGTTATATCTTGGGTTCAATGAGCAATGTGTTGGAACAATCTCACAAGGACATTTCCACGACATATGACATGCTCTATAATCTTCATGACATGTTTGGATGTCATGGGCGTTAGGTGAGGCAACAGACAATCCGCAATTTCATGAATTTCCGGAGGAAGTTGGGAACGTCAGTCAGGGACCGCATTCTAGTGATCATAGGTCACCTGAACGACATGGAGATTCTCGGATCGGAGATCAATGGAATCACCAAGGTCGACATGATCTTGGAGACTCTGACCGAATCTTTCTTTAGCTTCCGTCTGAACTACTCCATGAACTACTCATGAAGGAGTTGCAGACTACCGAGGGACTTCTCCCTAAGACCAAGAAGAAGACTGGTGAAGTCAATGTTGTTAACTGTAAGGAACCAAGAAGTCACAAGCGCTCAAAACACATCGAGCACAAATATCACTTGGTACGAGATATAGTTCACAGAGGGGACGCGACGGTTATGAAGATCTAAGCGTTGGACAACCTTGATGATCCCTTCACGGAGCCTTTAACTAGTAAGGTCTTCGAGGAACACCTAGAAGGATTAGGACTGAAAGATCATTCACATCTCCTTTGAGTCAAGTGGGAGTTTGTTGGCATTTATGCCCACAAATGAGATTTTTGATATTAAATACTTTTGTATTTTTTTTTTAATTTAAATGAAAATTGAATATTCATTCTTATTTTAAGATTGTGTTTATAAAAGTTGAAACTGTCATCAACGAAAGAAGTGCTAAGTACAGACTTGACGAGATACCTTCTTATGACTAGTTTAAATAATAGTTCACAATCTAAAGATTGATTGGGCAATAGATTCTTAGTTATGATTTTTAGAATGAATTAAATGATATCTTATCTTGTGATATGGAGAGTTGTGACTCTGTAATTCATTCTTGATATCTTAATGAAAATATTGAATAAGACCTGTGAAGTTTTGAAGTTCGAGATAAAACCGTTTAATCACTCGAAACCTCAAACTCACATACGAAGGGTATTTTAGTAATTACCTAAATCCTGAAATGAGTACATATCTTTTTGTAACACTTTATTAAATTTGATTTGTCAATGGACAATGGCTAAATGAAGTTTCATTGACCCGACGGTTGGTGTCACAATACTGTTTCGTTGAAATATGTGATTCACAGATATGAAATTTGTGTTGAAACAATGCTAAGGCATTAATATCACAACATGCTCTGTTATGAAAGTGTGAGCGAATAAACCAGGCTTTGGTATTCATCGAATAAATTTTTTTTTTGAAATAAAACATGTGACATGTTGAGACATCTCACTTTATGTTTTTCTCGTTCACAAATAAGAGAGGACTTGGTGAAATAATAACTAAGGGGTAAAACGGTAATTTTACATTCCTCTGAGTTAATGATACACACAAAGGGTAATATCATAAAATACACCGTGGACCATGTGAAGAATAGTTTTGTCACATCAAACAGAAATATAAACGCATATGAACTTAGAGATGTTCAATATCTGTCCTCTAGTGGAATCGACTAATATTAAGAATTAAAAACCGGAAATATTTTTTGAACTTTTGTGTCCGAGCTTTATTCTAAAGCTTCGTTCATGTGGGTCCATAAGGTCTCAATGATAGACTCACGGATGAGATTTTGGTGAACAATAAATGATTGATTTTCTCATTCAACGTAAATTGTGATTTACGCTAAGAAAATTATTTTCTGAGTAATTAAATAAATAATTGGTTATTTATTATTATTTATTTAGCGAATCATATTATGTTATTATACTGATGATTCAACTAAATAAAAGGTGAAAATAAATATTTTCTCGTTTCGTACTACATTGATTAGTGTGAAAATAATTAATGACTTGTCATTAAATAAAAGAGATGTTCTAAATTAATTAAATATTATTTTAGAAATAAATCAAATAAATTTGGAAGATAATTTATAAAATATGGCCGGCCATAATAAGAGTTTTATGGCCTGGAAAAATTGTTTAAACTCATTAAAAAGAGTTTTGGGTTTAAGTTTGACTGATGGGTCTTAATTGGATTTTGACCTAACTTAATCCCATTATCTCTGATATAAAAGGAGGTTCTCTCTTTGATAATCCTAGCCTAATTTCGACCAGCACTCAGCCGAACCTCTCCCCTCTTTTGCTTGAGAGGTTTTGGTCGAATTTTAGAGAGAAAGAGAGAGAGGAAATTTGTTTCGCGGCAGCCCTTCCTTTTCTTTGATTTTCCCCTTCTTCCCTTGTTCCCACAAAGAGCCCACCCTCATGATCTCGTAAAAACTCCTAGAGAATTATCATTGATTCATCTTGTGGTTGTTTGAGTGATGTTTAATCCACAAGGCCGGCCACTTTTTTGGAGCAACGGAGCGAGGACGGATTTCGTGACATCCTAGACGCGCGTGGGAAGGAGTTTCGGCCGTGGACTTGGAGCACACCCCGAGGCTGATTATCACAGATCCGAACCCACTGTAAGTCTTTCTATAAAGGAGTTGGATCTGAATGTAATAATCATTGTAGGATTGTTAGAAATTTTAGATTACTCGTTCGCATGTTTGAATGAATTTATTAATATGTTTAGAAATTTATTGACATGCTAGATAGATTTAATGACATGGTTATTGAATATATTTTAAGACGTTTTAACATGTTAAATTGAATTATGAATTTACGACATATATTGATATGTTTCATAATTAATTAGGTTAAATGTTAACTAAATTCCAACAGTCTTGTTATACAGGAGTTATTCATCGCTGTGGGGATGCGCAATCTTGGAACATACCCGACGAAATCAAAATATTATTGTCAGACCAACTAAGATGATGAGATGACCGCCTGGCAGGCCAAAGAAGAGAAGATTCCTGTCGCAAGGTGAGGAGTATATTGGAAGTGGTAAAAAATGTTCTCGATGCAAACGTGAAGGACACACTAGGGCAACGTGTAAGATGCCAATGGGTTGACTAGTGGATGTTTCAAAGTTTTCGGTTGACCCCTCTTGAAGGTATGGAAGATTTCAGGTTGGCTAGTGGGTGTGAACATAATAGCCCGTAGCCTCACCCGCTTGAGTCGTTTCAGAGATTCTGTAATGTTAATTACCATCTGGGAACTCTCCTCCTCAGAACTCTCAAGGTCGGACCCGGGACCAAAACACTCAAGTCCGCCATACATGTACACATTTGGGGACCAAAGTGACTGCAGTGTATCTGAGATTTTGTCAGGACTTTGATCTCCTCCACCGAGAATGTCTTGTTCTTCTTCTTTCTTCTCTTCTTCACTTGGTTCCTCTTTCTTGTCTTCGTCCTTCTCACCTTTCTTGTCGTCATCGTTCTCATCTTTCTTGTCGTCTTTCTTCTCATCTTTATTCGCTGATTTCTTGCACAAATACTTTTTATGTAACTAATTAGAGTACCACGTAACATAACGTAACTGAGGGTAACTAATTTTCAAGTTTTCTATAAATACATAGTAACTAATTGGTTGGTTGTTTGTATGGTTGTAGGAGAGGTTGTGCAACTTGGAGATAGACGTCCGACAACTCCACGATGACTTCACCTCTCTTTCTGGTGAGATGAAAAAAAATTCTGACGACCTAGCCCACGTTCTAGAGACCATCAATACGTTGATGGTACAAAAAGCAGCAAAGGAGAAGTTTCGCCAAGAAGAGGCCGAACGGTCGATGCAAAGCACCCCCCCCCCCCCCCAAATCCGAAGAACCCCCCAATCTGAAAAACCAAAAGCAAGAAGTTGAAGAATCATCTGGTTCTTCAAGCTAAGAGGATAGCAGTGAGGAGGATGAGAGCAGTGATGATGAGGACGATATGGAGAAGAAGGAATAGTACAATGTGGACAAGAGGGAGAAGAAGGACGAGAAGAAGGACAAGAAGAAAGACAAAGAAGACGACGACGACGAAGACGGCAACGACGACAGTGGTGATGAGGACAACGACATTAAGTTACTTGTAGCTCTAAATAGTTACATATATATTAACTGTGTATTTACTTTCAGTTATGTTTAGTTACTTGTAGTTCTAAGTATTTACATAAACCTTATTTGTTTAGTTACTTCCAGTTACGCGTAGTTATAATTAGTTATTTTCAGTTACTTTTACTAAATCATACGGATTACCTCAAAAATTGTAGAGGAAGATACGGCAGAAGGTTTCCAGGGAGTACCCTCCTCACTCTCAACCTGCGACGAGATTATCTACATGTATTTCTCCGGCCATGTCGTGCCCATGTGCTTAAACTCCACCTACAACAACAAACAACAAACAAATAGTTTACATACGAAATTAATTGTTGGCAAAACTAACAATAACTTACGTCGTCCAATTTCAGGGCTTGCACTTTGGCTGTGGATGACCACTGGAGCATTAGCGGGGTGGAAGTTGGCTGAACAATGTTGCATAATCCCATTTGAGACAACTTGCGTATGCATACGTACACCCATATTTGCAGGGGTAGTAAGAACCCTTATACGTGGACCAAGGCATGTACGCTCCCAATGAAGTGCTCCCAAACAACGTTCCCCCATGGAAACCAATTGAATTCGCATGGGTTGTCCACCATCTTGATGAATGACTTGATCTTCAAGGCCAAGTGTGTTGCCCCGGGAGAAGCACGTTGTACATGAAGTAGATGAGGAGAAACCGAACTCGTTTCTCATCGTCATCCCAGTGTTGATTGTCCTTTAGAAATAGCCCAATAATCGCCCTTTTCACAAGGACACCACCCTTGAAAGTGTCGACATATAATCCCCGAAGGATTTCAGTCTAAAACGTCTTCGCTTGGGTCAGCTTGTACCATTCCTGCACATGTAGTCCGGTTATCTCACCGATCTATTTAAGAGTAAACTCCCGCAGGTCTCCACCCACATCTATCAGCAATGACGAGTTTGACGTTCCAACACCCTCGAAATATCTAGTCCTCAGCATCAGGGTGTTAAGGATCTTAGAGGACCTCGTGATCGACGGGATGTCGAGAAATTTCCCGAAACAGGACTCCTATAACAATTCCTCTTGCATCTTCATCATCGTAGCTTCTTCCTTGAAATTCATGAGGTTCTCGTGGAAGTTGAAGTTGAAATTAACCTCTGTTTCGTCGGGGACAGACGTCCTCCAACGCTGTGAATGAAACCAATTTAGATAACTATTAATATCTACACGTAACAATATAACTATTCAGAAGGTTGTTTTATAACTGCATTGAAATACTGGTAACTATTCGGTCAAACAAATGTTACTAACAGGAATTAAATGTAGCTATAATGACAAATAGACGTAACTATTCAGAATTTTTTTTGTAACTAATATGAAATACTGGTTACTATTCCGTGAAACAAATAAAACTAATATGAACTAAATGTAAATATAATCAAAATTAGACGTAGCTACTCAAAACAACTTTTGTAACTAATCAGAAATACTGGTAACTATTCAGTCAAACAACTGTAACTAATAGGAAATAAATGTAACTATAACCACAATTAGACGTAACTATTCAGGAACACTTTTGTAACTACTCAGAAATTATGGTAACCATTCAGTCAAACGAATGTAACTAGTAGGAAGTAAATGTAACTATAACCACAAATAGACGTAACTATTCAGAAAAACTTTAGTAACTACTCTGAAATACTAGTAACATTGGTCAATAACTAAAGCTCATAACAGGTAACAATTTAAGCTGAATTTGTATAACTACATCTAAATAAAAGTAACTACAACTTTGGCTTGTAACTAATACATATTAGTAATCTATCATCACAGGTCAAAAAACTTCAACTCTAACTCACCGACGTCCCTTTGACTCGTTGTTGTAGAGCCAACCCCAAGGCTTCACTGGCTGACTTCATTTTTTAGGGGGCTGGGGGTTTCGGTGCAGACCCAGTTCTTTTCCATGTCGTCTTCAAACTTGTAGATCCACCGCGGGTCTTTTTAGGGATGAAAGTCGATCACTCCACCGTGGACTGGAGTCGTCAACATTGGAACTAGAAGGGTTTTTGGGTGATGGGGTTTTCTGGGTCCTTGCATGCGACTTCCCCTTCGACCGACGTGTCATTTCTCCCAACTCTTTGTAAGTGTAGAGGAAGATTAACACCAAGCTCGCAAAAATGACAAAAAACGGGGTTTGGGAAGATGATTAGTCACTTGTAAGAGTGGGTTTCAATAAACTTATTTGTACCTGTGAAATGACGTAATGATCGGCGAAAGCAACTATTAGAGGTCGATTGGCACGATCCGCAACACCGGAGGGAGGCTACGCTCGGAGCTTAACTAGGGGTTTGATGAATGAGGTTTTGGTCGGTAAAACAGGGTAGAATGCTCTCTACAATGGGTGTGGCTTTCAGGAGGTTTAGGGTGGCCGGAAAACACAGCGACGATGGAGGTAAGCGAAGAGGTGTACGTCGTCAGAGTTTGTATGAAATGGGTTTCAACCTTCGGCGGTGGGGTGAAAGAAGGAAGAAGAAGAAAGAAGAAAGGAGAAAACGGAAATAAAATAAAAACCGGTTTAAAGTAGGAGGACGGAGATAGGGGTATTTAGGACATTGCACTACCCACATTCAAATGCCTACTCCTAATTTTGTCCTTTTGAAAATATAATTACATGTTTGGAATAGGGACCCTCAAAAGTACTACTTAGGGCAAATTCCACTATATATTATGATTTTTTATATCTAAAATCATTAAAGCATCAAATTTTGTTATGTAATAGTAGATGTTATGTTATCATTTGTTACGTTAGGTGTTTGCCGGTTTGTCTCGTTAGATTCAGGTTGTTCTCCAAGATGTCTAAGCCATGGGTAGATGACATTTTCTTATACTTTGTTTGTCTTCGTCTGGCGAAAAGTACCAACTCTACTGTTTGTCCGGCGCTACTTCTTTTAGCAGCTGTGCCTCTGGGTAAAAGGAGTTCTTCTATCTCAAAATGAGTATATAAACCTCTTGTTGCACTTCGCTACGGTTTAACGCATATATTCGTATTTGTGCCGAACCATTAAGCACAAACTCCTTCTCCTGCGCCGTTTCTTGTAAGGTTTAGTTTTGTGAAGGACAACTTCATATGTAAGTGCATTTTTTTTGTGTTAAAGACATGCATAATAATATTGTGAGTGTTAAAGTGAAAAAGCGAGTGAGGCTCGCACCTAGGGGGAGCCTTAGCTCAAGTTACACTTCGGAAAGAAAGTGTTAGATTTAGGAATCAGAGATTCGCTTGTAAAATCTTTGTATCTTTTTTGTTCCATTCATATAGTATACTCTTTCACTGTGATACGATATCCCCCCAAATGTAGGAAGTTGTTGAACTGGGTTACCAACGTTGTGTGTCTTTTTACTTCGTGTTCAATATCTTTATATTGTTATAAATTTTCAAAACCTACTAAGTAAATCATAATCATAGAAACAGTGTAATCACGTTTTCATTTGGTATCAAAGCCAAAACCTTAATTTACTCGGTGCACGATCCTTCTACCTTAACTATTTTGTGTCTACTAGTATGGATACTTTTAGAAAAGGTGGCTGTAAGTAGAGCTCCTCTTATTGATGGACAAAACAAACGCTTACTGGAAAGCTCAGATGTGAGCCTTTATCAAATCAATTGATCAGAAGACCTAGAAATCAGTTGTAGTGGGCTGGAGTGTCCCTAAACGATTCTTAGTGGATGGTGTAACTCTGGAAATTCTTCCAGAGCTCGAATGGTCTGCAGCTGATGACAAAGCTGCTTTGTCTAACTCCAAGGCTCTAAATTCCATATACAATGGTTTCGATAAAAAATGTATTTCGCCTTATTAACACCAGCAGGAGTGCAAAAGAAGCATGAGACATTCTTGGGACTACATATGAAGGGACTGACAAGGTCAAAAACTTTTGATTGCAGCTTCTCACTTCAAAATTTGAAAGTTTAAAAATGTTTGAGGATGAGTCCATCAACGGTTTTTATGATCGGGTTCGTGATCTCTCAAACGAATCGCATTTTCTGGGTGAACCTAATGTCTGACCCGAAGATTGTGAAAAAGATACTCAGATCTCTTCCTAAGAGATTCAGGATTAAAGTCACTACCCTCGATGAAGTTCATGACACTTCTTCTATGAGAGTTGATGAACTTATTGGATCACTACTGAAATATCTCTCTCCTCAAACCCTAAGAGAATGAGTCGCATAATCGCTCTCAAATCCACTGGCCCAAACTTCTCAACTAGAGAAATGATGACTCTACAGAGTCCTATATGAAGAATCTCTAGCTCTCATGGCAAACAATTTTGGCAGGCTTATGAAGAAATTCGACAAGAAGCCTCTGACATTTCCCAACAACTCAAATTTCAAATCTAAATTTTCCCAACGTAACAAACCTAGTAATACCTCAAGGAGTACTAGAGAGGAAAAATCACTTAATCATTCTGCCAAGGGAAAAGGAATACAATGTCACAAATGTGAGGGATTTGGTCATATTCAGGCCGAGTTTCCAAACTTCACAAGACATCAAGAGAAGAATTTCAATTCCACTTTGAAAGATGACGACCCGAGTGATATGTCAAACGACAACAATGATGATGGTAGTCATAGCAACAAAAATATTCTTGCTTTTGTTAGTCAGGCCAGTGAATCTTCTGAAGAGAATATAAGGGTTTTCTTGGCTATGTCAAAATTCTTTGTTGAAGAATCTTTTAAATCTGTAGACAGTGATGACCTCTCCGATGCTTTTTCGGTGCATGTCTGTGACATCATTGTGTCTCAACCCGATTTCAAGCTATCTCCCTTGGGTTCCTCAAAAAGTCAACCAGACGAAGATGAACTGAGCGATGAAGTTCTTATTGAAGCCTATAAGACGCAGTTTGCCAAAAGGGCAGACAAATCTAATGCTTTTATGACTCAGGCTGACAAGATAGCTGACCTAAAAAAGACTCCAGTTGAACTTATAATTAAAAGGAAATAAAACTCTCCTCTTTTATGCATATTGGCCGAATTGTAGATAGGGAAGGGGCATCTAGATGCTTCCTTATTTCTTTTAAGACAATTCTTAAAATACCCATTGTAGAATTATTTTTGCACAAATAATGAAATTAATTTCATAATACCTTAAACGACTTTTCGGCTTTATAAAATAATTTATATTTTCATCATATGAAAATATTCAAAATCTTATTTCGATATTCACATCAGTTTATGTCCATGTGGACAAAAATACTCTTTAGACATTTTTCGAGAAAAAGTCTAGCTCAACCCTTGAACTTATTTTGACTTAACTTCTAGTTTAACAATCCTACTCTAGTGACCTATAATAGTGACCTTATGGATCCAAATGAACAAAACTTGAGCTTCTATACTCGGACTCAAAAGTTCACAAACTTTTTCCGAGTATTAGCTTATGTCAATTGACTCCACTAAAGAGTTGACACTGAGAATCTCTCGATTCAAATGAATTTAATTTCTACTCAAATTCAACTTAATTTTATTGAGCGGATCTATTGAATGTTATCTATGTTTACCCTTCATAAATATCATCAACTAGTTGAAATTTATAAAATTACCATTTTACCCTTCTAGTTGTTATATCCTCAACTCCTTTAGTACTTGTAAATAAGTTAGAAATAGTGTATTGACGAGGAGCTAACAAGTCACATTGTTTCATCCAAATAAAAAAGCTACTTAATTTTGGATACTGCGCAGTTCATTTATTCACAATCCAAGTAATAAAGCATGAGGTGATATATATTGCATCTCAGCAATCTTGTACATGAATTCCATATCTATGAGAACTTCACAAAGTTGGTTCATGACATCTTCATAACTTAATATCTCACCAATAGGCCTCTAGATCACACATTGGAGCTAGAATTTGACTTTCTCAAATGAGAGTATTAATGCTATGAAATGACATGTCTCATTTCAGGATTTAGATAAGCATGATGTGATTCATACATAGTGACCTTGAGATAGAAGATGTTAAATGGTTTGTTCTTCTAATGTCTCTAAAGGTGTACTGGTCAATTTAGTATCTTCGAAAGATACACTGGAAGAACTATAGAGTTCCTAACTCTCTATGCCTCGTAACCAGACATCATAGATTCTTCCAACAATCATACTGGGATCAATAGTCCTATGATCTTTAGATTGCGAATATATCGTTTTAGTCAAACCATGAAGAGTTTGTTCACGCAAATCTACATTTGTCTCTTCATACATTGTTAGGTTTGATTAAGGACTATAAGACTATTGAATATCATAAATCTTCAATCTAACTAAAAAGGAATGAATGAACGTTTCAACTTTTATTGATTTAATCAGCAAATTACAATAAGGACTTTATAAAGATTTATATATTACATCAATATGTAAATAAACAATTTTTTTATGGGCATCTCTGCCAACATTAGCACCTACCAAAAAGTTGATGTTAAAATATAACGGATGCCACGTGTAGAGTAGAGATTGATTCAGCATTTTTTTTTCTCGTGGCCATTTACTTATCCCCGTTTGTATTTGATTGTCGTTTTTTCCTTGCAGGTTCTCCGCTACAACCACACCACGAAGCATTCCCTCTCCGACTACGCTAGAGGACCCGTGGGTCTCGATTGGGCCACTCAGCCCAACCAGTTCCGTCGATACCGCCCTACCCCACTCGTCCCTCTCCTGCACCCGTCCGCATTAGATCCCACCCCACTGTACCCTTTAATCTTCAACAACTCCGTCGAAGCTCGAAACCCCACCCTCTCGGAATCCCTAATCTCTTAGATCTTCTACGACTCTCTTGCTCTCTCTGTGTGGAAGGTCGTCGGCCGAGCGCCGCCGTGGTCTTTCAGAGTCAATCCGAGCAGCGGAAACCTGCACCCAACCGAGGCCTACCTCATCTCGCCGCCAGAAAAAGATTCCTATCCGGGATGCGTTGCTCAATACGCGCCCAAAGAGCACGCTTTGGAGGTCAGGGCTAGGGTTTCGCGGCTGTTCTTCGAGGAATTTCTGCCTCCAGACTCATTTTTGGTCGGAATTTCGTCGGTGTTTTGGCGGGAGGCTTGGAAGTACGGCAAGAGGGCGTTCCGGTACTGCAATCACGACGTCGATCATGCGATCGCGGCGGTGTATGTCGCGGCGGCAGCGCCGGGGCTTTTTAATAGCAATTTTTTGGTAGGTGCTAACAGAATACGACTTTGACTATTTTAGTCACCATTTTTAAACATTGATCATTTAAGTGTAAATTTCACTAAACATTGGATATTTATGCCGCTATTATCACCGTAAACAGTATAAAGTAGAACCAGGATTTTGATTAGTGTTCAATGCACAAACGTCTAAAACAATAATGCATCAATCAATGGCGCTACCATACAAAAGCACAACTCGCTAACTATTTATGAAGAACAAATGGTAAACATTGAATCAAGTCAATATATTTTCACCTATAAATGCATCAATCAATGTGTTTTTTTGTTTGGTCTGCTCCAAACATAAGCAGAGATGCTTCTTTATAGAGTAGATATAGTAATAATAAAAGCATTTGTATTTACACGTATAAATTAATGTAATTATTTTGTAATTTCGTTTTTTTAGTAAACAAATTTGAAATGACACACTTTTTTTTATTATTTAGTTAAAATTTATAGAAAATTTATTATATTTTAATTTAACACTATTAATTGACTGTTTAGTATATTTTTCGTCTTCTAAAATAATAGTTATTTGCTAAAAGAATGCAAAAATAATACTTTCTTCAATGTTTTAATACAAGAATTTTACAATATTGTTTATCTTTATGAAACGAATACTGTTTTATGATCAGGAATAATATGACAAAATCGTAATAAATACTAACACTTCACTGATTGAGTGTAAATGCGCCTTCTCTTATCTTGTTGCTTATTATAATATATACATTATTCACGTTAACGTGTTAAAATTTATATGTGCTGTTTTTCTCTTCTATCTCTAGATACACTTATATATATATATATATATATATATATATATATATATACAATTAATTTGAGATGGTGTTCGTAATGTATCACCATTTTTTTGGTCCACTGCAACATCAACATCAACGCCTGATTGAGTTGAGATCTGTCTGCCTCTTATAATACAATTTTATACCTTGTCTTGTTGCTGATCATAATTATTACACGCGTTAAAATGTTGGAAATCAACTTGCATTTCTATACGTTTATCTTTTAAAAAGGTGATGTAGATATATCAAATCTTATAAAAAAAAAAAAGATAGATATATAAATTATAAAATTAAAGGCAACATTTTGTCACATCTAATATTTTGGTCAATAGAAATTTCGTAGACACGCGAACATAGATAAATATCACACTTATATTCGTTATTTCAAAATTATATTTTAGAAATTTTTTTTAGATAAAAAACACACTTAAAAGAAAACAAGATAATGGATGACTCGAGTTATCAGAGATCGTAGCAATTTATCTTACTTATTTTTGTCAGGTCGTCGATGTTCATTGAAGACTGTCAAATTTATCGTAGTTCGTCAAAACTAAAATTTGGTTAAATTTTTTTTCTTTGATAGGTAGTTTGTACATTTTTAAAAGAAATAGTCTATCAATGATTTGTATATGTGTATCTGCCTCTAATTAAGCTCAAGGTTCAAAATAACCACAATATATAGCTATATACGGGTTTTTGTGTGGTAAAGTATCACGCTTTATTATATGATTTTATAAAATACGATAAAATATTGTGATATATCGTTGATATTTCAAAATATCGCGATAAGACAAAAAATATTGTTCATTTAAGGCAATTTTGACTTACAAAGAAGAAATCTTAAGCTTTAGAGGCAATATCGATGGGGACGAATGTTTATCCACAAAATATCAATCATCGCATAAGTATTTTTTTATGAAATACCGATGATATACCATGATATATCGATGATAAACTTCAAATATAGGTTTTGTAAACTTCCATTTTGTGTAGATAAGATCGTTTTAGCTAATGTTTTGTAAGATATTTTTACATATTTGACATTACGTAGTTATTCATTTTTCAGATCTCTAATTCTTTTTAAAAATTCTAATGAGTACTTAATTTTCTCAGTATTCGACCTACAACTTATACGGAGTTTGTTATTGTGTTTTTTAATTTCTAATATTTTATAATTATTTTTAACTTTATTATTAGTCCACGAGTAAAATTTACACCAAAATGAGTTTCTTAATGCATGTATTGTCTAGTTTGTGCATTAGGTGTTTATCTATTTTTAGGGTAATTTTTGTATATACGTACCCAACTAAACTATAGACAATTTGGTGGTACCGAACATTTTGTAAACAAGTCGTAAATAGCCAGAGGGATTCGTTTACAGACCAAAATGCCCAAAAAATGTTAAAAATTTAAAAGAATATGAAGGGTAAATTGGACAAAAAAAATATCTATAAACATATGTAAATAAATAACAGTGCCTATTTACGATTTGTTTACAAAATATTGAGTATATCCAAATTGTCTATATTTGAAGTGTGTATAGAGCCAATCTTTTTTGTTTTTTAAAGGCTAATAGCATATGTTATGCTAGTTCTCGTATGTGTTTATATATTTATTATCTACTACATTTTTTTATTCCTCATGTTACAACATCCAATATGATTCAAAACTAAAATTGAAACAGCCTTGTTAAAACCTCCTGCTTCTTCCTGATGCTACGAGAGAAAAAAGTCTCATATTATCTCATGATATTTCTTCCAAAATTTGACCCGAATAAAGGTCGAAAACTCACTTCGATTACAATATCTTAAAGTTTTCAGATTCTAAAACCTATTTATCTGTGAAACGAAGCTATCTGAATATGGAACTTCGGCCCTTGGAATTTCGACAAGTCCTTATTGGTGCTTAAAGACCCAGAGATGGTGTTTGAAAATGAGGAATATTTTTGGTTTGTTGAGTATTGGATACATATTCATGGGGTGCCATACCAAAACATGTGTGCTAAATTTGGTGAATTCATTGAGGAAAAGGTTGGAAGGTTTATCAAGTCAGATTTTAGGAAGGATGGCAACATACAAGGCAATGCAATCAAAATAAAAGTGGGCATTGATATCGGGAAACCATTGAAAAAAAAGTTTTCATATTCAAATGGGACCAAACATGAGCAAGAGTTGAATTGCTCTCAGGTACGAGGCATAGAGAGTTGATAACTCTATACTTCTTCCTGTATTCTCTGAAGATACTAAATTGACCAATGCACCTTTAGACACAATGTAAGAACAAACCATTTAACCTTTTTTGTCTCAGGGTCACTATGTATGAATTGCATCGTGCTTACCTAAATCCTGAAATGAGACATGTCATTTCATAGCTTAGATATTCTCATTTGAGAAAGTCAAATTTTAGGTCCACTCTGTGATCTAGACTAGACAAATTGGTGAGATATTAAGTTACGAAAATGTCATGAACTAGCTTTGTGAAGTTCTCATATATATGGAATTCATGTACAAGATTGCTAAAATGCAATGTATATCACCTCATTCTTTATTACTTGAATTGTGAATAAATGAATTGCGCGGTATCCAAAGTTAAGGAACAACTTTATTTGGATGAAGCAATGTGACGTGTTAGCTCCTCGTTAATACATTGCTTTTAACTTATTCACAAGTAACAAAGGAGTTGAGGAAATAACAACTAGAAGGATAAAGTGGTAAATTTTATAAATCACATCTAGTTGATGATATTCATGAAGGCTAATCATAGATAACGTTCAATGGATCCACTCAACATAATTAAGTTGAATTTGAGTAGAAAATAAATTCATCAGAACCGAGAGATTCTCATTGTCAACTCTTTAGTGGAGTAAATTGACATTAACCTTATACGCGGAAAACGTTTGTGAACTTTTGAGTTCAAGTATAGTAGGTCAAGCTTTGTTCATTTGGATCCATATGGTCACTATAACTAGCCATTATAGTAGGATTGTTAAACTAGAAGCTAAGTCAAAATAAGTTCAAGTGTTGAACCAGACGTTTTTTAGGAAAATGTCTAAAGGGTATTTATGTCCACATGGACAAAAATGATGTGAATGTCAAAATAATATTTTGAATATTTTCATATGATGGAAATATAAATTATCTTCTAGACCTATGCCAGCTAGCTTAGGCTAAACTCTTATCTTCCATCCGACAACTCGTGGCCAAGAATGGCCCCACCACTAGTCCTCCAATGTTACCATCAAATGTCCAACTCCACCGTTAAGGTTTATTATCCTCAATTGTACGAACTTTCCTTTGCGTAGTCCTCCTCTTCTAACGCACACCCAATTTTGTCGCACAGATCTTCAGTGTCGATGCGCTAGCAGCATCAAGGTTTTTTTGATGATGGACCATTATACCTCGTACCATCGGTTTTTTTTACTAAACTTTCTTGTAGTTTGATCTTTGAGAAGTATTAGGAAAGGTTGAACGTCTCGTCTCGCTCCAAGCTTCATCTCCATGGAATGCTTGTCTCATTCGCACCTAATCGTGAACTCGAGTAACCTGAGGTTTTTATTACAAGAGTCTATAGCAGGTTTGAAGGATTTGTGTGTGGGAAAAATTAAACACAATAACTCAAAAACAAGTCGGTGAGCTTAGGAGCTAATTTATATCTAACTCTAATGATGACTTAGGTGCCAAAATAAAAAAGATATTTTAAAGAGAGAGAGAGAGAGAGAGAGAGAGAGAGAGAGAGAGAGAGAGAGAGAGAGAGAGGAGTGGTTGGCCTTATAGAGAGAGCAAGTGCAAAAAACATATTTGCACATCTCAATGTGCAGCTCTACTATAGGAGAATGAAATATAAGAAAGGGTAATTACCATTTCTTATTGTGTATTCATGACACAATATTATTTTCTCTCCTATTTCCCTTGTACATGGCCGACCATACTCAAGCATTAGTGAGAGAAATTTGTTTCCTCACTTAGCACATTTGTTTCATTTTCAAAGAAATTCATTTCCTCTTTTTCATTTGGGTAATTATTATTATAATTAAAAGCAAAGGAATTTCTAGATATAATTTCTCTCATCTATGATGCTTGGCCAAAATTCTACCCAAGGGGGAGCTTCTAGAAGCTTCTTTATTTATTTTAAGATAATTCTTAAAATACCCATTGTAGAATTAATATTGCACAAATAATGAAATTAATTTCATAATGCCTCTAACGACTTCTCGGCTTTAGAAACTAATTTATATTTCCATCATATGAAAATATTCAAAATCTTATTTTGACTTTCACATCATTTTTATGTCCATGTGGACAAAAATACCCTCTAGACATTTTCAGAGAAAACTTCTCATTCAACACTTGAACTTATTTTGACTTTGCTTCTAGTTTAACAATCCTACTCTAATGACCTATAATAGTGACCGTATGGATCCAAACGAACAAAACTTGAGCTACTATACTCGGACTCAAAAGTTCACAAAAATTTTCCGATTATTAGTTTAATGTCAACTGACTCCACTAAAGAGTTAACACTGAGAATCTCTCGGTTCAAATGAATTTATTTTCTACTCAAATTCAACTTAATTATATTGAGTGGATCGATTGAATGTTATCTATGATTACCCTTCATGAATATCATCAACTAGATGAGATTCATAAATTTACCATTTTACCCTTCTAGTTGTTAGTTCTTCAACTCCTTTGTTACTTGCGAATAATTTAGAAACAATGTATTGTCGAGGAGTTAACAAGTCCCGTTGTTTCATCCAAATAAAGTCGTTACTTAATTTTAGATATCGCGCGGTTCATTTATTCATAATCCATATAATAAAGTATGAGGTGATATACACTGCATGTCAATAATCTTGCACATGAATTCCATATCTATGAGAACTTCACAAAGTATACTCACAACAACTTCACAACCCAATACATCCCCAATAGAGCGTATCTAGTTCACAAACTTGGATCTAGAGTATAGCTTTCTCAAATGAGTATATTGAAATCATGAAATGACATGTCTCATTTCAGGATTAAGGTAAGCACGATGCAATTCATACATAGTGACCTTGAGACGGAGAGGTTAAATGGTTTGTTCTTACATTGTCTATAAAGGTGCACTGATCAATTTACTATCTTCGGAAGATACATTGGAAGAACTATAGAGTTCCTAACTCTCTATTCCCGTAACTAGACATCATAGATTTTTCCAACAATCATACTAGGATTAATAGTTCGTTGATCTCTAGATTGTGAAGACATCGTTTTAACCATACCATGAATATTTTGTTCACGCAAATCTACATTTGTCTTTTCATACATTCTTAGGTTTAATTAAGGACTATAAGACTATTTAATATCATAAATGTTCAAACAAATGAAAAAGAAATGAATAAACAATTCAAATTTTATTAATTTAATCAGCAAATTACAATAAAAACTTATGAAAGATTTATATTACATCAATATGTAAATAAATAATATTCGTGTGGGTATCTCTGCCAACAATTCTTACTTGGGACATTTTCAAGATAGTCATCGAGATTGGTGAGAATTTAAGATTCGTGGGAGTGTACGACGATCCAGTGGTTATAGCAGGCATACGTGGGAGCTTCTTTGACGATTCCGGGGAGCCTCAAGTAAACCTTGGCTGGTTGGAGTGGACATGAACAAAGTGGCTTTCAACTCAAAGATTAGAGTAGGCAGAGACAGAGGCCCAAGTCGGTTAACAACATTCCGTAAGATGATTTTGGACTGTGACATACACGATTTAGGGTTTGAGGGTGATCCTTTCACCTGGCGTAGAGGAGGGATAGAGGAGCGTGTAGATATATGCCTTCCGAGTCATGAGTAGAGCGATCTTTTCCCGTGGCTACTGTTAGTCACCTGAGAATTAGAGATCAAACCATAGACCATTCTTGCTTCATACGAAGGGAGTGAGGTGCCATCGTAGGGTCAGGAGATCGAGGAGATTCTTCTTCGAGGAGTCTTGGATATGAAAGGCAGAGTGGGAAAAGAGGATTCAGAGGGCTTGGGAGAGGGGCTCGGGGGAGACCATGGTTATTGAGCTTGTGGGTAGATCAGGTCCGAATTTTTGTATGGAGACCTTTTGTCGGGATAAGAGACATCTAGATACTCTGGTGGAGAAGGAGGAGCAATATTGGAGAGAGAGGAGCATATCGTCATGGATGAGGTGCACGGATAAGAACATGAGGATTTTCCATCGCAAGATACATGCGAGAAGGAAAAAGAATTCCATTAGAAGACCAGTTAATGAGCATAGTGACTGACACAACAGCGAGATCGAGGTCGAGATGATTGTTTATTGATACTTTGGCGACATTTTTACCTCAGTGAAACCTTCTACACATGACATCGAGGCATTGACAGGGGGCATTCAACCGAGGATCTCGAAGGCCATGAACACGAACTTGGATTGTCCTTTTCAGCTAGGGGAGGAGAAGAAGGCGCTTTTATCGCTGGATGCAATCAAGCCTCCGGGGAGCAACGACTTTCTCGCAATCTTTTACCAGAGTTAGGATATAGTTGGCGAGTCGGTCTTGAAGACCTGCCTCGGGATTCTTAAAGAAAGGGATGAGGTGGTAGACATCAATGACACAATAGTCACCCTTATTTCCAAAGTTGAGGAACCCCGTCGATTCAGTGACTTCAGAACGATTTTTTTATGCAATGCGATCTATAAGATAGTTGCCAAGTGTTTGGTTAATCTGTTGGTGAATCCAATGTGGTATCAGACACGAACAATCACTTTGATACCACTTGTTGGTGGATAAAGCGCGTATCAGACACGTACAATCTCTCTAATACTGCTTGTTGGTGAAAACAGTAAGTATCAGACACAAACAATCGCTCCGATATCATTTGTTGATAAACGATTCACATAGGCAACCATATTAAGTGCGGAAAAATATTAATTATGCTCACAATAGACAATTAGTAATTATGGTTACCAAACAAGATATTGATTTACTTTATTAATTAATACTAAAGCAATTCAGCAACCGATGTATGCGAAGAAGTTTACTACCAAACTTACGGGTTTTGGATCTGGTACAGAACGCTCCGATCCAACACTTTCTCCTTTTCGTCCTTCTTTTAACCTGAGTACTAGAGAATGACACTGTAATCTTCCAAAACATAATCACCGTACTAGGTTTTGCGGGATCTTACTCCTATTTTCTAGGAACATAGTTTGTATTCCAGGGAGAAGGGAAGAGAGAACTCGGCCAGAGAGAGAGAGAGTGTGTGTGGCCGAGAGTTTTTGTGTAAATTTGAATGAATTTTCCCTTCTCCATCAACCCCTATTTATAGCATTTAGAAGGAAATAACCTCTTAAAGATTTTCTCTCCTTTTTTAGAGATATTCTCTCATTCTGTGAAAGATTCCCTCCTCCTAGAGATATTCGCTCCTTTGAGAGATTTTATCTAATATTGGTTTTAATCTGGGCCACTAGATCTCAACAGTGAATCTACAATCTTTCTTATCCATTATATCAATATCCATCGAAGAGATTTTCTCTCCTAAGAGAGAAATTCAAGGAGAAACTTGAGGGAGGAGTTCGGCCAAAGGTTTACACGCCCAAAGGGATTCGACCACTCTATGTGCCAAGACCAATCCAAAATTCCCAAAGCTGTTTGCTTAAAAATCCAAGCAATTATTTATTTACTTGATCCAACAATAAATAAACAATTATGCTATAAACCTTTATTTAATTCCATGAATACACATTTTCCAGAATTAATGTTGTCAATCACCATTACAACATGTGAGATCAAATAATAACCAAAATTATAATTCGAAAGTTCTTATCCGTCTTTTGTCATATCCAAATCTGGGACCATGAACCTAGTAGTAGAAGCTTAACAAACCAGACAAAAAAGACGATACAATCCTATCTCTTTTTCATCAATTCGTCTAATCATTATCAATACTCTATCGTGTAATCTAAGACTAAACCCTTCTTTGATACTAGAATTATATTTACTCATCATGACGTGTGTCCACTGATATAGTCAGCTCGTGATCAAGATCCTCCATGTTCAACCCGTGCCAAGAGAAGTCAATTTTTTCGTTAAACTTCTCTTGATACATATCAGCCCTAAGCATTGTTACTTCCCTTGCGAAAGATTCTTTCGAACGTTATGTTACTTCGAAAGTGCTAGCAATCTATTGGTTTTGAAATCAACCCTTAGGTGAGTGAAAATTAACATTCTTTCAACATTTTTTCAAGAAGGCTGGAATGCATATCTATAAATCACTTCTCACTCGAATCATGCTCTGAAAAAACTTCCAAGACATAAGCATTGTTTAGGATAGATATGTTAGGAATATTGCCCACTTGAAGATGAGGTACGAATAATTACTAAATTCGATAATTAGATTATTATATAAGTATTATATGTAGTGGGTTGAGTTCTAAATAATTAATTATAATCAATAACAACTATCTTTCATAGCCTCTGTATTAAACCGAGTCACGTGTTGGGCACATTAGTTCGGGCAGTGTGCTAAAATCAGGTCGGTGAGTGAGATATGCCTGGAAAACTTTATCTAAAGTCATATATGTGGAACACATGAATGAAGGGTGATCATCATGTGTGAGCATTCTACACTTGTGATAAGTGTACTACTTGGACGTGCTTTGGGGTAGATGTGTCGTTTAAGGACCGTTACGATGCACTAACCAAGATCACTATGATGGTCACAGTGACACTTGATCTAAATCCTGAAGTGGTCATGGAAACTGGATCATGTTTCTGAGATCTTTAACTCATTCGCTAAAAGGCTATCCATGTTAATCACATCTTTTATCTTCAGAGTTTTCTCAGAGCATGATTTGAGTGGGAAGTGATTTATAGACACGAAATCTAGCCTTCCTAAAAGAAGTTTAATGTTCACTCGCCTAAGGGTTGATTCTAGAACCGATAAATTGCTAGCACTTTTTAAGTAAGTTAACGTTCAAAAGAATCTTTCGCTGTGGAAGAAACAATGCTTAGGGGCTAATATGTATCAAGAGAAGTATAACGAAAAAATTGACTTCTCTTGGCCTGGGTTGAACTGTTGGCAGAGATACCCACAAGAAGATTATTTATTTACATATTGACGTAATATATAAATCTTTGTAAAGTCCTTATTAAAAGATTGTTTATTTACATATTGATGTAATATATAAATCCTTGTAATTTGCTGATTAAATTAATAAAAGTTGAAACGTTCATTCATTCCCTTTTAGTTTGATTAAAGATTTATGATATTCAACAGTCTTATAGTCCTTAATCAAACCTAACAATGTATGAAGAGACAAATGTAGATGTGCGTGAACAAACTCTTCATGATTTGACTAAAACGATATATTCGCAATCTAAAGATCAGCAGACTATTGATCCCAGTATGATTGTTGGAAGATCTAGGATGTCTAGTTACGAGGCATAGAGAGTTAGGAACTCTGTAGTTCTTCCAGTGTATCTTTCGAAGATACTGAATTGACCAGTGCACCTTTAGAGACAATTGAAGAACAAACCATTTAATATCTTCTATCTCAAGGTCACTACGTATGAATCGCATCATGCTTACCTAAATCCTGAAATGAGACATGTCATTTCATAGCATTAATACTCTCATTTGAGAAAGTCAAATTCTAGGTCCAATGTGTGATCTAGACAAGGCCTATTGGTGAGATATTAAGTTATGAAGATGTCATGAACCAACTTTGTGAAATTCTCATAGATATGGAATTCATGTACAAGATTGCTGAGATGCAATATATATCACCTCATGCTTTATTACTTGGATTGTGAATAAATGAACTGCGTAGTATCCAAAATTAAGTAGCGACTTTATTTGGATGAAACAATGTGACTTGTTAGCTCCTCGTCAATACATTGTTTCTAACTTATTCACAAATAACAAAGGAGTTGAGGAAATAACAACTAGAAGGGTAAAATGGTAATTTAATAAATCTCAACTAGTTGATGATATTCATGAAGGGTAAACATAGATAACATTCAATGAATCCGCTCAATATAATTAAGTTAAATTTGAGTAGAAAATAAATTCATTTGAACCGAGAGATTCTCAGGCCTTGTTTGGTTGGAAGGATTTTGGAGGGATGGATTAAGATAAAGGGATTTGGAAGGATGGATTGTATTAATTTGTTGTTTGGTATTAAAGAAGGAAAGAAAATATGAGGTAAAGGGATGGATTTGTATTCATGGGTCTCACCAAAAATGCTCTCCTCCCATTTTGGAAGGATTGGAGAAGGGAGAACAAAAATGTATTTTATATTTTTTTTTTCTCTTTTTTGTATATATTAAATATATGTGCATTCTAGTTTTTTTTTTCTTTTTTTTGTTGTTGGTTACTAAATACATAGATCTTTAATTTTTTTTTTTGTGTGTATTTCTTTTTTTCATCACCAATTTATGACTAGCAATATTATCAAAGTATAAAATTTATTATTTTTATTTTTCTTCATGATCAAATAATTGTTTGCTTAAACAAAAGTTTGAATATTTTTATGATTTTGTTTATCCATTTTTTAAAACTTTGTGTGTTTGGGTATTACAACTTATGTGATTTATGGTTATAATTTTTTTTTTATATTTAAATAAATGAATAAGAAAACTCAACAACTGATTGGGAGATAAAACCAAGAAATTATAATTTAGAAGATAACTAAATTATGTGACAATAAATTTATTTTGTTATAGTAAATAAAATTTTGGATTATATAACTAAATTAGTATATGTATATATATTTAATATATAGTTTTTTTTACGATATATCATATATAGTTATGCAGTTTAATAATTTCATGCACATTAATTTTTATAATATAAATAAATCGTGTAAATTAAAAATCAATTTGATAATATATATGAGTATTATTGTAATTACCATTATAAAATATATCACACCATTATTTTTTCATCTATATCAAACAAATATGAGGATGGATATTAATCATTCCTCTCATCATACCAATCAACTTTTTGAAAAGTTACAATCCACTCATTTCCTTTCCTTTCTTTTCCATCCTAAACAATTCATCCACCCATTTTTCCATCCCTCCTACCAAACAAAGCCTCAGTGTCAACTCTTTAGTGCAGTCAGTTGACATTAATCTAATACTCGGAAAAGGTTTGTGAACTTTTGAGTCCGAGTATAGAAGCTCAAGCTTTGATCATTTTGATGCATAAGTTCACTATTACAGGTCATTAGAGTAGGATTGTTAAACTGAAAGCTAAGTCAAAATAAGTTCAAATGCTGAACTAGACTTTTTCTCGGAAAATGTCTAAAGGATATTTTTGTCCACATGGACATAAAATGATGTGAATTTCAAAATAAGATTTTAAATAATTTCATATGATGAAAATTTAAATTATTTTCTAAAGTCGAAAAGTCGTTTAAGGCGTTATGAAATTAATTTCGTTATTTGTGCAATTATAATTCTACAATGGGTACTATAAGAATTGTTTTTAAAGAAATAAGGAAGCATCTAGAAGCTGCCCCCTAGGTAGAATTTCGGCAAACATGCATCAAGATGAGAGTTTTCTTTCCCTTTAATTATAAGGATAATAACCCAAAAGGAAAAGAGGAAATAAATTTCCTTGAGAAGGAAATAAATAAGGTAAGTGATTAAACAAATTTCCTCCTTGCTTCAGGTGTATGGCCAGCCACATTAGAAGAGAAAGGGGAAGGGAAAATCAAATAATATGTCATGAATGCATTATTCTTTCATAAATGCATAATTGACCTTTATAGATTTTGCATTTTCTTATAAATAGAGCGTCACATAGAGATGTGAAAATAAGCTTCATTCTTGTTCTCTCTCTCTCATTGTGGCCGACCCCTCTCCTCTCTCTCTCTCTCAAAATACTTCTTCTATTTTGGCACCTAAGTCCTCATTAGACTTAGGCTAAATTAGCTCTTTAGCTCATAAAGTTGTTCTTGAGTTATTGTGTTTAATTGTGCCCACACACAAATCCTTGTAAACGTCTATAGACTCTTGTAATACTTAGGTTTCTCAAGTCCACGTTTAGGCTTGAAGGAATCGAGTTAGAAGAGAAGATCTACCTTTGTCAAGATCCATTGAAGATCAAGCTACAAGAAAGGTTAGTATTAAAGTAATTAAATAATATTTTTTAATTTATAACATGTATATGCACTTTATCTAGGTTAGTAAAATTGTTTTACTAGTAAAAGAATTTTTTATATTCCGCCATTAATATGATTAATGATAAATTTTTCTTAACCCTAAAGCTATTCCAACAAATGAATCACCAACAAGTGGTGTCGGAACAATTGTTCGTGTCTGATACCACAGACAGTGTACCAACAGGTGGTGTCAGAACGATTGTTCGCATCTGATACCACACTGGATTTACCAACAAGAAGCGTCATAGCGATTGTTTGTTTATGATGCGTGCGTGTTTCACCAACAAGTGGTATTAGAGCGATTGTACGTGTCTGATACTTACTTGTCATCACCAACAAGTGGTATGAGAGCTAGTTGATTTACTTATTAATCGCTTCGTTCTTGTGATTAAATTTAATCTGTTTTGAATGAATTTATATTTTGATATGAAATTCATGCAATTCAATATATGATATGTGAATTTTGATTCGTGGTTGATCATAGATTTTTTATTCTCGCTTTCTTAGAATGTTTGTAAACTCGAAATTCAAAGGATATAGGATTTTTGTAAAATTTGTTTTTTCAATTATTATATTATTGTTGTAATCCGACGACGATGTTCTTGATCACGACGATCGGGGAGAGACGGATCCGCAACGATGAGACATAACGCGGCCGAAGGACTGCCCCCAGGGCACAAAACCCATTCGGCTTTGTTGCCCTATTGGGACACGGGTTGGACCGCACCTCTCCTTGTCGCGCATTGGGTTGGACCGTGGCTGCCCCTTGGCGGCGGTCCAACCAACACGGGTTGGATCCTACCATGGCGGGTAGGGTTTGAGGATAATCTGGGCTTAGGCCCGGATGCTTGGTGGGCCTTAAGGCCCAATCGAAAATAAATAAGAAAAATAAATAGTTTTTTATAATGATTTGTTTTTCCGTTGAAACATATGACGTGTTCAACTAATTTCCATGAACTTATGTGATTAGGTTCATTTTGTTTTAGTTATAAAGAGTCAATTAGGATACGATCAACACGAATCAAACCATGTTTGCTATGCTTTTTTATTTAATTATTTTGCTGTGATTGTATGTTGTAACTTAGATATTGTATCGTTTGTTTATGGCTGTCATGGGGTTTCATTCATTAAAAATTATCTAATTGGATTAGGATAGTTAATTAATGAATAAGTTGAACGGATCGAAAAACTTTGTCACCAAGCTGATAAGAGGCTAAGCTGATGGGTATGTAGGAAGACCTAGTGTCTCACCTCACAACTGGGAGATTTTTCGTTATGGAATGTTATTAGGTTAATCAAGACTAGATGTCACGAAATACCTAATAACTAAGTTATATTCAAAAGTATGTTTTTAAGTGTAGTTTAGTATCACTCGAGTTTTTTATATGATTTAGTTAACTCGTAGTGGATCACCTAGATTAATGTTAATAATAGGAAAATATAAAATACTAAAAGTATGTTGAGTCTTTAAGGCCCCCAACATTGACACAACACCGTGAGGATGAAAAATTCATGCATGACCGGCGCCCTTTTAGGACAAGATTTTCTGATTCCAATACCAAGGTTGTGTTTCTGATGATAGGTGGGAAGTTGATCTTTGCGTGCACTAGCTAAGTTAGTGCATATGGGCCTTTTCTCACTAGAATGTTAGGTCGGTATGAACCAACCGGTGGTTGCTCATATGGCCAACGATTCCTATAAATTGGTAGTTAGTACGCATAGTTATGAAAGATACATGTACTGTGATTGCTCATTAATATGAGATGGTTCTCATGTTCACTAGGTGCTCATTAGTATTTTTCCTCGTGCTTATATGCATTATATTTTTAAATCCTAAACACTTGATAGTTGGTTTCTTTTCATATTGATTATATAAGTGTTTTTTTATGTTTTTAGTAATTATGTCGAACCTTATCAGGCCCTGTGTCAAAAGACGTCCTAATAGGAGATAACTTCCCTAAATGGAAGTCGAATCTCAACATTGTGCTTGTGAGCAAAAACATTCACTTTATCCTCACTGAAGAGAGACCTCTCTTCCCTACTTCAAGTTCGTCCCGAAAACATAAAAGAGGACTATGACAAGTGGACAACTTCCAATAAAAAGGCGGTGGGATACATGCTCGCAAGCATATATGATGCGTTGCGAACAAATATGGAAGGGATGGAGATTGTTCTGGAGATCCTTCACTCGTTGCAACAAATTTTTGGGATGCAAAGCGAGCCCGCATTGAGCTCATCCGGAAGTGCACTAGCACTAGGATGGCAGCGGGAACACCGATGAGGGATTCCATCAATTAAAGTAATAAATCATCTAGCTCTGATACCACTTGTTGAAGAAACAAGTCAGTATCATACACGAACAATCGCTCTGATACCACTTATTGGTGAAACAAGCTCGTATCATACACGAACAATCGCTCTGATATTACTTGTTTGTGAATCACACGTGTATCATACACAAATAATTGCTCTCATACTACTTGTTGGTGATTCATTCATCTTAGCAACCATATTAAATGCGGAAAAAGATTGATTGCACTCACAATAGCCAATTAAAATGATGATTGCTAAGAAGATCTAAATTTATTAATTTAATTCATTAATGAAACCAATTCAGCAATCAATATTATAGAACAAGTTCATAGAGGGGACGCGACGGTTATGAAGATCTCAACGTTGGACAACCTTGCTGATCCCTTCACGAAGCCTTTAACCAGTAAAGTCTTCGAGGGACACCTAGAAGGATTAGGACTGAAAGATCATTCGCATCTCCTTTGAGTCAAGTGGGAGTTTGTTGGCATTTGTGCCCACAAAGGAGATTTTTGATATTAAATACTTTTGTATTTCTTTTACTTTGGAGGATCTTGATCATGAACTGACTATATCAATGGACACTCGTCACGATGAGTAAATATAATTCTAGTATTAAAGAACGGTTCAGCCTTAGATTACACGGTAGAGTATTGATAAAGACTAGACGAATCGATGAAAAAGAGATAAGACTGTATAGTTTTTTTCGTCAAGTTTGTTAAGCTTCAATTACTAGGTCCACAGTCCCTTATTCTGCTCTAATAAAGGCGGATAAGAACGTTCAAATAATAATGTTGTTCATTATTTAATCTCACTTACTGTAATATTGATTGACAATATTAATTTTGGAAAACAAGTATTTGCAGAATTAACTAAATGTTTGTAGCATAATTGTTTATTTATTGTTAGATCAAGTAAATACATAATTAATTGGATTTTAAGCAAACGGGTTTTGGAAATTCTTGGGTTGAGCCTTGGCACTAGGGTGGTCAAAATTCTCCTATGGGAATGCCCTAGGATGGCCGAACTTCTCCCATGAAATTCTCCTTGGATTTCTCTCTAAAAGAGAGAAAATCTCTTCCATAGATATTGACCTGATGGATGATAGAGATAATAGATTCACTATTGAGATCTAATGGCCCAGATTAATTTAAAAGGAGAGAAAATCTCTCAAATGAGAGAATATCTCTAGAAGGAGGGAATATCTCCCAGAAGGAGGGAATATCTATGAGAAAGGAGAGAAAATCTCTCAGGGGTTATCTCCCTACCAATGCTATAAATAGGGATAGAAGGAAAGAGGAAAAATTATACCATTGTACACATAATAGTCGACCAAAGACTCTCTCTCTCTCTCTGGCCAAATTTCTCTTTCTCCTTTCCCTTGGAATTGCAAATTTCGTTCCTAAATAATAGAAGTGAGATCTCGAAACAATCTTGTTTCGGAGATTACATTTCAGAAGACTAAGGTGTCATTGTCTATTACTATATTCAGATGAAGGACGAAATGGAGTCGATTCAGAAGAAGGACGAAACATAATCAATTCAAAAAAAGGACAAAACGGAGCGCGTTGGATCGGGGCGTTCTGTACGTGATCCAAAACCCGTAAGTTTTGTATAAAGTTTTTATCTTATATTGGTTGCTAAAAAGTCTTTTATTGTTTATTAATAAAGTAAATCTAGATCTTGTTTAGTAACCATTATTATTGATTGGCTATTGTGACCGCAATTAATATTATTACGCACTTTATATGCTTGCTTATGTCAATGAATCACCAACAAGTGGTGTCGGAACGATTGTTTTTGTTTGATACCACAGACGTTGTACCAACAAGTGGTGTTGGAACGATTGTTCGTGTCTGATACCACACTGGATTCACCAACAAGCAGCCTTAGAGCGAATGTTCGTGTTGGATGCACGCTTGTTTCACCAACAAGTAGTATCAGAGGGATTGTACGTGTCTGATACTTTCTTGTCATCACCAACAGGATAGCCTTTTAGCGAATGAGTCAAAGAGCTCATAAACATGATCCAGTGTCCATGATCACTTCAGGATTTAGATCAAGTCTCACTATGATCATCATAGTGGCCTCGATTAGTGTGTCGTAACGGTCTTTAAATGACACATATATCCCGAGGATTTTCTAGATCGTACACTTACCACAAGTGTAGAATGCTCCCACATGATGGTTAGGCTTCATCCATGTGTTTCACATATATGACTTTAGATATAGCTTTCCAAACATATATCAGTCACCGATCTTGTTTTAGCTTGTTGGCATTTGTGCCCACAAAGGAGATTTTTGATATTAAATACTTTTGTATTTCTTTTACTTTGAAATTAAATAAAGATTAAATATCCATTCTTATTTAAGATTGTGTTTACGCATTTATGTCTACGCTCTGAAACTGTCATCAACGAAAGAAGTGCTAAGTACAGACTTGACAAGATACCTTCTTATGACTAGTTTAAATAATAGTTCGCAATCTAAAGATCGATTGGGCAATCGATTCCTAGTAATGATTGTTAGAATGAATTAAACGATATCTTATCTTGTGATATGGAGAGTTGTGACTCTGTAATTCATTCTTGATATCTTAATGAAGATATTGAACAAGACCAGTGAAGTTTTGAAGTTCGAGATAAAACCGTTTGATCACTCGAAACTTCAAACTCACATACGAGGGGTATTTTAGTAATTACCTAAATCCTGAAGTGAGTACATGTATTCTTGTAACACTTTATGACATTTGATTTGTCAATGGGCAATGGCTAAATGAAGTTTCATTGACCCGACGGTTGGTGTCATAATACTGTTTCGTTGAAACATGTGATTCATAGATATGGAATTTGTGTTGAAACAATGCTAAGGCATTAGTATCACACCATGCTCTGTTATGAGAGTGTGAGCGAATAAACCAGGCCTGGTATTCATCGAATAAATAATTTTTTGAAATAAAACATGTGACATGTTGAGACATATCATTTTATGTTTTTACTCGTTCACAAATAACAGAGGACTTGGTGAAATAATAACTCAGGGGTAAAACGGTAATTTTACATTCCTCTGAGTTAATGATACACACAAAGGGTAATATCGTAAAATACACCGTGGACCATGTGAAGAATAGTTTTATCACATCAAACGAAAATATAAACGCATATGAACTTAGAGATGTTCAATATTGGTCCTTTAGTGGAATCGACTAATATTAAGAATTAAAAGTCGGAAAAAGTTTGTGAACTTTTGCGTCCGATCTTTATTCTAAAGCTTCGTTCATGTGGGTCCATAAGGTCTCAATGATAGACTCTTGGATGAGATATTAGTGAACAAGAAAAGATCGATTTTCTCATTAAACGTAAATCGTGATTTACACTAAGAAAATTATTTTCTAAGTAATTAAATAAATAATTCGTTATTTATTATTACATTTATTTAACGAATCATATTGTGTTATTATATTGATAATAATATAATTTGATGATTCAAATAAATAAAAGATGAAAATAAATATTTTCTCGTTTCGTACTACATTGTTTAGTATGAAAATAATTAATGACTTGTCATTAAATAAATGAGATGTTCTAAATTAATTAAATATTATTTTAGAAATAAATCGAAAATATTTGGGAGATAAATACATAAGATGGCCGGCCACTTAATGCAAATAAGGGGTTGGAAAATTGCTTAAATGATTTATCGGGCTTAAGTTTGATTAATGGGTCATTAATTGTTTTTGACCTAATTAAGCCCATTTTCCCTGAAATAAAAGGAGCTCTTCTCTCTCTCTCTTTTGACCTAGCTCATTCGGCTACTCTCTCTCTCTCTCCCCTCCCATCTTGGCCGACTATTTCCTCTCTCCCAAGGAGAAAAGTACTTGGCCAAAATCCCTAAAGAATTGAGAGAGCGAACCGTAGAGAGAATTCCCTTTTATTCCTTCTTCCCTTGTTCCTACGAGAGAGCCCACCCTCTTTGTCATTGACTCAACTTGTGGTTGTTTGAGTGATTTTTCCTCCCACAGGGCCGGCCATATTTTGGAGCAACGAAGGATCGACGACTTTGAGGATTTGCTTGACGGGCGTGGCGTAGAGGATCGGCCGGCCAGTTTTTCCGAGAGACACCGAGACTTGCTCTCGCAGATCCGAATTATGTAAGTATCCCTCGAACGAATTGGATCTGGACAATATGATATTTTAGAATGATTATATGTGTTTGGATTGTTCGTGTGCATGTTTAGATAAATTTATTGACAAGATTATAAATTTATTGACATGTTAGGTTAGATTTAATGATATGGTTATCGAACATGTTTTAAATTGGTTTTAATATGTTAAATTGAATTATGAAATTCCGCCACATATTGATGTGTTTCGTAATTAAATTAGGTTATTTGTTAATCAAATTCCAACAAATGGTATCAGAGCCATAATTGTCATTAAATCGATTTTGAGTGTTGGCGTTTTTGTATGAATTGCATTTGTGAATGTATGTGCGTTTATGTGAATGGATCCTTACTCTAATTGGCCCTAGGATTGTTTACGGGTTACGTCCCGGTTTTTAATTTTTATTTTATTTAAATTTGTAATTTGTTGTAAATTTAAATTTATAATTTTGTAATCCGGGAGACAAGAAGAAGGAAGGCAGCCTCCGGGAATGGCCGCGTGTTTTTGAAACGCGTGGGAGCTATCTCGGTCGATTCCGAACACGCCTAAGGACCTGCATATTGGACGCAAGAGGGCTGTTTGGTCGGCCAAAACCCTAGCGTGGCCGTGTGTCTTCGGACGCGCGCGAGCTAGCTAGGGTTAGGCCCGACGACCGAGATTCGGAAATCGTTTCCGAACAAATTTAAAATCTTGAATAATTAAATTTTCTTATATTATTTTTGAAATAATAAAAGTGAATTTAGTTATTTGAGTGGGAGATATTAATCTCTAAGTTTTAAAACTCGGAAATTCGACGACTCGACACAAGACTAGGAATAAAGTAGTTTATTTATTTATCTTTTGTAAAGGGTTGTAATTTTAGAAATGGGCCATTAGATAAGTTAAATATCATGTTTTATTTTATTTAATCTTATCTCATATTCATCCACATGTCATATAGGATAGAACGCCAACACTATATGAATTGTTCATGCATCATTATAGTTTAATTTAAATAACTAGTTATGAAATTGAACATCGTCCACAAAAATATGATTTTTGCAAAAACTAAGTGGGAGGGTTATTTGTCGTTGAAATAACCCGAGGTCCCCAACATGAATTTAATTAACTTGTGTGAATGAACTAAGAGTCACCCTCGTGGCCCTCCCTTCAATGGGAGTACTTCGGAAGCACATAGTCAATTAAATTGTTACGAACTAAGCCCTAAAGAGGAACGATGAAGCGGGGTCTCCCCTAGGAGAACCGTTTTCAAAGTAACTTGGATAAGGGCCCACATGTTGGTTGCACGCTTAGACTTATTGTTTAAAGTAACCCTCCATAGAGGCTATGCGTTAAACATAAGTGACCAAAGTCCATGGTAATTAGCGAGAACTAGAAGTTGTGACTTCTTGTATAGTTCAAACTAAATAGTGATGTGTCACGACTATGAAAGGCGATCAATTACGGTTTCCCCTAGGAAAAGTAATTGATCATTTTTGTTCATAATACCATGAATTATTTATCGCTTTCCTCACTCATTTAGGATTGTACATGCATCATAATTCAAAACTGTAGCATATGCTAAATTTATTCATTTCATTTAATTTCAGCAATATCATGAATCCACTTGCATCTATACTCAGTTATAACAAACTCGAGGGTGAGAATTACGTTGATTGGAAACGTAACCTCGACATCGTACTGACGGTGGAAAAGCACAAGTATGTTCTCACTACCCCGTGTCCTCCAGCTCCGAGTGCTGACTCAAGCCAGGAGGACAAGAACGCCTATGACACGTGGGTAAGGTCCGATGAGATTGCCAAGTGTTATATCTTGGGTTCCATGAGCAATGTGTTGCAGCAATCTCACAAGGACATTGCCACGACATATGACATGCTCTACAATCTTCATGACATGTTTGGATGTCATGGGCGTCAGGCGAGGCAGCAGGCAATCCGAAATTTCATGAATTGTCGGATGAAGCCGGGAACGTCAGTCAGGGACCACATGCTAGTGATCATGGGTCACCTAAACGACATGGAGATTCTCGGATCGGAGATCGATGGACTCACCAAGGTCGATATGATCTTGGAGACTCTGACGGATTCTTTCGATAGCTTCCGTCTGAACTACTCCATGAACAAGCTCGATTATTTTGTAACCAAGCTAATGAACGAGTTGCAGACTGCTGAGGGACTTCTCCCTAAGACCAAGAAGAAGACTGGTGAAGCCAATGTTGCTGAACATAGGGCTTCCACTTCTGGATCGAAGAGAGTGATGAAGGGTCCCAAAAACGCCAACCGAACGGGATCCAAGACGCCCTACAAGAAGGCTGCGGATGTCAAGGGCAAGGGCATCGCAAAGGTGGACAAGTCTAAACACAAGTGCCACCATTGCGGAGAAGTCGGCCATTGGCGAAGGAACTGTCCTGCCTACCTCAAGACCGTCAAAGGGAAAGGTATGGCTTTCGTCACCCAAGCATGTTACACGACATATAAAGAATCACCCTGGATTTTAGACTGCGGGGCTTCTGACCATATTGTGTGTAATCTGAATGGTTTCAGGAAAACCAGAAGCTTAGGTGAAGAAGAGTTCACGTTCAACTGGGGGAATGGAACGAAGGTCAGAGCCAGATCTGTCGGGACCATGCAGCTGAATTTTGGGAATAAGGCTTTATTATTGAATAACGTTTATTATGTTCCAGATTTTTTGCAAGAACTTAATTTCTTTTGGTCGTTTAGAAGAACAACATTATGAGTTTAAAGTCAATAATGGTATTGAAATTCTTCTTAATGGTTGTTTTATTTCTAAAGCTCATCGAGTAGATTCTATTTATTATCTATATCCTAATGAGCCGACAATCTTGGACACTGAGGTGAATAGTGATTCACTCAGGAAGCGTAAGACATTTCATAGTGATGAAACAGATGATACATATCTATGGCACTTACGTCTTGGACATATTGGCCTAGATAGGATTAAGAGGTTAACAAAGGATGGTCCTTTGAAATCTCTAAACGTGGGATCTTTGCCCACGTGTGAATCTTGTCTTGAAAGCAAGATGACCAAGAGACCTTTCTCTTCGAAAGGACTAAGAGCCACACAAGTATTGGAACTCATACATAGTGATGTATGTGGTCCAATCAGTATTCAGGCAAGAGGAGGTTACGAATATTTTGTAACCTTCACTGATGACTACTCTCGTTTTGGTCATGTTCTCTTAATGCGACACAAATCCGATACTTTTGAAATGTTCAAACAATATCGGGCCTTGGTTGAGAAGCAAAGAGAGAAACAAATCAAAACCCTTCGATCAGATCGAGGAGGAGAGTACTTGTCTGATGAGTTCGAGGATCTTTTTAAAGAAGAAGGCATTCATTCTCAGCTTACAGCACCTGGCACTCCACAACAAAACGGTGTGTCAGAGAGAAGGAACCGAACGCTACTAGATATGGTGAGATCAATGATGAGTTACTCATCTCTTCCTGATTCGTTATGGGGATATGCCTTAGAAACGGCAGCTCATATTCTGAACCAGGTTCCGTCAAAAACGGTTCTCGGCACTCCCTACGAGAGATGGTGTGGTAAGAAATCTATTCTAAACCACATCAAGATCTGGGGTTGTCCAGCACACGTGCTGAGACAAAAAACTAGCAAGTTGGCTAGTCGTTCAGAATTATGCTTTTTCATAGGATATTCGAAAGAAACAAAAGGGTACACATTCTATAGTCCTACTGACAAGAAAACGTTCATTAGCACGAACGCTAGGTTTCTTGAAGAGGATTATATGAAGAATACCGTACCGAGAAGCAAACTTGTGCTGAAGGAAATGTTGGGTGAAGTAGCTGGTACTTCACAAGATAGGACAAGTCCTACACCAACAATAGAAGAACCACATTCAGAACTTGAGCCTCCTACGATTCGTCGCAGTAGCAGGATTGTACGACAACCTGAGCGATTGATGTACATCGGGGAGGCCTTTGCTGCAGCCGCATACAAGGAGGAAGATGATCCAGTATCATTTTCCCAGACGATGCAAAGTTCTGAAGCAAACCTATGGCAAGAAGCCATGAACGTTGAAATGCATTCGATGTATGTCAACGAAGTCTGGAAACTTGTAGGTTTACCTGAAGGCATCAAGCTTGTTGGGTGTAAATGGATCTACAAGAAGAAAAGAGGACCGGATGGAAATGTCGAGACATTTAAAGTACGACTTGTGGCGAAGGGGTTCACACAAAAGGAAGGTATCGACAATGAAGATATCTTCTCGCCCGTGGCGATGCTAAAGTCCATTCGTACTCTTTTATCCATTGTTGCCGCCCTAGATTATGAAATCTGGCAGATGGATGTCAAGACTGCATTTTTGAATGGAAATCTTGATGAGCGCATTTACATGGCTCAACCAGACGGGTTAATGGAGAAAGGCCAACAGGGCAAGGTTTGTGAGTTGCTAAAGTCCATTTATGGACTAAAGCAAGCATCTAGACCGTGGAAGATTAGATTCGACGAGACTGTGAAAAGTTACGGCTTTGATCAGTCACTAGATGAGCCATGTGTTTATAAGATGATAAACGATGGCAAAGTAGTCTTCTTAATCCTTTATGTAGATGACATACTACTCATTGGGAATGATGTGGGAAAGTTATCAGAGGTTAAGATCTGGCTGTCAGAGCAGTTTGAGATGAAGGATCTTGGAGAAGCGGCTTACATTCTAGGGATTCAGATCTTTAGAGATCGGAAGAACAGAAAGTTAGCGCTTTCTCAAGCATCTTATATTGATAAGATCATGGATCGCTTCAGTATGCAGAACTCCAAAAAAGGACAGCTACCTTTCAGACATGGAGTGCATCTATCCATTGAGCAGTCTCCCAAGACTCCTCAAGAGATAGAAGACATGAGACATATTCCCTACGCCTCAGCCGTAGGAAGTCTCATGTATGCAATGCTCTGCACTAGGCCAGATATTTGTTACGCAGTGGGCGTGGTGAGTAGATTCCAATCGAATCCTGGACCCGAGCACTGGGTTGTGGTCAAGCATATTCTCAAGTATCTTCGGAGAACGAGAAATTATATGCTTGCATACTCAGGTGATGACCTGAATATGACGGGGTATACCGATTCCGATTTTCAAGCGGATAAGGATTCCAGGAAATCCACATCAGGGTCTGTGTTCACCCTGAATAGTGGATCTGTGGTCTGGAGGAGTATAAAGCAATCTTGTGTTGCTGACTCGACCATGGAAGCCGAGTATGTGGCTGCTTGCGAAGCAGCAAAGGAGGCTGTATGGCTGAGGAAATTCCTAATGTACTTGGAAGTAGTTCCAAGTGCTAACGAGCCCATTACACTTTACTGTGATAACAGTGGGGCCGTTGCTAACTGTAAGGAACCAAGAAGTCACAAGCGCTCAAAACACATCGAGCGGAAATATCACTTGGTACGAGATATAGTTCATAGAGGGGACGCGACGGTTATGAAGATCTCAACGTTGGACAACCTTGCTGATCCCTTCACGAAGCCTTTAACCAGTAAAGTCTTCGAGGGACACCTAGAAGGATTAGGACTGAAAGATCATTCGCATCTCCTTTGAGTCAAGTGGGAGTTTGTTGGCATTTGTGCCCACAAAGGAGATTTTTGATATTAAATACTTTTGTATTTCTTTTACTTTGGAGGATCTTGATCATGAACTGACTATATCAATGGACACTCGTCACGATGAGTAAATATAATTCTAGTATTAAAGAACGGTTCAGCCTTAGATTACACGGTAGAGTATTGATAAAGACTAGACGAATCGATGAAAAAGAGATAAGACTGTATAGTTTTTTTCGTCAAGTTTGTTAAGCTTCAATTACTAGGTCCACAGTCCCTCATTCTGCTCTAATAAAGGCGGATAAGAACGTTCAAATAATAATGTTGTTCATTATTTAATCTCACTTACTGTAATAGTGATTGACAATATTAATTTTGGAAAACAAGTATTTGCAGAATTAACTAAATGTTTGTAGCATAATTGTTTATTTATTGTTAGATCAAGTAAATACATAATTAATTGGATTTTAAGCAAACGGGTTTTGGAAATTCTTGGGTTGAGCCTTGGCACTAGGGTGGTCAAAATTCTCCTATGGGAATGCCCTAGGATGGCCGAACTTCTCCCATGAAATTCTCCTTGGATTTCTCTCTAAAAGAGAGAAAATCTCTTCCATAGATATTGACCTGATGGATGATAGAGATAATAGATTCACTATTGAGATCTAATGGCCCAAATTAATTTAAAAGGAGAGAAAATCTCTCAAATGAGAGAATATCTCTAGAAGGAGGGAATATCTCCCAGAAGGAGGGAATATCTATGAGAAAGGAGAGAAAATCTCTCAGGGGTTATCTCCCTACCAATGCTATAAATAGGGATAGAAGGAAAGAGGAAAAATTATACCATTGTACACATAATAGTCGACCAAAGACTCTCTCTCTCTCTCTCTGGCCAAATTTCTCTTTCTCCTTTCCCTTGGAATTGCAAATTTCGTTCCTAAATAATAGAAGTGAGATCTCGAAACAATCTTGTTTCGGAGATTACATTTCAGAAGACTAAGGTGTCATTGTCTAGTACTATATTCAGATGAAGGACGAAATGGAGTCGATTCAGAAGAAGGACGAAACATAGTCAATTCAAAAAAAGGACAAAACGGAGCGCGTTGGATCGGGGCGTTCTGTACGTGATCCAAAACCCGTAAGTTTTGTATAAACTTCTTATCTTATATTGGTTGCTAAAAAGTCTTTTATTGTTTATTAATAAAGTAAATCTAGATCTTGTTTAGTAACCATTATTATTGATTGGCTATTGTGACCGCAATTAATATTATTACGCACTTTATATGCTTGCTTATGTCAATGAATCACCAACAAGTGGTGTCGGAACGATTGTTTTTGTTTGATACCACAGACGTTGTACCAACAAGTGGTGTTGGAACGATTGTTCGTGTCTGATACCACACTGGATTCACCAACAAGCAGCCTTAGAGCGAATGTTCGTGTTGGATGCACGCTTGTTTCACCAACAAGTAGTATCAGAGGGATTGTACGTGTCTGATACTTTCTTGTCATCACCAACAGGATAGCCTTTTAGCGAATGAGTCAAAGAGCTCATAAACATGATCCAGTGTCCATGATCACTTCAGGATTTAGATCAAGTCTCACTATGATCATCATAGTGGCCTCGATTAGTGTGTCGTAACGGTCTTTAAATGACACATATATCCCGAGGATTTTCTAGATCGTACACTTACCACAAGTGTAGAATGCTCCCACATGATGGTTAGGCTTCATCCATGTGTTTCACATATATGACTTTAGATATAGCTTTCCAAACATATATCAGTCACCGATCTTGTTTTAGCTTGTTGGCATTTGTGCCCACAAAGGAGATTTTTGATATTAAATACTTTTGTATTTCTTTTACTTTGAAATTAAATAAAGATTAAATATCCATTCTTATTTAAGATTGTGTTTACGCATTTATGTCTACGCTCTGAAACTGTCATCAACGAAAGAAGTGCTAAGTACAGACTTGACAAGATACCTTCTTATGACTAGTTTAAATAATAGTTCGCAATCTAAAGATCGATTGGGCAATCGATTCCTAGTAATGATTGTTAGAATGAATTAAACGATATCTTATCTTGTGATATGGAGAGTTGTGACTCTGTAATTCATTCTTGATATCTTAATGAAGATATTGAACAAGACCAGTGAAGTTTTGAAGTTCGAGATAAAACCGTTTGATCACTCGAAACTTCAAACTCACATACGAGGGGTATTTTAGTAATTACCTAAATCCTGAAGTGAGTACATGTATTCTTGTAACACTTTATGACATTTGATTTGTCAATGGGCAATGGCTAAATGAAGTTTCATTGACCCGACGGTTGGTGTCATAATACTGTTTCGTTGAAACATGTGATTCATAGATATGGAATTTGTGTTGAAACAATGCTAAGGCATTAGTATCACACCATGCTCTGTTATGAGAGTGTGAGCGAATAAACCAGGCCTGGTATTCATCGAATAAATAATTTTTTGAAATAAAACATGTGACATGTTGAGACATATCATTTTATGTTTTTACTCGTTCACAAATAACAGAGGACTTGGTGAAATAATAACTCAGGGGTAAAACGGTAATTTTACATTCCTCTGAGTTAATGATACACACAAAGGGTAATATCGTAAAATACACCGTGGACCATGTGAAGAATAGTTTTATCACATCAAACGAAAATATAAACGCATATGAACTTAGAGATGTTCAATATTGGTCCTTTAGTGGAATCGACTAATATTAAGAATTAAAAGTCGGAAAAAGTTTGTGAACTTTTGCGTCCGATCTTTATTCTAAAGCTTCGTTCATATGGGTCCATAAGGTCTCAATGATAGACTCTTGGATGAGATATTAGTGAACAAGAAAAGATCGATTTTCTCATTAAACGTAAATCGTGATTTACACTAAGAAAATTATTTTCTAAGTAATTAAATAAATAATTCGTTATTTATTATTACATTTATTTAACGAATCATATTGTGTTATTATATTGATAATAATATAATTTGATGATTCAAATAAATAAAAGATGAAAATAAATATTTTCTCGTTTCGTACTACATTGTTTAGTATGAAAATAATTAATGACTTGTCATTAAATAAATGAGATGTTCTAAATTAATTAAATATTATTTTAGAAATAAATCAAAAATATTTGGGAGATAAATACATAAGATGGCCGGCCACTTAATGCAAATAAGGGGTTGGAAAATTGCTTAAATGATTTATCGGGCTTAAGTTTGATTAATGGGTCATTAATTGTTTTTGACCTAATTAAGCCCATTTTCCCTGAAATAAAAGGAGCTCTTCTCTCTCTCTCTTTTGACCTAGCTCATTCGGCTACTCTCTCTCTCTCTCCCCTCCCATCTTGGCCGACTATTTCCTCTCTCCCAAGGAGAAAAGTACTTGGCCAAAATCCCTAAAGAATTGAGAGAGCGAACCGTAGAGAGAATTCCCTTTTATTCCTTCTTCCCTTGTTCCTACGAGAGAGCCCACCCTCTTTGTCTCACAAAATCCCTCGAGTATTATCATTGACTCAACTTGTGGTTGTTTGAGTGATTTTTCCTCCCACAGGGCCGGCCATATTTTGGAGCAACGAAGGATCGACGACTTTGAGGATTTGCTTGACGGGCGTGGCGTAGAGGATTGGCCGGCCAGTTTTTCCGAGAGACACCGAGACTTGCTCTCGCAGATCCGAATTATGTAAGTATCCCTCGAACGATTTGGATCTGGACAATATGATATTTTAGAATGATTATATGTGTTTGGATTGTTCGTGTGCATGTTTAGATAGATTTATTGACAAGATTATAAATTTATTGACATGTTAGGTTAGATTTAATGATATGGTTATCGAACATGTTTTAAATTGGTTTTAATATGTTAAATTGAATTATGAAATTCCGCCACATATTGATGTGTTTCGTAATTAAATTAGGTTAATTGTTAATCAAATTCCAACATAGCTTGCCGTCCAAACTTAGGTTCCTAGCACGTGACTCAGTTTAATACGGAGGCTATGGAAGATAATTGTTATTGATTCTAATTATTTTAGAACTCCAACGACTAATCATATAATGCTAATAAAGTAATCTTATTGTCGAATTTAGTAATTATTCATTCGTCATTTTCAAGTGGGAAATATTCCTAACATAATTGTTTGAAGATCACTATGCATGCAGCTATTTCACAGTCTTACAGTGCGTTTGTAGGTGGTAGACTTATTTTCAGCAATGTCATGGTTGGATTCGACGCACTTCACACGATGAAGCGATGGCGCTTTGGAAATGGGAAATGCGCGTCTCTAAAGCTTGACATGGCGAAAGCATTCGACAGGGTCGAGCGAGTCTACTTGGAGTCAATGATGTTGAGCCTGAGATGTGTTACCTCAATCAGGTTTGCTTTCAACACCAACGGCTCCACCCGGGGCAATGTGACTCTCTTCAGAGGTCTCCGCCAGACGACCCTCTTTCTTCTTTTTTATTTCTCATCTCGAGCCTATTTTGAGTGAGTGGGAATGCATGAGCGGTTTTGGGAGTCCTTTTTGGGAACCTTCGCGTGTATCATCTATTATTCATCGACGGTAGTATGATGTTCTTCCGAGCGAGACCCGAGGAGTGCTAGAGGGTCACATAGATTTTTCGGATTTATTCTCAGGCATCAGGCCAGATGGCGAGCTTTCAGAAATCCGATGTATGTTTGACAAGGATGTCAGGGAGGAGGACGAAGACACTGACTCAGATTCTATGGGTTAGGAGGACGAAGTGGCATACGCGATATTTGAGCCTTCCCACGTTCACAGGTTGCAAGAAGATGAAGTTTTTTGAGTTTGTGAGAGACCGTATTTGGGGCAAGATTAAGGGTTCGAATGGTCTCTCCCTCTCGTAGGTTGGCAGAGATGCTCCTTAAGTCCGTTTTTCAGCCGATCCCGAGATACTTGATTTTGTGCCACCAGATCTTGAGATCTTTAATTAGAGATATTTATTCAGTGATTGCAGGTTTTGATGGTGAGGCTGTATTGCGACTAGGAAGATCCACTAATGCAAATGGAAGGTTCTCAAGATGCACAAGTTAGAGGATGAGATAAACTTCAAAGATTTGGAGAAGTTCACTGGGCCATACTGGCTATGAGCGTTAGAAGGTTCCAAAAGAGACCGGACAGTCTTGTAAGGCGAGTGTACCGCCAGAGCTACTTTTCCAATGGAGATATCATGACCGCCCGCTCAGGTTGGTGCAGCTCATTCATGTGGCATAGTTTTCTTTAAGACTGAAAGATCATCCAGTATGGGTCGAGATAGAGGATAGGCAATAATGAGTCAGTTTTGTTCATGAAAGATAAATGGGTCCCCAGAAACATGGTAGCCACTTGGATTGATCTCCTTATGCGCATTGCAGAGCTTATGAGATTTGACGGTAGTTGAGACGTTGTCCTGATTAGAGCGATGTTTGGAGAGGAGGATGTATCGGCCATCTTGAATATTTTGAGTGGGAGAGAGGGAATCTCATATGTGCGTTTGACACTTCACAAATGATGGAGAGTACTTGGTCAAGAGCGGCTATAAAGTTGCGATGAAGAGTGTCAGTATTCCTGACGCCAATTCTTCTAATCTGATGGTGATGGAGAGTTGGTGGAAGAAGTTCTGGCAACTGAGAGTTCCTCTTAAAGTGAAACTCCTCTGTTTGCGAGTCTGCTTAGTCGGATACCGACTATAGCAGTGTTAGCCTCGAGGAGGATCACCTCATACGATAGTTACCTAGTCAGTCAGGGGATGAGAGAGACATAATCCATGCGATTTTAGGGTGCAGTTAGAGTAGAAGAGTCTAGAAGGAATCTGGTTTCGGCTACATCTTTCCGCCAATAAGAGATGAGGATGTCTTCAACACCATTCTCAGATCGATAAACATCTTGGAGGGGTACCCATGATCTTTTTATCACTATTATTTGAGAGTTATGCAACCATAAGAATAATGTCATATCTGAGGCCAGCGTGGAGTCAGACTCAACTAGTTCAGTGGGCGGTGAGCCTGCTCGAGAAGTATAGAGCTGTTAACTTCGGGGAGGCTTATACAAGTGCGAGGGTGACAACGACTCCTAAATGGACCCCCTAAAGGATGAGGCATTCGCGATTAATGTGACGTGATGCTGGCTCGGGACCGTGGAGGATTCGGTATTGGTTGTATTGTTCGTGACCACACCGGAATGGTGATAACTTCACACACGTATTCCCAGGATAAGGGTTCTTCCCCCAGCTTGCAAATATATATGCAGTCCCTTGTGACATAATGTTATCACCTAATAACGATGACAGGAGAGTGCAGATCAAGTATGGCTGTTTAAGGATGGTGATGTTGGTAAAGGAGGACTTGACGTCTGCGACGAAGCTGATGACGACCTTTCAACACATTTTCAGAGAGGCAAGTGAGTTTGAAGATTTTAACATTATAAATATTTCTCGTCTTTATAATATCACGACGCATAATCTAACCCGCTTTGAGGTGAACCATAACTCGAGTTCGACTTAGTTGAATTATGTCCCCGTTTGCTCTAAGAAGATCATTAAAGTCGATAATCGTTAGTTGAAATCTCACGCAACAAGCTAGAATCCATTTTTATTTGAATTTTAACCTATTTTTATTTGAATTTCGTTTGTATTACTTCTGATTTATGCCGAGGACGCTTGTTAAATGATTTAATAACCTTACCAATATACATTGAGAAATTTCTTTAATTGGGCTTACTAAGCCATAAAATATCAAAATTAGACCCCCTATGTATAACTCTATCTAAAATTAGACTTTTAACCCATTTTAGGACAAAAATACCCTCCGAACCTATTTCTCTTCTATTTCTCTCATCCTCTTCTATTTCTCTTCTATTCCTTCTCATCTATCTCCTCATCTTATACTCCTCTCCATCTATTTTCAAAGGATTTGAGTTAAAAATGGGTACGTTTTCTTTTCTTATTCATGTTTCTTTTTAATATTAACTTGTAAGGTTCATTATATCGTATTAGGTATTAGATCTATGTTTAAAAAAATTTAGGTTCAAAAATTTCGGGTTGGAATCCCAGATTTTCGATGAAATGGGTATATTTGCGATTAAAATCGATAAAAACAGATGAAAGCCAAACATACAAAAAACATAAAAACCGATTATATGCGATAGGAACCGATAACAAGCGATAAAGTGAAAAAATCGATACAAAGCGATAAAATCCGATTGTATGCGATAAGATTTTGAATCAGACAATAGGCGATAGGAAACGATAGCCAGCGATGAGTTGCGATGATGTGAGATCGATAAGTATCGACGGAACCCGATAAGACGCGATGATCAAGGAAAATCGATGGTTAGCGATGGTATCCGATGGTTAACGATGGTATCCGATGGAATATGGTTATACTTCATTTCTCCTTGTTTTTTATGATGGACTAACGTGGTTTTTTATTATGTTTTGTTGTTATATGCAGGGTACATGATGTTTAACGGTTCTTGGGTGAAAGAAAAAAATCTATGGATGTTTAATAACGCAAAGACGTATAGTGTCGAGCTCGCAAAGGATATCACGTTCGAGGAACTATTGAGTCTATCATACCAAACGACCCGTGTTGACTCTCTGAAGTTTGATTTGAAACTTGAAGTTCCATACGCAGTCGATACAATTTGTATGACTCCAGTTGTTTTGGAGAATGATCATGATGTGGCGTATTATATGAAGCACCGGAACTATAAGAAGTTTCCTTTATGCGTAACAAAGGTTTCAAAAGAAGTTTCAGTTCCGGTTCAGCGAAAAGAAAAAGCGAAAGGGAAAGAGAAGTATGTCATGGTTGAAGATTCGCCTCGCCCCGTTAATCTTGAGAATTCTCCCCTTCCCGTTGTCATCAGTGAAGACGTCTATCGAAATGAAGTTTGTGAGCAACACAGTAAAATAGGTGCGTATGAGCACACTAGTGAAGGAGATGAGGATCATGAGTACGTGGATTCTTTTGCTGATTACGATGAGTTCGCGAATAGTGAAGAATATGAAGAGCATGTGAGAGAATTAGCTAAACCGCCAGTAGATTTTGAGGGGCGAGCATATGAAGATCCCCCCTACGTAGAGTCTCAGCATGAACCATATTTTTGGCAAGAACCGAAATTCACGGCCGAGGACGTTGTGAAAGAAGAAGAAACTCAATTTCCCACTTCATCGACAGGTAAAAAAAAATTCACCTATATTCTTGAAAGTATTTAAAAATTTAACTTATAACTTTGATGTAACAGGTAGTTCCGAAGAACTATATCTGGGGAAAACGTTTGTGAACAAGCAAACGTTGAGACGAGATGTACACTTGCATGCAATGAAAAACAATTTTGAATTCAAGGTGAAATCTTCGTCGACGAAGAGGTGGTATGTAATTTGCAAGAATGATATGTGCACGTGGAAGTTGAGGGGCGTTTTGCAGTGGTCGGACATGTGGGAGATTACAGCGTTTGAGAGTAAACATAGTTGCTCGCGAGTAGTTCGACCAGAAGGTCATAAGGGAGCTGCCCCGTGGGTCATTGGTCACGTCTTCAAAGACAAGTATAGTATTAGCTCGATGGCTGATTATTCAGCTCATAACGTTAGAGAAGAAGTGAAGACAAGATGGGGCATTGAAATATCGTACCTGAAGGCTTGGCGATCTAGGGAGAAAGCTCATGGTTACGTGAGGGGTACTCCCAAACAATCGTATCAGAAGGTTCCGTCTTGGTTGTACATGCTAAAGGAGAAGAATCCCGGGACATTGACTGACTTAGTGTTGGAAGGTAACAAGTTTAAGTACGCTTTCTTTTGTCTTGGAGCTTGTAGGAGGGGATTTACTTCATGTCGTCTGATACTTTCATTAGACGGTGCGTTCTTGAAAACAAAATTTGGTGGGCAGTTACTATGCGCTATTGGGATGGATGCGAATTCGCAATTATATCCCATTGCATTTGGAGTTGTAGACAGCGAGTGTCATCCTTCGTGGATATGGTTTATGAGGAATCTGAGAGAAGCTATCGGTGGAGACGTACCTGATTTGGCGTTCGTATCTGATCGACATGTTAGTATCATTCACGCTGTTGAAGTTGTATTCCCCGGAATTCCTCATGGGACGTGCTACCATCATTTACAAATGAATGTGCAACACAAGTTTAAGACTGATCATTGTCGTAATGAGTTGTACGAGGCTGCTTACGCCTTTGATAAGACGTCATTCCTAGCGAATTTCAGACAATTGCGGCAAAAGGACATTGAGATGGCAAAGTATCTGGAAGAGGTTGGATTTGATCGATGGGCGAGACCCTATTTTCCCGGAAAGCGGTACGTAATATCTACGTACGTAATATCTACTTTATTGAATGACTTAAAATCATTTAGTAGTTTAATTATTTGTGTTCTTTCTTATATTGTTATAGGTACGACTTGATGACAAGTAATAATGCCGAAAGCTTCAACAATAAAACACGTAGCGCAAGGTCCTTCCCTATAACAACCTTACTTGAGTTCATTCGATTCACTTTACAGTGTTGGTTTTTCGATCGAGAGAATACCGCTAACAAGTTGAAGACAAGATTGACTCCAAAATTCCAAGGAGATTTTTCTCAAATGAACGAGAAAGCGCAATACGTAAATGTGTATGGTCTAGGTACGTAGAAAACATGAGATTATGTTATATATTATTCGCAAAATAATTCAAATACTTTTATGACTAGGTATGTACGAGTGTCACGTCAAGGACTCAAGGGGTGAGTACGATGTCAACTTGATTGAGAAGACTTGCACGTGCGGAGTACCACAACAACTAGGTATCCCGTGTGAGCATGCAATTGCAGCTGCCAAGTTTCGTGGTGTAGATGTTTATTCGTTATGCAGTGACTTCTACGCGAAGAAGACATGGATCGAGATGTATAAAGAAGCCATCTATCCCCTCGGTAACGAGGAACAATGGAATGTACCGGACGAAATATGGAGTATTAGAGTTGAATTACCTGTTGAAAAAAAACAAGCAGGTCGCCCGAAGAAAAGTAAGCAAGGTAGGCGAAGAGTAAACCGGTACCCATCGCAAGGTGAAAAGGTTGTTGTTCATCGAAAATGTGGAAAATGTGGCGGCAGTGGTCATAACAAAGCGACGTGCACGTGGAGGGATTAAATAAGACTTTTATTTTTGTAATTAGTTTATTATGGAGTATGTAATAGAGATTAATATGTCAGACTTTATGTTTTCAAAAGATTCTCAATAGATTCTCATTTCAAACTTCATACACGTAGCCGAGATTCAAAATTGTCTAAAAAAAACATGTCTCTTAAACATCCTATAAAACATTTCATACTTAAGCGAAAACGTCCTGAAAAAATAAATCTGTGGCCCATTTTTGCCTAAAAATGTGCATATTCCCACTCGTCAAAACCTTGAACTTCCAACCGAGAAGAAGGTGTTCTATGTATTTTATAGCGAACATCCCACAATCGCCATTGAAAATAAAGAAAAGATTGAAGTTATTATGTAGAAGTTAGGGAAAAAAGAAGAAAAATGGATACGTTGTGGGATGTTTTATACCTATCGTCACACTGTGGAACAGTTTTGTCCACTGCCCATGTAAAAAGAGGAAATGTTACATGTTTCGCATTCACTTCTCGATAAGCTTTTGGGTGATCGTTAAACATGTTTGAACGAGCCATAACGATCGGAATTGCTCGAATCCAAACCTACATAAGTAAAGACAATTAAACAATGAAATGACGTAGGATATATCATTTGATTAATAATCATGTATCTAACCTCCATTATATTGTTGAACTCAATTGCGTTATTGCAAATGTTCCTCTGGCAATCCAAAACACGAATGTGCCAATCTGGTATGTCAACTCGCAAGGTGAACCAATGTTCGTTCTTGTAATTGACAACGAACAAAACTTCTCTGGCATCCATCCATGATAATATTAGTGGTGAACCTTCTCCAGTCATTGGCAAATAAATTGAACGATGATCCCAATCAACATGAGAAACAACCGCCCCCGAATCAACGGCTTTCTTATCCACTAATTCTTTCGTATAACGACCGTATACGTTCTGAACCCAAACGGTGTCCATTACCCGAACATGTTCTCCGTATCCTTTGAAGTTCCGTTGACGTCTCCATAAGATATGTATCATGGCATCAATATGCTACACAAATTATGACAAACTCATTAATTGAACATGAGATAGATTGTTTCTATATTCATTTAATTAAATAACGTGAGACTTACCGTGTCCGTTAGCCATTCACCGTTAACTAACAAAATTCTGAAGAATTTGGGGTCAGCGTCAACATTCGTCAAATGTTTTCTTCCTAACTTCCTACCATTGTAAACGCCGGAGTGAGTCCAATTGCGTAGACTGACGAGCTTATCAATGTTGGGATGCCTCAATGGATCGAGAGAAAAAGGAGACAAGGTCGATTCCGAGTACTTAAGTCGTGTTGGGTCAGTGAAACCAGAAGGAAATGTACCTAAAAATATAAACGTACATACATATCATTATAATGGGAAACATATGAGACAAACATATATCCATAAATGAGAAACAAAACGTACATATAACATGAGAAACATATATCCAAAAATACACAAACTGTATACGTACAAAGACATACAAAAAGTACACAAAACACGACGCCCTAAATACCTTTTCGGCTTCTCTTAGTCTTCGGCATGGGCGTCACATCCTCTGGTCGCTTCTGCTTATTCTGTCTCGCATATGTTTTGGATGCCGGAGGATGCTGAGACGCCGACGGAGGAGGAACCTCAGACGCCGACGGAGGAGGAATCTCAGACGCCGACGGCGGAGGAGGATCCTGAGACGATGGGAGAAGAGGATCCTGAGACGCCGGGAGAAGAGGACCCTGAGACGACTGGAGAACAGGATCCTGAGGATCTTGAGAAGTCGGAGCCGAAGGCGGGTCTTGATGGGCAGGCGCAGGCGAATCCATACGAGGATGAGAGTCAGGCGCAAACTGATGAGCCGGAAGATTCTGAGACGAAGCTTGCGTCGTCGGAATAGGGCCCGAAGGTAATCTCGTAACATCTTCGAACACCATATTCAACCTCTTCCACATGCTAATCTGTGAAAACATTAACATATGGTTAAATTCGGCATCCATATAACATTAAAATTTGATTAACATTTGGTTTAATCTGTGAAAACATTAACTTTAACATTAACAACCATATAAACATCGTTAATAAAGTAAAAAACATTTAAATTTTGTTACCTGATCTCGTCTAATTCGGTTTTGACGACGCCCAAAGTCCGCCAAACAATTTAGTATTAGCTTGTTTGTGTCTCTCTGATCATTCGCGATCTTATGTTGCTCTTCCCTTAATTCCCTCCACATATCCTCAGTAATACGGAACGAATGATTCCGAGCGGTACCCTGAGAGGAAGCTGCTCCCGAAGGTGTACGAACGGGGAGAGCTGGAAGATGATCGACCTAAAATAACAGGTTCTCTTCAATTAGTTTGTACTATTTTATTTTACAATTTTCGTTAAAAAAAACATACCAACGGTTGGGTGTTCTCTATGAATTTTTCGTCGTCGAACTCCTCTTTGTCGCTCCATAGGTTCTCATCATGTGTCCTCTGCTCACGAACCTGCGATGTTGACGCGACAATATCGATCTCATCTTCGATTGTCTGCGGCTCCACGACGTCCTCAGGCTCAGGCGGGTAGAACGTCGTACGAAGCTGCTCCTCCAGCTTCTTGTGAAACTCGTCCTCACCTGGCCGAGGTCTCAGCAGCTGTAAAACACCCAACTACAACAACATGTATATGAATATCACCGATTAGGTCTTAACAACTTCAAAATAATAATGTCAAAAGTTAATAATTTACCGTTTTTTTGCTGAACACCTTCTCGACGTCTTTGCTTGTCACAACAGCACCGCTAGTCCACGAGAGCATCCTCGGAATTTTATTCGCCCCACGCTTGGCAATTACCAAACTCAACTCGGGGATGGCCTCGTACGCCCAATACTGCACTGCGTGCATATTTCCCGTGAGAGTATACTTTGCTTCTTTCTGTTTCACCTTATCGTTATCTAATTTCTTGAGATAACCCTCGTATAAGCGCCCTAAGTTCACCGACAACGATGAGAACGTCGCTGTCCAACTTATTTGGCCCCACGGTAGACTGTAGAAGAACTGGAGATTGTGAACGAACCGGATGTACTTGTCGTCTACAGTTCGGGACAACTCGGCTCCCAAGAGGTATCCGTAGACGAATGCGCACAAACCTAGTTTGTACGCATCGTCCGCGATAATGCACGTCTCCAACGCCGTCGTCAGACAATTAACAGTCACATTTGTCTGACTGTTTAATTGTTCGCGCAAGAACACATCGTCTGAGTGTGCGTCTTGTTCAGCAGCACTAGGACCATCCTCAAACGATAACCCAGTCACAAGCGCGTATTCGGAGCGACCAAACCTAAATAATAAACATGCATAAGAACAAATTATAAACAATACTCCAAAATTAGTTAATTCTATCATAAAAAATTATATTTATCATACCTGACTCTAACATTTCCGAGACAAAACTGAATCTCGTTCCTTTCTGTTGGATGAACTTTGCGTTGAAGAAGTCCATGAATCATAACGGGAGCAAAGTTCAATTGCTCTACTTTGAAGAATTGCGCGAAGGGAGTCTCTTCTAATCTCTCCATTAACCCGAGTTCGGTAAACCTCTTCTTTACCTTAGACAACACACCCGTGCCCCCGTACGTGATCCGGCCCGGGAATATTTTGTCACAAATCAGCTCTATCTTCTCCTGAAATACCAAGTAAACAAGTTTAAAACATTAAATATCGGATTTTATCGATTCTTATCGATTTTATCACTTTTTATCGATTCATATCGATTCTTATCGATTATTATCGATTTTAATTGTTTTTAGTTTTCATCCATCGCGTTTCATCTATTCCTATCGCATCCCATCGATTTTATTCGTTTTTTGGTTTTTTTTTTCACCCATCGCATTTCATCTATTATTATCGCATCTCATCGATTTTGGTCTTTACTCATATCCATCGCATCTTATCACATCTTATCACATTCTATCGTTTTTTATCATTCACGTTATTACATCGAATTCTATCGGTTACTATCGCGTTTTATCGATTTTGACCACCTTTTAAATGTCATCGCTATCTATCGTATTGCATCGCATATTATCATTGTTTCTCGATTTTTATCCATGTTAAACACTATGAATTTCATCGTGTTCTATCGCTAATCATCGCATATTATCGTTTTATTCTATAAATTTCATCGCCGGTTATCGCATATTATCGTGTGAAATCGATTTCTAACCTAAGAAGCAAAAAAAACGAGGAGGGGGTGAAGACTTACCTTTTTCGGCTTCATTGTTCCAAATCACGCAGAGGAGTGAGACCGAGGAGTGAGACCGAGAGGGAGATAAACCGAGACTGAGAAGAAGTGGCGCGGTGAAGAGGGACTCGACTGAGAGGGAGCGGTGGCGGTGGCGGTGGCGCGGAGGGAAGAGGCAATGAGACTAAGGAAGACTGGCGCGGTGGCGGTGGCGCGGGTGATCGATTTGTATCGATTTTAATCGGGTGAAGTAGAGGAGTAGAAAGAGAGGAGAAGAGATAGGGCCCGAGAGAGAGGAGAGAAGGAAGGAATAGGAAGAGGGATAGGAGGGTATTTTAGTCTAAATTAGGTACAAAGTCTAATTTCAAATATACATGTAAATGTAGGGTTTAATTTTGATATTTTATGACTTAGTAAGCCCAATTAAAGAAATTTCTCATTTCGGCTGGGAAGAATTACAAAAAAAAAAAAAAAAAATACAAGCCCGTACGAAACGACAAGATATTACGAAGCCGTAGATTTTGTTAGCCTCAAGCAGCGAGTCGTTGAAGAACAAGCGAGTGATTGACTTCGAAGATGAGCTTGGCTCTGAGTCTGATTCAAGGCTACTCTTCTCCCGAAGAGGAGGAAGAAGGTAATCTCACCGACGATCTCCGGCGAGGCAGCGAATCCTCGGAAAGTGACGATATCGAGGACGATCCCTCCGCCGCCGTGAACCGTTCGATCGCTGACCGAACTTTCTTCGAACTCCCGCAGCCCAACGCTTCTGGTCTCCCTTCAGCTTTCGAAGCCTTCTCCGAGGTCTCTCTCTATCTCTCTCTCTCTCTCTCTATCCTAATCACATACTTATATTCCGTTTGAGTATTGGAGCTTTTGTTTCGAAGAATTAGGGTTTTGGTTGAGAATTCGCAGCTATTTTAAGGGAGAAGTAGTTGGAATCTGAATAATTATGGCGAATGTCTGGAGCTTAGAGTTTGGAGAAATAGGATATAGTGAATTCTGAGTGGAACATAGGTTTAGAGTTTTTGTTTCTCTGAGGATTAGGTTCGTAAGGTTCTCTTGGAAATGTTCAGCTTTCCGTTTGGAATTCACCGTCGGATTGGAGATGTGAAATTTTAGATGTTACTAGATGAGAACTTGGTTTTCTTTTGTGGAAAAATCAGAGCTTTTATACTCGAAGAGTCACGGTATAATGGGGCTTTTTTAAAAAGTAAAATTTTTGTTCATTTCTCTTTTGTTCTACTTGGTTGATTTGTTTATCCTTTCTTGTTGTGGTTAATAATGTAGGTTTCAGCGCCGCCAGATTTCCTTAACAACTCGGTAGAAGAGTATGGTCGTCCAAAAAAGGAAGTGGATCAACAGCCACAATATCATCATCACCACCGGAGGCATGGTAGAAGAAAACATAATAAGGACAAGAAAGATTTACCAGCTGGTATGTCTTTTATCGTAATTCACAAAGAAAGCTCACATGCTCACTATCAAGTATGAACTATGGAATCATGAGGATGTTTCTTATCTCTTAAATATAAGGTGCTTTATGAGTGATAATGCAAACCATGTTGTAGGAGAGTTTACATCATAAAAAGAGATTAAGTCAACTTATCTTCGTTCTTTTATAAGGACTTAAGGCTCAAATAGTTGCGACATTTCTCTGACTTGTCTTACAGGTGCTGTGATGGAATCAAAAGCCCATCTTGTGGGAATTCACGAACGAGTAAGAAGTGACATGGAAGGTAATTTACCTCCAAAGCCAGTGTCTTCTAAAGCAGAACCAGAAGGCAAGCGTGTTTTTACTGCAGCCAATCCAAATGCAGAGGAATCTGCTGATCTTCTTAGGTAAGTTTAGTTTGTCAGAGTGTGTCTGTACTAGTGAGTTTTAGCATCAGTGTAAAGCTTCGCGGCCGAATTCAACTTTTTTTCAGACATAGGAACACGCTGTTCTCGTGTCACAAACCAATAAATTCCATGGGAGTTGTTTTTTTTTGCAAATTTCACATTCTTATATCTCCCAACTGAAAATTCTTGTTATTAATCACAATGTGGAAATCTGTAGGATCTAGTTTTCGAAAATGATTATAATATTTTATTTTGGCAGGATGTGTTTGCAATGTGGAATACCTAAAACATACACGAGCGCAAAAGGAATGGTGTGCCCTGTTTGTGCCGATCGGCCTCCAGCTGATCCAAACAGCGAGACAAAGAAGAAGGGTTCGGCCGTGAAAGACAAGGAGAAGAACAAGAGGATGAAGGGCCAATCATCCCATGCCACCTGGAAAAGCGAAACCGAGATGCACCTTCGTCAACAATTTGATTAGAAAGAATGTCTTCGAGATGAGTATGTACTGTGTCATTTGTTTTGTCTCAAGGTACATGAAGATCGGTATCATTTAACCATTAATATCAAAGTGAAACTTGGCAGTTTTCTTTGTCACCCATATTTCTCCCTGAGTGTTTTGTTTTATAGTTTTTTCTTGTGGGTGAAATGGTAGAAGGATTTCACAGCTAATTTCTTCACTCAAATATCCACTCTTAGCACGTAGGAGCTCTAAGAGGGGATTATGAAACATGAAATTGTGCTAGACTCTGGATTTGTGGGAAACCAACTTCATAATCGAGAAGAGTAAAGAGACAAATAAATTCTTTGTATTTATGCTTGTTCCCTCTTTTGAGTAAAAAACTGTAAAAATGTAAACAGATTAGCTCAAGAAATTGGTGTTTCACCAATAATCACCGCAAGAACACACCCCGTCTTTAAAACGATGGAATCTCTTGGCATCTCGAGCGATGATCTCTCTTCCAACAGCTTTGGTTACCAATTTTATCCATGCATGACAATCTCCACAGACTCTGAGGTTCTTAAAGATCCTAATGGGCAAGAAGTTTCTGTCTCTGGTCACCAATAGAGCAAATGCAATCGCCAGCCTTTCGCTGTGATGGTACAGAGAACTCTTCTTATCTTCCTCTTCGAATTTCTGCATAACGCATCTCGTATCAGGTACGTATCCGAGACCGTTGACTTTTTTTAGCAGAGTCTCCAACATCTCTCTGATCTCGCTCGATCTCGGGTGAGACCAGTCTCCGGCCATGAAAGTGTGGACTTCCTTGTCGACCTCGACCCAACTCACGGCCCGTTCTTTCTTCACCTTCATTGTCCTCATCGAGCTCTTAATCTCCGCCACTTTTCCCCAATTCCCCTTCGAAGCATAGAGATTTGACATCAAAATGTGGGTCGCCCCATCTTCTTCTGGAGCGAGGCTGCGAAGTTGACTCACAGTTCTCTCCGCCATTTCCACTTCTCCGTGGACCCGACAAGCCCCGAGCAACGTCCTCCACAGAACCACGTCAGGATTCTCGACCTCTCTGACCAGACTCTCGGCCTCTTCGAGCCTCCCACTCCGCCCCAGAAGGTTAACCATGCAAGCATAGTGCTCTCTGGTCAACACCGAGCTTCCATTCTTCTTCACAGAGGCAAAGATTTCGCAGCCTTGTTCGACCATTCCTGCATTGTTGCAGGCCAAGAGGACGCTCAGAACCGTGACCTCGTTTGGCTCGAGCCACGAGACTCTCATTCCTTGGAAAAGCTCGATTGCTTCTCGGCCGAGACCGCTCTGTGCGTAGCTGTATATCATCGAGTTCGTGGAAGCCAAGTCGGGTTCGATCAGTGTGTCGAAAACTGATCTCGCTGATTCGACGGTACCGCATTTCCCGTAAAATTCAACCAATGCGGACCCCGCGTACCGATCGCAGTCCAGTCCGAATTTCAGGGTCAGACCGTGGACTTGTCTCCCTCCTTCGAGCACTGCAAGCCTTGAACAGGCTTGGATGATCCCGGAGAGAGTGAAAGAGTTTGGTCTCATTTTCGAGCCCCGGATCATTTCTTTGAACTTCTTCAGAGCAGTCTCTTCTTTTCCGTTCTGGACGAGAGCCACTATCAGTGACGACCAAGTCACCTGGTTCGGGTTCACAAAATTCTCGAAAATCTTCAGAGAATCGTCGACTAATCCGCATCGAGCGTACATGGTCAAGAGCGAGGTCTGAGAAGCCACGACGAGTTCGAACCCGGATTTCACGATCAGACCGTGGACTGATCTTCCCAAATTAGAATCCTCGAAGTTTCCGCAGCTTATTAATACACTTGCGAAAGTGTACTCATTGGCCATAATCCCTTGCTCGGCCATTTTTCCAAAGCTCTCGAGAGCTTTACGAGAATCTCCGTTCTGAGCGAAACCCACGATCAAAGCCGTGAACAAGACCACGTCTTTTGACCGAACCCGATCAGCCACGGACTCGGCTTCTCTCATTTTCCCGAGCTTCGCGTACATATCCACAATGGAGGATCCGACGAAGACATCGGAGACTTCCAACCCCAAAACAACAGACATTCCGTGAGCTTTTCTTGCTTCTCGAGGAAGACCCAGTTCAGTGAGGGCCTTGAAGACGCTCAAGAACGTGAAGCGATCAGGCAAAACTCCCTCCAAAACCATCCTCGGACACAAGGAAAGAGCTTCCGTGTAGTTTTTACGGACTACATAGTGAGATATCAGCGAGTTCCAAGTGATTATGGCTCTCTCGGGCAATTCTTCGAACAGCTTACGAGCATCGACTGTGCTGCCACATTTCAGATAACCATCGGTGAGCTTGTTTCCCACGTACTGACCCACCAAGCCGAGCTTCAAGATACGTGCATGGAGTCCTTTGGTGTCTGTCAAAGACTTGTTTTCGATGCATCGTTGGATGGAACGAGAGTACAGACGTGAAATATCTGGAAGGGTTGAGGTGTGTGAGGTTTCGGTAATGGAGGTCTGAGAGATGGTGGCCAAGTATCTACGGGGACTAAACAGGCTCATAACTTCGCACAACGTTAAGAAAAATGTAGGATTTACTTATTATACTTTTACGAATATAGATGTGACAAATAGTTTTTTGTTTCTTCTGAAAACTACTCTTTATTTTTCGAGGCTTTGATGCACGTGGAGATTGAACACATCACGTTAAATTACCAACTAAGCTATAACTTAATCATTTTATCTTCTCATGTTTAAAACTTTTAAACAATAATTAACAAAAATGATTATCAGGCTAAAGACGATAAATTGTGTAACTTAAATATCCACCTTTCGGAAATGTGGCCTTGGTTCGAAGTCCGATTAAATAATATTTGTTTTCGTAACTCTTCTTAGGTATATGGTTTAAAAAAAATTCATTTGCAGATTTGACCGAAGGATAGAATAATGTGGCCAAACATTCGAACAAGCAATTCAAATGAGTAGAATTGAAGGTAGAAGAAAGTTTGCATCGCGGTGAATCTCGACGCAAATGCTCTTGAAGTTAGAAGTCACTTTTCATATCAAACACGGGAATGAATTTGCAAAATTGAAAACTCTGGCAAGTTCAGTTGAATGAATGATTATAGATAGTTTGATCGAATCCTGGTAGAGAACTAAAAGCGCTTTCCGAAACAAGCCACCACATAAATTTAGCCAAATTCAACGAATTTACCGAATGATGTCTCTGGAATATCTATGTGGTATATGTTTATGGGTAGATATACAGCCAGAATGTGGATCAGAGCATTAAGTTATAAAAGATTTAACAGTCCCGATCCTCTGGGAACAAGTCGGCAACGAATAGCAAGGTCGTTGACAATTTATATATAAAATCATTCTACTCTCGAAATCAACAAATATATAATAAATCGGACTAACCACTGACATGTGAGGTTAACCACACTGTCCTGGAAAAGCCGATGCTAACCATGCTTTATCCATCATCCGATATCAGCATCTCATTCTCTCCACGGGCACTGATTTCTTCTGGGCAGATTTGCTTCTCTGCTAGCACTTGTGGTCTTGAAATAGACTCGTGGGTCTGGTAATGATTAAGACCAGAAATTAAGTTAGAAAAAGAAGAACATGGCTGACTTTTAATTTTGAAAACGATGAATTTTTTTTACCATGATGTGAGGTCTGAGCGATAACTGGTCAATCTTAGGCACTCTAGATGGGTCTGAAGGTCGGTGAAACAGTAAATGCGCTATTGACCGGTCTATGGGGTTCGTATCAGTTTCGATGACCATGAAACCAGCTCCGTTCTCACTATCCCCTCTATGGTCTGCAGAATTATGTCTTTGCTCGGCACTCCTAGCCAACCGGTATAGACTGTCTCTAATGGAGATCTTTGTCCTGACATCCAACTAAACTCGAGCAGGTTCAAGTAATTAGAATTTTAATATCCCATCTTATAATAATAATAAGAATAAAAAAATTAATGAAAGAAAAAAGTTGAAGAATTCTGCATTTGTTGATACAATAGATGTGCAAAGTAACCCACTTCTGTTACAACTTTGCAACCGGACATTACATTTCGACTAGTTTTGCTTCTTACAATAGATATGCAAATTATTTTAAATGAAATTAAAATAACGCAACCTACACTCCAGATTAATTTTTATAGACGCACGGACTGAAAAAATAAACCTTTCCTACCTGTCTAGTCCCTTGCGAATTCCCTCCCAAAAGTCACACACCCAACTGGAATCCAATGTACCTCAATGGCCAATAACTCACAGAAAAACCCAGCAATAGTCAAGAGACCTGCTACTGATTATACCCCAGAGAAATTCTAAGTTGTCTGACCAGTGTTATATTTTATCCCTTTCTTGTATACAAAACTAAGGCTTTGAGCTAATTTTTTTGGAGCAAAGAGCATACCTTCTCCATTACTTGATGAAGATGTCGGAAGCTAGTTGCTTCAAGTGAAATATCATCCATCACAGTGCTCATGCACGAAGAACTGTCTTGTATATTAGAAGAATCTGTTTCAACCCGACACTCGATGTTACCGCCTTTGAAATCATTTTGAACTTCAATCTGATTTCTCTGGTGTTGGACCTGGTTTTGATTCAACGTAGCACCGGTAAAGATCATTTTGTTCTCCACGGTTGAATTATTGGAACTCCTGGCATATGGAGACTGGAAACCCTGGGAACTGTCTTGGTTTTCGCCAGTTTCATTTTTTGTCAGAGCAGAGGTTTCAACGGAAAGACCATGAGAACTCTCCATAGATTGCAGTTGGTTTGATGCATATGATGTCTCCTTGAGTGAAGGAGATGGACAGCCATTGTTCTCAGGTTTTCTTCCGGAGACAGTTGGGCGCATTGACATTTGATCCAACTGATTACTGTAATCCATGTGCATATAACTCAACGAATCAGGTCCCCCACTTTGTTTATGCTGCTGAATATCTGGTGTAGCAAAAATAAAATAATTCACTGGATAAGTTGGCACCAGAAGCTTAAAAACAGTTATTTGCTTGAAGTTTTTACGGGTAAAAAGAATTACCATTTTCTAGGTACTGATTTCTTCCTTCTTCTAAGCCATTGTAGTGATTCAGCTTCCTCTTACCAGATATTAACTGTCATGAAAACCTCACATATGTTAGTGCATAAGAATCTTATGAGTTTATGTCACACCGGGTGAAATGAACCTAAATTTTATGCTTTGAGTCGAAGACTAGATAGGTAATGAGTATTAGATGATTATGAAGCTATTTGGCTCGTTATCAAGTACTATGCAAGGGGGCTCTTCCGCCAACTAATTCAGAAACATACAAAAGCTGACAGATGTTATAGAGATCGACTGAAAGGGTCCTCCGTGAATCACATTCATTGACATTCAAATGAAACATGCGGGAATACTCTCTAAGAAACCAGGGTCTTTCAGTAAATGCAAGACCGAAGACTTATAAGATTATAAAAGAGAGATGAAATAATAATTAAAAAAAGGAAAAGTAGCATAAAAACCTTAATATACCTGTTCGTTTGGTGGCAATGTATCTCCATTTTCAGATTTTGTATATCTTTCATGAAGAAAGGCGAACTGAACCGGAGCAGCAGTATCTTCATAAATTTTATTTTGAGAACTCATTTTCTTACTGTCTGAAACATAATTCTTGTTAAAAGCATCGATGTGGTGACCTTCATTATCTGACTGCGAAGCTTCATGTGGGTCTGAGGAGTATTTTGACGAAACCTCTTTCTGACCAGAAGCTTGGAATCCAGACTTTAATACATCTTCAGTTCTTCCAGTAGCATTTGGGGAGGAGAACCAGCACATATCCTCCTCATTGTTAACACTCTGCATTCCAAACGTCGAGTCGCAATTTCTGTATTCAGATATAGCCATGTAAAATATTAGTAATTTTACTATGATGCAAGACATAAAAAAGAAAAAAAAAGTAAAGAAAAACGACTGCCGGATAAAAGGTTCAAATGCGTACTTAAACATTCTGTCAACATCATCAAAATTTCCAATATCAGACCACCCATAGAATAACAGATCGCCATTATCTTTGTCTTCTTGCTGAGAATCAAGGAAGCTTAGACCATTGTCACTTTGAGACATTTGACCCAGAGGGTAAGGGTACATGGAATTATCATCTGCATTGCACCCATCCCCCATGATAGAATCATCAGCACCGAATTCACATTGATCAGATTCTAAGTTTCCATTTTCGAAAGACTGGTTACAAATCCTAGTAACTCCAGTTTCTACAGTATGAGCTCCTTTAGTAGGTTCAGTATCACAAGAAGAAAATCCACCATCAGGTATGTGAGACCACGTGCCCTCTTTTAACATTTCACCGTTATCGCTTACAGGCTGTTTCTGTTTCGTCCCCTTTCCTTCAACTCTGAATTTAGATGAAGTATCAGCATTGCTTTCGACTACTTCACTCTGCAGTTTTCTACGACTATCATTCTCTTCTGAGGATATGTTTCCATGCTTATTCTCGGGTTGAGGCACTAAATGATCATCACTTTCTCCTAATTCGCCCCAAAAGTTATCTGCAAGCTGTAACATTATCGGAAGCTATTTAGGTCTATCAAACCAATGCAAATTAAATTAAATGGAGTCAGACTAATCAGAAGAAGTAAATGCCATAGTATAGATAACCATAGTCATTAAAACAAATTATTTTTCACACGCACATACCGGCCTTTTATGGTTTTTATTCGTTTCAGTAACTTTTGAATATCCTTCAAATATGAGAAAACTACAAATCACAATTGCATGGGAATTGACATCATATGCTTAGATAGTCATGGAAATTAACTTTTAACCATATGTGTATTTAATACCTGATATAAACACAAGTCTGACATTCCTTCAATTTCCTCTATCCACCACCGAAGACAGAGGTTTGTGCTGAAGTCATGTTTATGATCGGGAAGTCCCTATCCGCTTCACTTGTTCTCTCTCAGTAACCTAAAAAGAAACGAAAAGTAAATTAAACTAAACTGGAGCTTTTGAATACATCACAATGACTAACATGAGAGAAAGGAATTAGATTGTATGCAAAACTAAGATCAGCAATAACAACTACAATTACTTATGTATTGATAATATGCAAACCTAAGACCTTCCATACCCATAACAAGCTGCTTTCACTCTCTTCTATGTTTTTACTTTTGCACTCCCTTTGGTCCAATATAAGATTTTACGAATTTTAATAAAAGAAAAAAGAAAACAGGGATTATGAATTTATACAACTATAAGGATTTAAACGTCACAAGCTTTAAACTTACTATTGAGTAGCTTTAATTTCTAATATCAGTATCAACAGGGTCTATCATTTAAGAAAACCATCATTTATTTTGCAATATCCTATATAGATTATAACTTGAGCGGCTTTCTCAAGCATTAACTTTTGTTTCTTTGAATTCCCAGAATTATGTATGTGTACATGCAAGACATTCCCGTATCTTCTTGTACCAATATTTGCACCATTATCAGCGTCCAGTAGGGAGTTTAAACATTCAAGATACCACTACTCGCTGCTATTTCTCAAAGCCAAAGTTCTTCCAAAACCTAGGAATTTATTCTGATTTTGGACCAATATACCATCTCCTACATACCTCTTTGAAGTTTGAAAAGCACAAAAATCTAGCATATAAAAGCGGTCCTTTAAAAGAAATGAACTTAACCCCAGCATTCTCAATACCTTTAAAAATTGACTTATAAATCCTAACCATTCTTTAAGAATTGGAAAATAAACAAGTAAAGAAACCAACTGCCAAAATTTTCAGAAAACTATTCAACTTTTGGAGAATGATTTTTTTTAATTGTCCTACAGTCAAATTCCACATTTAAGATTAGTTCTTACCTGCCCAATCTTGCTGATAGCCAGACTACCGTTTTGGCTTCTACTTACCATTTTTTTCGTTTTCTAACAAGTAACTCAGGAACTCGTGACACACACAAACTTAACAGTCCTTAAAATGTAAGAAGAAAAAAAACATAGCAAAAAGTCAACGACAAAAGTTTCCAATAAATCAGTGAAATAAGTTCACAGTTCTCATTTTGATCAATCAATCCAATAATCCAAATATAACCAAACTCAGGATACAAACAGAGTCAAAACCAACACCACAATCCATCAAAACTCCCAAAAAAGTTATACCGAAGCTAAGTTTCCAATCACAAAACTGTGAGCTCGGCATCTTAGACGGGAACAACAACAAAAACGATCCATTAAGATAGAAAGAGATGAGTAAAAGATTTTGGCTGACCTGGTGACGAAATTCCGAGTCTAAACCTAAAATTTATCCCAAGAATCCAAAATCGCGGCGAAGATGAAATTGGACTACACTAAACCGTAAATATCGCCCAATCAGAGACTCGAGTTAATCTTCTTCTTCGTCTTCTTCTTCTTCTTTCTTCTTCTTCTCTCTAGAACAAGCTGGTCCAATTTTGTTTTCGTCTTCTCTTTCCCCGAAACAAAATATTTGTATAAACAATAATTTTTCTCTTAATTAGTAAGGAATAAAAAGAGTCACGGAGCGAGCGCCACGTGGCGAGCAGATCTAGACGAGAGAAAGAGTGGATCAGAATTCGTGGACGAAAGACGAGTGATTGAGATCCGATCTGTTACTCAGCCACAATTGGTACGCGTGTTTAAGTCGACTGAGCGGGTCCCGCAGTCGCCACGTGTCCCTCCACGCCAGTTGTCTTTGTTTAAGCGAAAGTAAAATTAGAGTGCTTTTTTTTTTTTTGAGGAATAAAAAATTAGAGTGCTTAATGTCACTTTATTTTTGGCATCTCGAATTTCAGCCGCCCATTATGTGTTTGTTAAAAAACTATTGGTTCGTGTCACACTCATAATTTTATTTATTTAGTTTAGGTATCAGAAGGTGAGTGGAGATAGTTAGCTATTAGTTTCTCTTAGATGTTCATTAATTACAGGCGTTATTATTTTATTATTAGTAATATCATTCTTATCGCCATCTTACGTGGTTGTAACTTTATATAAATATCTACAACTCAGTCAATAATTACTAAACTATAACTAAGAAATACACGGGTTTATTTATATATACAAATTCATGTATTCTAGAGTTTTCTTTCTTTACCAAAAAATTAGCTCTAAGCCTATTTTTTATTTTACTAATTTCAATATAGCAACATTTAAATAATTTTGTGTAAATAGTAACCGTAAATTTTTTACAATCAGATAAGTTCAAATTATCCTTCTTAATAATTTCGGAAATTATTTCTCGATTATTAAAACTGAATTTGAAATTTTTAAATTTTAAGCTATAAGTTTACTTGTATTTAACATATGAAAATTTTCAATAAAATACACTCACTCCGAAATTATTTTGAAAAATAATTTGAACTGAATTTAATTGTAAATAATTTACGATCGGTATTTACACAAAATTATGACTTTCCGTTATAAGACCGTAAGAAATGATTCATTTATATTTTATAAATTGCAAATAGTTACACTAGTCGACATATAAAAAAGGTAGTTTTCTAATGTTTAAATCTTAAGAGGTTACTTAGAGAAATAAATTAAATTTTTACTCGCGGTCAAGCCCAGTCATTCGGCCAGCCCAATAAAAAAATATACACTACTATTCGGGTTGACCCGCAAATTACTTCAACGGACTTTTGCATTGTCTGAATCATATTATCCGATTCACCACTGTGATCCTTCGAAGTTGCAAAATCAGTCCCGATTCTCTCTTCTTCCGATCCGAGGTTCGTACTCTCAATCCTTGATTATGAATCCGATATCTTCTTCGTAGCTTTTACGATTGGATTACACTCTCATCGCACTTTCAAAGATCGAGCTCTTATCGGAGTTGATTCTTTCTTTCATTTTTCTTTTGGAAATGGGTATGAGAAGTCAGTCACATTTCTCTCAAGATTCGAAATTATTTGAATTATGTATTCCACAAGATTGCATTATTAATTGATCGAGGCGTAATCACGTTCCAGGAAAATATTATTATTTGGCTGAATTGTTTGTAGATGATAACTGAGGATCTTGATGATTACGGGTTCTTACTTGTGTGGCGCGTTTCATTCTTGAGAAATTTATGAAATAAAAGATGAGAACTTCCAATCCACGACTGATCGTTCTTGCCAACCGAAATTGCTGTTCTTTATGTTGAAAAATAAATGTGCAGAATTGTTAATATAGCTATGGAAGAGAAAGGAAAAGGGGACGAGAGATGGGACGGAGCGATCTCCAATCTCTTGGAGACTTCTCACAGTCTGGAGTCTCTCAAGAAGCTTCTGCTGGAGAAATCCGTTTTCGTGGATGATGACACGTTCGCTAAAGCCTCCCTCAGCTCTGAACAAGCCAGGATGATCAAGGTTACGTCTTAACTCGATACTAGTTAGTTTAGTCAAACAACTCTATTCTCTGTTTCATGCCTTGGATATCTCTGAGTTCTTAACTTTGCGCTTAAGAAGCGTCATTTCCGACATTGATATGCTGTGAAAATGTTGTTCATAACTATCTTCGAAACCTCGAGCATCTCACTTCATCACTTCGATTCCTCATAGCATCTTATCTTCGCTACGATACCTCATACTTTCCTACGATTTGATTACTATTATTCAAAGTTCAGTATGATTTTTTCATCTGATATCTAATGTATGAAAAAAGTTACCCACTATCACCTTTTCAGTGACCCAGAAAATCTTATGCAAGAGTCAAAACTAAAGATTGTAATAGCTCATTAAATTTTCCAGGTCACTTCAAGATTTGATTAGCCATTCTTTACTTATATATTTCTGTGCTTTTACCAAATTTGGCCCGATAATGCTTTGTGCTCGTTGAAACAAAAATAAAACAGGACAGCTATATGATTTATGAACCATCTCAAAAGCCTTATTAAATGTTTTAGCAAACGAGTTTGATTATTTTTCTCCGGAGATTTGATCTTCGACATATATCCTGTAGGTACTTGAACAAAGAGTGGAGTTTCTAGAGAGAGAGCTCGATGCTGCTATTTCCGCGGCGGCTCGGGCCCGTTCGGAGAAACGACAAGCCGAGGCTGCACGAAAGGAATTTGAATCACGTGCTCAACTAATCACAAAAGAGCTCGAAAACACCACAAGTATACTCTTTGAACTTTTACAACTCAGAAATCATTCAAAAGGAATTGGCAATATTTGCATTGACCGTGGAGTATATGGTTCATTATGTTTTTAAAGAGGTGTTTGGACTGCACATGGAAGAGCTTCGAGCGAAGCAAGAAGAAATCGAAAAGCGCGACAAGGATATTAAGGTCTTGGAAGCTATTATTCAGACGCTCGGTGGCACGAATATGAGAGACAATCCCTCTTCTTGATGCCGATTTTCTTTTGTAAATGGATGCATATGAAAGTAGAATTCTTAATCCATTTGGTCTTATACAAGATTGCTCTAACTTTTCAACGTCACGGATTTCCTTATACAATGTTTGGATCAATTTTAGAGATTGTTCTATACACAACGGTCGTTAAAAAGAAATTAGTTTAGTAGCAAAATACCAAAGGTAATTGATTTTTAAGGAACACCATTATAATCAGGCCCTCTAATTATTGGGATTATAGTTATTAATTAGCTTTTAATTAATCAACGTTTTTCCAGCTCATTAGAGCTTCTATCAGGTTTGATCTTTTAAGGGTAGTTTTAGTCTTTTCATACTTTGACTTACTATATAATCAATGCTAATTGGTAATGATTAATTAATAAGATTGATATTTTTCATACACGTTCTCTTCTTCAATCTCTCTCAATCATCTCCGATATTCTCGATTCCAATATTAATATGGTATTAGAGCGAATTTTCCGCAAAATACCCTAGGTCAGAATCCATACCAAACTCAAGAATCATTTTCCCTGCATCGATTGGTCCATCGTCCATTGAATAATGTCGACCGAAGAATCAACGATCGGAGAAGTCTCTAGGAGCAGAGTTACAGCTCAGAAAAATTCGACCGATGAAGTCATCGTTCCTTATTTCCTTCATCACAATATACGTCAGGGATGATCTTGGTCACCGAGTTGATGAACGGAGAAAACTATCACTCATGGAGGAGATCTATGAGAACTGCGTTACAAATCAAGAGCAAATTGGGGTTTATCAATGGTTCGATCAAAAAACCTGACGAATCGAACGCCAATCGTCTATATTCTTAGGAGCGCAACAACAATATGGTCACGGAGTGTATCACCAATTCCTGCACCAAAACCATCAATCGAGTATCACGTACGGTGAATCAGCTGATGTTGGAATGATCTTCAAGATATATATGAACAGATCAGCAGACCGCGAATCTTTAAGATCAGGAGGGAGATCATGAGTCTTGCGCAGACTCAAGATCCCGCAGGCATCTACTACACAAAACTCAAAAAAATTCACGAAGAACTTAGCAACTATAAGCCTCCGTGCACATTTTCTGTGGAGGATCAAAAGCCTTGTTGAAATTCTATGAAGGATAGTACGTTAGGAAGTTTCTTATGAGGCTAAATGATTCCTTCAACAACGTGCGAGGACAGATCAACATCATGGATCCTCTTCCTCTGATCAACAAAGCATTTTCAATGGTTTGTCAAGATGAAAAACAACGATCTATGAATGTTGATCAGTCTGGAGGAGATCAATCCAATCCAATGGCAATGACTGTAAATGATTCAAAGAAGTTCATCAAAGGGAGAAGCTTGTGTGCACACACTGCAAGATGACATGGCATATTGTGGATAAGTGTTATAAAATCCACGGATTTCCGCCTGGATACAAGCCTAAACTAAGACCAGAAGAAAACATCGCAGAAGGTTCAATGAATTTTCAAGACAATCAGGTTGAATTCAAGAACAACTAAAACAATGGTGCTTCATCAAATGGAGATTGTTCCATATAGGAGATCTCAAGATCATGAGCACCGCCAACTCATTTAGCTGATTACCATTGCTACTTATCTCATATTTGATTCAGGTGATAAACTTCCATTTTCATATCACATATCTGAGTTTTGTTCCTATGATAATGTATCTTCAAATTTCAAAAATTATGTTTTATCCATTTCAAACCATTTTTCAACCTCAATATATCACCAAGCCTGTAAGTTTGAAAATTGGAGAAAGGCTATGCAATTAGTGTTGAAAATTGATTAACGTTTAATTAACAATATTATATAACATATCTAAATATGGCGGAATTATATAATAAGATCATAAATATATCAAAACATATTTCAACATATTCAACAACTATGGCATTAAAATTTCCTAATATGTCAATAAACAATTTTTATTCTAAACATACAACAAATCAACAAATTTAACGAATTAAATATAACAACCCTATAAACACTTTTATATTTGCAACCAAATAATTAGAAATGACTTACACGTGAAATTGTAAACAATCTCGTGCGTGGCTCGCTTCCGTCAGAATGCCTCGTCGGAATGGAGGAATGGGCAGGTTCGTCGGAATGCCAAAATCAGCCTCGCCGGATTGGATTAGGCGCAGGCTCACTGGACGGACAGATCTATCTGCCCGGTTTGGATTTTGGTCGGCCGATGAAGTCTGCCGGTTTGGATTCTGGCCGGCCGATGAAGTCTGCCGGATTGGACTTGTAGGCCTATGCGTCTACAAGTCCCTCGAGTCGACCTGGAGCAACGCACCTGTGCAAGAACTAAGAGGACACCTGGAGCTACGTGTGAGAGGCGCTGGATAGGGCGGAAAAGCACATGACGCGCGTGAAGGCTCAGGCCCACCTGGAAGCTTCTGTCCGGCGAGTGGGTCTGTCTGGCGTGCTGACAGGCAGATTTGAGTCTTGTCGCGTCTCGCTCGTTTTCTTCGTGTTTTGGCCGGTTCTCTGCGAAGAAAAAATCACTCAAACACCACGAGAAGAGTCAATGATAATTCCCTCAAGTTTTGGGGTGATCAAGAGGGTGGGCTTTTTATTATGAACAACGAAGGGAAGGGAAACTCTAGAACGAATCAAGAATCAAGAAAACGATTTTTCTTGACTCTTTCTCTCTCAAAACAATCAGCCAAGAAACACACAGGGAGAGGGGGAGAAGGGATTCAGTCGATTATCTTACTCTCTAGAGTTAGGGTTTCATAAACCCTATTTATAAATGAGAGAGCGGGTTTTTCTTAATTAAACTTAAGCCCAATATTCTTTAAATGAGTTTTTAAATATGGCTGAATATATCATTAATTTTATTTCCAAAATTTATTTAATTTATTTCTAAAATAATATTTAATCAATTTACAACATCTCACTGATTTAATGATAAGTCATTAATTATTTTCATACTTCTCAAACAAGTACGAAACTAGAAAATATTTATATTCATATTTTATTTATTTGAATCATCAAATTATATTATTATCAATATAATAACATAATATGATTCATTAAATAAATGTAATAATAAATAACTAATTATTTATTTAATTACTTAAAAAATAGTTTTCTTACTGTAAATCACAATTTACATTCAATGAGAAAACCAATCGTTCTAGTTCAATAATTCTCGTCTGAGAGTCTATCATTGAGACCTTATGGACCCACATGAACGAATCTTTAGAATAAAAATCGGACTCAAAAGTTTACAAACTTTTTCCGTCATTTAATTCTTAATATTAGTCGATTCCAATAAAAGACTAATATTGAAACTCTCTAAGTTCATATGCGTTTATTTTTCGTTTGATGTGACAAAACAATTCTTCAGACGATCCATAGAGTATTTTACGATATTACCCTTCGTGTGTATCAGTAACTAGGAGGAATGTAAAATTACCGTTTTACCCCTGAGTTATTATTTCACTAACTTCTTTGTTATTTGTGGATGAGAAAAACATAAAGTGAGATGTCTTTACATGTCACATGTTTTATTCAAAGAATGTTCTATTCGATAAATACCACGCCCGGTTTATTCATTCACACTCTCATAACAAAGCATAATGTGATACTAATGCATTGGCATTGTTTCAACAAGAATTATGTATTCATGAATCACATAATCCAATGTTATGACACCAACCGTCGGGTCAGATGAAACTTCAATTAGCCAGTATCCATTGACAAATTAAATGTCATAAAGCGTCACATCGATTATGCATTCACTTCAGGCTTTAGGTAAGTACCAAAATACCACGCGTGTGTGATCTTGAAGTTTCGAGTGATTAAACGGTTTTATCTCGAGCTTCAGAGTATCACAGGTCTTGTTCAATATCTTCTGTATAAGTCATCAAGAATGAAGCACAGAGTCCCAACTCTCTATATCACAAGATAAGATATCATGATTCATTCAAGCAATCAATACTCAGATTCGATTGCCCTATCGATATTTATATTGCGAACTATTATTTAAACTAGTCACAAGAGGTTATCTTGTCAAGTCTGTACTTAGCACCTCTTTCGTTGATGACAGATTCAGAGCATGACAAACATATATAAACATAAACTTAATCAAGAATGAATATTTAATTTTATTTACTGTTAAAAAAAGCCAAATACAAAAGTATTTATAATGTCTAATATCTCCTTTGTGGGCACCAATCCCAACAATTAGAACTCCAAGCTATGGAAGAAAACAAAACTTGGTCAATTGTTGAATTGCCTAAAGATAAAAAGTCAATTGGGTGTCGTTGGATTTGTACCAACAAATTTCATTCGGATGATTCTCTAGCTAGGAATAAGGCACGATTAGTTGCCAAAGGTTATAACCTACGAGAAGGAATTGATTTTATTGACACTTTCTTGCCGATTGCTAAGTTAACTACTGTAAAAGTTTTGTTAGCCTTATCTGCATCACAACATTGGTTTTTGTATCAAGTAGACATAAACAACGCTTTTTTGAATGGTGAATTGTTGGAGGAGGTTTATATGGATTTGTCATTAGGATATCATAGACAGGGGGAGCAAATTAAAAATTCTCCAAAACGAGTGTAAATTGCATAAATCAATCTATGGTTTGAAACAAGTCTCTCGACAATGGAATATCACTTTTACTAAGGCAATTATTTCTTTTGGTTTTGTTCAATCTAAATGTGACTATTCTTTGTTTACAAAAGGCAGTGGTAAAAATTTTGTGCTCATTTTACTTTATGTCGATGACGTTATTGTCTCGGGTCCAAATGTTGTCAAAATTGATAAAACAAAAGCCTTTTGCACTCAAAATTTAAATTTCGAGATTTAGGTCCTTTAAAAATTTTCTTGGGTTTTGAGATTGCAAAATAAAAAACATGGATTGTAATGACTCAGCGACAATATGCATTATAGATACTTGATGATTATGAATTTTTAGATTGCAAACCTGTTTCTACTCCTATGAATCCTAAGGTTCAGTTAAATTCTAATGATGGAATCTTGCATATATAACTCATTATCGTAGCTTGATTGGACGACTTTTGTATTTAACAATTGTTGGCAGAGATGCCCACAAGAATATTATTTATTTGCATATCGATGTAATATAAATCCATCATAAGTCCTTATTGTAATTTGCTGATTAAATTAATAAAAGTTGAAACGTTCATTCATTCATTTTTTGTTTGATTGAAGATTTATGATATTCAATAGTCTTGTAGTCCTTAATCAAACATAACAACGTATGAATAGACAAATGTAGATTTGCGTGAAAAAACTCTTGATGATTTGCTTAAAAAAATATTCACAATCTAAAGATCATCGGACTATTGATCCTAGTATGATTGCTGGAAGAATCTATGATGTCTGGTTACGAGACATATACCGATAGGAACTCTATAGTTCTTCCAGTGCATTTTCCGAAGATACTGAATTGGCCAGTGCACCTTTAGAGACAATATAAGAACAAACCATTTAACATCTTCTGTCTCAAGGTCACCATGTATGAATTGCATCGTGTTTACCTTAATCCTGAAATGAGACATGTCATTTTATAAATTCAATATATTCATTTGAGAAAGTTACACTCTAGATCCAAGTTTGTGAACTAGATGCGCTCTATTCGTGATGTATTGGGTTGTGAAGTTAACATGAGTATAGTTTGTGAAGTTCTCATAGATATGAAATTCATGTCCAAGAATGCTGAAATGCAATGTATATCATCTCATATTTTATTACTTGGATTGTGAATAAATGTATCGGCCGGCGTCCAAATAGAATAAAGAATTATTTTGGATGAAACGTTGTGACTTGTTAGCTCCTCTTCAATACATCATTTCTAACTTATTCACAAGTATTAAAGAAGTTAGGAAATAACAGCTAGAAAGGTAATATGCTAATTTTATAAATCTCATCTAGTTGTTGATATTCATGAAGGGTAATCATTCGATAATATTCAGTGGATCCGCTCATCACAAATAAGTAAAAATTTTAGTAGAAAATATATTTATTTGAACCGAGAGATTTTTAGTGTCAACTATTTAGTGGAGTCAGTTGACATTAAACTAGACTTGAAAAAGTTTGTGAACTTTTGAGTCCAAGAGTCCTAGTTAAAGCTTTGTTCATTTGGGTCCATGAGGTCACTATCAAAGGTCATTAGAGTAGAGTTTGTTAAAATAGAAACTAAGTCAAAATAAGTTCAATTGTTGAACTATACGTAATTTTCGAAAATGATCTAAAAGATATTTTCGTCCTTAAGGATAATTGATGTAAAATGTCAAAATGAGATTTTGAATTCAAAATAAGATTTTGAATTTTTTTTACAAATTGATTTAAAGTCACACGGCTGAAAATTGCTTTACATGCTTTGTGAATTAAATTTTGTGACATGTTATTGTATGAGTAATAATGTGAAGGCTTTTCCTTTTTTTGTTGTGAACAAATTAGGAAGTAAATATGTGTGTGTAAACACTCCTATGGCCGGCCATATTACATCAATGGAGATAGATAAATATCTTTGTATATTTGGTGCATTATTGCATATTGGTAATTGTCCAAAAAGAAAAGAGGAAAACAATTTCTTTGAGAAGACAACAAATGTGCGAAGTGAGGAAACAAATTTCTCTCACATATGACATAGGGTGGCCGACCATATGGAAGAGATAGGGATGAGGAAATCAAATATTGTGTCATGAATACACAATAGAAAAGGGTAATTAATCTTTCTTGTATTTCTTTCTCCTATAAATAGAGTTTCACATAGAGATGTGAAAATAAGCTTTTGGTCTTGCTCTCTCTCTTCTAGCCGACCAACCTTTTCCCTCTCTCTCTAAAATACTCTTTTATTTTGGCACATAGATCCTCACTTGATCTAGAGAATTAACTTATTATCAAAGAATTGTTTTTGGTTCATATTGTTTAATAGTGCTCACTCACTAAACTCTTCGAACGCTCGAAGATTCTAGTGGTAGAAACTTTCGTGGTTGCTCGAGAATCCAAAGTCGAAAGGCAGCGAGACAAGGAGAATGATTTTCATCCAAGAAGGGACCCCAAGATCAAGCAACAAGAAAAAGTTTGTAAGTCTTTTTCATATTTATTTTTTGTTTTAATTAACAACATGTTCATGCACTTTGTCTAGGTAGTAAAATAGTTTTACACATGTTAAAAACATATATTCCGCCATATATGATATGATAATTAATTGTTAAATACTAGATCGATTCCAACAAATTTCTAGACCAGATATTTTTTTACTGTTAATGCGTTAAGTCTGTTTTGCAATCACCTCGTTCTATTCATTTGCAGGCTGCTCATCACTTGCTTCGATATATTAAAGACAATCCAGGCCGATGCTTATTCTTCCCAGCTACTGCATCAACTCAACTGCAAGGATTTTCAGATGCTGATTGGGGAGGCTGCTTGGAGACTCGAAGATCGGTTACTGGTTATTGTGTCTTCATCGACGACTCATTAGTTTCTTGGAAATCTACGGAACAAACTACAGTTTCAAGATCTTTTGCAGAGGCTGAGTATAGAGCGTTAGCAGCGGCGACTAGTGAAGTGATTTGGTTGCGACATTTACTAAAGGATTTTCAAATCTCAGAAACTACACCTGCAGTACTGAACTCTGACAATCAAGTCGCTGTCCATATTGCTTCTAATCCAGTATTCCACGAGCGTGCTAAGCACATTGAGATCGACCTCTATTTCGTGAGGGATCATGTTCATCGTGGAGACATCAAGTTACTACCAGTCAAGTCCACATATTAGCTCGCTGATATTTTGACAAAAGCGTTGCCAGCTCTGGTTTTGAGGTCTTTCGTAATCAAGTTTTGCCTCAAACACATTTTTCGTCCACCTTAAGAGGGAGTATTGAGATTATAATTGTTAATTAGTTTTTAATTAATTAACGTATTTCCAGCTCATTAGATCTTGTACCGAGTTTGACCTTTTAAGGGTAGTTTTAGTCTTTTCATACTTTGACTTACTATATAATCAATGCTAATTCGTATTCATACCGAGTTTGACCTTTTAAGGGTAGTTTTAGTCTTTTCATACTTTGACTTACTATATAATCAATGCTAATTCGTATTCATATTTTTCATACACTCTATCTTCTCGATTCCAATCTTAATGCTAATAAGTGTAGATCGTAAAGTGCAAGGGAAAGCTCCAAAGTTTAGAGTGCTTCGAAGAAATTAACTCCAATACTGACTTTCCAAACTCAATTCTCCTTCTATCGACCAATTTTTAGATGTATTTATATTTTAATTAGAAATCAATTTTGAGGTAGTTTGTATCCTTGGAAAAGCATGAAACAGGTAATCGAGAAATTCGCAAACATAATGAGCTAGACAAAATGGAACCTGAAATTAGCCCAAAACTTAAAGCCCAGTTTGTCTCTTTGGACCAGGAGTCGTTTTCTCAGAGAGAGAGAGAGAGAGAGAGAGAGACGTCACACAGCCAACAAACAGACTGAACAATGGCCGCGAATTCCTCTCGCCCTAGTCTGAAACGCCCGTATTCATTCGACGGCGATGAAGATGACGACAAGTCTCACAAACCTCCCATGTAAGATAATTTCTCACTCCTGAAGGATTCCATTTGTATTTCCAGAGAAACCGGAGGATCAGACGATCTTGTTCGGTTCATTGCAGGCAAAAGAAGGTAAGGTTTCCGAAGGGAAAGAAGGTGAAACCTGGAGAAGAAAATTTCGTGATTCCGAGCGTGGAGACCGAGCCGATACCTCCGAACGACCCGCGCGTCGTCGCCAAAGAGCGAGCCAAGCGACGAGGCCAATTGACCACCGAACACTTCAAAGAAGACAGCAAAGGCCTCGTCGCCGATGTCGCCTCCGTCGAAGTCGCGTACAAGGTTCGTTCTGTTGGCATGGCTTCGGATTGTTAGGGTTTTATTATACTTGTGCGGTAATTGAAATGAGTCGCTTGTTCAGTGATGACGTTTGAGTCAGAGACTATATTTGTATATCTTGAATCAAAATTGCATTCAGAACAAACTGAGCTTTATATCTAGGATTGAGTATTATTAGTACGGGACTTGTTGTATATATGAGTTATGAACTCCTGTGCTAATATGCCAAGAACTACTCGTCGCTGCTTCTCAGGTTTTTTTTGTGAATTATGTCAAGTCATAGGTTTATTCAGAAAACGAAGGACCACATGTAATTCTAGGTCTATAGAGTTCATAATAAATGAGACAGATAAGGCGTAAAGGTTGTTGGAGTTTCACCTGTTACTTTGTTTATTATGCTTGCTCTTCTTTCATGGGTCTTAGAATCATGCTTGATTTCTTAAAGATTGCGTAAAATTATTTGGATGAGGCCTTTCACAAAAGTTGGCGGCGTTCTTTTTGAGTCAGGATGATAACCAGATTCTTCCCTATTTGGGATCACTGGAATGGATAGGCTGTGATGAAGGAATCTTTTGACAGGATTACGAGACCTTTATCGAAGATGGGATTCAAATCGAGCCTTTCAGCTTGAACAAAGAGCGGGAAGAAGGCTATTTCGATGAAAATATGAATTTTATTGAGTATGTCAAGGAAAAAGAGGATAAGGTACTGGTATTAAAATTTTAAGTTTTCCTATATATGCAAAAGAATTTTGCCCTGTTTTTTATTTATTTTGTTTTATGGAGTAGATGATGCGGAGCTGATAGTGTTGTCTATGTTCCTTTGAACTTTGGCAGGACGCATGGCTTGATAGTCTCGAGGTTGATCCAAGTTTTGTTGGTAAAAAACCGGTGGTATCTCAAAATGATGACGAAGTCGAAGAACTTACACCCCGTGATATTGGAACGATCAAAAGACGCATCACTGATGTGCTTGAGCCTGGTGAAACAGTATGTTTTCATTTTCAATTTGTTATATTAATGCATGTTCTGTATATATGATATGTTCTCTGTCTAATTTGTGTTCCATTTGTCTTCCTTCTGAATGTTAATATAAAAATTTGAATTATTTGAAACATGTAGCTCCGGTCTTTTATAACGTGTAGGAACTGTAAACTTTTGTTTTTTGTGCTTAGTGATATTACTTGTTCAACTGGGAACCTGAGAGATTATATTGGCCTAGTAGTCTTGATCTTGCCATTTTGTATCAAGGAAGAGATAGATAATGGTGTTTGAATTGTTTGTTTCACATTGTAGGTTCTGCAAGCTCTAAGAAGACTGAAAGGAAATTCAAATAGCAGAAAAGATAAAATGTCATCTGAAACAAAGTCTGTATTTGACCAGCTAACTGAAGATGCCATGAGACTCCTGGAGAATGGTGAATATGGTAATTTTTTGAACTTTTGGCTTATTTTATTATGAAATTTCTAGGTAGATGATGAATAAGATGAACAATTTTGTTCAAGTTGTTTACTCAATTGATTTTATTTACTTTACAGATGTGTACAATGAGAAACGTGAGATTTTTCAGCGCGAGGCAGGTCTGTTTCTTTTTCATGTTTCTCTTTGCATATAAAAACTCGTATTCTCGTTTTATTATTAGCTCTCTGAATGTAAATCCATCCGTTGATTCTTTATTTTTATGCTTTTCAGAAGGATATGAGACCCTTGCTCGATCAAGAGGTGAAGGTCCATCGGCTGTAGGAGAACAGGGGAGTTCAGTCAAGGAACTTCTGTCTGGTCTAGTCAATGTTGGTGCGGTTTCTTCTGCTTCTGCTGATCCATCTTCAGATTATGATATGTTTGGGGATGACGAGGAACTTCCTACAGCTAATCCATCTTCTGAAGATACCATTATAGTCTCTGGTTCTTCCGACAATGGTGTCAATGTGACCAACCCGCAAAGCAACAATTCAGAAAGTAAACTTGCATTCAATCACTTATTTCACAATCATATTTTATGGAGTCGTGATGTAAACTAATTCTTGGAGTTTATTCCTTTGCAGATGGCACTTCAGAGAGTGATTATGTGTATGACGAGTCTTCTGGGTACTCTTTTTTTCCCATACTTAATTTTACTTCGCAGTGTTTAGAGTATAGACACAATTTGTTAGCTGCGATAACACTTTTTGGTTGTTTAAGTTACTGACACTCTGTTTATGTTACTGACACTGTTCTCGCCGCTAGATTACCGTCTCTGTCAACGTAGTTTCATGTTTGATAATTTTCCCTGCATAATTAGAGATGCATTGTTTCTAGGATATTATGAGTTCTTTATTAAAATGCTTTTGTAATGACATGACTAGGATAATTCTTACATCTTCAGTTAAGAGTATTCTACAAGTTGGAGCTAGAATGTTTGTTTGTTATTATCACACTCGTCTCCTTGCCTTTCAGTTCGGAGAATATTTTTACTTCGAACCTTGACAAATATTTTAACTTAGCCGTGGTCGTGGTTCAATCCTTCTATGAAACGCTGCGTATGTGAAATTTGATCATTTTATGCGTGACCCGGAAAAATTGCTCACTCTGCTCATTATATTCCCCTCTTTTCTCGATCTAACACTGTGGCTAATTATTCAGATACTACTACAGTAGCAGTTTAGGGTATTATTATGACCCGTCTACGAGGCTGTACTGCTCTGCTGCATCTGGGCAATGGTAACTTCTGCTCTTCTTTTACTCTTAATGTGTGTGTTCGTGTTTATAAGTTTTTACTCTAACGTGTGTACATTGAAGCATTTGGCTTACATTATTACCTTGAATTCAGGTACTCTTTCAATGAGGAAACTGGAATTTATGATGAAATCCAAGCTTCCATAGGGTAGTGTTTTTTCCAATTATATATATTTGTAGTAAAGGTCTTGTATATTAATACCATGGCCAATTGTGGTCTCCATGATTTTGTATTATACTTTCCGAACAAGTCTTTGAAAGAAAGTAAAAAAAAAACAGGGATTTTATCTTTAGCACATTGCGAACCAATATATATCATTACTAAAATATCAGATTTGAACGACCAGTTGCGGATTCAGCTTGTTGTCCCAATAGCTGAAGTCGTGATTCCTCACACGACTTCAGGCTTGTTCTTGGCTTGAACATCTTTTAAATTTCTCATACACAGCTCGCAGATCTGTTGGGTAAAGGATATTGCATGAAAATCCTCGTTACTTTCTGCGCAAGTGACGAGAGAGGAAGAGGGATTTGAGCCACGTGGTGTCAAATTTGTGCTTTTGACGTTATAATGACCTCTTTGCTGGTTTCGCCTTCGACTTCTTGGAAACTTAAACATTCAGAATGCAATGATGTCTTGGAATTGTAAGGCACCATTGCACTGTCAGATTTTAGGAACGTGGGAAACAGTCAGCTATATATCGTCACCGTGACGTGATTCTTGGAAATGGCGCGCGCATATATTTCCTTACCGTTACACGGTTCGACATGCTTGCCAACGTTGGGCACAATTAGAGAGTGCAAGGGTTATATCAACACAATTATTGTATAACCTGTGTATCATGTATGCAAGTAGGAAGAAGTGGCTAACAAAACGTTTTACTTCATTTGGAACTAAAATCAATAAAAAAAGATGATTTTGTTTTTATTAGAGTTTAAACATGCCCACCGTGCTACGAATTTTACTTCATTGTGAAATTCGTAGCACTTATTTATATATATATTCCGCATATATATATACGCTACGCCAATTATAAGTTCATACTAGATATAAGTATCACAAGTACATTTTATACGTAATTTTTTTTTTATTCGTATCCAAATATAATGAAGATATGTTATGATAACCAAGAATACTTGTGATCTATCACGAGAGAAAGATATCTTATGATTTTATTATTTATTTTAAGTTAAGATTATTTATATTTTTAATTCGAAAATTTTAGATTTATGATACTGAAGATCGGGATTTTGTTTCGATTTTTCATATCAAACGTGGCGTAAAAGAATTTAAAAGTGTGTTTATCAATTTAATTAAACAGAATGTATAACGTCGACGTTTTTTACGTATGATATGTGTCATTTTCCTTTATTATTATGCTAATACCAGACAGATATTTTCTTTAATCGCTGTTATTAAGAAGGAAAAAAGTTAAGCAATGACTTAATCACCGACCTCATGGTGAACATATAAATGAAGGATTTAAGTAAAAAAATACTGAAGTTCATACGCGAATATGAGCTTGCCAATCTGGGTCAGACAAAATGAGTTCTTCAAACAATGTTAACCTTTCACACAAGAGTTTATATTTATAGATAAGTAGTACTACAACTCCATTTAACACCGAAAAGACAAACATAAATCACTAGCAGCAGATCGAATTGAGACAAGAAAAGAAAAGAAAAAAACTCAATCTGATAAATAAGAGAATTTGAAACACGAAAAGGTTCACACAGGGTGGGACTAGTCTAGCGATGTTTTAAACACCAAACCAGAAACTCTGAGTTTCTCTTGGATCACCATTTCCACTCGCTCCACCATTTGAGGACTCAGGTCGTTGACCCAGTTCCCCACTTGCCCATTCCTGAAAAATGTCTCGTTCTTTATGTTGGAAACTGGGTTTTCAGGCTTGTTCTTAACTTGAATATCTTTCAAACTCCTCAAGCTACAAAGCTCGCAGATCTGCCGAATGACTCCTTCTTTCTCTTCCTCATCGGAGAAAGGAAACCCCACGAACTCGGCGAGCCTCTTCACGACTTCCTCGGTGTCCTCTTTCATGTCCTCGTACCTGAGAAACAAGACCTTCTCTGGTCTCTCCAAACTCGCCCTCCAAAACCCTAGCACGTGGTCCCAGAAGGGCCCGAAAGTGTCCTCTCCTCTGCAGAACCCCTCCACGTAGTCCTCGAACGTCCACGTGGCGTCCACTCGCGACTCGTCCTGGCTAGAGAGAAAGTGCCAGTACGAGACCAGAGTGTCGAGAGGGTTCCGACACACGTACACGACCCGACATTCCGAGCTCTTGATTGTCTCCGGCAATGCCTCGTAAGGAACGTGCGTCGCCAACAGCCTGGGGTGCGCCACGTGGCTCAGATCCGGGGCGTTTACCGGGTCGGAGTAGAGCATGAGCTCCAAGAAGGGCACGAGCTTGTGAGGGTTGGAGGAGAGCAAAGGAGTGTCGTTGACCGTGTACTTGCCCCGGTTGACCACCGAGAACAAGAGGGCCTTGAGCCACGTGGTGCCCGATTTGGGCTTCGACGCTAAGATGATGTCTTGGTCGTCCGCTCGGAAGCTTCTCTGGAACCTGATCGTGCCGGGGACGAAGATGGTTTGGTACCAAACGCCTTGATACTGTGACAGACCACATAAAAACCTGCCCCGAACTTTAGGAAGCCGAGAGATTATCAGATCTGTATCAGCTTCAATGTTGTCACGGCTTTGATCACACTCTTTGTTGCTAGGTTTAGCGGGTTCCATTTTTTTTCCACAAGAAAGACACGCAATGCCTATAGATGTGTAAGTGTCACACAGAAATAAGAGATAGAATTCTGTCAGAAAAATAAAGAGATAAGTGAAACAATATATATTTGAGAAATTGTATAAAATTGAGATGAAAAAATTTATACTTAATATTTTTTAACACTTTTAGCATAATTACCGGCCAAAATATTTATAAAATAAAACAAAAATGATCTCCACAATCGGTATTATAATTTCTTCCATAAATTCTCTTATACTCAATCAGGGTCGGCCCGTATTCACTCGGAATTTTAAACTTGTGAAGAATTTAAATTCTTATAATTACCATATTTTTAATTTACTTATTTATTTGAATTTTTTTGGATCTATAAATTAGTGTGGGGCCTTAGACTTGAGTCTAACTCGCCTATGCCAATGGTCATGCTTGTACCCAATCTTCTGTTAGAATAAGTTTAGGGTTTCGAAGAAATTATCATTAATAAGTTAATGGCGGAATATAAAAATTTATTTACAAGTAAAATAATATTACTAACCTAGCAAAGTCTATGAATATTTAATTATTTAAAAATATTATCTAAATATAATTTACTTGATACTAACCTTTCTTATAGCTTGATCTTTGAGAATTCTTAGAAAATATTGATCGTCTCGTCTTGCTCGTTTCCTTCAAACCTAATCGTGAACTCGAGAAACCTAAGGTTTCTATTACAAGAGTCTATAGAAGGTTTGAAATATTTGTGTATGGGTAAAATTAAACAAAATAACTCAAGAACAAGTCTATTAGTTAAAGAGCTAATTTAAGCCTAAGTGTAATGAAGACTTAGGTGCCAAAAGAAAGAGATATTTTAGAGAGAGAGAATAGTATGGTCGACCATCTGGAGAGGTACCATTGTATTTGATTTCCTCTCCTCTTTCTCTATCAATATGGCCGGCCCTCCTTGTGCATTAGTGAGGGAAATTTGTTTCCTCACTTAGCACATTTGTTTCCTTCTCAAAGAAATTCATTTCCTCTTTTATTTTTTGGCAATTATTTTCAAAATTAAAGGCAAAGGAATTTCTATGGGAGTAGCTTCTAGATGCATCCCATTGTAGAATTCTTAAAATACCCATTGTAGAATTAATATTGCACAAATAGTGAAATTAATTTCATAATGCCTCGAACGACTCTCGGCTTTAGAAAATATATTATATTTCTATCATATGAAAATATTTAAAATCTTATTTTGACAGTCACATCATTTTATGTACATGTGGACAAAAATACCCTTTAGACATTTTCCGGAATATTATTGAATGATTATTACAGGTCATTAGAGTAGGATTGTTAAAATTTACTTATTTGTGATGAGAGGATCCACTGAATATTATCGAATGATTACCCTTCATGAATATCATCAACTAGATGGATTTATAATATTACCATTTTACTCTTCTATCTGTTATTTCCTCAACTCCTTTAATACTTGTGAATAAGTTAGAAACGATGTATTGAAGAGGAGCTAACATGTCACAACATCTCATCCAAAAGAATCTTTTATTCTATTTGGACACCGGCCGGTACATTTCTTCACAATCCAAATAATAAATCATGAGATGATATACATTGCATTTCAGCAATCTTGGACATGAAGTCCATATTTATGAAAACTCACAAAGTATACTCATGTCAACTTCATAACCTATTACATCACCAATAGAGCGCATCTAGTTCACAAATTGGATCTAGAGTGTAACTTTCTCAAATGAATATATTGAAGTTATGAAATGACATGTCTCATTTCAGGATTAAGGTAAGCACAATGCAATTTATACATAGTGATCCTTGAGACATAAGATGTTAAATGGTTTGTTCTTACATTGTCTCTATAGGTGCACTGGTCAATTCAGTATCTTCGGAAGATGCACTGGAAGAACTATAGAGTTTCTAACTATCTATGCCTCATAACCAGACCTCATATATTCTTTCAACAATCATACTAGGATCAATAGTCCGTTGATCTTGAGATTGTGAATATTTCATTTTAAGCAAACCATGAAGAGTTTGTGCACGCAAATTTATATGTGTCTCTTCATACGTTGTTATGTTTGATTAAAGAATGTAAGACTATTAAATATCATAAATATTTAAATTAACGAAAAAGGAAAGAATGAACGTTTCCACTTTTATTAATTAAATCAGTAAATTACAATAAACACTCGTGAGAGATTCATATTACATCGGTATGTAAATAAATAATATTCTTGTGGGTATCTCTGCCAACATCTTCAACCGTACCCAGCGCTATAAAGACTTAATATCTTCATCTCCGTTGTCGAAGTTGTTGGCAGAGATGCCCACAAGAAGATTATTTATTTACATATTGATGTAATATATAAATCTTTCATAAGTCCTTATTGTAATTTGCTGATTAAATTAATAAAAGTTGAAACGTTCATTCATTCCTTTTTAGTTTGATTGAAGATTTACGATATTCAATAGTCTTATAGTCCTTAATCAAAACTAACTATGTATGAAGAGACAAATGTAGATTTGCGTGAACAAACTTTTCATGGTTTGATTAAAAAAATATATTCATAATCTAAAAATCAACGGACTAATGATCCAAGTATAATTGTTGGAAAAATCTATGATGTCTGGTTACAAGGCATAAAGAGTTAGGAATTCTATAATTCTTCCAGTGTATCTTTTGAAGATACTGAATTGACTAGTGCACCTTTAGAGACAATGGAAGAACAAACTATTTAACCTCTTCTGTCTCATGGTCACTATGTACGAATTGCATCATGCTTACCTAAATCTTGAAATGAGACATGTCATTTCATAGCTTACATATTCTCATTTGAGAAAGTAAAATTTTAGGTCCACTCCGTGATCTAGACAAGACCAATTGGTGAGATATTAAGTGATGAAGATGTCATGAACCAGTTTTGTGAAGTTATCATAGATATGGAATTTCATGTACAAGATTGCTGAAATGCAATGTATGTCACCTCATACTTTATTACTTGGATTGTAAATAAATGAACCATGCGGTATCCAAAATTAAGCAGCGACTTTATTTGGATGAAACAATGTGACTTGTTAGCTCCTCGTCAATACATTGTTTCCAACTTATTCACAAGTAACAAATGAGTTGAGGAAATAACAACTAGAAGGGTAAAATGGTAATTTTATAAATCTCATCTAGTTGATGATATTCATGAAGGATAATCATTGGATAATATTCAGTGGATCCGCTCATCACAAATAAGTAGATTTTTTAGCAGAAAATATATTCATTTGAACCGAGAGATTTTCAGTGTTAACTCTTTAGTGGAGTCCGTCGACATTAAACTAGACTTGGAAAAGTTTGTGAACTTTGAGTCCAAGAGTCCTAATTAAAGCTTTGTTCATTTGGGTCCATGAGGTCACTATCACAAGTCATTAGAATAGAGTTTGTTAAACTAGAAGTTAAGTCAAAATAAGTTCAATTGTTAAACTAGACGTATTTTCCGAAAATGGTCTAAAGGGTATTTTCGTCCTTAAGGATAATTGATGTAAAATGTCAAAATAACATTTTGAATTTTCTCATGATTTAATTTAAAGTCACACGACTGGAAATTGGTTTTCATACTTAGTGAATTAAATTTTGTGACATGTTACTGTATGGGCAATAATGCGAGGGTTTTTTCGTAATTTGTTATGAACAAATTAGGAAGTAAATATTTGTGTGTAGACACACATATGGCCGGCCACTTTACACCAAGGGAGGGAGAAAAATATCTTCTTTTATTTGGTGCATTTATTGCATATTGGTAATTGTCCAAAAGAAAAGAGGAAATGAATTTCTTTGAGAAGGAAACAAATGTGTTAAGTGAGGAAACAAATTCCCCTCACTTAAGACACAAGGGAGGCTGACTTTTTGGAAGAGAAAAGGAGAAGTAAATAAAATATTGTGTCATTAATACACAAAAGGAAAGAGTAATTATCCTTTCTTGTATTTCCTTCTCCTACAAATAGAGCCTCACATAGAGATGTGAAAATAAGTTTTTTTGTTTTGCTCTCTCTCTTCTAGCCGACCACTTCTCTCCCTCTCTCTCTCTCTAAAATACTCTTTTATTTTGGCACCTAGATCCTCACTTGATCTAGAGAATTAGCTTATGATCCAAGAATTGTTCTTGGTTCATATTGTTTAATAGTGCCCACTCACTAAACTCTTCAAACGCTCGAAGACTCTAGCGGTAGAAACTTTCGTGGTTGCTCGAGAATCCAAAGACGTAAGGCAGCGAGACAAGGAGAAGGATCTTTATCCAAGAAGGGACTCCAAGATCAAGCAACAAGAGAAAGGTTAGTATTCAAGTGTTTTAGATAATGTTTTTAAATTGATACATGTTCATGCACTTTGCCTAGTTTAGTAAAATTGTTTTTACTTTTAATGAAATTTTATATTCCGCCATAAATATGATTAATGATAATTTTTCTTAACCCTACACCTATTGCAACAGAAATCACGTCCACCTTCTCTGTCGCTGAACTTCATTCCGTCATAGATTTTCATCTTCTCCGGCGTTGAATCTCCGCCGTCGCATTCCATCACCGGGGCGGTACATCAGAACAGCCTCAACACAGTTTGAATCTAATTATTTTAATTTTTTTCTTTGTTCAACCTCGCGTTTGATTCCACATTTTTAAATATGTTTGTACAAATTTTAGAACAAAGTCTACAATGTATACGTTGTTTTCTACATTGTAGACCGTGGTTTCAACATTGTCAACTCTCACTATGTTGACATTCAATGTCTACAATGTAGATAATGACGTTTACATTGTTGATGTTGTTATAGAATAAATTGTAGACTTGTTGATCTACCATAATACTATTTTGTAGACTATATTATAGATTTTTACATATAGATAATATTGTAATCGCCAACATTGTAAACCATGTAATCTAAAATAAATGATATTTGTTTAGATATAATATTAATTCAGACTTTTATGACATAACATATATTTATTACTCAACTATAGTGAATCTTAGATTAACATTGGTCGTTATCATAAGAAATGATCAATCGGATCTTACATAATAACGTCCAAGCTCATAAAACTCCTCTCCACAGTGATCTCTTCGTCCATACAAAATTTTAGATTATATGTTTTTGTTAATATATGATACTTAAATAGTATTTTTCAATTTGATTTTTTTAAGGACAATTGAGATTGTAATTATTCATTATACAGTTTCATTTTTTTCAATGTTAAGAAGTACGAAAAAGTTTGACGAATATTTGAAGACGATACAGTAACATATGCAAATTTGATTTTTTATTGAATGCTGGTTGTTAATGTAATCCGTTTTATTAATTGGGTTACCAAATGATCCGGCTTGATCTCATATGGTTTTTCTGTAGGGTGTAAACAACATTATTGATGCAAATGAAGATAAAATTGCAAAAGGGATGGCTAAACGTTCCGACGTTGAACTTTTCCATCTAGACCCGGTAACACCAATTAAAAACAAAAGGGAAGGATAATTCAAACTCGCCTGAGTTTATGGACGATTGCGTAACAGTAAGGGAAATGAAAATGGTTCGCGATAAACTAGATCAAGCATTTGCAGAAATTGATTACTTGAAATCAGTAGTGAAAAAATGCAACAAAAATTTCAAAAAAATGTACCAAATATATGGAGTTTACATTGGAGAAAAAGTAAACAATTATATTAGTTATTTTTTTTTGTAAAACTTGCTCTAACAATTGTGAAAATAATTTACAGGCTCAAGCGACAAAGAAGGTAAAAATGTAGAATAATCTAAGATAAACATCAACCTTGTCAAACCGTTGGAGTAAGATAAAAATAATTTTTAACATGTGTACTGAAATGAGTTGCAAGTAAATTACATTATTTACACTGTTTTACGAGATCCAATTATAAACAAGGGGAATGAACCAAAATCGTCAAATATTGACGGTAACATCTTGATTGAAGCACAACAGGTATCAGAAAAGTAGTATTAAATAAATTTAAATTATTTAACATTCTGCTAAGTAAATTAATGATTGTTCAACAGGGAGAAAATCAAAAGAAGAAAACTACAAATTTAGAAGACCAAAGATCACTTACTTAAATTGTAAATTATAATGTTAAATACATAGTTAATTGAAAATTAATTAATTGTTGACTTTAATTATGTACTATATTGTGCAAATCAAAGTGCCAAAGTAAAAAAAGCAACCAGGAGTTGTAACTGAATCTGCCCAAGTTCTTGTTATGGCACATGATGACATCTCTCCATTGATTGGAGTTGAGAAAGCCGCACAAATGATCCCGTATAAGTTGATTAAATTATAAACAGGAAAGATTACAAATGCTACAAGCTGATTGAGTTTTTGCAATAAACGACGTAATCCAAATGGGTCATAGGGAGTAATATATTTTCTTAGTCATTTAATGAATCAAATGTGCAGACAAAATGAGGCTTCAAAAGACTCCGTAAAGGGCAAAAACTTGTTCCTAAATTGGCTCGGAGCTTGGACCTACAAAAAACCGGAGAAGTATTACTAAAGAAGCTTGTTTATCATATTGCAAGTTTAATTATGGGAGTGAGAATCCAAAAATTACGCAAGAGGAAGAGCCTTAGCCGTCAAAATCAAAAGGCAAAGTTACTTATGTTGGAAATTATTTAACGATTTAAACAATATCATTATATAACATATCTATATATGACATACATATTTAATAAGATGTAAAATAAAATTAAACTCATTTTAAACAAGCTAGGCATTAAAACTTACTAACATGTCAATAAACCTTTTATTCTAAACATGTTGTCAACAATTTGATCACATTAGCAACCTATAAACAATTTTATAATTGCAGACCAATTCGCTTAGAAATGACTAACACGTGATGTTGTAAACAATTTCGTGCGTTAGTAGCTCACTCTGGAATGCCTCGTCAATATCCTCATCAAAAACAAATTTTCTGACTCGCCAGAGTGGCTAGGCCCAAAAGTCGCCGAACTGGTGAATCTGGCTGGCCAGCCAGAATGGGCCTACGAGTGTATGAGCGGCTCGTGTCAGATCTGGGTGTAGAACTTATGCAGGATGGTAGAGGGCACCTATATCCACGAGTCGGAGTCGTCGGAATTCACAAATTCGAGACAGGGAGCTCGCATGAGCCTAGGCCCACTTGTGGCTGACTGGCGCATTGTGTTGGCTGAGATGCCCAAAAGAAGATTGTTTATTTACATATTGATGTAATATATAAATCATTATAAAGTCCTTATTGTAATTTGCTGATTAAATTAATAAAAGTTGAAACGTTCATTCATTCCTTTTTAGTTTGATTGAAGATTTATGATATTCAATAGTCTTATTGTCCTTAATCAAACCTAACAATGTATGAAGAGACAAATGTAGATTTGCGTGAATAAACTCTTCATGGTTTGGTTAAAACGATATATTCACAATCTAAAGATCAAGGGAGTAGTGATCCCAGTATGATGTTGAAAAAATTTATGATGTCTGGTTACGAGGCATAGAGAGTTAGGAACTCTATAGTTCTTCCACGGTATATTTCGAAGCTATTGAATTGACCAGTGCACCTTTAGAGACAATAGAAGAACAAACCATTTAACATCTTTTATCTCAAGGTCACTATGTATAAATTGCATCATGCTTACCTAAATCCTGAAATGAGACATGTCATTTCATAGCATGAATACGCTCATTTAAGAAAGTCAAATTCTAGATCCATTATGTGATCTAGACTAGGCCAATTGGTGAGATATTAAGTTATGAAGATGTCATGACCCAACTTTATGAAGTTCTCATAGATATGGAATTCATGTACAAGATTGATGAGATGCAATATATATCACCTCATGCTTTATTACTTGGATTGTGAATAAATGAACTGCGCAATATCCAAAATTAAGTAGCGACTTTATTTGGATGAAACAATGTGACTTGTCAGCTCCTCGTCAATACATTGTTTCTAACTTATTCACAAGTACTAAAGGACTTGAGGAAATAACAACTAGAAAGGAAAAATAGTAATTTTATAAATCCCAACTAGTTGATGATATTCATGAAAGGTAAACATAGATAACATTCATTGGATCCGCTCAATATAATTAAGTTGAATTTGAGTAGAAAATAAATTCATTTGAACCGAGAGATTCTCAGTGTCAACTCTTTAGTGGAGTCAGTTAACATTAAACTAATACACGGAAAATATTTGTGAACTTTTGAGTCCGAGTATAGAAGCTCAAGATTTGTTCATTTGGATCCATAAGGTCACTATTACAGGTCATTAGAGTAGGATTGTTAAACCGAAAGCTAAGTCAAAATAAGTTCAAATGTTGAACTAGACTTTTTCTCGGAAAATGTCTAAAGGGTATTTTTTGTCCACATGGACATAATATGATGTGAATGTTAAAATAATATTTTGAATATTTTTATATGATGAAAATATAAATTATTTTCTAAAGCCGAATAGTCGTTTAAGGCATTATGAAATTAATTTTGTTATTTATGCAATTATAATTCTACAATGGGTTTAAGAATTGTCTTAAAAGAAATAAGAAAGCATATAGAAGCTCCCCCCTATTTAGAATCTCGGCCAAACATGCATCAAGAGGAGATTTTTATTTCTGTTTAATTATAAGGATAATTACCCAAAAGGAAAAGAGGAAATAAATTTCCTTGAGAAGGAAATAAATAAGCTAAGTGAAGAAATAAATTTCCTCCTTGCTTGAGGTGTATGGTCGGCCACATTAGAAGAGAAAAGGGACGAGAAAATCAAATATTTTGTCATGAATACATTATTCTTTCATGAATGTATAATTGACCTTTATAGATTTTTCATTCTCTTATAAATAGAGCCTCACATAGAGATGTAAAAAAAGTTTCATTCTTGCTCTCTCTCTCTCTCTCTCTCTCATTGTGGCCTCCTCTCTCTCTCTCTCTCTCTCTCTCTCTCTCTCTCTCTATCAAAATACTTCTTTTACTTTGGCACCTAAGTCCTCATTATACTTAGGCTAAATTAGCGCTTTAGCTCGTAGACTTGTTCTTCAGTTATTGTGTTTAATTGTGCCCACACACAAATCCTTCTAAACCTCTATAGACTCTTGTAATAGAAACCTTAGGTTTCTCAAGTTCATGTTTAGGCTTAAAAGAATCAAGCTAGAAAAGAAGATCAACCTTTCTCAAGATCCTTTAAAGATCAAGCTACAAGAAAGGTTAGTATTCAAGTAATTAAATAATGGTTTTAATTTATAATATGTATATGCACTTTATCTAGGTTAGTAAAATTGTTTTACTAGCGAAAGAAATTTTATATTCCGCCATTAATATGATTAGATAAATTTTTCTTAACCCTAGACCTATTCCAACAAATTGAACCTACCGGACAGGTGCAGTGGGCCTGTGAGGATACGCATTTCTCGCACTTGTTTTGAGCTTGCCACCTGTACAGGAAGGCAGAGGACACCTATGTCAACGTGGTAGAGGCACTGGGCTGCACATAAACTAGACGTAACGTGCGTGAGAGAGTTGGCCCACCTGTGGCCCATTGGCCGGCCAGAATGTTGTCTGGCCGGCGGGCCTGTGTGTGAGGTTTATTCGCCTAGAATGAGCCTAGATCGATTCTCTTCGATTCTTGGCCTATTTCCTGCGAATAAAATTCACTCAAACTCCACAAGTTGAGTCAATGATATTATTTTCGGATTTTTGAGGGAGAATAAGAGGGTGGGCTCTTTTAAATCGAACAACGAAGAAGGGAAACACTAAAAAACGAAACAAGAATCAAGAAATGGTTTCTTGATCCTTTGTCTCTCAAGAATACTTGGCCGAACTCATGGGAAGGAGAATGGTCGAAATTCTGATTAGGGTTAGGGTTAGGGTTAGGGTTTTCGAAAAACCCTTTTATAAGAGAAAGAGCGGGCTTAAGTTAGGTCAAAATCCAATTTGTCCCCGCTGGTCAAATTTAAGCCCAATATTCTTTTTAATTGAGTTTAAAATAATTACTCAACCCTAATTCACTAATTATGTTCGTGCATTTCCCAAAAAATATATTTGATTTATTTCTAAAATAATATTTAATTATATTAGAACATCTCATTTATTTAGTGACAAGTCGTTAATTCTTTTCAGAATTGTCAAGGAAGTACGAAACGAAAAAATATTTATTTTCATCTTTTATTTATTTGAATCATCAAATTATATTATTATCAATATAATAACATAGTATGGTTCGTTAAATAAATGTAATAATAAATAACCCATTATTTATATAATTACTTAGAAAATAATTCTCTTAGTGTAAATCACAATTTACATTTAATGAGAAAATCAATCGTTCTAGTTCAACAATTCTCGTCCTAGAGTCTATCATTGAGACCTTATGGACACACATGAAGGAAGCTTTAGAATAAAGATCGGACTCAAAAGTTCACAAACTTTTTCTGTCTTTTAATTCTTAATATAAGTCGATTCCACTAGAGGACTAATATTGAAACTCTCTAAGTTCATATGCGTTTATTTTTCGTTTGATGTGACAAAAGAATTCTTCACACGGTTCACATTTTACGGTATTACCCTTCGTGTGTAGCAGTTTCTCAGAGGAATTTAAAATTACCGTTTCACCCGTGAGTTATTATTTCACTAACTCCTTCGTTATTTGTGAATGAGAAAAACATAAAATGAGATGTCTTTACATGTCACATGTTTATTTAAAGAATGTTCTATTCGATGAATACAGGCCCGGTTTATTCATTTACACTCTCATAACCAAGCATTGTGTGATACTAATGCATTAACATTGTTTCAACACGAATTCCGTATCTGTGAGTCACATCACCCAGTATAACAACGTCATGACACCAACCGTCGGGTCAGATACAACTTCAATTTAGCCATTTCCCTTTGAAAAATCACAAATGTCATAAATGTGTCATATCGATTATGCATTCACTTCAGGATTAAGGTAAGCAATACCTCTCGTATGTGATCTTGAATCTTCGAGTGATTAAATGGTTTTATCTCGAGTTTCAGAGTATCATAGGTCTTGTTCAATATCTTATGTAAGAAATCAAGAATGAAACACAGAGTCACAACTCTCTACATCACAAGATAATATATCATGACTCATTTAAACAATAATTACACAGATTCGATTGCCCTATCGATCTTTAGATTGTGAACAAATATTTAAACTAGTCACAAGGAGCTACCTGTTGGAATTTAGTTAACAATTAACCCAATTAATTATGAAACATATCAACATACGGCGGAAATTCATAATTCAATTTATCATGTTAAACCGTTTTAAAACATATTCAATAATCATGTCATTAAATCTAATCTAGCATGTCAACGAATTTCTAAACATATTAATAAATTCATTCAAACATGCAAACGAGTGATCTAAAATTTCTAACAATTCTACAATGATTATTATATTCAGATCCAACTCCTTTATAGGAGACTTACAGTGGGTTCGGATCTGCGAGAATCAGCCCCGGGGGTGCGTCAACGAGCACGGCCGATACTTCTTCCCACGCGCGTCTAGGATATCCTGAAATCCGTCTTTACTCAGTTGCTCCAATAAGTGGCCGACCCTGTGGGTTAAAAATCACTCAAACAACATAAACATTAATCAATGATAATTCTCTAGGAGTTTTTAGGAGATCAAGAGGGTAGGCTCTTTATGGGAACAAGGGAAGAAGGGGAAACTCAAAGAAAAAAGGAAGGGCTACCGGGAAACAAATTTCCTCTCTCTCTTTCTCTCTAAAATTCGGCCAAAACCTCTCAAGCACAACGGGGAAGAGGTTTGACTGAGTGTTGGTCGAAATTAGGCTAGGGTTACCAAAGAGAGAGCCTCCTTTTATATCAGAGAGAATGGGCTTAGGTCAAAATCCAATTAAGACCCAATAGTCAAACTTAAGCCCAAAACTCATTTGAATGAGTTTAAAAAAAATTTCCAGCCCATAAAACCCTTATTATGACCGGCCATATTGTCTTAATTATCTCCCAAAATTATTTGATTTTTCTAAAATAATTTTTAATTAATTTAGAACATCTCATTTATTTAATGACAATTCATTAATTATTTTCATCCTAATCAATGTAGTACGAAATAGGAAAATATTTATTTTCATCTTTTATTTATTTGAATCATCAAATTATATTATTCTCAATATAATAACATAATATGATTCATTAAATAAATGTAATAATAAATAATCACTTATTTATTTAATTACATAGAAAATAATTTTTTTAGCGTAAATCACAATTTACGTTGAATAAGAAAATCATTCATTTCTTGTTCACCAAAATCCCGTTTGAGAGTCTATCATTGAGACCTAATGGACCCACATATACGAAACTTTAAGATAAAGCTCGGACACAAAAGTTCACAAACTTTTTCGGACTTTTAATTCTTAATATTAGTCGATTCCACTAAATGACCAATATTGAACATCTCTAAGTTCATATGCGTTTATATTTCCGTTTGATGTGACAAAACTATTCTTCACACGGTCCACAGTGTATTTTACGATATTACCGTTTGTGTGTATCATTAACTCAGAAGAATGTAAAATTACCGTTTTACCCCTGAGTTATTATTTCACCAAGTCCTCTATTATTTGTGAACGAGAAAAACATAAAGTGAGATGTCTCAACATGTCACATGTTTTATTTCAAAGAATTCTTTATTCGATGAATACCAGGCCTGGTTTATTCGCTCACACTCTCATAATAGAGCATTATGTGATACTAATGCCTTAGTATTGTTTCAACACAAATTCCACAAATGTGAATCACATATTTCAACGAAACAGTATTATGACATCAGCCGTCGTGTCAATGAAACTTCACTTAGCCATTTCCCATTGAGAAATCAAATTTCATAAAGTGTTACAAGAAAATATGTACTCACTTCAGGATTTAAGTAATTACTAAAATACCCCTCGTATGTAAGTTTGAGGTTTCGAGTGATTAAACAGTTTTATCTCAAACTTCAAAACTTCACAGGTCTTGTTCAATATCTTCTTTAAGATATCAAGAATGAATTACAAGGTCAAAACTCTCCATATCACAAGATAATATATCGTTTAATTCATTCTAACAATCATTGCTAAGAATCGATTGACCAATCGATTTTTAGATTGCGAACTATTATTTAAACTAGTCATAAGAAGGTATCTTTGTCAAGTCTGTACTTAGCACTTCTTTCGTTGATGACAGTTTCAGGGCGTAGACATTCATGCATAAACACATTCTTAAAATAAGAATGAACATTCAATTTTTATTTGAATTCAAAACAAATAAATTCAAAAGTATTTAATATCAAAAATCTCCTTTGTGGGCATAAATGCCAACAAACTCCCACTTGAATCAAAGGATATGCGAATGATCTTTCAGTCCTAATCCTTCTAGGTGTCCCTCGAAGACCTTACTAATTAAAAGCTTCGTGAAGGGATCAGTAAGGTTGTCCAACGTTGAGATCTTCATAACTGTCGCGTCCCTCTGTAAATTATATCTCGTACCATGTGATATTTCCGCTCGATGTGTTTTGAGCGCTTGTGACTTCTTGGTTCCTTACCGTTAGCAACGGCCCCACTATTATCACAATAAAGTGTAATAGGTTCGTTCGCACTTGGAACTACTTCCAAGTACATCAGGAATTTCCTCAGCCACACAGCCTCCTTCGCAGCTTTGCAAGCTGTCACATACTCGGCTTCCATGGTCGAGTCAACAACGCAAGATTTCTTTATACTCCTCCAGACCATGGATCCACCATTCAGGGTGAACACAGACCCTGATGTGGATTTCCTGGAATCCTTATCCGCTTGAAAGTGGGTATCGGTATACCCCGTCATATTCAGGTTATCACCTGAATATGCAAGCATATAGTTTCTCGTTCTCCGGAGATACTTGAGAACATGCTTGACCGCAAACCAGTGCTCGGGTCCAGGATTCAATTGGAATCTACTCACCACGCCCACTGCGTAACAAATATTTGGCCTAGTGAAAAACATCGCATACATGAGACTTCCCACGGCTGAGGCGTAGGGAATGTGTCTCATGTCCTCTATCTCTTGAGGAGTCTTGGGAGACTGCTCACTAGATAGATGCACTCCATGTCTGAAAGGTAGCTATCTTTTCTTGGAGTTCTGCATACTGAAGTGATCCATGATCTTATCAATATAAGATGCTTGAGAAAGCGCTAACTTCCGGTTCTTCTGATCTCTAAAGATCTGAATCTTCAAAATGTAAGCTGCTTATCCAAGATCCTTCATTTCAAACTGCTTTAACAGCAAGATCTTAACCTCTAATAACTTTCCCACATCATTCCCAATGAGTAGTCATACATAAAGGACTAAGAATACTACTTTGCCATCGTTTATCATCTTATAAACGCATGGCTCATCTAATGACTGATCAAAGCCGTAGCCTTTCACAGTCTCGTCGAATATAATATTCCTTTATCTAGATGCTTGCTTTAGCCCATAAATGGACTTCAGCAACTCACAAACCTTGCCCTGTTGGCCTTTCTCCATGAACCCGTCTGGTTGAGCCACATAAATGCGCTCGTCAAGATTTCCATTCAGAAATGCATTCTTGACATCCGTCTGCCAGATTTCATAATCTAGGGCGGCAATAATGAATAAAAGAGTACAAATAGACTTTAGCATCGCCACGGCCGAGAAGGTATCTTCATAGTCGATACCTTCCTTTTGTGTGAACCCTTTCGCCACAAGTCGTGCTTTAAATGTCTCAACATTTCCATCCGATCCTCTTTTCTTCTTGTAGATCCATTTACATCCAACATACTTGATGCCTTCGGGTAAATCTACAAGTTTCCAGACCTCGTTGACATACATCGAATGCATTTCAACGTTCATGGCTTCTTGCCATAGGTATGCTTTGGAACTCTGCATCGCCTGGGAAAATGATACTGGATCATCTTCCTCCTTGTGTGCGTGGATCATCTTCCTCCTTGTATGCGATTGCAGCAAAGGCCTCCCCGATGTATATCAATCGCTCAGTTTGTCGTACAATCCTGTTACTACGACGAATCATAGGAGGCTCAGGTTCCGAGTGTGGTTCTTCTACTGTTGGTGTAGGACTCGTCCTATCTTGTGAAGTACCAGCTACTTCACCCAACATCTCCTTCAACACAAGTTTGCTTCTCGGTACAATATTCTTCATGTAATCCTCTTCAAGAAATCTTGCGTTCGTATTAACGAACGTTTTCTTGTCAGTAGGACTAATAAGTATCTTCGGAGAACTAGGAACTTGATGCTTACATATTCAGGTACTGACCTGACTATGGCGGGGTATACCGATTCCGACTTTCAGGCGGATAAGGATTCCAAGAAATCCACTTCAGGATCTGTGTTCATCCTGAATGGTGGATCTGTAGTTTGGAGGAGTATCAAGCAATCTTGCATTGCTGACTCCACCATGGAAGCAGAATATGTGGCTGCTTGGGAAGCATCCAAAGAGGCTGTATGGCTTAGAAAATTCCTTAAGTATTTGGAAGTTGTTCCAAATGTCAACGAGTCCATGACACTTTATTGTGATAACAGTGGGTTTGTTGCTAACTCAAAGGAACCTAGAAGCCATAAGCTCTCTAAGCATATTGAGAGGAAATACCATTTGATTAGAGAGATTGTGCAGCGCGAAGACGTGGAGGTGAAGAAGATCTCAATGGTGGAAAACCTTGCAGATCCTTTCACCAAGGCCCTATCCAACAAGGTCTTCGACCAACATCGAGACGGATTAGGCATGAAGGACTACTCTAATCTTCTTTGAGTCAAGTGGGAGTTTGTTGGCAGAGATGCCCACAAGAAGATTGTTTATTTACATATTGATGTAATATATAAATCTTTATAAAGTCCTTATTATAATTTTCTGATTAAATTAATAAAAGTTGAAACGTTCATTCATTCCTTTTTAGTTTAATTGAACATTTATGATATTCAATAGTCTTATAGTCCTTAATCAAACCTAACAATCTATGAAGAGACAAATGTCGATTTGCATGAACAAACTATTCATGGTTTGACTAAAACGATATATTCGCAATCTAAAGATCAAAGGACTATTGATCCCAATATGATTGTTGGAAGAATCTATGATGTTTGTTACGAGGCATAGAGAGTTAGGAACTCTATAGTTCTTCCAGTGTATATTTTGAAGATACAGAATTGACCAGTGCACCTTTAGAGACAATAGAAGAACAAATCATTTAACATCTTCTATCTCAAGGTCACTATGTATGAATCGCATCATGCTTACCTAAATCCTGAAATGAGACATGTCATTTCATAGCATTAATAATCTCATTTGAGGAAGTCAAATTTTAGATCCATTATGTGATCTAGACAAAGCCTATTGGTGAGATATTAAGTTTGAAGATGTCATGAACCAACTTTGTGAAGTTCTCATAGATATGGAATTCATGTACAAGATTTCTGAGATGCAATATATATCACCTCATGCTTTATTACTTGGATTGTGAATATATGAACTGCGCGGTATCCAAAATTAAGTAGCGACTTTATTTGGATGAAACAATGTGACTTGTTAACTCCTCGTCAATACATTGTTTCTAACTTATTCACAAATACTAAAGGAGTTGAGGAAATAACAACTAGAAGGGTAAAATGGTAATTTTATAAATCCCAACTAGTTGATGATATTTATGAAGGGTAAACATAGATAACATTCAATGGATCCGTTCAATATAATAAGTTGAATTTGAGTAGAAAATAAATTCATTTGAACCTAGAGATTCTCAATGTCAACTCTTTAGTGGAGTCAGTTGACATTAAGCGAATACTCGGAAAAAGTTTGTGAACTTTTGAGTCCGAGTATAGAAGCTCAAGCTTTGTTCATTTGGATCCATAAGGTCACTATTACAGGTCATTAGAGTAGGATTGTTAAACTAAAAGCTAAGTCAAAATAAGTTCAAATGTTGAACTAGACATTTTCTCGGAAAATGTCTAAAGGGTATTTTTGTCCACATGGACATAGAATGATGTGAATGTCAAAATAAGATTTTGAATATTTTCATATGATGAAAATATAAATTATTTTCTAAAGCCGAAAAGTCGTTTAAGGAATTATGAAATTAATTTCGTTATTTGTGCAATTATAATTCTACAATGGGTATTTTAAGAATTGTTTTAAAAGAAACAAGGAAGCATCTAAAATCTCCCCCTTAGGTTGAATTTCGGCCAAAGAGTGCATCAAGAAGAGAGTTTTATTTCCCTTTAATTATAAGGATAATTACCCAAAAGGAAAAGGGAAATGAATTTCCTTGGGAAGGAAATAAATAAGTTAGGTGAGGAAACGAATTTCCTCCTTGCTTGAGGTGTATGGCCGGCCATCCTAAGAGAGAAAGGGGAAGGGAAAATCAAATACTGTGTCATGAATACATTATTCTTTCATGAATGAATAATTGACCTTTATAGATTTTTCATTCTCCTATAAATAGAGTCTCACATAGAGATGTGAAAGGTTAAGTTTTTGCCTTGTTCTCTCTTGCTCTTGGCCGACCCTCTCTCTCTCTCTCTCTCTCTCTCTCTATAGAAAATACTCCTTTTTATTTTGCACCTAGATCCATTCTTGATCTAGAGAATTTGCTTATGATCCAAGAATTGTTCGTGGTTCATATTGTTTAATTGTGCCCACACACAAATCCTTCTAAACCTCTACAGACTCTTGTAATAGAAACCTTAGGTTTCTCAAGTTCTCATTTAGGTTCGAAGAAATCAAGCTAGAAGAGAAGATCAATCTTTCCCAAGACGCTTCAAGTTTGAAGACAAAAAAAGGGTTAGTATTCAAGTAGATTAAATAATGTTTTAATTCATAACACGTATATGCACTTTGTCTAGGTTAGTAAAAATTGTTTTACTAGTAATTTTTTTTTATATTCCGCCATTAATGTGTTAATGATAAATTTTTCTTAACCCTAGACCTATTCAAACACGATCGCCCCCCCGGGATTGCGCTACCTATTAGTTCTAACAGACTATTTCTCCGAGTGGATCAAGCAGGCGTTGTTAGCGTGATAAAAGACTCTGATGTAGCAACTTTCATATGAAAAAAATATCATATGCATACACGGAGCCCCGAGAAATCGTGACCGACAATGGATCCCAATATATATCCAAAAAACTCTAAACCTTCTGCTTAAATGTCAAGCTCCAGATGTCAACCCGAAGATATCCCCAATGCAATAGACATGCTGAAGTAGCGAATAATATAATAGTTAACACTATCAAAAAGAGATCAACCGTCAAGAAAGGGTGATGGGCTGACGAATTAGCCCACGATGTCCCACCTGTGAAACTCCATTTTCACTAGTTTATGGCGTCGATTTCGTTATTCCCGTAGAACACGAAGTGCAAACACTTTAAACTATGACAACAAATGACTCGAAACAACACCCCCCCTTCAAGACTCTCTGAACTTTATTGAAGAAAAGAGAGAAAATGCCCTAATAGGACTTTCGCAATACACACAATTTGTCGCAAAGTTTTCTAGCAAAAAAGTAATTCCACGAAATTTGCAGGTAGGAGACTTATTTCTTTGAAAGGCCTTTTAGAATACTGCGAAATTGAATGTTGGAAAATGCGGAATAAACTGGGAAGGCTTATCCCGAGTAACTTGAGTAGTTCACCCAAGAGTTTATGAGCTCGATACTCTAAGCGGAACACTCGTCTTAAGGTCATGAAACATTATAAACCTAAAAAAGTACTATTGCGAAAAACAATAAGAATCGAACTACAAATGACTTGGTCCCTGAAAAAGGGTACGTAGGCAGCCTCCTCGGAAGGCACCGTCCCAATAAAAAAAATCCATTTCATATTTATATCATTTAATTATTCTCACAATCGAGCTGAAATACTTGTTTAAAACTCGTTAAATAGCTTCATAATCGAATTGAACTATTTAATGATATCGCTTAAGTATTCTCACAGCTGAGCTGAAATACTTGTTAAAACCCATTAAATAGCTTCACAATCTAATAGAAATATTTAATGATATCACTTTCTCACTAATCGAGCTGAAATACTTGTTTAAAATGTGTTAAATAACTTGATAGTCGAACTAAACTATTTAATGATATCGCACAAGTATTCTCACAATCGAGCTGAAATACTTGTTTAAAAGTCATTAAATAGCTTCATAATCGAATTGAACTATTTAATGATATCTCTTAAGCATTCTCTAAGTCAAGCTGAAATACTTGTTTAAACCCGTTAAATAGCTTCATAATCGAACTGAACTATTTAATGATATTGCATAAGTATTTTCATAATCGAGCTGAAAAGACTTACCCAATTATCTTTCAAACAAATTCACAATCGAGCTGAATCTCTTATAAGAATCACCTATGTCATTTCATATTCGATCTGAAAGACTTAACCGATCACCTCTTAAAACAATTTCGCAATAAGACTAAATTGTTTAAAAAGATCACACAAATCGAACAAAAATACTTAAAAAATAATCAAATATGCATATATAATATCGAGAAAAGTAATTCCTATAGTCTCCAAAGTAGATGAACCCAACTCGCCCAAAACAGAGAGGCCCGGAGTTTGGGTAATCAACAAAAATAATTTTTTTTTTTGAAATCGCCCAAAAATATCAGGGCCCAGGATAAATCCAATTATTCTTGTCTCGGCTTTGTCACCCTCAAGATTTGGAGCCAAAGCCTTATTGGTCGGTTCCTCGCTGAGAAGGCGAACGATTTCCTCATTCAGAAACTCGGATGGTGTAGTTTCCAGATAAGGTGTGAAAAGAACCTCGTCGACGGTTGGAATTTCAATTGAAGCGTAATGCGCTCTGTACTCCTCGATGTTGGCCTCAGTGTCTTTCAATTCACTCAACCAATTCGGCATCTCGCCTCTAAGCACTTCATTGATCAGTTCCTTGTTGCTCTTACATTGTTCCCACTTCTTCAAAACAATGACGGATTCATCCGTCTTGCCCTTTTGAGCATGATATTTGAGGATGTGCTCCCGATAACGAAGAAAAGTGGCCTTCATAGCTGCATACACATCTCGATCTCTCTCGGCCTTTGCCAGCCTCTGACTCTTAACCACCTCGACCTTTAACCAATATCGTTCCTGTTCGAACTGGTCATACGCCTTGTCCAGTCTCTTGAGCCTGTTGGAATTCTCTTTGTGGTCTGCTTGGGCGACGTTCAGCTCTAAAGACAGGTTCTTCAGCTTGACTTTGGCGTTAGCAATCATGGCATCCTTTGCATGAACTTCTCCTCCGAGATCTTCAAACTTTACTTGTTGGAATAGGTCTAGGGTTAAGAAAAGTTATCATTAACATCTTAATGGCGGAACATAAAATTTCGTTAGAAGTAAAACATTTTTACTAACCTAGACAAAGTGCATGAACATGTATAAATTTTAAAAACATTATTTAAAGTGCTTAACTGCAAACCTTTCTTATACCTTGATTGAGAGGAGTCTTGAGAAAGGTTCATCTTCTCATGTGGCTTGATTCCTTGAAACCTAAACGTGAATTCGAGAAACCTAAGGTTTCTATTACACGATTCTTTAGAAGTTTGGAAGGATTTGTTTCTGGGCACAATTAAACACAATAGCTTAAGAACAAGTCTATGAGTTAGAGAGCTAATTAAACCTAAGTCTAATGAGAACTTAGGTGTCAAAATAAAAGAAGTATTTTGAGAGAGAGAGAGAGTTTTGGATGGCCAAAAGAGAGGAAAAATGAGAGCAAAAAACTTATTTTCACATCTCTATGTGAACCTCTATTTATAGGAGAATAAAAATCTATAAAGGTCAATTATAAATTCATGATACAATAATGCATTCATGACACAATATTGATTTTTCTCTCCACTTTCTCTTTTAATATGGCCGGGCCATCTCAAGCTCAAGAGGAGGAAAATTTGTTTCCTCACTTAGCTTATTTGTTTCCTTCTTAAGGAACTTTATTTCCTCTTTTCCTTTTGGGTAATTATCTTTATAATTAAAGGCAAACAATTATCTCCTCTTTGATGCATGTTGGCCGAAATCTACACTAGGGAAGGGCATCTAGATGTTTCCTTATTTCTTTTAAGACAATTCTTAAAATACCCATTGTAGAATTAATATTGCACAAATAATGAAATTAATTTCATAATGCCTCAAACGACTTTTCAGCTTTACAAAATAATTTATATTTTCATCATATGAAAATATTCAAAATCTTATTTTGACATTCACATCATTTTATGTCAATGTGGACAAAAATACCCTTTAGACATTTTCCGGGAAAAAATCTAGTTCAACACTTGAACTTATGTTGGAATATGTCTAGAGTTAAGAAACATTTATCATTAATTAATGGCGGAATATAAAAATTTCTTTACAAGTAAAACAATTTTTACTAACCAAGGAAAAGTGCATGAACATGTTGCTACCTTTCTCTTACCACATTTGTTTCCTCACTTAGCACATTTATTTCCTTCTAAAAGAAAATCATTTCATCTTTTTTTTGGGTAATTACCAATATGCAATAATGCACCAAATAAGATAAGATATTTCTCTCCCTCCCTTGATGTAAAGTGACCGGCCATATGTGTGTTTACACACACATATTTAATTCCTAATTTGTTCATAACATATTATGGAAATCTCTCGATATATTGCCTATACAATAACATGTCACAAAATTTAATTCAGTAAGCATGTAAACCAATTTTCAGCCGTGTGACTTTAAATTAATTTGTGAGAAAATTCAAAATCTTATTTTGACATTCAAAATTTTATTTTGACATTTTACATCAATTATCCTCAAGGACGAAATACGTCTAGTTCAACAATTGAACTTATTTTGACTTAGCTTCTAGTTCAACAAACTCTACTCTAATGACTTATGATAGTGACCTCATGGACCCAAATGACCAAAGCTTTAACTAGGACTCTTGGACTCAAAGTTCAAAAACTTTTTCAAGTCTAGTATAATGTCAATTGACTCCACTAAAGAGTTGACACTGAAAATCTCTCGGTTCAAATGGATATATTTTCTACTATAAAATCTACTTATTTGTGATGAGCGGATCCACTGAATGTTATCGAATGATTACCTTTCATGAATATCATAAACTAGATGAGATTTATAAAATTACCATTTTACCCTTCTAGTTGTTATTTCCCCAACTCATTTGTTACTTGTGAATAAGTGATCTTGAGACAGAAGAAATTAAATGGTTTGTTATTAAATTGTCTCTAAAGGTGCACTGGTCAATTCAGTATCTTCGGAAGAGGCTATTGGAATTTAGTTAACAATTAACCCAATTAATTATGAAACATATCAACATATGGCGGAAATTCATAATTCAATTTAACATGTCAAAACGTTTTAAAACATATTCAATAACATTGTCATTAAATCTAATCTAGCATGTCAACAAATATCAAAACATATTAATAAATGCATTCAAACATGCAAACGAGTGATCTAAAATTTCTAACACTCCTACAATGATTATTATATTCAGATCCAAATTGTTTATAGGAGACTTACAGTGGGTTCGGATCTGCAAGAATCAACAAGCACGGCCGAAACTCCTTCCCTTGCACGTCTAGGATGTCCTGAAATCCGTCCTTGCTCCGTTGCTCCAATAAGTGGCCGGCCCTGTGGGTTAAAAATCACTCAAACAACCACAAGATGAATCAATGATAATTCTCTAGGAGTTTTTAGGAGATCAAGAGGATGGGCTCTTTGTGGGAACATGGGAAGAAGGGGAAACTCAAAGAAAAGGAAGGGCTGTCGGGGAACAAATTTCCTCTCTCTCTCTCTTTCTCTCTAAAGTTCGGCCAAAACCTCTCAAGCACAAGGGGGAAGAGGTTTGGCTGAGTGTTGATTAAAATTAGGCTTGGGTTACCAAAGAGAAAGCCTCCTTTTATATCAGAGAGAATGAGCTTAAGTTAGGTCAAAATCCAGTTAAGACCCATTAGTCAAACTTAAGCCCAAAACTCCTTTTAATGAGTTTAAACAATTTTTCCAGCCCATAAAACACCTATTATGGCCGGCCATATTGTCCTAATTATCTCCCAAATTTATTTGATTTATTTCTAAAATAATATTTAATTAATTTAGAACATCTCATTTATTTAATGACAAGTCATTAATTATTTTCATACTAATCAATGTAGTACGAAACGAGAAAATATTTATTTTCATCTTTTATTTATTTGAATCATCAAATTATATTATTATGAATATAATAATATAATATGATTCGTTAAATAAATATAATAATTAATAACTAATTATTTATTTAATTATTCAGAAATAATTTTCTTAGCGTAAATCACAATTTACGTTGAATGAGAAAATCAATAATTTATTGTTCACCAAAATCTCGTCCGAGCGTCTATCATTGAGATCTTATGGACCCACATGAACAAAACTTTAGAATAAAGCTCAGATACAAAAGTTCACAAACTTTTTCGGACTTTTAATTCTTAATATTAGTCGATTCCACTAAAGGACCAATATTGAACATCTTTAAGTTCATATGCATTTATATCTCCCTTTGTGTGTATCATTAACTCAGAGGAATATAAAATTACCGTTTTATCCCTGAGTTATTATTTTACCAAGTCCTTTGTTATTTGTGAACGAGAAAAACATAAAGTGAGATGTCTCAACATGTCACATGTTTTATTTCAAAGAATTCTTTATTCGATGAATACCACACTTGGTTTATTCGCTCACACTCTCATAACAGAGCATGTTGTGATACTAATGCCTTAGCATTGTTTCAACACAAATTTCATATATGTGAATCACATATTTCAACGAAACAGTATTATGACACCAACTGTCGGGTCAATGTAACTTTACTTAGCCATTGCCCATTGACAAATCAAATGTCATAAATTGTTACAAGTAGATATGTACTCATTTCAAGATTTAGGTAATTACTAAAATACCCCTCGTATGTGAGTTTAAGGATTCAAGTGATTAAACAGTTTTATCTTGAACTTCAAAACTTCACAGGTCTTGTTCAATATCTTCATTAAGATATCAAGAATGAATTACAGAGTCACAACTCTCCATATCACAAGATAATATATCGTTTAGTTCATTTTAACAATCATTACTAAGAATCGATTGCCTAATAGATCTTTAGATTGCGAAATATTATTTAAACTAGTCATTAGAAGGTATCTTGTCAAGTCTGTACTTAGTACTTCTTTTGTTGATGACAGTTTCATGGCGTAGACATTCATGCATAAACACAATCTTAAAATAAGAATGAATATTCAATTTTTTTTAAAATTCAAAACCAATAAATACAAAAGTATTTAATATCAAAAATCTCATTTGTGGGTATAAATGCCAACAGATACAGTGGAAGAACTATAGAGTTCCTAACTCGCTATGACTCGTAACCAGACATCATAGATTCTTCCAACAAACATACTGAGATCAATAGTCCGTTGATCTTTAGATTGTGAATATTGCGTTTTTAAGCAAACCATGAAGAGTTTGTTCACACAAATCTACATTTGTCTCTTCATACGTTGTTAGGTTTGATTAAGGACTATAAGACTATTAAATATCATAAATCTTTAAACAAACAAAAATGAATGAATGAACGTTTAAAATTTTATTAATTTAATCAGCAAGTTACAATAAGAACTTGGGAGAGATTTATATTTCATCGATATGTAAATAAATAATATTTTTGTGGGCATCTCTACCAACAGATTGTGAAGGTATAAAATCGAACTTAAAATATTGGGCTTAAGTGAAGCCGAATATCCGAAGTCCAGATCAAATCATTCACCATCAACCCCACTTGGCTTAGCAGAAGAGACAAAGTCGAAGTCACACACATAGGTCTCGATGAAAGAACCGGACCAAAGACGAAGTCGAGCTATCGAACAATCACCTCGCTGAAGAAGTTGGATCGAAGACGAAGTCAAGACCCCCTCTTTAACAAACATCGCGCGACGTGGCAACATCTCCAGCCAGCTCGGATACACGTGCCAGAAATCACCAGCTCGACGAAGCAATATAAATAGAAGACTCTAACCGGATGAACGCACACATATTGTCACCTCGATCATTATTATTCTCCCTTATCTTCCAAACTCAATATTGTCTCTCTGTTGTATTTTCAGCTCGACTTCCCGAGCTTTATTTGAATAAACTTACTTATCTTTGCCATCTTTTATTCTTCTTAAATATTTGATATTATATTTACCATATTTTACCAAGATCCATTTCCTTATAAACTTAAATCGTACAAAATCCCATATATTTTATTTGGTGATTGTTGAGAGCGAATTCCGACATAACCAATTACGAGATTGTTATTCATGATTTGTGCAATATTAATAAAATTAACATGTAGTTTACTAAAATTATTTTGTAAACCAAGTTCAATTTACTATAACTAACATGTAATTAGCAGGCTGTTAGTCATGATATGTGTAATGTTAACTATGTTCCATCTTTAATTATATTCAATGTTGTGCTAAACGTTACTACCAGAAATTTTACAAGGCATATGAGAAAACAAACATACAAATGTTATTAACATGCATAACTGTAAAAAGTTTAATAGAAAAATAAATTTTATCCATCGATGCATCAACAAAACATCATATTGTAAAAAAGAAAAAATACATCAAATTTCAAAATGACATTAGTTAACTAGCACAATTGTGTTATTGTGTAATTTTCCTACATTTATCACACTTATGAACATAAAGATGAAATTGTTTGGTATTTGAATGATACCTCTTCTCCTTCGGTCTACTAGTTTGACGCTTTTCAACCAAATGTTTTATAAAAGTGACATTTTTGGGCAATTCTCAATTGCCTTCATGAGAAATAGGAAATAGATCTCGCACATACGTCAATCACTCTTACTTGTAGTAACAAGAAATATAGTCGAGGGACTTAAATTTCTCCGGTACAAAGCAGTACTTGCATGAGAGCATGATAAATCTTTAAGTTGCCAAAATCTACATGTGCATGTCTTCAATCAACATCAACAACTCTGCGAACAGCCCCATCGACAACTTCGAACTAGTTTTCGTTAATAGAATTAACATGTAAAACACAATACAATTAACATGTTAACTAGTAGTAATTAACAGTAATTAACACTAATAAAACTGGAATTCATGCAACGAGCCACTTCTTGAGCGTCATTTAAAATCTTAAAACCAGTATCGATGAGCCCTTGCATAATCTTTGAAATGAGCTTACTCTTCTTGACAATCCAATTTTGTAGTAGGTGGCGATAACTCAAAACTAGACAAGAAACGTTCCAACCCCGAGCCTCATGCAAAATGACTTTCAAGCATTCTGAAATGTTAGTAGTCATGATATCGAACCTTTTACGAGAGAAATGGTGTTGGAATTTATTTAACGATTAAACAATATTAATTATAATACACATCCTATGTGGCGGAAAATTATAATTAGATCTAATATTTTAAAACTAATTTTAATATATTTAACAACCTAAGGCATTAAACTTTATCTCATGATCATAAACAATTTCTAACTCACACGCTCAAACAAATAAATTTAACTAACAATTATATAATTTATAGTTAATTATTTAATTGAGAAAATACTCACATTAAAGGTTGTAAACAACCTCGACGTTGCTAGCTATCGTCGGAATGCCACGTCACGTTCAAAACGCAGAAAAATCCTCGCCGGAATGCCTGGGAACGTCTTCGCCTGACTGGGGAAGATCGCCGGAATGAATGCCTGCGGGAAGCCTCGCCGGACTGGAGTTTTTCGCCTCACAGGGAGCTCACCGGACTGGGGAGCCTTGCCGGACTGGGCACTCGCCGGATGGGTGACTGTCGCCGCGCGGGAACTCGCCTGACAGGGAAGACCCACCGGATCGCACGCTCGCCGGACTGGGACGCCTCGCCGGATTCGCCTCGCCGGATTGGAGCACCTCGCCAGATTAGACTCGCCTGACAGGAGTCCCTTCGCCGGACTAGAGCACCTCGCCGGATTGGATCACCTCGCCGGATTGGAGCTCGCTTGACAGGAGCCCCTTCGCCGGACTGGAGCGGAGGAGGCTGGGAGGTCGCCGGAATGCACCCAGATCGTCCTAGGGACGTTTTTGGCTGGCTGAAAGCTTTTAAAACAATTTAAAAACCTCTAAATAATTCACAAAATTATTCCAAACACCACAAGTGACGAATCAACAATAATACACAAGGAAATTATTGAGATATTGAGTGTGGGCTCTCAAGAACAATTAGGAATCAAAGAATGAAGATTAGAAAAACAATTTCTCTTGATCTTTGTTGGGAATTTCGGCCGAGTATCTCAAGGGAGAGAGAGAGAGAGAGAGTTGCCGAAAATTAACTAGGGTTAGGGTTAAGTGATTAGGGTTTGTTTAGCCTTATTTATACAGTTATAAATGGGTTTAAACTGGGTCAAACCCATGAGCCTATTCACTTAGGGAATTCGGCCAATCCCTCTCCCCTTACTCGTCCATATCCTTTGATTTTATTCCCAAACATATTTGATTTAATTTCTAAAATAAATTTAGAACTCTCATTATTATTTAATGACACATCATTAAATATATTTCATAGTTATCGAATAAGTACGAAATGAGAAATAATTTATTTTCTTCTTCTAACATATTTAATCACTCGAGAATGTCATCATCAATATGATAACATTTTGTGATTCAATGAACAAAATAAATAATTAGTTATTTATTGAGTTTCAAGAAAATAACTTTCTCGGTATAAATCACAATTTATACTTAATGAGTAAATCAACTTTTATAGTTCTTTTAATCTCTTCCAAGTGTCTATCATTGAGACCTCATGGACCCACATGAACGAAGCTTTAGAATAAAGATCGGACACAAAAGTTCACAAACTTTTTCCGTCTTTTAATTCTTAATATTGGTCGATTCCACTAAAGGACCAATATTGACAATCTCTCTGTTCATGTGCGTATCTTTTATGTTTGATGGGATGAAACACTTTCTCACACGATCCACGGAGTATATTACGATATTACCTTTCATGTGTATCAGTAACTGAGGGAAATGTAAGATTACTATTTTACCCCTCGAGTTATTATTTCACTAACTCCTTTGTTATTTGTGAATGAGAAAAACATTAAGTGAGATGTCTTTACATGTCACATGTTTTAATCAAAGAATGAACTCATTCAATGAATACCTGGCCAGGTTTATTCATTCACACTCTCATAACAAAGCATAGTGTGATACTAATGCATTTGCATTGTTATTACATGAATTCCATATCTGTGAATCATGTAACCCAACATCACATCCTTGTGACACCAACAGTCGGGTCAGATGCAACCAAAACTTAGTCATTGCCCATTGACGAATCAAATGTCACAAAGTGCAATGTCGATTACATAATACTCCTTCAGTTGTGAACTTGAAGCCTCGAGTGTGTAATCAGTTTTGTCTCGATTTTCTAAGTGTCACAGGTCTTGTTCAGTGTCTTCTATAAGATACCAAATATGAATCATAGAGTCACAACTCTCTATATCACAAGATGAGATATCATGATTCATCCTAACAATCAATATTAAGACTCGATTGCTCTATCGATCTTTAGATTGCGAACAAATATTTCAAACTTGTCACAAGGGGTTATCTTGTCAAGTCTGTACTTAACACCCTTTTCGTTGATGACAGTTTCAGAGCATAGCTTAAACATAACTAAACACAATCTTCAAAAGAATGAACATTTATTAATATCAATGTTTCAGCAAAATATAAATACATAAAGTATCTCAATGTCTAATATCTCCCACCAATCCCAACAAATGGCTCCTAGACCATAACTCGGAATTCTCTTTTAGCAAATATTTTTTAATTCTATGATCACCATTTGACGATATGTTTTTATTTTCAAACTCTCTAGACGTGTAAGCCTTTGCACATTTATAAATTAGAGTTCAATGTGACTATTACCAAATTCGGTTTTGACGTTTCCCCACAAACGTTGCATGCATGAGGCCCATTTGACCTAGGGATAAACAAAGTTAACCAAATTTGTATTGATTTGTACCTATTAGAAACGATCACCATATCAGGACGGACACCATAAACCATTTTAAGGCGCACCATAAACCATTTCTAGGCGCAACATAAACCACATCCTACTAATTATCATTCTCAGAATCCACGATACAAAATGGTAACGCAAATAAATGATTGTTACCGTATTGAGTCGTACCAAGATGCAAAAGTTTAATGACATTTTCCCTTAAACAAAAGCTCCAAATGCAAGAAAAAACACTTAAAAGTCACATCATCTTTAACAAACGTATTTGTATAAAAACCTATATGTAAATTAAAGAGTAAATTACACGTAATCTGTTAAACAATATGTAAATCAAATAACAATTAACTAGTAGAAAAGGAAAAATTACCCAAAATTCTTTTGTAATATCATATCACCAATAATTGGTAAATAATTGTATGACGTATTAAAATTTCCACAAAGGTACTTCAACGCATTTTTATGACCCTTTCAGGCCCTCCAATATGAAACTTCAACCTTGACTTAACATCTTAAAACATGCGCCATTTATTTGTTTTCATATTTTTATAAATGCTAATTCTAACCGTTTGACCTTTTTCGTTAAATGGTCGAATTATTGGAGGGCAACAGTGTAAAATCATTTGGTTATTTAATATGCCTCATAAATAAATAAATAATAGAGTCATTAATGTAAGTTTAACAAAATGTTAGGGCATTTAGAAATTGAGTTACCAAACATCAATCAACTAATTTGTTTAAGATAGAAAAACAAATATTCAGCATGAAAATATGCATCTATGCAAGATAAACGAAACAAATATTTATAATAGTTTTAAGTTATCCGTATATTTTAGATTAACCTTCATATTCTGTAAAAAGTAATAAGTATCTCATATATAGTTAATAAATATGCTGAGTTTTTGCATGTAAATTTATTAAAATAGAAATTATTAGAGAAGATAATTATCATTTATTGTGACCAAACTGACCAAGTACCATCTAAGTTTTTATAATATGCTCTACTTTTTTCTATATACTTACTTTGCTAGATTTTACTTTTATTTCATATTCTACATACTAAGACATCCTTTAAAATTCACAATATCGAATAAATTTACATGTACTAACATGCACAAAACTTCAAAAAAATGTTAATTAATGGATAACCTTATAATAATTATTGACAATGTATTTTATGTGAGAAGAGGACAAACTTTTTTAATTTGATAACTCACTCAATTCATATTAGGAAAAACTAAAATACACATGCTTCCTTTTATGTTATTTATAGAGAAATCGTTCATTTTGCCACCTCTACTAACTGAATTTCCCAAAAGCCACCAAAACTAATTTGTTCCCAAAATACCAGTGTAAAAGACCAATTACCCTTAACTTTTAATATTCTTTCAATTTTAATCTCTCTCCTCTTGTAACCGGCACTAACCTCTTGAACGTCTTCTTCTTTTCTTCTTTCCCTCCCGCGTGATTCTCGAGCGTCTCTCTCCTCTAAATTTTCGAACTTTCTCTCTCTCTCTCTCTCTCTCTCTCTCTCTCTCTCCCCCTCTCTCCCCCTCGCTCGTGATTACTCTCTCTCTCTCGGTCGGCGTTTTCTCGTCTCTCTCGCTTAGTCGGCGTTTTCTCTTCTTGCTAAACCTGGTAAGAGTTTTCGAATTTGTGGAATATGGTTTCTCTTTCTCTGTTTCCTGTGTTCGCGATTTAGGGTTGAGTTTTTTATTTAGGTTTTCGCGATTTTGGAATTTGCAATTTAGGGTTTCACAGTTTAGGTTTGAGTTCGTGTTCTTCGTGGGTTTTGGTTCGCGTTCTTCGTGGGTTTTGGTTCGTGTTCTTCGTGGGTTTTGGTTCGGGTATTTCGTGGGTTTTGGTTCGTGTTCTCCGTGTTCTTGGTGGGTTTAAGTTCGTGTTCATCGTTTCTGGAGTTTGCATGTGTTGTTTGAGTGTACTTCGTTTTGTGTTCTTCGTTTTCTGTTCCTCGTGAACTTTGTGTACTTCGTTTTGTTCGTCTTTTGTTGTTTGCATTTTGTGATTGTGTTCTTTCGTGATTTCGGATTCAATAATGTACAAACGAAGAAGTTTGTGTCTCCGAGCAAGCTTCGGTGGTATTCTTTTTGTCTCCGACAAGGCTGAAGTGGTAATCCGACGTCTCCGCCGCTCCATCTCCGAGGTTAGGTTCTTTTTGTTATCTACAATCTTATCCACAAATTCGTAACAGAGTCTACAATCTGATCTACGAAAACGTAACAAAGTCTACAATTTGGTAAAGAGAGTCTACAATGACAACAACAAATCACAAATAGTGTCTACAATATTGTCCACAATTGTGTCTACAATGTGGTCCTGGGTTGCAACGTTAATTCTTAAAAGAAAAATGTGGTCAATTTGTAGACGAAATTGTAGACGGAATTTTCTATGTTGATGCTTAATGTAATATTGATGATTGATGCAGGGATGGGGGAAATTTATTTGTTATTCAAGTATAGTGGATCATTGATTAACGTTGGTCGGTATCACGAGAAAACATCATTCGGAATTTTGGTTCCGGATAATATCAACTTTGTTAGTTTGAAGCAAGAAATTTACGACTGTTTAGGCAAACATCCATCCGGTTATACAATTAACATTGTTTACGTTGTCAACAGTGCTCTGGAACCAGTTGAGATTTTCAACGGTAAGACGTTGAAAGCTTACTTATATTTGAGAAGAAAGAAGGAAGATAACTTGGAGCAATTTCAACTAATATTGGAATTGAAAGAGAAATCATCGCCGATTAATTTTCCAGGATATGTTGGACATCAATATCGACCAGTTTCTCCAATGTCATCGGACCCCGAAGAAGTGCGCAGTACGTTTCCGTCGGGTACTATTGGTTTGGAGGATTTTAACTTGTTCGAGTCAAGAAAACAATCTCCATCACCCCATTCACCACCACCGCGTTCCTCACCACATCGATCTCCACCACCACCACCACCGCGTTCCTCACCACATCGATCTCCACCACCACCACCACCACCGCGTTCCTCACCACATCGATCTCCACCACCACCACCACCACCGCGTTCCTCACCACATCGATCTCCACCACCACCACCACCACCGCGTTCCTCATCACATTGATCTCCACCACCACCACCACCGCGTTCCTCCTCGCAATCACCACCACTTGGATCACCAAATTTCCCCCCTCCGCCTTGTCCCGAAGTAAGTCTGCCACCATCACCACACATTCCAAGTTCATCTACTACGACCGGGGATAAGGGGGCTGACACATTTATTTTGGATGCTAACTCCACGCTATCTATAAAGCGTCATGCACTATACGTTAACAAAAAATGTCTGCAAAAGCACTTGATGTTGTACGCCATACACAACAACTTTACGTACAAGACAAAGAATTCGGACAAAGATTTGTTGCATGTCGTTTGTCTCGGAGAAACTTGTAAATGGGCTGTTCGAGCCGTGAGGAAGGAATCTTCGCCCATATTTCAAATTCGAAGGTACAATTTTTGCTCTTTACATTGTTCTTGATTATTCAAATTTAGAGTCTACAATTAAGGTAACTGTAGTCGCCAACAGTGTCATGTAGACCGAATTGTAGACGACAGTGTTCAAACCCGAAAGCAAGCATAGTCCGAATTGTCTACAATTTTGTCCACTGGATACTGTTGGAGTCTATTGTGGACTTCCCTATGTACACCCTATTACCATTATGAAATTATAGTCTACAATGCAGTATGTTGTAGACTTGAATCGTATATTGTAGACTGCATTGTAGACTTCCATATTCTTTGACATTGAATCTAAATGTTCGATTTCAATGATTCAGGTTTGACAATAAGCACAGCTGTGCCCTAAATGTAAGACAAGGACGCCATCCCCAAGCAATAAGTTATTTGATTGGGGAAGTTGTGAAACATAAGTGCATTTATCCTAGCGTGGGCATTTGTAGACCAAAAGAGATAATGAATTACATGCAAATGGATTATGGGATGTCCATGTCTTACAAAAAAGCTTGGTTGTCGAGAGATAAAGTTTTGAAGTCCCTTTATGACAGCTCTGAAGAATCATACGCGTTCTTGCCTAAGCTACGGTACATGATTGAGACTAAGAATTCAGGTTCGTTTTTTGACCTCGTCATGAGCGAGGGTGGCGTATTTATTAGCTTTTCATGTCACTGGGTCCATGGAGAACAGGGTGGAAGTATTTACGTCCTATGATTGTTGTGGATGCTACTCATTTGAAAAATTATTACAAGAGAACGTTGTACACTGCTTGTGGATGGATGAGAACAAGCAAATTTTTCCATTAGCCTACCCCATTGGTCCTTTAGAATCAAACGAGGCATGGATTTACTTCTTGTCCAAATTGAAGGACGCAATTGGAGAGCGGGAGGAGCAAGTTTTTGTATCCGATAGACATGCTGGCATAATCAATGGCGTGAAGACAGTCTTTCCGAATTGTGATCATGGGTTTTGCATGTTCCACTTACACTGTAATTTGAAGATTACATTTAGAGGGATTACGAAGGAGGTGAAGTGGAAATTCTACGGCGCTGTGAAAGCATACACGCAACGCGAATTTGATAGCTTCATGGTCATGTTGGACACTGAAAATCCTGAAATACGGCGATATTTAGCCAATGACGTCGGTTACCAAAGATGGGCTCGAAGTATGTTTACAGAAAAGCGGTATGGTATCATGACGAACAACAATGCAGATTCGTTAAATGCTTTGAATGTTAAGGTGAGACAATTTCCTGTTTCTAAGTCGATGGATTGGTTGAGAGAGAGGAGTATGAAATGATTTTATGATCGTCGAGAAGCCGCTTCGAAAACACAATCTCTGCTTACGAAAGCATTCCAACAACGAACCAACAAATACAATGCGTATGGTGGTGAGTTATTGCTATGTTTTATGTATTTGAGTAATCTGTATAGTGAATTGTAGACATGCTTGTTTACCGCTTTGTAGACTGAATTGTAGACATGCTTGTTGACCGCTTTATAGACTGAATCGTAGACTGAATATTGCAGTATGGACTGATCGGTTTACTATGTTCCTTCTATTATTCGTGTACCTTGTAGGTGAGGCCATCTTTGATCGACGAGTTTGAAGTTGTGGACAGAGAAGGAACTGTGTTTGCAGTTAATTTGGCGGATAGTACATGCTCTTGTCGACGATGGGAGATCCACAATTTCATTTGCCCACATGGAATCGCTGCTTGTCGAGTTCGTAATCGTCCCGTACAGCCCCATATACCGAAGTATTATAGTACAGAGTATTTGAGGGCTACGTACGAAGCTGTACATCATCCTCACGGTGACATAGGAAGTTGGGATATTCCACAAGAGGTAGATAATATAAAAGTTCTTCCACCGACGCACAAAGCACGTGCTGCTGGTCGCCCAAAAGAGAGAAGAATACTCTCACAAGGTGAAGATGAAACGCGGCGGAAGTGTACACGTTGCGGTATGATAGGTAATAATCGACAAACATGTAATAGTGCTACTCCTTTGAATCGAGGATATGAACACATGGTAATTTTACAAATATTTGTCTACAAAGTTGTCTTCATAATTGTCAACAAAAGTGTCTACATAATTGTCAACAAAAGTGTCTACATAATTGTCTACAAAGTAGCGTCGACATAAGTGTTTACAAAATAGTCTACAATGTCTACAAGGTCGATAATGAAGATGTTTCTGCATACAAAATACACCACATAAAATGATAAATACGGCCGTGTCTAGTGACATATACACAACACAAAAAAAGCCTACATCTCAGTGTCCGAACCGACTCCCATCGCAGTCTTCAACCATCCATGTCTAAATAAATCGATGCACAGTTGTTGACGGTAGTTAGAAATATCCTCTTGGCGTACCCGTCTAACAGATTCGCCGTGAACCATGTAATCCATGGCCTTCACCACGAACATGCCGATATAACCATATTCAAAAGACAGTCTACTAAACTCATAATTAGACAACAAATAAATGAGAACGTACCCGTTATCTTGTTGAGGCATCGGTTCATGGAATTTGACGCAGAAGGAAGAAAAGCTGGTATCTTCAATCCCTAAATTGTCGAAGACATTTAGGTAGGTGAGGATCACTGGGATGAAATCTGCAAATCTCTCGACGACGGGAGTGATTTGGGAGACGTGCTATTTGTTATCCGACATGGAGTCGTAAACAGTTAAGGACCGGTTAGCGATGTTCAAAACAAGAAGGAGCCAATGACCGAGTTCTTGCGAACATAAAGGCATGTACACATCCTTAACACTGCACCACGACCAAGTGTACAACATTGACTTGGAACAGCCCGTGACATGGTCGATGATTCTGGCATGTTGACTCCAGTCAAAGTCATCTTTGTTTGTTGTTGCTATCCATGTGGAACATGTATGCTCAATGTATGATGCAAAGTGACAGTTCATAATAGTAAACGACGTTTCCAACTCGCCGAACCACCTCTTCTTCCGGAAGTAGTAGGAAACGACGTCAACATGCTGTAATAACCCAAAAATAAGTCTACAATCTAGGCAACAATTCAGTCTACAATCTACAATATAGTAAACAATTCAATCTATGATCTAGACAACAATCCAATCTACAATTTAGTTAACAATTCAGTCTACAATCTAAACAACAATCCAATCAACAATCTAAGAAACAATCCAGTCAACAATCTAGGAAACAATGCAGTCTACAATCTAGTCTACAATTCAGTCAACAATCTAGGAAACAACCAGTCTACAATCTAGTCAATAAGTCAGTCTACAATCTAGACAACAATTCAATCAACAATCTCGGCAACAATCCAATCAACAATCTAGGAAACAATCCTGTCTACAATCTAGTCTACAATTCAGTCAACAATCTAGGAAACAATCCAATCCACAATCTAGTCCACAATCAAGTTTACAATACAGTATAATATGTTAACAAAAACGTACCTGATCGGACAACCATTGCTCTGGTGTCCACAGCAAGTAGAAGAAAGTCTTGGAAACGACCTCCAGTACGGAGAAGTCCCACTTCCCACCCAAAACGTCCTCGTCAGTCTTGAACCACACCCCTTCTTTGTTTTTCTTCCTTAGCTTGTTGACTTTCAGCCAAGATTTCATGATCTTAGCATTTTCTAACGGGGGGTATGTTGGAATTTAGTTAACAATTAACCTAATTAATTATGAAACATATCTATAAATTCAATTTAACATATTAAAAACGTTTTTTAACATATTCATAACCATGTCATTAAATCTAAACTAGCATGTCAACAAAATTTATGAACATATCAATAAATTCATTTAAGCATGCAAACGAACAATCTAAATAAATATAATCATTCTACAATACTATATCATTCAGATCCAATTCGTTTAAGAGACACTTACATAGGGTTTGGATCTGCGAGAGCAAGTCTCGGTGTACTTCCAAGTGATCAGCCGATCCTCTACACCACGCGCGTCAAGGAGATCCTCAAATCCTTCGTGCCTTCGTTCCTCCAAAAGTGGCCGGCCCTGGGGAGAGAAAAATCACTCAAACAACCACAAGTTGAGTCAATGATAATACTCAAGGAATTTTAGGAGACAAAGAGGGTGGGCTCTTTCGTGGGAACAAGGGCAGAAGGGGAAACTCAAAGAAAAGGAAGGGCTGCCGGGAAACAGTTTTCCTCTCTCTCTTTCTCTCTTAATTTCGGCCAAAACCTCTCAAGCACAAGGGGGAAGAGGTTTGGCTGAGTGTTGGTTGAAATTAGGCTAGGGTTACCAAAGAGAAAGCCTCCTTTTATATCAGAGAGAATGGGCTTAAGTTAGGTCAAAATCCAGTTAAGACCCATTAGTCAAACTTAAGCCCAAAACTCCTTTTAATGAGTTTAAACAATTTTTCCAGCCCATAAAACACCTATTATGGCCGGCCATATTGTCCTAATTATCTCCCAAATTTATTTGATTTATTTCTAAAATAATATTTAATTAATTTAGAACATCTCATTTATTTAATGACAAGTCATTAATTATTTTCATACTAATCAATGTAGTACGAAACGAGAAAATATTTATTTTCATCTTTTATTTATTTGAATCATCAAATTATATTATTATCAATATAATAACATAATATGATTCGTGAAATAAATGTAATAATAAATAACCAGTTATTTATTTAATTACTCAGAAAATAATTTTCTTAGCGTAAATCACAATTTACGTTGAATGAGAAAATCAATCATTTCTTGTTCACCAAAATCTCGTCCGAGAGTCTATCATTGAGACCTTATGTAGACACAAGAGTCTATCATTGAGAAAATCTCCTGACGTTGAACGAAGCTTTAGAATAAAGTTCGGACACAAAAGTTCACAAACTTTTTCCGGCTTTTAATTCTTAATATTAGTCGATTCCACTAAAGGACCAATATTGAACATCTCTAAGTTCATATGCGTTTATATTTCCGTTTGATGTGACAAAACTATTCTTCACACGGTCCACGGTGTATTTTACGATATTACCCTTTGTGTGTATCATTAACTCAAAGGAATGTAAAATTACCGTTTTACCCCTGAGTTATTATTTCACCAAGTCCTCTGTTATTTGTGAACGAGAAAAACATAAAGTGAAATGTCTCAACATGTCACATGTTTTATTTCAAAGAATTCTTTATTCGATGAATACCAGGCCTGGTTTATTCGCTCACACTCTCATAACAGAGCATGGTGTGATACTAATGTCTTAGCATTGTTTCAACACAAATTCCATATATGTGAATCACATGTTTCAACGAAACAGTATTATGACACCAACCGTCGGGTCAATGAAACTTCATTTAGCCATTGCCCATTGACAAATCAAATATCATAAAGTGTTACAAGAATACATGTACTTACTTGAGGATTTAGGTAATTACTAAAATACCCCTCGTATGTGAGTTTGATGTTTCGAGTGATTAAACGGTTTTATATCGAACTTCAAAACTTCACTGGTCTTGTTCAATATCTTCATTAAGATATCAAGAATGAATTACAGAGTCACAACTCTCCATATCACAAGATAAGATATCGTTTAATTCATTCTAACAATCATTACTAGGAATCGATTGCCCAATCGATCTTTAGATTGCGAACTATTATTTAAACTAGTCATAAGAAGGTATCTTGTCAAGTCTGTACTTAGCACTTCTTTCGTTGATAACAGTTTCAGAGCGTAGACATAAATTCGTAAACACAATCTTAAATAAGAATGGATATTCAATCTGTTGGGATTGGTGCCCACAAAGGAGAATATTAGACATTTTATTTATTATTTGTAATATTTTGCTGAAACATTAATATTAATAAATAAGCTTTCTTTTCCTATAGTTTGTGTTTATGTATGTATGCTACGCTCTGAAACTGTCATCAACGAAAAGGGTGTTAAATACAAATTTGACATGATAACCCCTTGTGACTAGTTTAAACCATTTGTTCACAATCTTAAGACCGATTGAGCATTCGAGTCTAAGTAACGATTGTTTGAATGAATCATGATATCTTATCATGTGATATAGAAAGTTGTGACTCTATGATTTCATTCTTGATATCTTATAGAAGATATTGAACAAGACCTAGTGATTCTATGGAAGCTCGATATAAAACCGTTTAATCCAGAAGCTCCAAGATCACATACGAGGGGTACTTCGATAACTACCTTAATCCTGAGGTGAGTGCATAGTCGATACTACACTTTATGTCATTTGATTTGTCAATGGGCGATGGCCGTGTAATGGCTGCATCTGACCCGACGGTTGGTGACATATTGTTGTAGTGTTGGATTATGTGATTCACAGATATGGAATTCGTGTACACATAATGAAAGTCATTGTATCACACTATGGTTTGTTATGAGATAGTGAATGAATTAATCTGGCCAGATAATCATTGAATATGAGATTCCTTGATTAAAACATGTGACATGTATTGACGTCTCACTTTATGTTTCTTCTCATTCACAAGTAACAAACGAGTTAGTGAAATAATAACTCTAGGGGTAAAACGGTAATTTTACATTCCCCGGACTTACTGATACACACGAAGGGTATTTTGGTAAAGTACACCGTGGATCGAGTACAGAAAAGTTCTATGACTTCAAACGGAAAAATATGCGCGCATGAACTTAGAGATTTTCAATATTGGTCCTTTAGTGGAGTCGGCCATTATTAAGAATTATAAGCCGGAAATAATTTGTGAATTATTGAGTCTGTGCTATATTCTCAAGCTTCGTTCATGTGGGTCCATAAGGTCTCAATGATGCACATTTAGAAGAGATTAATTGAACGCAATAAATTGATTTACTCATAAAATACAAATTGTGATTTGTATAGAGAAATTTATTTTCCAAACGAATTAATGAATAATGTGTTATTCATTAATTATTGATTTTGTGAATTAAAGAACTTTATTATTGTAATAATAATTTTCTTGAGAATTCATAATAACAATATTAGAAAATAAAACGTTTCTCGTTTTATGTTATTCGATAACCATGAAACAATTTAATAACGAGTTATTAAATAATTGAGAGTTCTAAATTAAGTCGAATTTGGAAATTAAATCAAGGCAATTTGGGAAATAAAATTGAGAAACGAGTAGGACATACGGGCCGGCCATTAACATGGTTTTGGGCTGAATATCGATTCAACAAAAGCCCACATGAAAGCCCATTAACAATGTCTATAAATAAAGGGTTTGAGGAAACCCTAGGTTGAGCTTGCTCTGTCTCTCTCTTCCCTTCCCTCTTGGCCGACCACCTCATCACCCGAGAGGACGAAAAATTTCGTTTCTTGTTTTCTCGTGTGCGTTCATCTGAGCCCACACTCATCTTCTCGTTTTTCTTCTTGTGTCATCGTTGAATCAACTTGTGGTTGTTTGGTCCATTTTCGTTTTCTGGAAATCTGACCTCCGAACCAAATATTCGATGAATCCGACGAATCTGAGTCTGCAAACCCAGATCTCTCTCCGAACCCATTTAAGTCAGTTCATTGCCGACGCAACGCAAAAAACGGCGTCCCGATCCGAGCTTCCATGAGCTCTCAGCGTCGTCGCGAAGTTTCGCCTGCGATCTGCCTCCGCCCATCCGCGCGAACCTGCGCCTGACTCCGCCCGACCGCCCCTCTGCGTGTCCCAGCAGCCTGCCGCCTTTATCCAGCCAAGCCTGCCTCTGCCCACGTCGCTGCCGACGTCGCCGTTGTTCCTCCGCCTGAGCCCAGAGGTGCCTGCCCCTCTCAGCCGCTCCGGGTCTCCTAGGACCGCTGCCTTCTGCGTCGGACGAGTCCAGCCGCTGCCGCCCGTTCCCAGCCTGCCGAGGACCGCGCGCCATCTGCTGCCAGCTTCCCGGACCAGCCCCAAGGACGTGCCTGCTTGCCGCCTTCGCTGCCCGTGTTGACGAGCCGATGAAGTCTCTTGCAAACCCGGAATTGGAGAAGCTTGAAGATTCTCGCATCGAACTCGTTTTCAATTCCTCGACTGAGTTATTTATAACTCGACGATGTAAGTTTCGATAATCTTAAATACTCTTAATTGATATAATTGTTATGATTGTTTGGAGTGTTTGATTTTATTGAAATAACATGTTTAGAATTAAATTGTTAATTAACATGCTTATGATTTTAATGCCAATAGGTTGTTAGATATTAAATAGTTTAATATGATAGATCGATTTTATTATTAATTCCGCACGTAATTAGTTATGTTTAATAATAATTTACTTAAATCGTTAAGTAATTTCATACAAATGGTATCAGAGCTATAATTGGCATTAAAATCTAAGTTGTAACTAGTTTTAAAATTTGTTTTAGCTAGTTGATTGTTGGCGTTTTTGGATATGATTGTTTATTGCATTATGAATGTTATAAATTATGATTGGTTGTTTATGGATGGAACCTTATTGATATGGCCTTAGGATTTTGTTTCCGGTTACGTCCGGGTTTATTTTATTTTTCTTTTAAATTGTGAGCCTCAATTTTCGAGGACGTTTAAGTTGTAAAATATAAAATTGTTGTAATCCGACGACGTAAAGACGAGGGACGAAGGAGACTCGGTGTTGGCCGCACGTTATTGAATGTGTGAGAGCTAAACCGAGAAACTCAATTTGGCCGCACGTTATTGAACGTGTGAGTGCTAATTGAATGGGAGGAAATCGTAGTTGGCCGCACGATGGAAACGTGTGGGTGCTAATCCGATCGACTGAATGACGCGTCATCAAGCACCTCGACCGGAAATAATAGAAAATTAAATAGGATTTAATAGTTTATGTAATTATTTTATGGGTTGTATTTAGAAATAGGCCATTCAATGAGTTAAATTAGTTATGCTATATTTAATTTAATCTCATTGCATAGCACGTCACACGTCATATAGGATAGAACGCCAACATCAAAATTAACATGAATTTTTCATATAGTTTATAATTAAATAATGAGTTATAAATTGTAAACTGTTTTTAATAGAATATGATTCTTTCCAAAAACTAAGTGGGAGGGTTGTTTATCGTTGAAACAACCCACGGTCCCCGATGTGAATTTAATTGACTTAATGTGTGATGAACTAAGAGTCACCCTCGTGGCCCTCCCTTTAATGGGAGTACTTCGGAAGCATTAAGTTAATCAAATTGTTACGAACCAAGCCTTAAAGAGAAACGATGATGCGGGGTCTCCCCTAGGTGAACCGTTATCAAAGTGACTTGATTAAAGGCCCACACGTCGGTTGCACACTTAGACTTATGTTTTAAAGTAATCCTCCCTCGAGGCCCTGCATTAAAAATAAGTGACCAAAGTTTATGGTAATTAGTAAGAACTAGAAGTTGTGACTTCTTGGATGGTTCGAACTAAATAGTGATGTGTCACGACTATGAAAGGCGATTAATTACGGTTTCCCCTAGGAAAAGTAATTAATCATTATTGTTCATAATATCATGAATTGCTTACATGCTTTCCTCACCATATTAGGACTGTTGCATGCATCATGTAGTTCGCATTTGTAGCACATACTAAATTTATTTATTTTATTATTTGTTTCAGCAAATGTCTTTTAAAATACCCCACATAGAATTATTTTAAGTACAAACAAACTCGAGGGTGAGAATTACGTAAATTGGAAACGTAACCTCGACATTGTATTGACGATGTAAAAGCACAAGTACGTTCTCACTGTCCCCTGTCCTCCTATTCTGAGTTATGACTCGAGTCAGGAAGACAAGACGCATATAACTCTTGGATGAGATCCGATGAGATTACAAGGTGCTATATTCTAGCATCTATGAGCAATGTGTTGCAGCAGTCTCATAGACACATCGATACAATGTACAAAGTGTTGTACAACGTACTTGAGATGTTTGGAGGTTATAGGCGTCAGGCTAGGCAGCAAGCTTTCCGCAGTTTCTTGAACTGTAGAACGAATCCAGAAACTCTTGTTTAGACCACATGCTTGCGATCATGGGTCATATGAATGAGATGGAGATTCTTGGATCAGAGATCAATAGAGACACCAAAATAGATATGATCTTGAAAACTCTCTCTGACTCTTTTAATTGCTTCCGTCTGAACTATTCCATGAACAAGCTCGACTATACAGTCTAGGAGCACATGAAACAGTTGCAGACTGCCGAGGGTCCTCTCCCTAAGAACAAATAGAAGTCAAGTGAGCTCAACGTTACTGAACATAGAGGCCTCGACATCTGGTTCTAAGAGGTTTAAGAGGAAGCCCAAAAACGCCAACCGAAAAAGAATATTTGTCACCTAAGCTTATTACACGACAAACAAAGTGTCGCCCGGGATCTTAGATCGCGGGGCATCTGAGCATGTTGTTTGTAATTTGAATGGTTTTGAGAAAATCAAAAGCTTGAGCGACAAAGAATTATGATTCACTTGGGAAGCCACAAACGGTCACATGTTGATGAGACCGACGACACATATCTATGGCACTTGTGTCTTGGACATATTGTCCTAGATAGGATTAAGAGATTGACTAAGGATGATCCTTTGAAATCTCTACAGGTGGGAACTCTTCCCACTTGTGAATTCTGTCTCAAGGACAATATGACCAAGAGGCTTTTCTCTTCGAAAGGTCTTAGAGCCACGTATGCTTTTGGAACTCGTACATACTGATGCATGTGTTCCATTTAACATCCAGGCACAGGGAGGCTATGAGTATTTCGTAACCTTCACCGATGACTACTCGCGTTTTGGTTATGTCTACCTTATGCGACATAAATCTGAAACCTTTGAAATGTTCAAGGTGTTTAAGGTTTTAGTCGAGAAGCAGACAGAGAAACAGATCAAAACTCTTCGATCAGATCAAAGGGGAGAGTATTTGTCTGGAGAGTTCGAAGACTTTCTTAAGGAAGAAGGTATTCATTCTCAGCTTACAGCACCTGGCACCCCGCAATTAAACGGTGTGTCAGAGAGAAGGAATTGAACTCTACTAGATATGGTGAAATCGAGGATGAGTTACTCATCACTTCCCGATTCGTTCTATGGATACGCCTTAGAAGCGGCAGCGTACATTCTGAACAAGGTTCCGTCTAGAACGGTTCCTGGAACACCTTACAAAAGATATGGAGTGGCAGAAAATCTATTTTACACCACGTCCGTATCTGGGGTTGTCTAACACATGTGCTGAGACGAAAGACTAGCAAGTTGGCTAGTCGTTAAGAAGTATGCCTCTTCATAGGACATTCCAAAGAATCGAAAGGTTGCATCTTCTATAGCACTACTGATCAGAAAACATTTGTTAGTATGAATGCTAGGTTTCTGGAAGCAGACTATATGAAAGATGTTGTACCGAGAAGCAGACTTGTGCTTAAGGATCTATTGGATGAAGTAGCTTGCACTTCAGAGAATAGAACAAGTTCTATTCCAATAGTGGAAGATACACACCTGGAACGAGAGACTCCTGCGATTCGTCACAATATCAGGACTGTACGACAGCCTGACCGATACATGGGTGTCGGAGAGACTTTCACTGCAGTTGCATATCAGGAGGATGATGATCCGATATCGTTTTCCCAATTGAAGTAGAGTTCCAAAGCAAACCTCTGGCAAGAAGCCATGAACGTTGAAATACATTTGATGTATTACAACGATGTCTGGAAGCTTGTAGACTTACCCAAAGGCATCAAGCCTGAAGGATGTAAGTGAATCTACAAGAAGAAGAGAGGTCCGGATGGAAATGTTAAAACATTTAAGGCTAGACTGGTGGCGAAAGGGTTCACACAAAAGGAAGGTATATATTATGAGGATACCTTCTCTCCAGTCGCGATGCTGAAGTCCATCCGTACTCTCTTGTCCATTGTTGCCGTCCTGGATTATGAAATTTGACATATGGATGTCAAGACTTCCTTTTTGAATGGCAATCTTGATAAACGCATTTATATGGCTCAACCAGACGGGTTCGTGGAGAAAGGCCAACAGAGCAAGGTTTGAGAGTTGCCAAAGTCCATTTATGGACTGAAGCAAGCATCTAGATCGTGGAATATTAAATTCGACGAGACTCTGAAAGGCTACAGCTTTGATCAGTCAGTAGATGAGCCATGCGTCTATATGATGATAAACGATGGCAAAGTGTGTTTTCTAGATCCTATATGTCGATGACATACTACTCATTCAGAATGATGTTGGTAAGTTATCAGAGGTTAAGATCTGGCTGTCAAAGCAATTTGAGATGAAGGATCTGGGAGAACCGGCTTACATTCTGGGTATTCAGAATATTCCGTGACCGGAAGAATCGAAAGTCAGTGTTTTCCCAAGCATCTTATATTGATAAGATCATGGATCACTTTAGTATGCAAGACTCCAAGAAAGGGCAGTTACCCTTTAGACATGGAGTGCATCTCTCAAGTAAGCAGTCTCCTAAGACACCTCAAGAGGTTGAGGACATGAGACATGTTCCATACGTCTCAGGAGTCGGAAGTCTCATGTATGCTATGCTTTGTACTAGACCAAATATTCGCTGCGCAGTAGGCGTGGTGAGTAGGTTTCTGTCGAACCCTGGACCCTAGCACTGGGTTACTATGAAGCATGTTTTGAAGTACCATCGTATGACGAGGAACTACATGCTATAATACTCAGGTAGTGACCTGAATATGACGGGATATACCGACTCCGATTTTCAAACGGACAAGGATTTCAGGAAGTCCACATTAGGGTCTGTGTTTAACCTGAATGGTGGATCTGTGGTCTGGAGGAGTATCAAGCAATCTTGCATTGCTGACTCGACCACGGAAGCCAAATATGTGGCAGCTTGTGAAGCTGAAAAAGAGGCTGTGTGGCCGAGGAAATTCCTTATGTACTTGAAATTTGTTCCAAGTGCAAGCGAGCCCATTACACTTTATTGTGATAACAGTGGGGCTGTAACCAATTGTAAGGAGCCAAGAAGTCACAAGCGCTCAAAACACATTGAGCGCAAATATCACCTCATGCGAGATATTGTGAACTAAAGGATATTGTATCTCCTTTGAGTCAAGTGGGAGTTTGTTGGGATTGGTGCCCACAAAGGAGAATATTAGACATTTTATTTATTATTTGTAATATTTTGCTGAAACATTAATATTAATAAATAAGCTTTCTTTTCCTATAGTTTGTGTTTATGTATGTATGCTACACTCTGAAACTGTCATCAACGAAAAGGGTGTTAAATACAAATTTGACATGATAACCCCTTGTGACTAGTTTAAACCATTTGTTCACAATCTTAAGACCGATTGAGCATTCGAGTCTAAGTAACGATTGTTTGAATGAATCATGATATCTTATCATGTGATATAGAAAGTTGTGACTCTATGATTTCATTCTTGATATCTTATAGAAGATATTGAACAAGACCTAGTGATTCTATGGAAGCTCGATATAAAACCGTTTAATCCAGAAGCTCCAAGATCACATACGAGGGGTACTTCGATAACTACCTTAATCCTGAGGTGAGTGCATAGTCGATACTACACTTTATGTCATTTGATTTGTCAATGGGCGATGGCCGTGTAATGGCTGCATCTGACCCGACGGTTGGTGACATAATGTTGTAGTGTTGGATTATGTGATTCACAGATATGGAATTCGTGTACACATAATGAAAGTCATTGTATCACACTATGGTTTGTTACGAGATAGTGAATGAATTAATCTGGCCAGATAATCATTGAATATGAGATTCCTTGATTAAAACATGTGACATGTATTGACGTCTCACTTTATGTTTTTTCTCATTCACAAGTAACAAACGAGTTAGTGAAATAATAACTCTAGGGGTAAAACGGTAATTTTACATTCCCCGGACTTACTGATACACACGAAGGGTATTTTGGTAAAGTACACCGTGGATCGAGTACAGAAAAGTTCTATGACTTCAAACGGAAAAATATGCGCGCATGAACTTAGAGATTTTCAATATTGGTCCTTTAGTGGAGTCGGCCATTATTAAGAATTATAAGCCGGAAATAATTTGTGAATTATTGAGTCTGTGCTATATTCTCAAGCTTCGTTCATGTGGGTCCATAAAGTCTCAATGATGCACATTTAGAAGAGATTAATTGAACGCAATAAATTGATTTACTCATAAAATACAAATTGTGATTTGTATAGAGAAATTTATTTTCCAAACGAATTAATGAATAATGTGTTATTCATTAATTATTGATTTTGTGAATTAAAGAACTTTATTATTGTAATAATAATTTTCTTGAGAATTCATAATAACAATATTAGAAAATAAAACGTTTCTCGTTTTATGTTATTCGATAACCATGAAACAATTTAATAACGAGTTATTAAATAATTGAGAGTTCTAAATTAAGTCGAATTTGGAAATTAAATCAAGGCAATTTGGGAAATAAAATTGAGAAACGAGTAGGACATACGGGCCGGCCATTAACATGGTTTTGGGCTGAATATCGATTCAACAAAAGCCCACATGAAAGCCCATTAACAATGTCTATAAATAAAGGGTTTGAGGAAACCCTAGGTTGAGCTTGCTCTGTCTCTCTCTTCCCTTCCCTCTTGGCCGACCACCTCATCACCCGAGAGGACGAAAAATTTCGTTTCTTGTTTTCTCGTGTGCGTTCATCTGAGCCCACACTCATCTTCTCGTTTTTCTTCTTGTGTCATCGTTGAATCAACTTGTGGTTGTTTGGTCCATTTTCGTTTTCTGGAAATCTGACCTCCGAACCAAAGATTCGATGAATCCGACGAATCTGAGTCTGCAAACCCAGATCTCTCTCCGAACCCATTTAAGTCAGTTCGTTGCCGACGCAACGCAAAAAACGGCGTCCCGATCCGAGCTTCCATGAGCTCTCAGCGTCGTCGCGAAGTTTCGCCTGCGATCTGCCTCCGCCCATCCGCGCGAACCTGCGCCTGACTCCGCCCGACCGCCCCTCTGCGTGTCCCAGCAGCTTGCCGCCTTTATCCAGCCAAGCCTGCCTCTGCCCAGGTCGCTGCCGACGTCGCCGTTGTTCCTCCGCCTGAGCCCAGAGGTGCCTGCCCCTCTCAGCCGCTCCGGGGTCTCCTAGGACCGCTGCCTTCTGCGTCGGACGAGTCCAGCCGCTGCCGCCCGTTCCCAGCCTACCGAGGACCGCGCGCCATCTGCTGCCAGCTTCCCGGACCAGCCCCAAGGACGTGCCTGCTTGCCGCCTTCGCTGCCCGTGTTGACGAGCCGAGGAAGTCTCTTGCAAACCCGGAATTGGAGAAGCTTGAAGATTCTCGCATCGAGCTCGTTTTCAATTCCTCGACTGAGTTATTTATAACTCGACGATGTAAGTTTCGATAATCTTAAATACTCTTAATTGATATAATTGTTATGATTGTTTGGAGTGTTTGATTTTATTGAAATAACATGTTTAGAATTAAATTGTTAATTAACATGCTTATGATTTTAATGCCAATAGGTTGTTAGATATTAAATAGTTTAATATGATAGATCGATTTTATTATTAATTCCGCACGTAATTAGTTATGTTTAATAATAATTTACTTAAATCGTTAAGTAATTTCCTACACAATCTTTATTTAATTTCAAAGCAAAACAAATACAAAAGTATTTAATATCAAAAATCTCCTTTGTGGGCATAAATGCCAATAGGGTAGTACATGGATTAGAGAGCAGATTCTTGAGGGGCTTCATATATTTGTTCAAAAAATATTTGAAAATGGCGTTGGGTGGAGAAGGCGTGTATCTCTTCGGGGACCTGACTTTGCGGGATGGTCGGGACGATTCCTCTGGTATGACGAATGCCTGCGACATGGCCGTGACTGAACCAACGTGTATGACGATGTCCTGGGCCATTGCTGTTAAGGAGTCATCGGGTATGACGACGGGCGAAGATGGAGGCGTTGCTGCTTCAGCTCCCTCTTTGCTTCAACAACATTGGGTGAGCTGTGATAACGTTCTTCCGCCGTAGTCTTTGTTTAATGACTCCAGCTCCATCTCCATGATTGTGTAGTATGAAGAAAGGCGGCCAACCCCGCTCGAGATTTCACGGTCCCATTCTTGTTGATGTCATAGTAGACGCCACCCTCTATGACTTTGACGACCGGGCGAATGTAGTTCTCAACGATTCGGAGTCCGGTTATCTCCGAAAATTGTTGAATGGTGAAAGCCCGGGGGATGCCGCCAAGCTCTATTTGTAGAGAATTCTCATCCTCTACACCCTCAAATCTCCCAACCCTCGACAAAAGGTTGTTTATGATCCTCGAAGAACGGATCACCTTAGGGAGGTTTAGGAACTTGCCGAAACACGATTTCCCAAACATACCCTTCTCCTCTTCGGACATGTCGACTTCCGCCTCGAACTTTTCAAACAAACCATAAAAGCTGAATTTATGGTCCACTATATTCTCCTCCTTTATAAAACTTTTCCATCCCTGAAAACAAGGAAAGATACAAATGACTCTACAATATTGTCTACAATGTGGTCTACAATTGGGGTTATGTCTACAAAAGGCTCTACAATGTTGTCTACAATTTGGGTTATGTCTACAATGTGGTCTACAATTTGGGTTATGTCTACAAAAGACTCTACCATGTTGTCTACAATTTTGGTTTTGTCTACAATGTGGTCTACAATTTGGGTTATGTCTACAAAAGGCTCTACAATGTTGTCTACAATTTTGGTTCTGTCTACAATGAGGTCTACAAAAGGGTATACAATTTTGTCTACAATTAAAATCTAGCCTTCAAAACCGTCCACAACATTGTCAACATCTATCAAAACAGTGTCAACAATTTCAACAAACCAACAACAGATCTCAAACAACAATTACCTTCCGGGATGGAGATTTCTTCGAAACTTTCCGCGTTGGCTTAACAAAATCCGAGTCAGAAGACTCGTCGACATAAGCTCGTTTGGAGTGTCGTTTGGAATCCGAGTCCGCAACCTTTCGTTTTTTTTTTCGGCGAACCCCGCGTCGCTATGGCTTTTGATTTCAATCTTCCGCTTCCTCGATTTTGCTCCATTTGTATGACCTATAACAAAATAAGAACACAAACTTCTTCGTTTGTACATTATTGAATCCAAAATCACGAAAAAACACAATCACAAAATGCAAACAACAAAAGACGACCAAAACGAAGTACACAAAGTTCACGAGGAACAGAAAACGAAGAACACAAAACGAAGTACACTCAAACAACACATGCAAACCCCAAAAACGATGAACACGAATTTAAACCCACCAAGAACACACAGAACACGAACCAAAACCCACGAAATACCCGAACCAAAATCCAGGAAGAACACGAACCAAAACCCACGACGAACCCGAACCAAAACCCAGGAAGAACACGACCCAAAACCCACCAAGAACGCGAACTAAAACCCACGAAGAACACGAACCAAAACCCTAAATAACAAATTCCAAAATCGCGAAAACCTAAATCGAAAACTCTGTTGGAATTTATTTAACAATTAAACAATATTAATTACAATACACATCCTATGTGGCGGAAAATTATAATTAGATCTAATATATTAAAACTAATTTTAATATATTTATCAACCTAAGGCATTAAAATTTATTGAGTAATTATAAACAATTTATAACTCACAAGCTCAATCAAATAAAATTAAAATAATAATTTATATAACAATTATATAATTTATATTTAATTATTTAATTGAGGAATTACTTACGTAAGTGGTTGTAAACAACCACGACGTTGCTCGCTATCGCCGGAATGCCACGTCACCCCCAAATCCCGAGAAAAGCCTCGCCGGATTGCCTGGGAACGTCTTCGCCGGACTGGGAAGAGTCACCGGATTGCACAGCAGCTGGGAGCCTCGCCGGACTGGGATTCCTCGCCTGACAGGGAGCTTGCCGGAATGGATACCCTCGTCGGACTGGGCACTCGCCGGATTGGACTCTGTCGCTGCACAGGAACTCGCCTGACAGGGAGCTCGCCGGACTGGGGAGTCTCGCCGGACTGGGACACCTCGCCGGACTGGAGATCTCTGGGACACCTCGCCTGATGACCTCGCCGGATTGCCCTCGCCGGATTGGACTCGCCGGACTGGAGCGCCTCGCTGGGATCCCCTCGCCTGATAGATGACCTCGCCGGAATGGATCAGCCTCGCCGGATTGAACCTGTCTCGCCGGATTGGACTCGCCTGACGGGTAGCCTTCGCCGGATTGGGTCTGGCTCGCCGGAATGGAGCCCTGGAGGCTGGGAGGTCACCGGAATGCACAGAAAACGACCTAGTGACTTTTAGGAGGGCTGAAACCTTTTTAAAACAGTTTTAAAAATTCTAAAACAATTTTTCTAAATCATTCAAACACCACAAGTGATGAATCAACAATATTACACTAAGAAATATTGAGATAAAAAATGTGGGCTCTAAAGAACAATTTGGGAATCAAAGATTGAATTAGGAAAAATAATTTTTCTCTTTTCTTTGTTTGGGGATTTCGGCCGAGAATTGCACAAGGGGGAAGATAGAGTGTGTGCCAAAAATTCTCTAGGGTTAGGATTAGTGATTAGGGTTTCTTAGCCTTATTTATACAGGTTATAAATGGGCTTAAGCTGGGTCAAACCCATGACCCTATTCACTTAAGGAATCCGGCCAAAATACTCTCCCCTTACTCGTCCATGTCTTTGATTTTTGTTTCCAAATTTATTTGATTTAATTTCTAAAATTAATTTAGAACTCTCAATGTTATTTAATGACACATCATTAAATATATTTCATAGTTATCGAATAAGTACGAAATGAGAAATAATTTATTTTCTTCTTTTAACATGTTTGATCACTCGCGAATGTCATCATCAATATGATAACATCTTGTGATTGAATAAACAAAATAAATAACTAGTTATTTATCGAGTTTCAAGAAAACAACTTTCTCAATATAAATCACTATTTATATTTAATGAGTAAATCAACTTTTCCAGTTCTTTTAATCTCTTCCAAGTGTCTATCATTGAGACCTCATGGACCCACATGAACGAAGCTTTAGAATAAAGATCGGACACAAAAGTTCACAAACTTTTTCCGTCTTTTAACTCTTAATATTGGTCGATTCCACTAAAGGACCAATATTGACAATCTCTCTGTTCATGTGCGTATCTTTTATGTTTGATATGATGAAACAATTTCTCATACGATCCACTGAGTATATTACGATATTACCCTTCTTATGTATCAGTAACTGAAGGGAATGTAAGATTACTGTTTTACCCCTCGAGTTATTATTTCACTAACTCCTTTGTTATTTGTGAATGAGAAAAAACATAAAGTGAGATGTCTTTACATGTCACATGTTTTAATCAAAGAATGAACTCATTCAATGAATACCTGGCCAGGTTTATTCATTCACACTCTCATAACAAAGCATAGTGTGATACTAATGCATTTGCATCGTTGTTACATGAATTCCATATCTGTGAATCATGTAACCCAACATTGCATCCTTGTGACACCAACAGTCGGATCAGATGCAACTAAAATTCAGTCATTGCCCATTGACGAATCAAATGTCACAAAGTGCAATGTCAATTACATATTCACTTCAGGATTAAGGTAAGTATCATAATACTCCTTTAGTTGTGAACTTGAAGCCTCGAGTGTGTAAACAGTTTTGTCTCGAGCTTCTAAGTGTCACTGGTCTTGTTCAATATCTTCTATAAGAAACCTAGTATGAATCATAGCGTCACAACTCTCTATATCACAAGATGAGATAACATGATTCATGCTAACAATCAATAATAAGATTCGATTGCTCTATCGATCTTTAGATTGCGAACAAATGTTTCAAACTTGTCACAAGGGGTTATCTTGTCAAGTCTGTACTTAATACCCTTTTCGTTGATGACAGTTTCAGAGCATAGCTTAAACATAACTAAACACAATCTTATAAAGAATGAACATTTATTAATATCAATGTTTCAGCAAAATACAAATACACAAAGTATCTCAATGTCTAATATCTCCTTTGTGGGCACCAATCCCAACAAACTCCCACTTGACTCAAAGGAGATGCGAATGATCCTTCAGTCCCAATCCTTCTAGGTGCCCCTCGAAGACTTTACTCGTTAAAGGCTTTGTGAAGGGATCAGCAAGGTTGTCTAACGTTGAGATCTTCATGACTTCAGCATCCCCTCAGTGAACGATGTCTCGAACAAGGTGATACTTGCGTTCTATATGTTTAGAGCGCTTGTGACTTCTTTGCTCCTTACAATTAGCGACTGCCCCACTATTATCACAATAAAGTGTGATAGGCTCGCTTGCACTTGGAACAACTTCCAAATACATAAGGAATTTCCTTAGCCACACAGCCTCCTTTGAAGCTTCACAAGCTGCCACATACTCGGCTTCCATGGTCGAGTCAACAACACAAGATTGCTTGATACTCCTCCAAACCACGGATCCACCATTCAGGGTGAACACAGACCCTGATGTGGACTTTCTGGAATCCTTGTCCGCCTGAAAATCGGAGTCGGTATATCCCGTCATATTCAGGTCACCACCTGAATACGCAAGCATGTAGTTTCTCGTTCTCCGAAGATACTTGAGAACATGCTTGATAGCAACCCAGTGCTCGGGTCCAGGGTTAGACTGGAATCTGCTCACTACGCCTACTACGTAGCATATGTCTGGCCTCGTGCAAAGCATAGCATACATGAGACTTCCTACGGCTGAAGCGTAAGGAATGTGTCCCATGTCCTCAACTTCTTGAGGCGTCTTGGGAGACTGCTCGCTTGAGAGATGCACTCCATGTCTGAAAGGTAGCTGTCCTTTCTTGGAGTCTTGCATACTGAAGCGATCCATGATCTTATCAATATAAGATGCTTGAGAGAGCACCAGCTTACGATTCTTTCGATCTCTAAAGATCTGAATGCCTAGAATGTAAGCTGCCTCTCCAAGATCCTTCATCTCAAACTGCTTTGACAGCCAGACTTTGACCTCTGACAACTTTCCTACATCATTCCCAATGAGTAGTATGTCGTCAACATAAATGACTAAGAAAACCACTTTGCCATCGTTTATCATCTTATAAACACATGGCTCATCTACCGACTGATCAAAGCCGTAGCTCTTTACAGTCTCGTCGAATCTAATATTCCACGACCTAGATGCTTGCTTCAGTCCATAAATGGACTTGAGCAATTCACAAACCTTGCCCTGCTGGCCTTTCTCCATGAACCCGTCTGGTTGAGCCATATAAATGCGCTCATCAAGATTGCCATTCAAAAATGCAGTCTTGACATCCATTTGCCAGATTTCATAATCTAGGGCTGCGGCAATGGATAAGAGAGTTCGGATGGACTTTAGCATTGCGACTGGCGAGAAGGTATCCTCATAGTTGATACCTTCTTTCTGTGTGAACCCCTTCACCACAAGTCGTGCTTTAAATGTCTCGACATTTCCATCCGGTCTTCTCTTCTTCTTGTAGATCCATTTACAGCCTACAGGCTTGATGCCTTCAGGCAGATCTACAAGCTTCCAGACCTCGTTGACATACATCGAATGCATTTCAACGTTCATGGCTTCTTGCCATAGGTTTGCCTCGGAACCCTGCATTGCTTGGGAAAATGATACGGGATCATCTTCTTCATTGTTTGCAACTGCAGTATAAGATTCTCCGATACCTATGTATCGAACAGGTTGTCTCACAACTCTGTTGCTACGACGAAGCGCAGGAGTCTCTGATTCCGAGCTTGGTTCTCCCACTGTTGGAATAGGACCCGTCCTATCTTGTGAAGTACTAGTTGCTTCACCCAACAGTTCCTTTAGCACAAGTCTGCTTCTCGGTACCATATTCTTCATATAATCTGCTTCCAGAAACCTAGCGTTCGTGCTAACGAACGTTTTCTGGTCAGCAGCATTATAAAAGATGTACCCTTTTGTTTCTTTTGAATATCCCACGAACAGGCGTACTTCTGAACGACTAGCCAACTTGCTAGTCTTTTGTCTCAGCACATGTGCTGGACAACCCCAGATGCGAGTATGGTGTAAAACAGATTTTCTACCACTCCATCTTTCATAGGGTGTGCCAGGTACCGTTTTAGATGGGACCTGGTTCAGAATGTAAGCAGCTGTTTCAAGGGCATATCCCCAGAACGAATTAGGAAGCGATGAGTAACTCATCATTGACCTCACCATATCTAACAAAGTTCGATTCCTTCTCTCTGACACACCGTTTTGCTGCGGGGTGCCAGGTGCTGTAAGCTGAGAATGAATGCCTTCTTCTCTAAGAAAGTCTTCGAACTCTCTAGACAAGTACTCTCCCCCTCGATCTGATCGAAGGGTTTTGATCTGTTTCTCCGTCTGCTTCTTAACTAAAGCCTTATACTGTTTGAACATTTCAAAAGTATCTGACTTATGTCGCATAAGGTAGATTTGACCAAATCTAGAGTAGTCATCAGTGAAGGTTACAAAATATTCGTAACCTCCTCTTGCCTGGATGTTAATTGGACCACATACATCACTATGTATTAGTTCCAATACTTGCGTGGCCCTAAGACCCTTTGTTGAGAAAGGTCTCTTGGTCATCTTGCCTTCAAGACAGGATTCACACGTGGGAAGACTTCCCACGTGTAGAGATTTTAAAGGACCATCCTTTGTTAATCTCTTGATCCTATCCAGGCCAATATGTCCAAGACGCAGGTGCCATAGATATGTGTCGTCAGTCTCATCAGTATGAAACGTCTTACACTTCCTAAGTGAATCACCATTCACTTCGGTGTCCAAGATTGTCGGCTCAGCAGGATATAAATAATATATAGAATCCACATGTTGAGCTTTAGTAATAAAACAATCATCAATAAAAATTTCAATACCATTATTGATCTTAAAATTGAAACCTTGTTCTTCTAAACGACCAAATGAAATCAAATTCTTGCAAAAATCCGGAACATAGTAAACATTATTCAATAATAAAGTTTCTTTTCCAAACTTGAGCTTCATGGTCCCGAAAGATCTTGCTCCGACCTTCGTTCCATCACCCCAGTTGAATCCGAACTCTCCGTCACCTAAGCTCCTGGTTTTCCTAAAACCATTCAAATTACACACAACGTGGTCAGACGCCCCACAATCAAGAATCCAGGGCGATGCCTTGTTTGTAGTATAACAAGCTTGAGTAACAAAGATCTTACCTTTCCCCTTGACACTCTTGAGGTAGGTAGGGCAGTTCCTTCGCCAGTGGCCAGCCTCTCCGCAATGGTGACACTTGTGCTCAGACTTGTCCACCTTTGCGATGCCTTTGCCCTTAGCATCCACAGCCTTCTTGTAAGGCTTCTTGGAACCCGCTCGGTTGGCGTTTTTTGGCCTCTTCATCCTCTTAAAACCAGAGGTCGAGGCTCTGTGTTCAGCAACATTGAGCTCTCCCGACTTCTTCTTGTTCTTAGGGAGAAGTCCCTCGGCAGTCTGCAACTCCTTCATAAGCTCAGTCACAGTGTAATTGAGCTTGTTCATGGAGTAGTTCAGACGGAAGCTATCAAAGGATTCCGTACGAGTCTCCAAGATCATGTCAATCTTGGTTTCTCCGTCAATCTCCAAACCAAGGATCTCCATATCGTTCAGGTGACCCATGATCAATAGCATGTGTTCCCGTACGGAAGATCCTTGCTTCATCCTACAGTTCATGAAACTGCGGATAGCTTGCTGCCTCGCCTGACGCCCATGACATCCGAACATCTCATGAAGATTGAACAGGATTTCATATGCAGTGGCGATGTCTCTATGAGATTGTTGCAACACATTGCTCATCGATGCTAAAATGTAGCAACGAGCAATCTCATCAGATCTCATCCACGCATCGAAGGCGTCCTTGTCTTCATTGCTCGAGTCAGCACTCGGAGCAGGAGGACATGCGGTCGTGAGAACGTACTTGTGCTTCTCCACCGTCAATACGATGTCGAGGTTACGTTTCCAGTCAACGTAATTCTCACCCTCGAGTTTATTTGAACTTAAAATCGTTTGTAGTGGGTTAAAAGACATTTTGTTGAAAAACATTGATAAAATAAATGACTTTAGTATGTGCTATATTTTCGAATTATATGCATGCATGAACAATCCTAATATGGTGAGGAAAGCGTTAAAATAATTCATGGTATTGTGAACAACAATAGTTAATTACTTTTCCTATGGGGAAACCATAATTAACCTCCTTTCACAGTCGTGACTCATCACTATTTAGCTCGAACCATCCAAGAAGTCACAACTTCTAGTTCTTACTAATTACCATAAATTTTGGTCACTTATTTTTAATGCAGAGCCTCTATGTGAGGATTACTTTAAAATATAAATCTAAGTGTATAACCGACACGTGTGCCCTCACTCAAGTCACTTTGAAGACGGTTCACCTATGTGGAGACCCCGTTTCAAAGCTTCTCTTTTAGGCTTAGTTCTTTAACAGTGAGATTAATTAAATACTTCTGAAGTACTCCCATTGAAGGGAGGGCCACTATGTGTGACTCTTAGTTCATCATATATTTAATTAATTTCACTCGTGTCGGGGACCTTGGGTTGCTTCAACGATAAACAACCCTCCCACTTAGTTTTTGCAAATGAATCATATTCATTTATAACAGTTTATAATTATTTCATAACATTTTATTAATTATAAACTATATGAACAATTTCATTTTTAAATGATGTTGGCGCTCTATCCTATATGACATGTGAGTGTTATATGCAATGAAATCAATAAATTTAAATATCAAATATGAAAAATTATTTAACTTATCAATAGGCCCATTTCTATAATACAACCCTTGTAAAATAAATGAAATAAAAACAATTTAAACTTCATCCTCGAATGACGCGTCATTGGATGTCTCGGGTTAGCCCCCACACGTTCTCCAACGTGCGGCCAATCCCGAGGTGCTGCCTCCTTGTCTCATCGTCGTCGAATTACAATAATAAATTACAAATTTAAATGTCATCTCAAATTGAGGCTCACAATTTAAATAAATTAAAATCCGGGATGATAACCAGAATAAAAATATCCTAGGGCCATATCGAATAAGGATCCATTCATAACACAAGCGCACACATAATACATTCATAATGCAATCATACAAAAACGCCAACACCAACTAGTCAAACAAATTTCCAAACTAGTCATTAAATCTAAATTTTAATACCTTTTACTAGCTCTGATACCATTTGTTGGAATTTATTTAACAATTAAACAATATTAACTACAATACACATCCTATGTGGCGGAAAATTATAATTAGATCTAATATATTAAAGCTAATTTTAATATATTTAACAACCTAAGGCATTAAAATTTATTGAGTAATTATAAACAATTTATAACTCACAAGCTCAATCAAATAAAATTAAAATAATAATTTATAACACAATTATATAATTTATATTTAATTATTTAATTGAGGAATTACTTACGTAAGTGGTTGTAAACAACCACAACGTTGCTCGCTATCGCCGGAATGCCACGTCACGCCCAAATCCCGAGAAAAGCTTCGCCGGATTGCCTGGGAACGTCTTCGCCGGACTGGGAAGAGTCACCGGATTGCACAGCAGCTGGGAGCCTCGCCGGACTGGGATTCCTCGCCTGACAGGGAGCTCGCCGGAATGGATACCCTCGCCGGACTGGGCACTCGCCGGATTGGACTCTGTCGCCGCACAGGAACTCGCCTGACAGGGAGCTCGCCGGACTGGGGAGTCTCGCCGGACTGGGACACCTCGCCGGACTGGAGATCTCTGGGACACCTCGCCTGATGACCTCGCCGGATTGCCCTCGCCGGATTGGACTCGCCGGACTGGAGCGCCTCGCTGGGATCCCCTTGCCTGATAGATGACCTCGCCGGAATGGATCAGCCTCGCCGGATTGAACCTGTCTCGCCGGATTGGACTCGCCTGACGGGTAGCCTTCGCCGGATTGGGTCTGGCTCGCCGGAATGGAGCCCTGGAGGCTGGGAGGTCACCGGAATGCACAGAAAACGACCTAGTGACTTTTAGGAGGGCTGAAACCTTTTTAAAACAGTTTTAAAAATTCTAAAACAATTTTTCTAAATCATTCAAATACCACAAGTGATGAATCAACAATATTACACTAAAAAATATTGAGATCAAAAGTGTGGGCTCTAAAGAACAATTTGGGAATCAAAGATTGAATTAGGAAAAATAATTTTTCTCTTTTCTTTGTTTGGAGATTTCGGCCGAGAATTGCACAAGGGGGAAGATAGAGTGTGTGCCAAAAATTCTCTAGGGTTAGGATTAGTGATTAGGGTTTCTTAGCCTTATTTATACAGGTTATAAATGGGCTTAAGCTGGGTCAAACCCATGACCCTATTCACTTAAGGAATCCGGCCAAAATACTCTCCCCTTACTCGTCCATGTCTTTGATTTTTGTTTCCAAATTTATTTGATTTAATTTCTAAAATTAATTTAGAACTCTCAATGTTATTTAATGACACATCATTAAATATATTTCATAGTTATCGAATAAGTACGAAATGAGAAATAATTTATTTTCTTCTTTTAACATGTTTGATCACTCGAGAATGTCATCATCAATATGATAACATCTTGTGATTGAATAAACAAAATAAATAACTAGTTATTTATCGAGTTTCAAGAAAACAACTTTCTCAATATAAATCACTATTTATATTTAATGAGTAAATCAACTTTTCCAGTTCTTTTAATCTCTTCCAAGTGTCTATCATTGAGACCTCATGGACCCACATGAACGAAGCTTTAGAATAAAGATCGGACACAAAAGTTCACAAACTTTTTCCGTCTTTTAACTCTTAATATTGGTCGATTCCACTAAAGGACCAATATTGACAATCTCTCTGTTCATGTGCGTATCTTTTATGTTTGATATGATGAAACAATTTCTCATACGATCCACTGAGTATATTACGATATTACCCTTCTTATGTATCAGTAACTGAAGGGAATGTAAGATTACTGTTTTACCCCTCGAGTTATTATTTCACTAACTCCTTTGTTATTTGTGAATGAGAAAAAACATAAAGTGAGATGTCTTTACATGTCACATGTTTTAATCAAAGAATGAACTCATTCAATGAATACCTGGCCAGGTTTATTCATTCACACTCTCATAACAAAGCATAGTGTGATACTAATGCATTTGCATCGTTGTTACATGAATTCCATATCTGTGAATCATGTAACCCAACATTGCATCCTTGTGACACCAACAGTCGGGTCAGATGCAACTAAAATTCAGTCATTGCCCATTGACGAATCATATGTCACAAAGTGCAATGTCAATTACATATTCACTTCAGGATTAAGGTAAGTATCATAATACTCCTTTAGTTGTGAACTTGAAGCCTCGAGTGTGTAAACAGTTTTGTCTCGAGCTTCTAAGTGTCACTGGTCTTGTTCAGTATCTTCTATAAGAAACCTAGTATGAATTATAGAGTCACAACTCTCTATATCAGAAGATGAGATATCATGATTCATGCTAACAATCAATAATAAGATTCGATTGCTCTATCGATCTTTATATTGCGAACAAATGTTTCAAACTTGTCACAAGGGGTTATCTTGTCAAGTCTGTACTTAACACCCTTTTCGTTGATGACAGTTTCAGAGCATAGCTTAAACATAACTAAACACAATCTTATAAAGAATAAACATTTATTAATATCAATGTTTCAGCAAAATACAAATACACAAAGTATCTCAATGTCTAATATCTCCTTTGTGGGCACCAATCCCAACAAACTCAACCCTAAATCGCGAACACACGAAATAGAGAAAGAGTATTCCACAAATTCGAAAACTCTTACCAGGTTTGTGGAGATAAACAAACGCCGACCGAGCGAGAGAGACGAGAAAACGCCGACCGAGAGAGAGAGATAGAGAGAGAGCAATCACGAGCGACGGGGGGAGAGAGAGAGAGAGAGAGAGAGAGAGAGAGAGAGAGAGAGAGAGAGAGAGAGAGAGAGAGAGAGAGAGAAAGAGAGTTCGAAAATTTAGAGGAGAGAGGCTCGAAAATCACGCGGGAGGGAGAAGAAAAGAAGAAGAGAGAGGTTTAAGAGGTTAGATCCGGTTACAAGAGGAGAGGGACCAAAATTGAAAGAATATTAAAAGTTAAGGGTAATTGGTCTTTTACATTGGTATTTTGGGAACAAATTAGTTTTGGTGGCTTTTGGGAAAGTCAATTAGTAGAGGTGGCAAAATGGGCAATTTCTCAAATAAATGTTGTTCACAAATGACTTTTTTAAAAGAGCTTTAAAAAAAATACGGGAGAACGTAAAATGGAGAAAATAAGGAAAAATGATGTTCAGTTTGATCTAAAGAATATTTTTTTTCAAAAGTCAATCAATCATTTAATTTTAAATATTTTTAATTATAGAGCTTTAACATTAATATTTCACTAAGTTTAGAAAATGATTTTTTATTCATATATAAAAATTTAAATCAAATATAATAATAAAAATATTAATAAATCACATTTTTTAACCCATAATCAAACAAATGATATTTATAATAATTAAATCTAATCTTTTTAGAGAAATTGCTCAAAGTACCACCATTTATAATTGGTTTTCCCAAAATCCACTAAAATTAATTTTTTTCCAAAATGCCACTACAAAAGTCTAAAATACCCCTAAAACAATTTCTTTACATTTTACTCCATATTCATATTAACGGTTATTATCTATTTTTTTTAAAAAACATTTAACTTAAAAAAGTAAAAACTACTCCACCTTTAAAAAGTTTAATTTTTTTTAATTTTTTAATTTTTTCATTAATTTTTTTGGCCGGTAGTATAATGTAGGACATTTGTGTTAGTTTTATTTTTTTAAAGGGTATTTCGTCTTTTCACATAAAATTTACTTGTATTTTGGGAAAAAATTATGTTTGGGTGGATTTTGGGAAAATGAATAATAAATAGTGGTACTTTGAGCATTTTCTCATCTTTTTATGAGACACAGATAAAAAAAATTAAACAGATGCAAAGATAAAAAGGTATCTGTTTTATGATATTCGTGAAAAATAGAATTAAATATGAGATGGTAATAGCATTTTCCTTTTTTTAAATGGATAATGGCACCGTTTGGTATAGCTTTGCTTTTGTAAAAAGTCATTTTAGATTAACTTTTAAAAAAAGTCGTTTTTCTAAAAAGTAGATAAGTGTTTGATAAAAATAGCTGTAGCTGTTAGCAAAAGTTGATTTAGTCTTTGGTAAAACATATACTAATATTTGTAAATAGTTATTATATATATAAATTTAATAGATAATAATAATAATAATATATTTTTTAGTATGTACAAAATATATCTAAGTGGATGTCTATAGATTGTAAAAAATATTTTATAATTTTTGGTGATATCAAACGAATTATTTGATAAAAATATAAGAAGATAATAAAATCAAAATTTATTTTATAGAAAAAATAAATAAGAGAGTGAAAAAATAAATTAAAAGAAAAAGCCACAAAAGCTACAAATTGTAGTTTTTAGATTTTTAGTTATAACTTTTAAAATCACTTTTAAACTTTTAATAAAAGTGATTTTACCAAACACTTAAATTGATTCTAACTTTTAAAAAAAGCTAAAGTTGGCCTTAATAATCTTACCCAAACGCAACCTATAATAAGTAAAGTGTTATCAAACGTTAAATTTATTTTTACTTTTACAAAAAATTAAATTAAATCAGTTTACCAACAAACTAGAAAAATTTTGAGAAAAAAACATTTTGTAAAAGCACTTTTTCCAAAACCTACCAAACAGAGCTAATAGCATTTTCATTATATTGAAAAATTTTGTCCAAAATATTGACTTAAAAAAATAATATTTTAAATTTTAACATATAAGAATAATCAATAGACTAGTGATAAATTAAAGACATAGAATGTGACATGTGAGTTAAAAGAAACTTGAAGGATTATTACAAGGAGTCCAAGGATTTCTCCAAAAATCATATGGTGTGCAAAACAAAGTCATAGCAAAAATGTGTTCTCATTATCTCCAAAAATAAAGAAATTTCGCTCAATTTGATTATCCGATTTCAGTAGCTTTCTTGGCATCCGATTACCCCAAACCAAACCTAAATCCGCCGAGAGCATGGCGGAGGATGCGAGTTCCGAGAGGAGCGAGATTAACGGCGGAGTGGCCTCGATGGACTCGATCGAGTCGCGTTGGGTCTTCCAGGACGAGGACGACTCGGAGATCGACGGCGGCGAGGACGAGAACGACCCCGGCGATAGGCTCAGAGTCACCTTGGATTCCGAGGAAGAGGAAGAAGACGATAATGCCGAGCAGAGACTAATTCGGACCGGTCCGAGAGTCGATTCCTTCGACGTCGAGGCCCTGGATGTCCCCGGAGCTCAGCGGAACGAGTACGAGGTTCGTCCAATCGTAATTGATCTGAAAATGCGGTTGTAATCTTGTTAGTTTGAGGATTCTTGTTTTTCTTTATATATTTTGTTCGGAGCAAGATTTGATGAGCTTGGCGTTAGAAAAGTATGGACTCTTGTTTGATTAGAATGTGATATGAGACAAATGGTGATATCGTTAGGTTTGATCTGCTCTGATGCGAATCATGATCATGGTTTTACGACCAAAAGAAAGTACCTAAGGAAAAAAATGAAAGAAAGTACGGATATAGCTGAATTTGGTATCCTGTACGCGTTGAGTGTTATTTCCTTTGAATCCTCTAATCGGATTTGATTTGACTGAATGATATACTGGGTAGGGTTTTGTGATTTATCGTAGAATAGAGCATATCGAAGTTACGGATCATATTGTATAGTCCATGTAGGAATCATTTCTATCTAAGGTAGATTTTCACGAAAATAGAGACACTATGTACAAGTATGCAGTGAAGGCTGACTTGGGCCACTATCTGAGTCGATTATATATTCAAGTTCTTCAGTGTTCAGCCATTATCGAATATTCTCTTTTTCAGTTGACTAGTTAGTCAAACCTAGTAACATTTTCCAAATATAATCAGGAGAACACAATCTAATGTGAATGGGATATCTTATTACTATGTGTAGGAAAGACTCTGTTTATTTCCATAATTAGAACTCCCGAGCTAGTAAACTCTGTCTCTTATTAGAGGTTACAGTGGAACGTTTCCCATTTAATTGCGTTCTTATTTGCAGGAATTCAGTGTGGGAAAGAAAATAATACTTGCGTTCCAAACTCTCGGGGTTGTCTTTGGTGACGTTGGGACTAGTCCTCTGTATACTTTCAGTGTGATGTTTAACAAGGCACCTATTAATGGGAGTGAAGACATTCTTGGAGCTTTGTCACTAGTTCTGTACACCTTAATCTTGATTCCCCTTGTCAAGTACGTTCTTGTTGTACTCTTAGCCAACGATGATGGTGAAGGTAATATTTTAAACTTTTGAATTTCACCAATTATTTAATGCATTCTTTTGTGATTTTAAGCTGCTATGTTCTTACAGTATCATAAATTCATCAGGTGGCACTTTTGCTCTGTATTCGTTGATCTGTCGGCATGCAAAAGTTAGTCTTCTTCCGAATCAGCTTCCTTCAGATACTCGTATATCGAGCTTCAGATTGAAGGTTCCCTCCCCTGAACTTGAGCGATCTCTAAGAATCAAGGAAAGGCTCGAGGCTTCACTGACTCTGAAAAAGCTTCTTCTGACGCTGGTTCTTGCTGGTACTGCGATGGTTTTTGCAGATGGTGTAATTACACCGGCCATGTCAGGTTATTTGCATCACCTATATTACCAAGTTCTTAATTATTAAAATACCATGCTTGAATTGAATGAATATGATTCTGATCTGGCCAGTTTATATATTCAACAAATGGGTTTCAGTATTAATATATTTTGTTAATCTCATGCAGTAATCTCAGCCGTTGGTGGTTTAAAAGTTGGAGTGGCTGCCATTAAGCAAGGTATTATATAACCATTTGCAGATCTTATGACTCGTCTCTTTTTATTCCAGGCATCTGAGATATGGTTGTCCACTGAGACAGAGCATAAACAAAAGTTCACTGAACTTCCTAGTAAAGGAATAATGGACTTCATTTCTGGTTGTATTTAGGGATAGCATTATTGTGCAGAAAATCATAAATGACTTCCTTCTTCTTTATATCTTTGGCTGCAGATCAAGTTGTGATGATTTCAATTGCCTTCCTTGTAATATTGTTCAGTGTACAGAAATATGGGACAAGTAAAGTTGGGCTTGCAGTAGGCCCGGCTTTATTTGTATGGTTTTGCTCCCTGGCGGGCATTGGCATTTACAACCTTGTGAAATATGACGCCAGTGTTTTACGGGCATTTAACCCTATCCATATGTATTACTTTTTCAAGAGGAATTCTACAAAGGCTTGGTATTCTCTTGGGGGCTGCCTTCTATGTGCTACAGGTAACCTGTTGGGAGGTTTGGTTTTTCATTTCTGATAATACTTGGCAGGTGCTCTCTATATTCAGCAAAAAAGTATAAAATAATAATATGGCTCAATTATGCTTCCACCCATAGTTCGACAAGACGTATATGAGACTACAATTCCTTATACCTAATTTTATACTGCTCAGGAGCTTGTTACTTAGATTTAAGTTTTATATTTGCTAATTGCCTTCTCATCCTTTTCATTTCTTCTTTTACACTAAAAGTTTTAAAAAGTAGGTCAAAGGCAAAGTTAGAGTCGGTATATATTAAAGATTTATCCTGAAAAGTTTTAACATGGTGATTAGAATGCTCATTATTATTAGGTCCTCCCAGCCGCCAATGCATTTCAATTGTCGCTGACTCTGTATCACTACAGGTTCGGAGGCTATGTTTGCGGATCTTTGTTATTTTTCTGTGCGGTCAGTACAGGTAAATAAGCAAATTAATGTGCTTTTGGTATTCTTTTGCTATGATCTGACTTGATTGACTTCGTATTTGCAGCTTACTTTTGTGCTTCTTGTCTTGCCTTGCCTTTTATTGGGTTATTTGGGCCAAGCTGCATACCTAATGGAAAACCAATCTGCTGCTGAGCAAGCATTTTTCTCTTCAGTCCCAGGTAATGAAATTTATTAGTTTATAATGATCGTTATTTACAAACTGGAAGCACAGCTGTATGTTGGGATTGAACATTAATACGACCAATAACATTATGGAATCGTATTGTTGCCGTGTGAAGGTGATGCATTTTGGCCGATCTTGCTTATTGCCAACATTGCAGCACTGATTGCCAGCCGAGCCATGACCACAGCTACGTTTTCATGCATAAAACAATCGATGGCACTTGGCTGTTTTCCTCGTCTTAAAATCATTCACACGTCTAGGAAGTTCATGGGCCAAATCTATATCCCCGTCATAAATTGGTTTCTCTTGGTGGTTTGCTTAGTTGCAGTCTGCTCTATCTCAAGCATCAATGAGATTGGAAATGCATATGGTAAGTTATTGTTTCTTTCTTTCCAGATTTGAAAAATTAAACAAACTTTTACTCATGGAGTTGGAAACCCATTTTTTATCTTATTTATAACCAAAAATTAGTTCATAATAGAGGTTAGTTCCATAGTAAGCACAATGACTCCCACCAAAAATCACTTAAAGGGAGTGAACTCGTGAAATAAAACAACTGCAGAGTTAGTTATTTAACTTTTGTTTCAACTATTGGTTTGACTTAAGAAATGGAAAGGTCGCAAATAGTACTCGGAATTACTCTCAATGAAAGAAGTGTAAAGAAATAAAAAATGAATTAAATACAAGGAAACTAAGCTTTTGCAAACTTTGATGGAATCATACTTGATTATTTCATTCATCCTGCCGTTCCCTTTATATACAATATTTTTTTTCGCTCTAAAAGTGAATTTTGTTTTGCAGTGATTGCGGAGCTAGGTGTTATGATGATGACAACAGTTTTAGTTACCATTGTTATGCTTCTTATATGGCAGATAAACATAGTTGTAGTGATAAGTTTTATAATTTTTTTCCTTGGGTTGGAGTTGACCTTCTTCTCGTCAGTTTTGTGGAGTGTGAGCGACGGAAGTTGGATTACCTTGGTCTTTGCTGTGATCATGTTTTTGATAATGTCTGTTTGGAACTATGGGAGTAAGCTAAAGTATGAAACCGAAGTCAAGCAAAAGCTATCGATGGACTTAATGCGCGAACTGGGTTGCAATCTCGGCACGATAAGAGCTCCCGGAATTGGCTTGCTATATAATGAGCTCGTGAAGGGTATACCTGCAATATTTGGCCATTTCCTGACAACCCTTCCAGCGATTCATTCCATGATAATATTTGTTTGCATAAAGTACGTCCCGGTCCCGGTAGTTCCTCAAAGTGAGAGGTTCCTCTTTCGCCGAGTCTGTCCAAAAGGATACCACATCTTCCGTTGCATTGCAAGGTAGCATTCTGAATCCCTTGACATTGTTATATTGTATGAACCTCCTTTTGTTAGAAAGTTGCAGGAATAGTGTTTTTGAAGGCCACATTTCCAAAATAGCTATTTTTAATCCTTATTTTGAAAAAAGTGTTTTTTCAAATTGTAAGCAGTTATTTGAATCTTTTTTTTTTGTAGAAGAAACTGTAAATAGCGAATAAAGTTCAGTAGAGCCGGAAACAGTTAAACAATTCAAACAAAGTAAAAATATAATAAAATTTGTGACACTAATAAAAACGATTGTTTATAACTTGTAAAACAATATTCTCACCATAAAAACTATACACTACTCTTGCAATTGCTTTCAAAAGAACACTATTATATGCAATTTTTACCTAATCTTTGTTGTTTTGAGCATTATTAGACGATAACAAGATATAATCCTATCTATTTCTAAAATCAGGTATGGGTACAAGGATGTTCGCAAGGAAAACCATGTGACATTCGAGCAGCTCCTGATTGAGAGCCTCGAGAAATTCATTCGCCGCGAAGCTCAGGAAAGGTCACTGGAGAGTGAAGGGGACCACGACTCGGACTCAGAGGACAAGCCTTCTCGCTCGAGGCTTCTCATAGCTCCGAACGGAAGCGTGTACTCTCTCGGAGTCCCTCTTCTTGGAGACCTTCAATATCCCATCTCAGAGGCAAGCACATCAGAAGGAATAAGGCCATTCCCTTCCACTGACCCGATATTGACCCCTGAGCAGACCCTAGAGAGAGAGCTCTCGTTTATCCGAAAGGCCAAAGAGTCTGGCGTCGTTTATCTTCTAGGTCACGGGGACATCAGGGCGAGAAAAGACTCATGGTTCATCAAGAAGCTCATAATAAACTACTTTTATGCTTTCTTGAGAAAGAATTGCAGGAGAGGAATTGCGAACCTGAGCGTGCCTCACTCGAATCTGATGCAGGTTGGTATGACGTATATGGTTTGATGGTCCTAAGCTTTTATATAGCTGAAGCACAAATATCTTGAAAAGTATATAAGGAAAAAAAGAATATCGAGTTGAGACGTCAAATTTTTTTGGTATATACTCTCGGCTGTTAATGGAATTCAGAAGAACAAGCCGTTGGGGAAATACCCGTTTGTCGGTTTTGGTTTTTGACTGGTCATGATATATCCATTTCTGGATTGTTGTTTGTGTTGTAGAATTAATAGGAGGGCTCCAAATTGTGCGGGTCTTTAAAAGAGATGTTGTGTAGCTTGAGTTCAAAGTCGATTGATTTGACAAGACATTTACTCTGTATGTTTCACATTGATTATTGATGATGTATAGGCATATGATACAAAAACATGGAAGATGATATAACATCCATAGGCTTTCTTCTTTTCTTTTTGCGTTTGTTAGTAATCCCTCTTCTTTTTATTTTGCTCAAGTAATAATTCCCTGTTTGAGGCCTTCAGCATACGTATGTGTTTTATGAGGTAACAAAATATGAAATTGCCAATTATACCTAAAAACATTAAAAATATCCAGATTAGACTCATCTTGTTAAAAATATCTAAAAATGGACTTTAGGTATTTTGGACAAAAATACCTTTCAACTCATATATAAGATTTATGTCTCATATTAATCTCATTTTGAACTTCGAATTCACTAAAAACCTCTCCAAATCCGTTGGAATCACTAAAGATCATCGTCATAATGGGTATGTTACTTCACTCTTTGTATTTAAATCATTTTTGTAGTTGTTTTTGGTGGTAGAATCGCTTTCGGGTCGAAAAAGAAAAAGTTCGTCCAAATATTTGGGAAAACGTTTACGAGAGGCTGCATGCATTCGATCGTGCTGCATCGTCCTTCATCGTCCTCCATCGTACTCCGTCGCACGTTATCGTCCACCATACGATGAGTTACGATGGTGGACGATGAAGGACGATAGAGTACGATTGAGGACGATGAAAGACGATGGAATTTCAAAAATTTGATTTTTTGACTAGTGAAAGATTATTTTTGGACAACTTTAGATGGTTTTATGATAACATCTGATGTTTTTGTTAGATGTTTGACTAGTTTTAGACAAGTTTGTTTAGTTTTTGACAAGTTTTTATAAAGTTGTTAAGGTTTTGATAAGTTTGAATAGTTTTTTGACAACTTTGAATAGTTGCTGACAATTATGGGTGATGTTTTTCAGTTTTCGTTAGTGTTGGTGGAAAATGGGTGAGATTAAGCGACAAATGAGATTTTAGTAAAGCTCGTACGTATACGGTGGAAGCTACAAAAGAAACGACATATCATGAGTTGGTCGATATGATTTACGATATTTCCAAGATCGATAGGATGACGTATGACTTGAAAGTTGACGTCCCGTACACTTTAGGTATCGTTGTGTTGACGCCTGCAATCTTGGAAACCGATGATGATGTTGCATATTATATGAAACATGAGTATTTGAGTAAATTTCCTATTTGCGTGAGCTTGGAACCGAAAAGTATCATGTCACCGATTGTTAACAACGTGAATCCGAAGCGAAAAGGAAAACAAGTGTTGAAGGTCCATCGCGTTGAGAGCAGAAGACAATATCATTCTCTCGCAATTGAAGTCTCACAAAGTAATCCGAAACCAAACGATGAACGATTTGCATACGACGAATATGAAACGTATAGATGTGATAAAGATCCGTTTGACGTCGATTTTGAAGATTTTGAAGGAAACGAAGATCAGGGCGACAATGATGAGGTTGAAGACGCTGAAGAATTTGAAGAGTTTGCAAATGATGAAGAGTATGCTGAGTTTGTTGAGAACTTCGAAGTTCCTTCAGGCGACTATCATCCTGAAGTTAATCCTTGTAAAGGATCTTCTGGAACTTATACTTGGAAAGATCCTGAATTCACGCAAGAACAAGTAGTTAAAGAGATAGAATATCGTGAAAAACCAAGTCAATCATCTACAGGTAATATATCTTAACTGTTTACGTGGTTAAAGATTCTAAATTTGTTTGTGTCGTGAACTTAACCGTTTATCGTTTAATGTGATAGGTAGCTCAGAAGACTTGTACCTTGGAAAAAAAATTTGAGAACAAATCGGAAATGAAGACACACGTGCACTTGTTCGCCATGAAAAAATAATTTCGAGTTTCGAGTTAAATCATATTCGACAAAGAGGTGGTACGTTCTTTGGAAAGATGAGACTTGTACGTGGAAACTCCGGAGCGTCGTACAGTGGTCAGGAATGTGGGAGATTGTGACTTTCGAAAAAGCTCACTCTTGCTCGCGCGTAATCTGACCCGAAGGTCAACGAGGACCTGCCCCTTGGGTTATTGGACACGTGTTTAAAGACAAATATTCGATCAACTCAATGGCCGATTATTCAGCGCACAACGTTAGGGAAGAAGTGAAGACAAGATGGGTTTTGGACATATCTTATTTGAAGGCATGGAGGTCAAAGGAAGTAGCTACTGAACTTGTTCGTGGTACACCTGAACACTCGTATCAGAAATTACCTGTGTGGTTGTACATGTTAAAGAAAAAAAACCTCGGCACGGTTACTGATTTTGTGAGAGATGGCGACAAATTCAAATATGCATTTTTTGCCATTGTGGCGTTTCTTCGAGGATTTAAGTTCGATGGATCATTTTTGTAGACTAAATACGGGGGACAATTGTTTGTCCCTATTGCATTGGATGCGAATTCACATTTGTATCCAATCGATTTTGGCGTTGTCGACATTGAGTGTCATGAATCATGGACGTGGTTTTTGTTGAAGTTGAAAGAAGTTATTGGTGACGACGTACCTGATTTGGCATTCATATCTGATCGACATGTTAGTATCAGTGATGGTGTCGAAGTTGCTTTTCCAGGAAGACCACATGGTTACTGCTACCATCATATGCAGCTCAACGTCCAACACAAATTTAAGACAGATCACTGTCGCGGTGAATTGTATGAAGCGGCTTATTGTTTCAATAAGACTTCCTTCGAAACTCATTTCAGGAAAATGAGGCGAAAAGATGTTGAGATGGCGAAATATCTTGAAGATATCGGGTTTGATCGACGGGCAAGACCGTTCTTTCCTGGAATATTCATTACCTGAAGTGTTAGTGTTATTGTTATGTTTTACAGGTATGATATTATGACGAGTAACAACGCCGAAAGTTTTAACGCTAAAACAAGGCATGCAAGGTCTCTTCCGATAACAACGCTCCTTGGGTACATAAGATTCACGCTACAGAATTGGTTCTTCAAACGAGAGGACATTGCGAACAAGTTAAACACGGAACTTACACCGAGGTGGCAAGCTGACTTTGAGAATATGAACAACAAAGCACAATTCGTGCACGTGTATGGGCTTGGTTTGTACGAATGTCACGTTAAAGACGGCGGTGGTGAATACGACGTAGGCTTGCAAGCAAATACTTGTACTTGTGGAATTCCTCAACTCTTAGGTATCCCTTGCGAACATTCTATTGCATCAGTTCAACATCGTTCGGTAGACGTTTACTCTTTGTGTAGTCCTTTTTACGTGAAGAAAACGTGGATCGAAATGTATAAAGACGCCATCTATCCAGTTGGGAATGAAGAAAAATAGGACGTTCCATACGAAATTAAGAACATGAAAGGATTTGTTCCAGTCGAGAAGAAACAGGCCGATCGTCCAAGAAAAAGTAAGCAAGAAAGGCGAAGGGTAAACCGATATCCATCTCAAGGTGAAAAAATTGTTGTAAAGCGAAAATGAGGGAAATGCGGTGACCTAGGTCATAATAGAAAGACGTGCATGTGGCGAGAATAGAGTGTGACAAGTTTAATTAGAAGCTTTTGACACTTTTAATGTTATTTTTATTTGTTATGTTTATGTGTTGCTGACGATATTTGAGCAAGTTTAATTCGATGTTTTTATTTTTTTGACAAGTTCAACTAGTGATTTTTTGACAAGTTCAACTAGTGGTTTTTGGACAAGTTCAATATAAATAAACAAAGAGAAATGTTATTATACTAACAAACTCACTAGGACAAAAAAAGGCTTTTAGAAGCGGCAAAAGTCGCTTCTAAAGATCAAAAAGTCGCTTCTAAAGGTCTGTCGCTTCTAAAGTCGCTTCTAATGTTTTGAAGCGACGAAATTAGAAGCGACTAGTCGCTTCTAATGTTTAAAAAAGCTATAAAAAAAAGCCTACGAAAATATGGTTGTTTGGGGATAAGAAGCGACATTAGAAGCGACTAGTCGCTTCTAATGCCCAAACAGCCAAAAGCAATAATTTTTTTTATTTTTGGTATATTAATTAAAATTGCTACTTAATTAATTAAAATTACTATTAAATATTATTATTAATTGACAAACTTAACTAAAAAATGATTTTAATAGAGCGAAAATATATTAACAAACTTATTAAAAACGATTATCAATACTTATTAAAAACATATTAACAAAATGTATAATCAAAACTAAGAAATTAAAAAACTAAAAAATTAACTCACATATAAACCAACCTCTAACAAAAAACTAAACCAAATCAAATAAACTACAAAAAGTTAAAAACTTACCGGTTTATGTTGCAATCGACGGAGAGATGCGGTGATTTATACGAGACTCCGACGACCTAGAAATTAACAATTTGAAAAATAATTTCAAAACAAAACAAACAAATTACAAAAATAAACAAACAAAACTAACTATTGAAACAGCAATTAAACTAACTAAAACATATTAACAAACAAATTAACGTCGTCAAAATTATCAAACTAAATTCATAATTACGTCAAATGAACAACAATTAAGTTACTAAATTAACAAATTAATTAAGTCAAAACTTCACATAATATCTAAAGTACTATAACATTTGAGATTACTAATTACCAATTACTTATACAGATTAACTAAGTTAGTAACTAATTTTACTAATTCACTTTACATACTTAAATAAATTAATTAATTAAGTCACAACTATAACATATAAAAATTAAATCAAATTAAATACTAAACCTTTAAAACTTACCGATTGCAATGACGGAGAGAGGCCCGGAGGAGAGCTCGCCGGTAGACGACGGGGCGGAGATCGGAGTGCAGCGAGTCCTTGCCGGAGGAGGGCTGAAAATAAAAAAAAAATTAAATATCAAGATCAGGACATACACACAGTTGCAACGACGAAGAAACTTACCCGATGCAGCGAAGAGGAGCAGGCCGGCCGGAGAACCGGAGGCGGAGGTGCAAGCGGAGGCGGAAGCGCATGGGCGGAGCTCGGCGGAAGGCAGGGACGGAGCTCGGCGGAAGGCAGTGGCGAAGCTTGGCGGAAGGCAAGGGCGGAGAGAGGAGGGAGGGACGGGCGGAGAGAGGAAGGAGGGGCCGAGAGAGGAGGGAGGGAGGAGGGACGGCCGAAGAGGGGAGGGAGGGAGGAGGGACGGGCAGAGAGAGGGAGAGGGCAGAGGGGAGGGACGGGCGGCCGGATGGACGGGGAGAGAGGGAGGGAGGGAGGAGAAACGACAGAGTAGGCGGCTGGAGGGTTGGGTGAGGCAAAAATTCGGAGGGGAGGGAGAGAGGAAGATATTTTCGAAGGGGATGAGCAATGGGGGAGGGAGGGGGAGGCTCGGGTGCTTTAAAGCCCTAAAAACATTTAATCGACATTAGAAGCCCTAAAAACAGTACTATAATAAATAACAAAATGTAATAAATAACAAAATGATAGTACATTCATCACACAACTCGACCCAAAAAATAAGTCAATGGCCCATTTATGCCGGAATATCTTCATGATCTCCGTTATTAGTGTGTCGAATGGAGCTCCAACTAGAAGATGCTCGATATATTTGATGGCAAACATTCCACAATCACCGCTGCAATACATAGATGACAAACGTGTCAACATATAACGTATTTCACTACAATTAATTCTTAACATTTACCTTAGACGACATTGATGAACATTGTGGTTAATGAGCCAAGTGAACTCATGAAGCACCGGTTGGTCGGATGAGAGAGGTTGATACATCTTTGGGTGTCGAACATGCCGCTCAACATCATCACTCGTGGCAATGCGAGACTCCAATTCTATACAAATTGTTAAGTTAAGAAATTTCTACTATAATTTAACTTATCGTTATTTTAAGATAGAATTTAACTTGCATGAACGTAGTAAAGTATGTCTCATGCTGCTCCACTTCCGCAATGTTCTTCTGACAGTCCAGAAATGTTATCGTCCACTCCGTCAAGTCTACTTGGAATGTGAACCAGTGCACATTCCTAAAGTTGACGACAAAGAGAATCTCCTTAGCCTCTCTCCACGGTTTGATCCTTTTGTCTCTGAATCCCGTCATCGGCACAATGAAAGACCTCTGATCCCACTCGACTCTCTCAGGCTCCGTACCCAATTCTTTCGCATTCTCGAGGCTCATCTGTTCTTGCTTATACCTCTCAAACACGTTTTGAACCCATACATTGTCCATAATGAAGACATCTTGGTGATAACCACTGAGATCACGTTGTCAGTTCATGAGCATATGAACGATCGTGTCGATATGCTGCAATCCAAAACAAATAATGAATATATAGATAATTTGAACGTTACTAAATAAAATAATTATACCTCATCAGTCATCCATGCCCCTGCGTCAGTGATCGAGGAGAAGAACTTCGGTGATGCGGTACACGTCGATAGTCGAACATTATCCTTGTCGCGACCAAGATACTTCCCCGTCTTAACCCACATCATAAACTCCGCGTATTCCTTTTTGGCAGGCTCCTTCAGTGGATTGAAAGAAGACGATGCTTGAGTGTACTTCAGCTTCGTCGGATCGGTGAAGTCATCCCACCTCTTCGACCGCTGGGGGGTGGGTGAGTTAACGACGTGAGTGGGTCGCCCCTCTTGCACTTAGACGGTTTCTCCTTTGCAGGAGCTTTCATTTTCTCTTCTTGACACTTCGTCTTCTTCTTTGTCGTCGCCTTCTCCTTTGCAGGAGTCTTCTCCTCTGTAGGAGTCTCCTCATCTGCAGGAGAAGGAGCCTTCTCTTCTGTAAGAGCCTTCTCATCTGCAGGAGCCTTCTCCTATGCCTTCATATACTTTTTAAATAGGCCGGCTTGCTTATCCGGGATCTCCGGTGATGGACTCCGACTGCTCACAGGCGTAAACGGCGAAGGAGGCCTACTAGAAGGTGCTGGAGGGGGAGGATGTTGAGCAGTCTCGGCATTCTGCTGCTTCTGCGTATCCGGACCACGGGCTTGCGTGGTAGGAATAGGTCCACCATGCATCCCAGTAACGTCTCGGAATACGTGGTTCAGACGCTCCCATTGACAAATCTGCAAAAAGCGTTAGTTAAGCATATGAAATAAACTACTAAACGAAATAAACGACCTTATTACCTGATCATGGCGTTTACGCTCAATTCAATCTTGAACGCGCTCATATCGCCTGTTAAGTGCGTTCACGCCGCGCCCTATGGTGGCGATGTTCTGGAGGATGAACCCGATCCCTTGGAGAAGGTCTGCCCACATGGCAGCCGTGATGACAATATCATCAGGACGACCTTCAGGACGAGGCGGAGATTGAGGAGGAGGCCGGGTAGCTTGACGACGAGGACAAGCTTGAGATTCTTTCGTCGGAAGAGCTTCCCGAAGAGTATCAGAGATGTGATCCTCGTCATCGTCGTCGTCAACGTCGTGGCAAAGTACGTCTCTTTCTTCTGCGGCAGAACCACCGATGTTAATTTCTTCGTCGATGTTCTTCGGCTCTGCCGCATCCTTTCCTTCGATGTCTATCGGACATTTTTGGGTCAGCTCTTTAAGGGTCTAAAAGAAACCCTTTTCCCCCGGCCGCGGTCGCAGTATTTGAAGGACGCCTAACTGCAAACATAATAACAATGTTAATATTTAATCGTAAAAGAACATTATTAAATAACGATAAAATTTACCGATTTTTTTGCAGGATCTTCTCAACATCCTTGCTAAGAACGACAATGCTTCCTGACCACGAATGCATTCTCGGCATTCGATTTCCAACTCCGTTTCCGAAGGCGTGCCCAATTTCCGGGATAGCCTTATATGCCCAATACTGAAAGGCATGAAGATTTCCAGTCAGGGTGTACTTCCCCTCTTTTTGGACGACGTCCGGCTTCTTCTTCAGCTTGTCATCGAGGCTCTCCCAGTGACGCTTCAAATCCACCGAGAGGGATAGAAACGTCTCCCCCCAGTTCATGTTCCCCCATGGTAGGCTGTAGAAAAAGGGGAGATCTTCGACCCACTGGAAGATCGGTTGCCACTTCGGAGGTATGATTTTGTTTCCCGGTTGTCCGAACAAATAACCGAGAACAAAGACGCACAAACCTAGTTTGTAGACGTCATCCGGAGTTTTGCACACCGTCCAATTGTTGACGAGTATGCTAAATTTGATGTTGGCTGACTCATTCAGATACTCGTCAATGAGTCTACCGGAAGAGCGTGCGTCTTTCTCTTCTTTTGTCGGACCGTCTTTGTAGTCTAGCCCCGAGATTAGGGCATACTCGAGGCGTCCGAACCTCACTCTCTTTCCTCCTAAACCGAATTGGATCTCTCCGGCTTTGATTGACTCAACTTTCCTCTCCAACAGAGAATGGACAAGGAAGGGAGCGAAGTTCAAGTCGGAGGTGATGAAGAATTGCTCGAACACCGTCCCTCGGAGTTGCTCGATCAAATTCATCTCTTCCAAGCGCTGCTTTACATCTTTTAGCACCTGGGATCCACCATACGTGGTTCTTCCCGGAAATGTGTCTTCGACAAGGAATTTCAAGTGATCATACACAAAAAAACATCAAAGAATCAATTTTTTCATAAAAAAGTATCGGAAAATTCAAAAAACTTTCATTCTATCGTTCTCTATCATCGCTTATCGCCTGCATCGTAACCTATCGCACGTCATCATACACTATCGTCCGGATGACAACCTTGTCTAGTTTGAAGCCTATCGTACACCATCGTCCACCCATCGTACTCTATCGTAGGCCATCATAACCCATCGTATTCTATCGCCCGGACGATGGCATTCAAAGTGTTCTTCGTTTCCGGAAAACCTTGAATCTCTAAACTAGCTCAAATCTTCCCAAATCAATCCGTTTTAACATACTTTATAGTCGAAAACACTATCTAACCTACATGCAATAGATTTAAGTAAGAAAAAACAAGAAATCTTACCTTTTTTTTAGATTTTCTCTTTTGAGAGGTTTCTTGAGATTTCGGGTCCTCTCCACCACCGCTTAGGAAGTTATCCGAGCTTGACGACATTGTAGGATGTTGATAACTTTGGTATGATTGTTTAGGGACAGTGGGGGAAAAAGCGTTTCTTTCAGACCCTTGAAGAGCAGCAGACGCGGAAATGTCTATATCTGATAGACATCGAAGGAGAGGATGCGGTAGAGCTTAAGAACATCGACGAAGAAAATAACATCGTCGGTTCTACCGCAGAAGAAAGAGATGTACTCGGCCATGACAATGACGAGTACGATGATGAGGATAACATCTCTGATACTCCTTGGGAAGCTCGTCCGACGAAATAATCTCAAACTCGTCCTCGTCGTACTTCTCCTCGTCATCAAGCTACGCCTCCTCCTCAATCTCCGCCTCGTCCTGAAGGACGTCCCGAGGATGAACCTATTGTCATCACGGCTGGCATGTGGGCAGACCTTCGCCAAGGAATCGGGTACATCCTCCAGAACATCGCCAACATAGGGCGTGGCGTGAACGCACTTAACAGGCGATATGAGCGCGTTCAAGATCGAATTGAGCGTATACGCCATGATCAGGTAATAAGGTCTTTTATTTTGTTTAGTAGTTTATTACATATGCTTAACTAACGCTTTTTGCAGATTAGCCAATGGGAACGTCTGAACCACGTATTCCGAGACGTTACTGGGATGCCTAGTGGACATATTCTTACCACGCAAGCCTGTGGTCCGAATACGCAGAAGCAGCAGAATGTCGAGGCTGCACAACCTCTTCCCCCTCCAGCACCTTCTAGTAGGCCTCCTTCTCCGTTTATGCCTGAGAGCAGTCGGAGTCCATCACCAGAGATCCGGAATAAGCAAGTCGGCTTATTTAAAAGGTATACGAAGGCTCTTGCAGAGGAGAAGACGTCGAAGCGTCAAGACGAGAAAATGAAAGCTCCCGTAGAGGAGAAGGCGTCGAAGCGCAAGAGGGGAGATTCACTCAAGTCTCCAACTCAGCCACCCCAGCGGTTGAAGAAGTGGGATGACTTCACCGATCCGACGAAGCCGAAGTACACTCGAGCATCGTCTTCTTTCAATCCGCTGAAGGAGCCTAGAAAGAAGAATACACGGACTTCATGATGTGGGTTAAGACGGGGAAGTATCTAGGGCCTTACAAGGATAATGTTCGTCTACCAACGTGTACTGCATCACCGAAGTTCTTCTCCTCGATCACCGACGCAGGAGCTTGGATGAATAATGAGGTACAATGTTTTTTATTTTGTAACGTACAAATTATATATATATATATATATATATATATATTCATTATTTATTTTGTATTGCAGCACATCGACGCGATCGTTCATATGCTCATGAACTGACAATGTGATCTCAGTGGTTATCGCCAAGATTTCTGCGTTATGGACAATGTATGGGTTCAAAACGTGTTCGGGAGGTATAAGCAAGAGAAGATGAACCTCGAGAATGCGAAAGAGTTGGTGAAGGAGCCCGAGAGAGTCGAGCGTGATCAGAGGTCTGTCATTGTGCCAATGATGGGATTCAGAGACAAAAAAAATCAAACCGCGGAGGGAGGCTAAGAAGATTTTCTTTATCGTCGACTTCAGGAATGTGCACTGGTTTTCACATTCCAAGTAGTCTTGACGGAGTGGACGATAACGGTTCTTGACTGTTAGAATAACCTCGCGGAAGGCGAGCAGGCGAGCAGCATGAGACATACTTTACGACGTTCATGTAGGTATAATTCTATCTTACAATAACGATAGGTTAAATTCTAGAAGAAACCATGCGGTCTTCCTGGAAAAGTAACTTCGACACCATGACTGATACTAACATGTCGATCGGATATGAATGCCAAATCAGGTATGTCTTCACCAATAACTTCTTTCAACTTCAACAAAAACCACGTCCATGATTGATGACACTCACTGTCGACAACGCCAAAAGAGATTTGATACAAATGTGAATTCGCATCCAATGCAATAGCGACAAGCAATTGTTCCCCGTATTTAGTCTTCAAAAATGATCCATCCAAAGATATGACCGGTCGACAATACTTAAATCCTTTAAGACACGCTCCAATGCCAAAAATAGCATACTTGAATTTTTCACCGTCTCTCACAAAATCAGTAACCGTGCTGGGGGGTTTTTTGCTTCAACATGTACAACCACGAAGGTAATTTCTGATACGACTGTTTAGGTGTACCACGAACGAGCCCAGTAGCTACTTCCTTTGACCTTCACGCCTTCAAATAAGATATGTCCAAACCTCATCTTGTCTTCACTTCTTCCCTAACGTTGTGCACTGAATAATCGGCCATTGAGTTGATCGAATATTTGTCTTTAAACACATGTCCAATAACCCAAGGGGCAGGTCCTCGTTGACCTTTGGGCCGGATTACGCGCGAGCAAGTGTGAGCTTTTTCTGACCACTGTATGACGCTCCGGAGTTTCCACGTACAAGTCTCATCTTTTCAAAGAACGTACCACCTTTTTGTCGAAGATGATTTAACTCAAAACTCGAAATTATTTCTCACGGCGAACAAGTGCACGTGTGTCTTCATTTTCGATTTGTTCTCGAAATGTTTTCCAAGGTACAAATCTTCTGAGCTACCTATTACATTAAACGATAAACGGTTAAGTTCACGATACAAACAAACTTAGAATCTTTAACCACGTAAACAGTTTAGATATATTACCTGTAGATGATTGACTTGGTTTTTCACGATATTCTATCTCTTTAACTACTTGTTTTTGCGTGAATTCGGAATCTTTCCAAGTATAAGTTCCAGAAGATCCTTTACAAGGATTAACTTTAGGATGGTATTCGCCTGAAGGAACTTTGCAGTTCTCAACAAACTCAGCATACTCTTCATCATTTGCAAGCTCTTTGAATTCTTCAGCGTCTTCAACATCATCATGGTCGCCCTGATCTTCGCTTCCTTCAAAATCTTCAAAATCGACGTCAAACGGATCTCTATCACGTCTATACGGTTCAACTTCGCCGGTATGCAAATTGTTCATCGTTTGGTTTCGGATTATTTTGTGAGACTTCAATTGCGAAAGGATGATATTGTCTTCTGCTCTGAATAGGATGAACCTTCACCACTTGTTTTCCTTTTCGCTTCGGATCCACATTGTTAACAATCGGTGACATGATTCGTTTCGGTTCCAAGCTCACGCAAATAGAAAATTTACTCCAATAGTCGTGTTTCATATAATATGAGACATCATCATCGGTTTCCAAGATTGCAGACACCAACACAAAGGTAACTAATGTGTATGGGACTTCAACTTTCAACTGATACGTCATCCCATCGATCTTAGAAATATCGTAAATCATATCGACCAACTCATGATATGTCGTTTCTTTTGTAGCTTCCACCGTATACGTACGAGCAGTACTAACGAAAACTGAAAAACATCACCCATAATTGTCAACAACTATTCAAAGTTGTCAAAAACTATTCAAACATATCAAAATCTTAACAAATTTATGATAACTTGTCAAAAACTAAACAAACTTGTCTAAAACTAGTCAAACATCTAACAAAAACATCAGATGTTATCATAAAACCATCTTAAGTTGTCCAAAAAATAATCTTCACTAGTCAAAAATCAAATTTTTAAAATCCATCGCATGCCTTTGTCTTTCATCGTTCTCTATCGTACTCAGTTGCACGTCATCGTTCGCCATCGTAACTCATCGTATGGTGGTGGACGATGCGTGCGATGGAGTACGATGGAGAACGATGAAGGACGATGGAATTCATGCAGCCTATCATAAACGTTTTCCCAGATTTTTTTACGAACTTTTTCTTTTCGACCCGAAAACGATTCTACCACCAAAAACGACTACAAAAATTATTTAAATACAAGGAGTGAAGTAACATACCCATTATGACGATGACCTTTAGTGATTCCAACGGATTTGGAGAGATTTTTAGTGAATTCGAAGTTTAAAATGAGATTAATATGAGACATAAACCCTATATATGAGCTGGAGGATATTTTTGTCCGATTTTGGGCCTAAGGTCCAGTTTAAGATATTTTTAACAAAATGGGTCTAATCTGAATATATTTAATGTTTTTAGGTCTACAAAATAGAATTTCTCTTTGGAATCGCGCAATTACAATTATAACCCAGTTTCAGGTTTATGGTATCAAATTTTTAATAGCCTGTTTAAATTTATGGGTAGAGAAAGCTTATGACTAAGATAGTCGGGGATTAAATATATTAGTAATAGATTTGATTAAACTTTATTTGATAGGTCAGGTCATATGTAGAAGAAACAGAAAAGGTATGCCGTATCTGTTTCCAATAGTTAAAAGGATGTGAATGAAACTCGAGTGATTAGTAGCATATCAACATAACATACAAAGATGTAAGTAATGGCATTTCCAACATTTAAAGATTTAGCAAGAGTTTATTTAAATTACAAACTATTTTTCATATAGTGCGTTAATTTTGAGATATAAACTAGAAAAGTTTGTGATATAGCAAATGCCGTAGTCATCCAACAACTCAAAATACGGGCTTAATTCATTTGTTGAGTACGAAAAAGATAAATATGACATACTTTCTAAACTAAGATTGTTTAAAAGTACATTTTTAATTTATTTTTTTACTGTGGTTCATCATGAACTTGTTGATTTAATTAAGAGATAAACTTCGATTCATAATCGCACTCAACAAGTAGATATTACTCGTAGAGTAGGTAAATTTACATTACAACCCTGTCACTGAATCTAGTAGTTTACTCTATTCTTAAAACTAAACTACTTAAATCATTCTAAAAAATTTCAGTAAGTCACTTGAGTTAATGACATGTTTTATACCAATGTGACAATTTTTCAGGAATTAGTGACAATTTTGTCTCTAAATAACTGGAAACACCAACAAACATACAACTGATTCTAGTAATTCAGTGATATTTAAGGAGAAATTTTATTTTCTAGATCCAAAAATATTGAAAATATTTAGATTAAATTTATCTTTTTAAAAATATCTAAAACTGTATTTTAGGTTCAAAATCGGACAAAAATACATTTCAACTCATTTATAAGGTTTATTAGAGGTTTCAATTTCACTTTTCACTTAAATCCTCTCTAAATTCGTTGAAATCACTTAAGATCATTGAAATAATGGGTATATTACTTCATTAACTATGTTTAAATAATTTTTATAGTTGTTTTTTGCGTTAGAATCATTTTTCGATCGAAAAAAAAGTTCGTCAAAAATATGAGATTTTTTGTACGATAGTTTATGTTGAAAGTCATCGTACGATATCGTATGATGTCGTATGTCTAATTTTTGACGAATTTTTTTTCTCGATCAAAAAACGGTTCTAACATAAAAAAAACGACTACAAAATTTATTTAAATTGAGTAAATGAAGTAATATACTCATCATTTCAATGATCTTAGGTGATTGTAATGGATTTGGAGATGATTTGAATAAACTGGAAGTTGAAAATAAGATTGAAATCTCTAATAAATCTTATAAATGAGTTTTTTGTTCACTTTTGGGGCTAAATCCAATTTTAGATATTTTTAAAAACATGAGTCTAATCTGAATGTTTTTAATGTTTTTGAGTCTAGAAAATAAAATTTCTCTATTAAAAACATTAAATCCATTGCTTTAGGAACAAGAATAACACTAAGTTCAGACATTCAGTGAGGAATTTTTCACTACATGCGTTCATTAAAACTCTTCAACTTCCTTAGTATATATTGCTAACACAAATCCATCATGCTTTTGTAATGAATGTGCTCACTATATCGTGAGTTACCGCCCCTGTTGATCGCGTACCGTTCCACTCCTTGTAGTTGTCCAACCAAGAGTTCCGTTCCATTAACTAATGGAACGAGACAGGGACTATGTGTAGCGTTAGGCTTAAAAACATTAAAAAAGTTTTAAAAAATTAGATAGAAGGATTTAATGGAATTTTTTTTTACTAAATGACGTGAAATCAATAATCGAGAAGGATCTAATAAAAAAAATTAGCCTAAATGTCTTGAAATAAATAATGAAGAAGATGATTAATTTAAAAATGGACCTCTTAATCCCGACTCCTAAATAGGTGCGACAACGAGGAAAAAGAGCACGACTTACCTCGTTAATAATTTGAAAAATTATCCCGAAAAAGGGCCGGGATATCCCTTAGTTATACGACTAATCATTCAGGTTTACATTTGAAAAATCAACTTCAAAATCGTCAAGAATATCAAAGCACGTGAATGTTTCTTGTGCTCGATTCCGTGTTAAAGCCAATCATTACAACATGTCAATGCTTCAACCATCTCCGGAACCAACCTACATATTTTTTTGTCGATTATGCGTCCCGCACTAATGAAAACCGCTTTCGATGACACGGTTGAAACATGGATGATGAGTACGTCTTAAGCCATAGTTGCGAACACCGAGAACTTCTTTGTGTTTTGTCTCCACCAAACCAATAGATCGATGCCTTCGTCATCCGGTTTGACCCACTCGTTCAGGTCGTACTCTTGTATTTTGGGATGGGATCGTGTGTCGCATGGGCTCGACCTCGGCTGACTTGTCTCAGACTCATGTTGTTAAGGAGATGTGTTGTAAGCAGGATCATTGACGAACACATTTGTGTATTGGTGTCTTCTTGGATATTGCGTATGTGATTGAACTGGCTGCATTTGGTAATGAGATAGGAGTTTCGCTTCGTAAACCTTGAACATATCACAAAAACTTGCACGATCTTGGCAAAATCAAGTGCAACGTAATCTTGATCGACAAAACGATTTCTAATGTACTAAATTTTTTTTTAAACCACCTATATTACATCATACTTTTAGAATGGCTCCAAACTCGTGTAGTAAAAGAACATTCACAGCCCCTCAATATTTTAAAATAATTAGCTTCCAATGCTTCAATATAATCTTGAAAAATAGCGTGTTCTCTATTACTTTCAAAATGGACTGCAATTGCACTCATAGTATGCAGAACAATAAGTTTCGTTGTAGAAGAATGTCAAGAATAGAAAGAAATGATTTAGCCATCTTTATATCATACTCGGTAATAGTGTCCTCACCATGTTCGTTTAATGTAAGCAATAATAACATCGACATAACGTTTGGTTAAAAGTTTGTTAACATTAAAAATGTTAAGTTCCACTTAAATATGTTATCTATATGTCAAGTGCGCTCTTGGAGACCGTTGTGCCCAAGACGTCTTTTAAGCTCATCTACTCTACCAGTTAAACTATTGATCCAACTAATGTAACTCGATTTTGTTGATGGAAGGGTCATAACTAGTAACTCCGGCTTGAACTAAAAGGTTTATGATATGAGTTGCGCATTGTTGATGCACTAAGGGGAAAGCAGAGTGGATCACTAGAAAAAAGAGCCATAAAATCGATATTTATGGAGGGAAAGCAATGTTATTGCACTAAGGCACAAGGTGTTGAAATTTAGTTAACAATTAACCTAATTAATTATGAAACACATCAATATATGGCGAAAATTCATTATTCAAATCTTTTTAAACCACCTATTTTACATTACTTTTTGAATAGCTCCAAACTCGTATAGTAAAAGAACATTCATAGCCCCTCAATATTTTAAAAGAATTAACTTCCAATGCTTCAACATAATCTTGAAAAATAGCGTGTTCTCTATTCTTTTCAAAATGGACTGCAATTGCACTCATAGTATGCAGAACAATAAGTTTCTTTTTAAAAAAATGTCAAGAATAGAAATTAATTATTCAGCCATCTTTATATCATACTCGGCAATAGTGTCCTCACCATGTTCGTTGTTAATATAAGTAACAATAACATCGACATAACGTTTGGTTAAAAGTTTGTTAACATTAAAAATGTTAAGTTCCACCTAAATATGTTATCTATATGTCAAGTGCGCTCTTGGAGACCGTTGTGCCCAAGACGTCTTTTAAGCTCGTCTACTCTACTGGTTAAACTATTGATCCAACTAATGTAAATCAATTTTGTTGATGGAAAGGTCATAACTAGTAGCTCCGGCTTGAATTAAAAGGTTTATGATATGAGTTGTGCATTGTTGATGCACTAACGGGAGAGCGGAGTGGATCACTAGAAAAAAGAGTCATAAAATCGATATTTGTGAGGGGAAAGCAATCTTAATGCACTAAGGCACAAGGTGTTCGAATTTAGTTAACAATTAACCTAATTAATTATGAAACACATCAATATACGGCGGAAATTCGTAATTCAATTTAACATGTTAAAACGTTTTAAAACATATTCAATAACCATGTCATTAAATCTAATCTAGCATGTCAATTAATTTCCAAACATTTTAATAAATTTATTCAAACATGCAAACAATGATCTAAAAATTTTAACAATCCTACAATGATTATTACATTCAGATACAATTCGTTTTTAGAAGACTTATAGTGGCTTCGGATCTGTGAGAATCAGCCCCGGGGTGTGCGTCCAAGTGCACGGCGAAAACTGCTTCCCACGCTCGTCTAGGATGTCACGAAATTCGTCCTCGCTCTGTTGCTCAAAAAAGTGGCCGGCCCTGTGGATCAATTATCACTCAAACAACCACAAGTTGAATCAATGATAATTCTTTAGGAGATTTTATGAGATAAAGAGGGTGGGCTCTTTTATGGGAACAAGGGGAGAATGAATAAAACAAAGGCTTAACAAGAAAATCAAATTTCTCTCTCTTTTCTCTTTGGGAATTTTTGGCCGTGTGATTTTCTCCTTGGGGAGAGAAAATAGTCAGCCAACACAAGGGGGGAGAGAAAATGGACGTGCAAAAATTAGGTCAAGAGAGAAAGAAGAAAGCCTTCCTTTTATTTCTGGGAAAATGAGGTTAAGTTAGGTCAAAAACAATTAATGGCTCATTAATCAAACTTAAACCCAATAATTCATTTAAACAATTTTCCACCTCAGTTATACCCTATAAGTGACCGGCCATATTGTCAAAATTATCTCCCAAATAATTGATTTATTTCTAAATTAATATTTAATTAATTTAGAACATCTCATTTATTTAATGACAAGTCATTAATTATTTTCATACTATTCAATGTAATACGAAACGAGAAAATATTTATTTTAATCTTTTATTTATTTGAATCATCAAATTATATTGTTTTCAATATAATAACATAATATGATTCATTAAATAAATGTAATAATAAATTTTAATTATTTATTTAATTACATAAAAAATAATTTTCTTAGTGTAAATCACAATTTACGTTGAATAAGAAAATCAATTAATTATTGCTCACCAATATCTCTTCCGAGAGTCTATCACTGAGACCTTATGGACCCACATGAAGGAAACTTTAGAATAAAGCTCTAACACAAAAGTTCACAAAGTTTTTCCGACTTTTAATTCTTAAAATTATCGTTTTACCCATGAGTTATTATTTCACCAAGTCCTCTGTTATTTGCGAACGAGAAAAACATAAAGTGAGATGTCTCAACATGTCACAAGTTTTATTCGATGAATATCAGGGTCTGGTTTATTCGCTCGAACATGGTGTGATACTAATGTGTTAGCATTGTTTCAACACAAATTCCATATCTATGAATCACATATTTCAACGAAACAGTATTATGACACCAAGCATCGGGTCAATGAAACTTCACTTATTCATTTCCCATTGACGAATCAAATTTTATAAAGTGTTACAAGAAGATATGTACTCACTTCAGGATTTAGGTAACCCTTGTGTGTGAGTTGGAGTTTTTGAGTGATTAAACGGTTTTATCTTGAACTTCAAAACTTCACATTTCATGTTCAATATCTTCATTAAGATATCAAGAATGAATTACAAAGTCACAACTCTCCATATTACAAGATAACATATCGTTTAATTCATTCTAACAATCATTACTAAGAATCGATTGCCCAATCGATCTTTAGATTGCGAACTATTATTTAAACTAGTCATAAGAAGATATCTTTTCAAGTCTGTACTTAGCACTTCTTTCGTTGATGACAATTTCATAGCGTAGACATTCATGCATAACACAATCTTAAATAAACATGGATATTCAATTTTTATTTAAATTAAAAAAAAACAAATACAAAAATATTTAATATCAAAAATCTCCTTTGTGGGCATAAAAGCCAACAAAACTCAAACTTGACTCAAAGGAGATGCGAATGACCTTTCAGTCCTAATCCTTTTAGGTGTCCCTGGAAGACCTTACTGGTTAAAGGCTTGGTGAAGGGATCAGGAAGGTTGTCCAACATTGAGATTTTCATAACTGTCGCATCCCCTCTTTATGGTTGTTGAGCGCGTGAACGTCGATAAGCCACGGTAGCACCAAGAAGAGAGAAAGAAGCTAGGAGTCGAAAAATCCGGATTCAAAATCATGGACTCGTGGACTGCTTTACACCTCGGACTTAAAAGGTCATAAATGACACATCCGGTATTCGATTAAGCTGAAACCAATTGCATTGAATAGCTAACTTCCGTACGTTTAATTTGGTTCAAGAACCACTAATTTTCAAGGTCCGACAAAAAAGTTATGCCCATTTTTACTGAGCCATAACAACTTCTCCAGAAATTGAAAAACAATTCAAAGGTACGTCGGATCTAGTCGTAATGAGAAAGAGGTTTATTGAAACATTTTATTTATTTGTTTTGATTTCAATTGTGTGTTACATTAACATGTTAAAAATTTACACAAAATAAAACAAACAATATATTACAAAATATTCAATAACTAATTTAAACTAGAAGTGCAAAAAAAGTAATTTAAACAATGTACACAAATTTTCAAACTTGTCAAAAAATTGATTTCGAGTATGCTAAACATAAAATAATTAAAGCAAATTTTGAAAATAATTTTCTTATAATAATTTTAATAACATGTACATGCTTATAGTTTGACCATAGCTCTGATACCATTTGTTGGAATAGGTCTAGGGTAAGAAAAATTATCATTAATCATATTAATGGCGGAATATAAAATTTCTTTACAAGTAAAACAATTTTACTAACCTAGGCAAAGTGCATGAACATGTATAAATTTAAAAGCACTATTTAAAGTGCTTGAGTGCAACCCTTTCTTGTACCTTGATTTGGAGGAGTTTTGAGAAAGGTTTATCTTCTCGTATGGCTCGATTCCTTCAAGCCTAAACGTGAACTCGAGAAACCTAAGGTTTCTATTACATGAGTCGTAGAGGTTTAGAAGGATTTGTGTGTGGTCACAATTAAACACATTAGCTCAAGAACAAGTCTATGAGCTATAGAGCTAACTCAGCCTAAGTCTAATGAGGAGTTAGGTGTCAAAATAAATATATATTTTCTAGAGAGGAGAGAGAGAGGGGGTCGGCCAAAAAGAGAGAGACAAGAGCAAGAGTGCTTATTTTCACATCTCTATGTGAGACTCTATTTATAGGAGAAGGAAAATCAAGAAAGGGTAATAACCCTTTTCAATTGTGCATTCATGACACAATATTTGATTTTCTCTCATCTTCTCCCTTGTACATGGCCGGCCCTCCCTCGCAAGACTGAAGTAAAATTTGTTTCCTCGTCTAGCTTATTTATTTCCTTCTCAAGAAAATGCATTTCCTCTTTTCGGATAATTATCCTTATAATTAAAGGCAAACAATTCTCTCCTCTTGGGTGATTTTGGCCGAACTCTACACTAGGGAAGGGCATCTAGATGTTTCCTTATTTCTTTTAAGACAATTCTTAAAATACCAATTGTAGAATTAATATTTCACAAATAATGAAATTAATTTCATAATGCCTCAAACGTCTTCACGGCTTTAGAAATTAATTTATATTTCCATCAAATGAAAATATACAAACCTTATTTTGACATTCACATCATTTTATTTTCATGTGGACAAAAATACCCTTTAGACATTTTCCGAGAAAACGTCTAGTTCAACACTTTAACTTATTTGACTTAGCTTCTAGTTTAACAATCATACTCTAATGACCTGTAATAGTGACCTTATGGATCCAAATGAACAAAGCTTGAGCTACTATACTCGGACTCAAAAGTTCACAAACCTTTTTCGAGTATTAGCTTAATGTCAACTGACTCCACTAAAGAGTTGACACTGAGAATCTCTCGATTCAAATGAATTTATGTTCTACTCAAATTCAACTTAATTATATTGAGCGGATCCATTGAATGTTATCTATGTTTACCCTTCATGAATATCATCAACTAGATGAGATTTGTGAAATTTCCATTTTACCCTTCTAGTTGTTATTTCCTCAACTCATTTGTTACTTGTGAATAAGTTAGAAACAATGTATGGACGAGGAGCTAACATGTCACATTGTTTCATCCAGATAAAATCGCTACTTAATTTTGGATACCGCGCGGTTCATTTATTCACAATCCAAGTAATAAAGCATTAGGTGATATACAATGCATTTCAGCAATCTTTTACATGAATTCCATATCTATGAGAACTTCACAAAGCTGGTTCATGATATCTTCATAACTTAATATTTCACCAATTAGTCTAGTATAGATCACTTAATGGATCTAAAATTTGACTTTCTCAAATGAGAATATTAAAGCTATGAAATGACATGTCTCATTTCGGGATTTAGGTAATCACGATGTAATTCATACATCATGACTTTGATACAGAAGAGGTTAAATGGTTTGTTCTTACATTGCCTCTAAAGGTGCACTGGTCAATTCAGTATCTTCGGAAGATACACTGGAAGAACTATAGAGTTCCTAACTCTCTATGTCTCGTAACCAGACACCATAGATTCTTCCAACAATCATGAAGAGTTTGTTCACGCAAATCTACATTTGTCTCTTCATATATTGTTAGGTTTGATTAAGGACTATAAGACTATTTAATATCATAAATCTTCAAACAAACGAAAAATGAATGAATGAATGTTTCATTTTTTATAAATTTAATCAGCAATTACAATAAGTACTTTTAAAGATTTATCTTACATCAATATGTAAATAAATAATCTTCTTGTGGGCATCTCTGCCAACAACTATATCTACCGAATGATATTGTGGATTTCATTTATTCCTTTTCTTTTAACAACCAATTTAGGATATCGACTCTCAAAATTTCATAGACATGATTTGAACGTTGAAATTAAAAAAGTTAAAAATCTAAAAAATACTTGAGATTTGATATGTTGAAAAGATTGATCGGTCGAAATAAAGTACTCTACTAATTGACGTTTTAATAGTAAATGGTCAATATAACTTACAATATTTGAAGAAACTCCATATTGGTTTGTGTTGCAGTGTCTGTGATGACTCTACAACCGTGATATTTTCCTGCTTTTTCGCTGTCCATAACCACCTCTTCAAATCACGTCTACACAACGGACCTAGACCTCTTTCATTGTGGTTGTTCTGTTTGTTGGGGTGGTGGTTGTTGTTGCGATTGTTGTTGTAGTTATTGGGGTTGTTGGGGTGGTTGATGTCGTTATTATCGTCGTTGTTGTGTATCTTCTCCTTATTTATGTTGTCAAGGTTGAGAAACGATAACAAAAAGTGAACTTCGAATTTGACTTTGTTGTCGATGTGTTAGTGCCTCCTCTGCTTTGTTTGAATTTTGGGTTTCTATCACCCGGCGTGAATTATCACTGAGGACCACCGATGAAATAACGTGTTTTTGTATATTGATGTAGTCTATGGTTGATCAACAACCGATGTGAATCATCAACGAGGACCGATAGACACGTCTCTCTTCCTAAGAGAGAGAAAAAAAAGAGCATTGTAAGAGAAATAGTAAGAGCGTAAGAAATGTGCAAAAAAAAATGAGGCATAAAATAAAATATAGATATATATTTTAATTACCCTAAATAAAATTGAAACGGTATTAAGTCTTTTTAAGTCAATGAAAAACTCAGACTCCTAATTTGATAAATATTTTAAAATAGTACAAATTTAGAAATGTCTCTCAAAGTACCCCTAATTTGCCCGATTGTAAACTCAAATTTGTTTGGACAAGAAATTTGATGACTTGAAACTCAATCTAACAATAAAAAAGAAGTAGAAATAAGATTTCGTTAGTTTATCTCCCGTTATTTGAAGAAATTGGTTTTTGGTTGACCAGTTTTTTTTCCTTCTAAATATTAACAAAAGTGGTATTTTCGTTAGGATTAATAAAAATTATAAAGAAAAATAAACAACAGATAATATAAGTTTTATATGTTTAATTATGAACGGTTCAGAATTTGTTTACTTAAAATATTTAACTATTCAAACACCTAATGGAAATTAGCGGAAGGCATGTATTCCGATTATGTTTTTCACTTGCAAAATGATATTAAAAGTTATTTTCGATAATGTTAATCACGTAAATAATACTTTATGAGGTATAGAAAAACATTATAAATAAACACGGCTGAAATGACTGGCAACTTCCACCCTTTTCATTTAAATAAGAATCGAATATGCTCGAATACAATTTGGAATATAAAATTAGAAGAACAAACAACATTGCTATCTTAAAATGATATTAACAACAATTATATGCAATGAGGCAAGACAGTGGGATCTCGATTTGTGCCGCTAACTACTTTACTAATAAATTTAAAAGGTTTAGCATTTCAAGATAACCCTTAATCTAATATCTATCATAGGGTAGGTAATCATATCACTAAACAAAATCAGTTTCATAATGAAATGAAACCTACTACCTGGCCCATAGATCATAACTCTTCCTACCATCGAACCAGCGCACTAGTTTCATAATCTTTAGAATATATACATTTTCCCCCTGAATTGTGGCAGCTGTATCATTTTGGTCCACAAACTCTTAAATTTATACTTTCTCAAAAGAATAAAAAAATCTCTTAAATTACTGCCTTATTTTAAAACAAGTTAAAATAAATCAGTAATAAAAAGGGGATTGGACAATTCTAAGACCCAATAACCTCCCTATTCCGGAAATGTTCATAATTTTCCTAAAAAACAAATATAGGAGTGGTCCAAGGAGAGAGGTTTTTTTTCAAAGGAAAGAGAGTAGTGTAAAGTCTTTTTTACCCTTTAGGCAAAAAAAATCATAAAAACCTGCTACACACCTAGGTTCCAGGTAAGGGGTTTTGCAATCCCCATTTCTAGTATAGGGGCGCAGTCCGATCGGCGTTACGAAGGTGGTCGGCGTCGGAGGTCGGCATCGGAGGTCGGAATTGTTTGGCGGTAGTTCTTGTGTATTGAAATCGGTGATCTGATTCGAAGGTTTAGGTAAGTTCGGAAGTTCTCGGAAGTCGGGATCTGCTGTGGTTTCGTATCGGAGATCGGCGGCGCGGTGAAGGTATTGTGCTATAGTTGTCGCCGCCATGGATTAACTCTGTATTTTAAAACCGGATTAAAAAAAATGGGTATGGGTCGAGATTAATTTGAAGTCCATTTTCATTTTCAAGTAGATCGACAGCGGCCGTCGGAGGTGGTGTCTGAGGTGGTCGTCGCTTAGGTGTCCGCCGTGTACCAGGTATGTCCTATTTCTTTTATTTTAAACTGTGCTCTGTTTTTCTATTTTTTCCGACGAAGGCTTAAATTGTGCTCTGTTTTTTATGTTTTCCGACGACGGCTTGTTCTTGTGGCATTCGCGGGAGTCATTGATTTGATTATGTTCAATTAATTCGGGCGGCGTGAACCTCGTTTTGTGTAGGTGAAGGTTTTCCGACCAACGTCATTGACGACGTGTATGCGTTAGCTGCGGGTTTCAATTATTTCCGACGAAAAAAATAACAGCAAAAATTATCGTCTTTGTAATTAAGGTACGAAAGATTTGCAACTTTTGAGATCTGGGTGGTGTACGTAAGTAAGTAATACAGCTGTTATGAAATTCGTAGTTATGAAAGGCGATATTTTCACGTACGTCAAGCACAGCGGCGAATGGCTTCGGGATGATTATTACGAGGCCGGTGGTTCGTTCGCAGCCCTCATACCACCGAGCACCACATTTGAAGGTTTACAGAAATTGTTGTTCACGTGCTCGGGGGGAAAATTACATGAGAACACCCATAAGGTATTGAGCGTTAAGTACGAGACAGAGGGATTGGTAAAACCTGTGACAATTGACTCAGATATTAGTTTGGCTTGTTATTTGCATATTCGTAAAGAAAAGAATGACACATCTAAAATGTCCCTGGTGTTGGAAGTCGAGTCATTGAATATGTCGTCTACGCATGTCGGTTCTAATCCAAACCCGATAGAAATTAAGCGTGAACCGAGAACTCCTCCAGCCCATGGCGAACATAGCGCTTCTCATGGGGCCGGAGAACATAGCAGCCCGACTGTAGGAGTTGCAGAGGGTGCAGAAAGGGCGTCACCAGCTTCCGACGAAGACGGTGGTGAACACAGCAGTGGTCCATCCGCAAAGTCTGGGACACCCAACAAATCAACCGATTCTACAGTGCTTGACGTGATGGACATACACTCCCCGCTAAGGGTACGACACAGAGGATTGTACGCGAACAAAGCTGCGTTGCAAAAACATTTGTCGATGTATGCAATAAAAAACCATTTTAGTTTCAAGGTTAGGACGTCTACCACATTATTTTACCATGTGGTCTGCCGTGACGAAAGTTGTTCGTGGAGCGTCCGTGCAGTCCAGTTGAAGCAAACTCGTATATTTCAGATTCGGGGGTAAGGTTTTACCAGCAACTATGTGTTTAGTTACGTGTAGTTACAATTAATTACCATCTATATGTGTTTAGTTACATTCAAATCCAAGTATTAAGTTATCTAATATGTGTTTAGTTACAAGTAGTTACGTTGAGATCCAATCATAATTATAAAATATATTCGTAGTTACATTCAGATCCGAGTAGTTACATTCTAATATATGTTTAGTTACATTCATTTCCAATTAGTTACCAGTAAGTATATGTTTAGTTACGTGTAGTTACCTGTAGTTACCAGTAAGTATATGTTTAGTTACATTCATTTCCAATTAGTTACCAGTAGTTACTATAAAGTATGTGTTTAGTTACGTGTTGTTACCAGTAGTTACTATAAAGTATGTGTTTAGTTACGTGTTGTTACCAGTAGTTACTATAAAGTATGTGTTTAGTTACGTGTTGTTACCAGTAGTTACTATAAAGTATGTGTTTAGTTACGTCTAATTACAATTAGTTACATTAAAATGAAATTAGTTACGATCAGCTACTTCTTCTCTATAGTTACATTAAAATCCTCACTAATTGTGATGTTGTAGGTTTCGGCCCGAACATACTTGTGGATCAAATTTCAGGCAAGGACACCATCCTCAGGCGACCATGAAGTTGGTCGGGGAGGTCGTGAAACCTAGGCTTATTGATCCTTCGTTATCACCTTGTAAGGCGAGAGACATCATGGCTCACATGGAACAAGATTATGGGGTTCAAATGAGTTACAAAAAAGCTTGGAGAGCTAGAGAGAAAGCATTAGAGTCGTTATATGGAACCGAAGACGGGTCATTTTCCCAATTGCCGGCGTTGAAATATATGATGGAGACGGCAAATCCAGGTTCTACTTTCGACCTACAGACCACCCCCCGCTCAAACTATTTTAAATATTTTTTTATGTCCCTGAGCGCTTGGAAAAGGGGATGGAAGTATGTTCGTCCCGTTGTTATCATAGATGGGACTTTTCTGACGAACTACTACAAAGGCACACTTTTTATCGTTTGTGGCATGGATGCAAACGAACAGATTTATCCACTTGCGTTTGGGGTCGGGGATTCAGAGTGTACGGACTCCTGGGTTTACTTTCTGACGCAGTTAAAAAAGGCAATCGGCGAGAGACAGCATCAGGTGATTGTGTCGGATAGGAATAAAGGAATTCTGAATGCAGTTGCACAAGTTTTTACAAAATGTGACCACGGGTATTGCATGTACCACTTGTTAAAAAACGTTCGTAATAAATTCAAGGGGTTGACGAAAGAAGCGTCATGGAAATTTGCCAGCGCTGCGAAGGCCTACACACCCGCCGAGTGGGAGAAGTTTATGTCTATGCTCGACGATGAGGATCCTGGTATCCGAACGTATCTCTCCGACGAGGTAGGTAACGATAAATGGGCTCGGGCGTACTGTAACGGGAAAAGGTACTCCATTATGACTTCGAATAATGCAGAGTCATTGAACTCAGTACTCGTAAGAACTCGGGAGTTTCCTATTTCAAAAATATTCGATTTCTTGAGGGAGAGGATGACGAAATGGTTTTATGAACGAAGAGAGAAAGCTTCTAAAACCAATACTATATTGGCGGTCTCACCAAACGCACGACTTCTGGACTACATTTTCGACGCAGGTGCTATGAAGGTACATTCTTAACTAAGTTTAGTTACATACAATCCAAAATAGTTACATACAGTTCCAATTAGTTACGTATAGTTCTAATTAGTTACATTATACACTGAGTTTAGTTACATAGAATCCAAAATAGTTACATGCAAAACTCGGTTTAGTTACGTGTAGTTCCAATTAGTTACATCATAAACTGAGTTTATTTACATACAATCCAAAATAGTTACATACAGTTCCAATTAGTTACGTATAGTTCCAATTAGTTACATTATACACTGAGTTTAGTTACATAGAATCCAAAATAGTTACATGCAAAACTCGGTTTAGTTACGTGTAGTTCCAATTAGTTACATCATAAACTGAGTTTAGTTACATACAATCCAAAATAGTTACATGCAAAACTCTGTTTAGTTACGTATAGTTCCTATTAGTTACATTATAAACTGAGTTTAGTTACATACAATCCAAAATAGTTACAATCGATATTGTTCTTAGTTACCTTTATTGTTCTTAGTAACTTTCAGATCTGTTGTTTACATTAGTAATCTGTTTTGAGTAGGTGCGACCGGCTTCTGTCTGCGAGTTTGAAGTAGTTGACAGTACTGGACATTCATGGGCTGTGAATTTAGCCACAAAGACATGCACGTGTCGTGTATTTCAAACTGACAACTTCATATGCTCCCACGCAATTGCATGTTGCCGTTTCCGAAATTATGGTGTTGAGTCATATTGTTCTGCTTATTACACTACCGAGTATTGGAAGTCTTGTTATACAGGAGTTATTCATCCATATGGAGATGCCCAATCTTGGAGTATTCCCGACGACATAAAGAATATAACTGTAAAACCACCTAAGATGATGAGACGACCGCCTGGCAGACCGAAGAAGAGAAGATTCCCGTCGCAAGGGGAGGAGTATAGTGGAAGTGGTCGAAAGTGTTCTCGTTGTAAACGTGGAGGACACAATAGAGTAACTTGTAAGATGCCAATTTAGTTTCAAAATGTTGGATTATGGTGGGTTTGTGTGTTTAATAATTTTAAATCAAAGTTTAGTGACACATTATTCAATTTTAGTAACAAATTATTCAATTTTAGTTACGCATTATTCAAGTTTAGTTACCAGTTCTACATTTTAGTTACACATTATTCCATATTAGTTACACAATTTAGTTCCACAGTATTCCATATTAGTTACACAATTTAGTTACACAATTTAGTTACACAGTATTCCATATTAGTTACACACTCCTGCACTTTAGTTACACAGAGTTCCCCTTTACTTACACACTATTCCAGTGTAGGTATCATGAATTCCACTTTAGTCATACATTATTCCATTTAGTTACACAGTACCCAATTTTAGTTACGTAAACGTTCATTGTAGTTAAATGAGGTAACGATTGAAGTTACAATTTACTACATTATCATTTAATGACATTAAATACAGCAGGAAGTAGTTGGCCAACCACATTAATGATATTAAAACTACATTTATGACATTAAAAGTCGGGGTTCACCAACCACATAAATGATATTAAAACTGCCGCCATTAATGTTGTTGTTGGTGCAACCACCTTATTTCTTCATTCTAGGATTCCGACCACCTTATTTCTTCATATCTTCCGGTAATGGTTGTTTTGGAGGCGCCATTTCAAGCAGGTGACCCTGATTCTTCAAAAATTCGACGTAGTTATCTCCAAATATTTCTTCCAACACAGATGGAGCTACCAATATTGGACTACGGTCTTGGGGTCCCGAATTATTCTCGACGTACTCTTTGATTTCTTCTTCATTGTGGTCGGCGGCGAACTTCTTCATAAACTTATCGGTAGTTGACGAAGACGACTCATCAAGAATAATATAAATTGGATTTTTCGGATATGTAGTACGTGCGTTGGTTGAGGGTGTTTGCTTGTCTCCCATTGTTTGATGTTTGGTTTTGGTTTGTTTTAGAGGGAGTATGGAGTTCTTATATAGGGCCAGAATAATAAAGACTTACACATAGGTACACGCTTGTACATTTAAGTTTAACATAATATTAACCTTTAGTCACTTAGTTACATACAAATAGTTACATACAGTTCCAATTAGTTACATATAGTTCCATTTAGTTACATGATACACTGAGTTTAGTTACATAGACCCAAAAATAGTTACATGCAAAACTCGATTTAGTTACATATAGTTCCATTTAGTTACATTATAAACTGAGTTTAGTTACATACAATCCAAAATCGTTACATACAGAACTCGATTTAGTTACGTATAGTTCCAAGTAGTTATACACTGAGTTTAGTTACATAGAATCCAAAATTGTTACATGCACAACTCGATTTAGTTACTTATAGTTCCAATTAGTTACAGTATAAACTGAGTTTAGTTACGTAGAACCAAAAATAGTTACATGCAGGACTCGATTTAGTTATATGTAGTTCCTTATAGTTGCATTATAAACTGACTTTAGTTACATACAATCCAAAATAGTTACATGCAAAACTCGATTTAGTTACATATAGTTCCAATTAGTTACATTATAAACTGAGTTTAGTTACATAGAACCAAAAATAGTTACATGCAGAACTCGATTTAGTTACAAATAGTTCCATTTAGTTACATTATAAACTGAGTTTAGTTACATACAATCCAAAATAGTTACATGCAGAACTCGATTTAGTTACATATAGTTCCAATTAGTTACATTATAATCTGTGTTTAGTTACATACAATCCAAAATAGTTACATGCAGAACTCGATTTAGTTACATATAGTTCCAATTAGTTACATTATAATCTGTGTTTAGTTACATACAATCCAAAATAGTTACATGCAAAACTCGATTTAGTTACATAAAGTTCCAATTAGTTACATTATAACCTGAGTTTAGTTACATACAATCCAAAATAGGTACCCCTTTTAGATACACAGTATTCCACTTTACATACATTTAAGTTAAGTTACACACACGTGTAATTGGTCCCAAAATAGTTACAACATCTCTCTCTGCCTCACTTAATACATGTATAAACCAGTTTACGGCAGTTCGTTCCAAAAATACCAAAACTCCAACTTGTATGTCATATACCTAAACTGTAACAGCTTCAGTCCTCATTATCTGAGAAAGGGCATGCGTTCATGCTCTTGATGACCCCGTGTTTGAATAGTTCGACACACAGTTTTTTACGGTACAGTGGCATGTCGGAAGCTTTCAACATTCTCAGAGGCTCGGAGTGCGCTAGAAACTCGGCGGCTTTGATCGTAAACATTCCGCAGTCCCCCCTGTGAAATAATATATTAGATAACATATGGTATATATGGTATATATGGTTCATTCGTGTAGGAGTTATTACCCGTTGGTCTGACGCGGCATATATGGCTCATACGTGATGGAGTAAGGAGTAGGAGACGCATATGTATTTCCACTGACTTCCCACACTCGTTTGAACAGGATTGCCGGTATCAAGTCAGCCATCCTTACGATCTCGCTATACGTCTGGTCCGGCGAATACAAGGAATCGTACACGTTAATGTGATTTTCTAGTATGCATACCCGTGCAAGTACCCAATGATTACCCGTCACATGGACAGGTACGTATATGTAGCCTGCCCTGACCCATGGCATTTCCGCTCGATTTTTCGGTCTCTCGGCCAAGATGGCTTCGACCAATGAACTACGTCGGAACCAGTCATACTCCGTTTTGTTCTTCTTCCACTCGGCGTGGGTCCTGTTAACCAGCTGACAAAAATGAGTGTCGGCTGTCGTGTACATATTTCCGGTGGTAGGTTGCAACTTCCGGAGGTAGTAGAAGGCGACATTAATATGTTGGTTATAACATGTAGGTAGTAATTAGTGTCGTTAAAAAACATAAGTATATGAACGTCACAAAAACAAAAAAGCTATGTAACTAGTGATAACTGCATGTAACTAAAACTACCATGGGCACGTAACTAAACGTAACTAACTCTAACATTTAGAGTAACTACAAGTATCTGATGGTAACTAATAAATAAATGATATGTAACTAATGATAACTACACGTAACTAAACGTAACTAAGTCTACAAATTATATGTAACTACAAGTATCTGAAGGTAACAATTAAATAAAAGCTATGTAACTAGTGATAACTGCATGTAACTAAAACTGCCATGGGCACGTAACTAAACGTAACTAACTCTAACAATTAGAGTAACTACAAGTATCTGATGGTAACTAATAAATAAATGCTATGTAACTAATGATAACTAAACGTAACTAAGTCTACAAATTATATGTAACTACAAGTATCTGAAGGTAACAAATAAATAAACGCTATGTAACTAGTGATAACTGCATGTAACTAAAACATTCATGGGCACGTAACTAGTGATAACTGCATGTAACTAAAACATTCATGGGCATGTAACTAAGCGTAATTAACTCTAAAAATAAGAGTAATTACAAGTATCCGAATGTAACAAATCTAAAGTCGTAACTGAATGTAACAACAAGTTTCATTTAGAACTGGAAAAACAAAATTAAACTTTAAACTACATGGAATCCAATTTTGAGTTCAAAACAACTTCGACTTACAACATCCAAACATCAGATACTCTAACAACTTACCGATCCACAGAGCCAGTACCCCAAGTTCCATATTTTATTGAACCAGGTTTTGTGCTCAATAATCTCTACTCGGTAATCAAATGGACGTGACTGTAGCAGTTCCTCATCGGGAGTATACACCCTGTCGGCGTCACAGACCCTGTACAGAGTACGTATTCGTTACATTCATTAACAAATGATTGTATATTAATCCAAAACTGACCTCGAAATTCCAAGCACAAGCCAGTTTTGCATCAATCTGATATCTTTAGTACTAGCGCCCCTGAATGGGTCCTCCAAAGGATGCTTCGTAGGTTTGGGATGACCTCTTGTGAAGGTGTCGAAGATTTCAGGCTGGCTACTTGGTGTAAATATAATAGCCCGACGGCGGACACGTTTTGGTCGTTGAGGTGAATCTTCGATGGTGATTAACTTCTGTGAACTATTGTCGTCGGAACTGTCCTCCTCGGTCCCGGGACCAAAACACTCCACTCCGCCATACTTGTATGCCTCTCCAGAACGAAGGGACTTCAACGTGCCTGATATGAAATCTGGACTTCGATCTCCTCCCCCTACGTTAACCACTTCCTCTTCGTTGTTCTCCTCTCCGTTGTTCTCTTTTTCATTGTTCTCCTTTTTTTGTTCCTCCTCTATCTTCTCTTGCTTCTTATCGTCCTCTTTCTTCTCCTCCTCTTTCTTATCGTCCTCTTTCTTCTCCTCCTCTTTCTTCTCCTCCTCTTTTTTATTGTCATCTTTCTTCTCCTCCTCTTTTTTTTTCATCTTTCTTCTCCTCCTCTTTTTTGTTGTCATCTTTCTTCTCCTCTTCTTTTTTATCGTCCTCTTTTTTCTCCTCTTCTTTTTTGTCCTCCTCTTCCTCATCATCGTCGTCGTCCTCGTCCTCATCGTCATCTTCATCTTCATCTTCATCTTCATCATCATCATCATCATCGTCCTTCTTCTTCTTTTCCTCGGTCTTCTTCTTCACCTCTTCTTCACTACTCTCGTCATCATCACTACTTTCCTCATCGCTTGAATCCGAAATTGATGCTTCAGCTTTCTTCGGATTGGGGGGAATGACTTGTGCCAATAAAGTCTTTTCCGCCTCTTCTTCCCGAAGCTTCTCCTTCGCAGCTTTCTTGACCATTAAAGTATTCATGGTCTCTAGAACGTGAGCCAGGTCCTCCGACATTTTCTTCATCTCACTAGTTAGAGAGGTGAAGTCTGACCGTAGTCCTTGGAACTCCGTCTCCAACTTGCTTAACCGACCCTACAAATTAGTTACACGTACTCCTAATTAGGTACATTCATAACTTTGTTTAGTTACCAAAAATCCAAACTAGTTACATACACATATGGATTAGTTACCTACCATACCAATTAGTTACATAAGAACAGACTTTAGTCACCTTAATCGTAATTATTTACAAACTCAACTCGATTTAGTTACCTGTTATCCTAATTAGTTACATACGCAACTGGATTTAGTTACATACTATCCTAACTAGTTACATACAAAATTGGATTAGTTACCTGTTATCTTAATTAGTTACATACGCAACTGGATTTAGTTACATACAATCCTAACTAGTTACATACAAAATTGGATTAGTTACCTGTTATCCTAATTAGTTACATACGCAACTGGATTTAGTTACATACAATCCTAACTAGTTACATACAAAATTGGATTAGTTACCTGTTATCCTAATTAATTACATACGCAACTGGATTTAGTTACATACAATCCTAACTAGTTACATACAAAATTGGATTAGTTACCTAAAATCCTAATTAGTTACATACTCAACTGAGTTTAGTTACCTGTTATTCTAATTAGTTACATACGCAAATGAGTTTAGTTACCTTTAATCCGGATTAGTTACAAACTCAACTGGGTGTAGTTACTTTTACTCCAGATTAGTTACATTCGAAAAGGTTTTTACCTCGACTATTAGGGGCGACGTTGAGGACGAAGCACCGACACAGACTGTCGGGGGAGTACCATCACCTTTCTGTACCTGCGACGGGATGATCTGCAAGTCTTCTTCCGGCCATGTACTTCCCATTGCCTTAAACTCCGCCTATAACAAATAATTAAAAACTTTTTACATCGTGACATTTAAAACAATTTGCACAAATTGAGGAAGTTACTTACATCATCCAACTTCATGGCATGCATGATGTTGTCCTTCACTTTAGCTGAGGCTGACCACCGAAGCATCAGCGGGGTTGCAGTGGGCTGAAGAATGTCGCATAAACCCAATAGCGACAACTTCGGTATGCATTCATACGCCCAAATTTGCAACGGCAATAAGAATCCTTCTACATGAACCTTCTTCGTCTTTTCAGGATCGCAAGGGAGCTGGGCTTTCTGAATGAAGGACAGGACGCTCGCCATAAAGTGGTCCCAAACCACATTCCCCCACGGAAATCCGTTGAATTCACACGGGTTGTCAACCTTCTTGATAAAGGACTTGTTCTTTATGGCGACGGTACGTTGGCCTGGTAGTAGGACGTTGTACAGAAAATGAATCAACAGAAACCGAACGCGTTTCTCGTCGTCCGTCCACTGTTGACTATCATTTACAAGGGCGGCTATGTTCGCTCTGGTGGCAAGGACACCGCCCTTGAAAGTGTCCATGTATAATCCCCCCGGGATTTCCTTGTCGAAGGCGTTGGAATGAGTCAGCTTGAACCCCTCCTCAACATGCAGTCCAGTTATGTCACTGAAATGCTTTCTCGTGAACTCTCGTGGGTGTCCACCCACGTCAATCAGCAACCTAGAGTTTGATTTCTCAACTCCTTCCAAATATCCTGTCCTTAACATCAGGGTGCTAAGGATCTTCGACGACCTCGTGATCGACGGCATGTCCAAAAATTGACCGAAGCAGGACTCCCTGAACAAGTCCGCTTGGGTCTTCGACATGCCGGCTTCGTCCTTGAACGACATGACGTTGCCATGGAAGTTGAAGTTGAATTGTCCAGCTGTTTCGTCGGGGACATACCTCTTCCAACCCTGTAACCAAAAAAAAATCAGTGTTTTCTCTCTAACTAATAACATTTAGTCTGTAACTCACATCAACAACTATTCCATAAACCTCCAACTAAATTCAAATGTGTGTAACTAAATGTAACAATAACACTTAAACCTGTAACTATTGCAAATTAGTTTATCTTAGTTACAATACCTAAATTGCAATGGTGTGTAACTAAACATCAAAATAACACTTAAATATGTAACTATTGCATATTACTTAATTTTAGTTACAACAACTACATTGCAATGGTGTGTAACTAAACGTCCAAATACCTCTTCAACCTGTAACTAATTCCAATTAGTTTATCTTCATACACTAACAACTTCTTAAAATACATTCTCTAAATGTAAAATGAATCAACCTGTAACTTACAAATATTATATTCAATTTCGATCATTACAGTAACTACATACAATTTCACTCACCGACGTTCCTGACCCTCGGCGTGTCCCATCTTCTACGGTGGACTTGGATTTTTTGGGGGCTGGGAGTTTGGGTGTAGACCCACTTCGTTTTTGTGCCTTATTGGGGCTTCCAGATCCACTACCTCTCTTTTTGGGTGAAGCAATGCGTACACTACGCCGTGGAGGGGATTCATCGACAAAATCAGATGTTATGGTTCTCTTGCCGCTTGCATTCGACTTCGCCTTAGACCGAGAACTCATTTTTTTTAATCACTGTAATGTAGCGTAAATCAATCAAAACTCTAAACCCCAAAAACTGTAATTACGTGAGAGAATAGTAACAACTTTCATAAAATGGGTTTGTTGTGTTGAACACATTAAGGCATTTTATCAATGCCTGATAGACGCGCCGGTCGGAGAACGTCGCCGGGGTTAGGAATTTAACAAACCTCAACCGTCTGTAAATCCGAAATAAAACACATGCATTCAAAGTAATACCTGAAATGTTATACTCGGCGACGGGAGGCGACGAATAGTGTGATGCGAGATAAGTTTAGGTTACAAACTTGCCTCACACGAACGCGCGTCGGTTGGAAACAAAGGTCGTGACGATCGGCGACTGGGTGTTTCGGTTTAGGGCTTTTGAGCGGCGGCGACGATGAGCGGTGGCGACGATGAGCGGCGGCGACGATCGGCAGAGGGAGAGAAGGATTCAGGGTCGGTAGGGTCGGTAGCTGAGAGGTTTTTGAAACGTTGGAAACTGTAAAAATGGGTTTGAAGTTGAAGGAGGGAGATGAGGGTATATCTGACTTTACACTACCCACTTTCAAGTGGGTACTCTTATTTCTGTCTTTTAGGAGAAATATGTACATTTTTGGAATAGTGAGGGTACTGAGTCCTATTTTGGGCAAATCCTATAATAAAAACTAATTTGAGATAAATCTCTCTCTCTCTCTCTCTCTCTCTCTCTCTCTCTCTCTCTCTCTCTCTCTCTCTCTCTCTCTCTCTCTCTCTCTCTCTCTCTCTCTCTAAGACTGGTTTTCACTTGCATTCACTTACAATATAACCAATTTATTTCTCAAGAAAAGAATATATATATATATAAATATGCATATATAGCAAATTTAAATAAGGGATAAGTAATATAACAGAGAAACTTATTAATTATTATATATTCAACGTTTGAAAAGAATTAGTTAATAGCAATTAACCAAAATAAATCGGTATATATTAAATAGTTTATCTTATAAGTATTGAAAATTGAAAACTGCTACAATAACTGTTTATTTATAACAAATTAATATCCAAAAAAACAAAAGTTATATTTTCTAAATAAACGGAATATAGAAAAAAAATGATACAAAAAAATATCTAACAAGTGACAGGACATCAAATATGGTTATACACTAAATAAATAAATAAATTGTGCTAAATTATAATTTCAATATTTTTTTGGTTAATTGGAGCAATTTTTGTTTAAATAATAATAACAAGATAGAAGCTTTTCTGATTAAAATAAAAAATACCATAAAATAAGCTTATTAAAAATATTCTATCTTGATGAACTAGAGCTCCCAATATGCTAAGTTATCTGCGAAACTTCCATTTCATTGCCTTAATGATTACAAACAACATACAGAAGAAAAATGAAATGGAATATTTGGTCCGATTCCGGCGGAGATTTTCCCTCTAGAGGTGGCTCTAGCTCCTCAACGCGTTCGACGGCATAGGTCTCGCGTGCTATGAAACATTCTAATTTTTCTTAAAAATCCATCATGTGCTGAACACGTGCATAGTTAACATTGACGAAGAAGTTCATGAGAGGATTTCAAAGATGCAAGACCAAAAAAGTAAATCTAAAACTTCATGATTTATTCTAATATTTTTTTATAAATAAACCCCGAATCCATAAAATTGTGATTAAACATTCTATATATAATATACCCAGCCACCTTCCTTCGTTTCCCCAACATCTTTTTAGTAATAAAAATTACGTCTCTTTCTTGAGGCACTGGAAAAAAATGGAATGGGCTACATCAAGCACTAAAGAGTCCGATCGTAGTCCTACTCCTGACAATCATAATAACGAAGATGATGATATAGCGATCATTGTTTCTCAGCTTCCTAAAGTTCGAAGCAGGTATCAAAGTGGTCTGTCACTGTATCAAGGCTTCTGGTACCAAACCTTTTTCATCCCCGCCATCATTAGGTTTCAGAGAAGCTTCCGAGCCGACGACCAAGACATTATCTTAGCGTCGAAGCCCAAATTGGGTACCACGTGGCTCAAGGCCCTCTTGTTCTCGGTGGTCAACCGGGGCAAGTACACGGTCACCGACACTCCTTTGCTCTCCTCCAACCCTCACAAGCTCGTTCCTTGCATGGAGGTCAACGGTCCAGCGGACGTGAGCCACGTGGCGAGCCCGAGGCTGTTGGCGACGCACCTACCTTACGAGGCGTTGCCGGAGACGATCAGGAGCTCGGAATGTCGGGTCGTGTACGTGTGTCGGAACCCTCTCGACACCATCGTCTCGTACTGGCACTTCGTCCTCGGACAAGACGACTCGCGAATGGACGCCACGTGGACCCTTCAGGACTACGTCGACGGGTTCTGCCGAGGAGAGGACACGTACGGTCCCTTCTGGGACCACGTGCTGGGGTTTTGGAGGGCGAGTTTGGAGAGACCGGAGAAGGTCTTGTTTCTCAGGTACGAGGACATGAGAGAGGACACCGAGGAAGTCGTGAAGAGGCTTGCGGAGTTCATGGGGTTTCCTTTCTCCGAAGAGGAAGAGAGAGAAGGAGTCGTTCGACAGATCTGCGAGCTTTGTAGCTTGAGGAGTTTGAAAGATATTCAAGCCAAGAACAAGCCTGAAGATTGCGTCCCCAACCTAAAGAACGAGACTTTTTTCAGAAACGGTGACATCGGTGATTGGGTCAACGATCTTAGTCCTCAGTCAGCGGAGCGAGTGAAAAGGGTGATCCAAGAGAAACTCCAAGGCTCTGGTTTGGTGTTTAAAACATCGTAAACTGTGGTTTGTTATGTTATGATATGTACGCACGCCTTTGGTGTTTGGAATTGTCTTTCTTTTTTCGAAATTATCTTCGTTCGTGTGTTAAATAAAAATTTGTTTGTGTGATGATTTTTTATTTTCCAATTCAATTTGCAGCTAGCGGATTGGAATTTGCATTATTTTAGGCTGTGTGAACATTTAGGGAATGCTATCAGGTACGATTGAATAAAACTCGACATTCCACTTATGCACAGACCAATTGAGCTGTAAATTAGTTTAAAGCCTACAACAGCATGTCATTTTTTCAGGCACAAAACGAAGACATCTGTCGGCAGAAAACGACAAAACGACACACGTGGCTGACGAATCACTGAAACGGCAAATGTCGTCCACATTCTAAACCTTACTTTGAAATTGTCTTTCTTTTGTTCGAAATTATAATACAACCAGCCGCTTTGTTTATATACTTACTAAAGGGAAAGGGAGGAAAAAAAAAGTTATCTTCCGTGACTGATATATATCAACAACAAAGAGGATCAAGGTCATGACATCATAATCATGGTGATGATATATATGAATATCTCGGCGTTGTTTTCAGTCATTTTATTTTCCATTAGTTCTTGTTTTCTATTCTATTTCAAGTCGTTGCTGTTTGTAATTTGCAAATAGATAACATGTCTCTCAAATTAAATTGTAAATAGCAAAGACCAAACTATTGACCAATTTTTAGACATTCTCCACTTCATTTTATTTTGCTTCATTTTCATAGTTCATCGATATCTTTACCATGTAACTAAAAACACTTGAATCGTAAATTTAAATAACCAGTAAAACAAAAATCCCTTACGCCTATCTAATTGAGATTCTCCCGTGATCGGAATTTTCAGTTTGTTTCGGTTTCATGCACCTTTCCATCTAGAATCGGAAGTACGGAGATTAACTTTCTCTTTTGGTTCCTCAATGTCGATTTTCGTATGAGCCAACGACCCATCAAATCGTTTCTGCTTTTCGGAAAATCTAAGTCTCAAGAGTAACGAATTAAGTGTCACTCCGACGGAGCTCAGACCCATTAGAGCTCCGGCGATTGATGGAGTAAGCATCGTCCCGGTAACCGGCAGCAACATTCCCGCAGCAATCGGAATCCCAACCTAAATGAACAATGTAAGACATCAAATAGATTAATATACTACAAGAGCACTAAGCAAAGTAAGTTACAATAGTAATATAAGCTTCGTCAAGTACACTTACGATATTGTATCCAAAAGCCCACCAGAGATTTTGCTTCACCGTCCTCATGGTTAGCCTGCTTAGCTCCAAAGCGTCGAGTAGCTGCGTTTTTTTTTTTTTATAAATTCATGAAATTATATAAATTTATGATTCTCAATCAATAATTTATTTTCTTCTGAATATACAAGTAAACCACAATATATGTTGTTCAAGAAACATGTTCATAATAAATAGAGAGATATATACCTGAGAGAGCCTATTTCCCATTAGCACTATGGAAGACACGTCACTGGCTGCACCAACACCGCCGCCCATTGCGATTCCAATATGGGCCGAAGCCAAGGCCGCGGCATCGTTGATTCCATCTCCGACCATTGCTACAATGTTTTGCTCACTCTGTAATTTGCTTACAAATCTCTTCTTTTCCTCTGGCTTAACTTCAGATAGAACCTGTAGTAGTCGGAATTGAATTATTATGGGTTTACAATAAAATGTTATCTTAAATGACATTTCAAAGAAATTAAAATTTACCTTGTCTTTTGAAATTCCTACGACAGATGCAACATATTCGGCTGTATTCCTTCTATCCCCGGATAACATATAGACGTCGATACCTTGTCTGGACAAGGCTTCAACGACTTGTCTGGCATCTTCTCTGATCTGATCCTCGAAATAAATTAGGCCAGCAAGATTATTTTCGACTCCAACGTAAACCACAGACTGATTCTTATGATCTTCTACTACTGGAAATGGGTTCTCGGTAACGCCATTCCTGAAAGAAAAAAAAAGTAACTACCAATCTGAATTAGATGTCAAAATGACAAGTGATAACTTCTACGTAATGACAATCTTGAGTTTTGCTTCTACATCTGCTTTCAAACTAAAGGAAACTATGTGTATAATAATTTGAAGCCGTGACGATACATAGATAGAAAACAGGAGTGTTACCTCTGTACCCAGTTCAAGGTTCCAACAGACACCTTTTTATTGCCAATGATTGCTACGGCGCCAGAACCGGGTTCTTCTGTGAAAGTTCCATCTTCTGCCTGTAAGAACAAGGATAGGAAGTTGATTTTTTTTAATAAAGCTATTTATTTAAAAAAATGAGAAAGTAAATCTTAGCCTACACATGAGGCCTCATAATTCCACACCAGCTCACTATTCTAATTGGAGGCTCATCATTCAACACATGAATCACTGAAGAGTTGTTCATTGTGTCCGAAATTTTGAGCTAGAGATTTGTGATGGAGAATTGAAAGGCTGTATGGTGTTACGCTTTAGGTTCGACCTTCTATTTTCTTTTCTTTTTTACTCTGTTAAACTTCTTTCTTTCCTCTGTTCATTGCAGTATATTCCTAGTTTTTTGAGTACTAGATTAATAAACTTCGTGAAGAATGTACCTTCAGGTTCTCGGAGTTAATCTGCCGAGCAGCTTCCACGATCGCTTTCCCAACAGGGTGAATTGTGTTGGCTTCTACTCCAGCAGCTAGCTTTAAAACCTCAACTTCTGACAATGTATAGCTTGACTGTTGTCTGCTGTAAGTGAAGGAGAAATAGATCACAATGTTGAAAAAATATTTAACCAAGATCATAGTATTTTATCGCTATGATAAAGATTAAGCTACCAACCGTTCAACACTTTATAGTTTCCATGTGCTGATAGTGTTATTATGGTTTTCAATCTTAAAGAGTGATTTGATTGCAAATTATGAGACCATATTCCTCAAACAAAATACCATGTTTCTAATGCGCACCAGAGACAAGAAAGTTGGCTTTTGTATAGTCACGAGAGAGAGAGAGAGAGAGAGAGAGAGAGAGAGAGAGAGAGAGAGAGAGAGAGAGAGTTTTCGCACACCTTGGTGTCAAAACTTTTTTAACAACGGGTTTCCCAACAGTCAAAGTCCCTGTTTTGTCAAACACGATGGTATCTACCATTGAAAACTTTTCTAAAATGTTTCCTCCCCGCAAAAGCAATCCTCTGGTGGCTCCTAATGAAGTTCCGACCTGAAGATTGCAAAGAGTAAGATAAGGATATATAGTATAATACTAAAAGTCGGTTAAAATGTATAGCTATGCAATAAAAAACAAGGCCTATAATTTTGTTCCATTGATATCGTCATAGTTGATAACTAGATGTTCAACAAAGTCGAGAATTTATGCTGCTGACTTCGTAAAAAATAGGTACTTCTGTGAATCATCAATTTGAAGTAGTTTTAAGAAAGCTTCACGGTTACGGAATGAAGCACATACGGAGAAAATTCGATAAGGTACTAGGATTAAAAGTAGATTTGATAAAACTTAGGAGCTTAAGATCTTTTGTAAAAGACGAGAGAAATCTGTCACAACAAGCAAGACAAATGCGATAGTTATTGTACCAGACGTATGCAACATTAAATACCATTCCATTAGTCTAGGTTTGTCACTTACTCAAAAAGTTTGATGGGAATCCAACATCACATTTCTTGCCTTAAATTTGAAATTGCAAATATGAATAATGGAGGGAGAAACACTTGCCAGCATTGCTGTCGGTGTGGCCAAACCAAGTGCACAGGGACAAGCAATAACCTACATATTCAGAAAGTAAGCATGTCTTTTAGATCTTTTTCTCTGCTGGGATAGCGAGTGTAATTGTAAGGTTAGGAATTCTTGAACCGATGCCTATGATGAAACTTGTACAAACTCCACCTAATTATCATACCAGAACGGTGCAAGCAAGCTGCAGTGCCAATGAAACTGAATTTCCTTGATGAAGAGCAGCCGGTAGAATGCGAGGACCAAAGAGACTCCAAAATGAAAATGTAGCAGCTGAGAGAGTCATCACTCCATAAGTAAAATGCCCAGCTACCTGTTAAAATCAGAGAATAACACAAGCTAAAACAAGGGTGGACTTCAGAAATTTAAACATATAATTGAGAAATTAAATGCGAAAAATTATAGAGAAGTTATTCACAAACTCAATTGAAAATGAAAGCAAGCATGAATATTTGACTAGATCAATTAAACAAGGAACCCACCAACACAATTAGAGCATCAATATTAAATCCGTTTACAAATTAGAACTTGTATTATCTATCGGCGTTAAAGAAGAAGGTATAACCTTATCTGCTAGGCGCTGTACAGGAGCTTCCCTACTCTGGGCTTCTTCAACCAAACGGACAATGTCTCCCATGGCAGTCTCACCACCAGGTCTTCGCACTTCAACAGTTAGAGACCCATTAAGATTTATGCTTCCAGCCGCAACTTCGCTCTGAACCAGATGTAAAACAAATACGCATTGTGAAACATTAAAGCTTTACTGTGCTTATCCAAGAAAAACATGCATGAATACTAGGCACAACATACACATCAACACCTTCAACAAAAGATTATACAAGGAGTAGACAAAAGGCTAACCAAGCTGATCAGCACTACAAAATAAATACAATCCAAGTTTGAAGGAAAATACTTTGCATATTCAGAGCAGAGTTATACCCCAGGAAGTTTGGTCACTGGTAATGGCTCCCCTGTGAAACTTGATTCATCTATAGTGCTTCTTCCAGCTTTGACAATACCATCCACGGGCACACGATCCTGCAAAAGGATGGCAGTATAAGATTCGCGGAGAATAGTATAACAATCTTCTGACCCAAAACAAAACTACTTAAGACGTGACTAGATCATGAGAAAATTGAAATTGAGTGGTTTCACACGTACTCCAGGTAGTACAACTATTAGGTCTCCAACTACGAGACTGCTGCATGGAACGTCAACAGTCGAGTCTGATCCTTTCTTGTCATCGTTTAGCAGAAGACGGGCTTTTGATGGTAAAATACTAAGTAATCCTGTCATATCGCTTGTAGCCTTGATTTTAGCTCTTTGTTCAAGATTCCTCCCTAATAGGACGAATGCTATGAGCATGATTGGTTCTTCAAAAAACGTCTTCCAACCCTACATCAGTGTCATCAATAAAAATCATATCACCATTTTGTTTCATTTGTTCATTTCAGACAAGACGAATGAAACAAAATTACTTGACTGAAGGTGAACCATAAAAGAGTAAAAAAGCATGACATCTGTTAAAGTGGTCTACATGGTCAGTTCTTGTATGTAACAAAAAAAATAACAGTGCACTTTTTTTAAGAACAATAACACCTTATATTAACATTGGCAAAACCCAGATTTACAAAAAAGAATGAGGTCGAAGTTTTAAGTGACTATGGATCCAAAGCAAAATAACATGTGAACCCAAAAAGGCAGAGTCATAACCTTATACATCAACCAAACCAGATCAAATAGAAGTATCTAAAAATATTGAACTCAAACAGTTCAAGAACGGAAATATTTAAACATCTCATGTAAGGGTCATCAATTACGCACCAGTTTTGGTATAAGGGCAGCTAACGTACTGACAGTAAATGATGACATAGCCCCAAGACCAACCAAAGTGTTCATGTTTGGAGCCCCTCTAAAGAGACTCCTCATGCCATCAAGAATAAGTTTACGGCCCGGGCCAAGCAATGTAAATAAGGACAATGATAAATGGAATGTAGTGGAATGAAGAGCATGGATCCAGGCAGAATTAGCCCCAAAGAAATGAGACATGTGACCGAAAACGCAGACAGCACACATAGCCCAGGAAAAAGCAAGCTCGCGACCTATAAGAAAACAGCAATTGTCTAATTGAATTGCTAATAGAAGAGGATTCACAGAGAAATAATTTTTGCCCAAAGTTTTTAGGCTAACAAAAGTTGACAAAATATTCATACCACTTTCTTTGAGGCGGTGCTGCTTTTCTTCCATTTTCTTTCCAAAAACTTTAAGAAAATGGTCTCCCCCGGAATCTACATTGACAGGTACAGTGAATTAGACCATTGACAGCCAAATCATATTGTCATAGATTGTCTAGAAATCAGATCATGCGGAAATGGACACTAAAGATACATAAACTGAAAAATTGTGCAGAAAACGCGAATACCAAGCAACAGAATTAAGAAACAACTCCAACAATATCCAAATCATTCATAAAATACTTCCCCTACAGCTCACAATTTGTAAAACAAATTAATCACTGAATGGAAATTGTAGAAAAGAATAGCCAGACAAACGTGATAATCAGCTTATATGAAATCACTTGTAACGCAGACCTACTGACACCTGTAGGGATTAAGAGATCATATAGTATTAAAACATCAACAGTACAAAATCATATGAAGAAAAGAAGGAAAATTAGTATTATAGGAATAGAAAAAATATTTGTAAAACGCATCCGCAAGTATAGTGCAGTAAATCAACTCAAGTATCACCAGATATAATGGAATCTGAAAATATTGATGTATCATTAAGTAAAATCATCTAATTCCATTGACAGGTCCATTAAGCGTTTACTATTATCACAAACAATAACGCTCATAGGTCCACTGCGTTTAGCAACAAAAATATGACATATAACTCTTTTTGATCCATTTTTGTCATAGGAAGGAAACAACATCTTTATTAATAAGTAAAACTACTACTCAATAACTGTAAAGCTAAGAAGTTGTGAACATGGAACAACAAATTCTCCAAGATATACTATGCCGTGTTACAGATATGCCTCTCCGACGAATCCAAAAGTAGCTGCTGAGACTCACCTATTGAAAGAAGTAATCATATATTAATAATCCATCTTCATCCTATTCTTTCAAATCTAATGGGGTAATTGACAGCCCTAACACCATTATTGGAACATTTTCATTTTTGAACTCTGGACATGGATAAACAGGGGTAAGGACACTTCTAATTCTCCTCCAAAAATTAGCTAATGCCATAGATGTTGCAAACATTCTTCCAAATGAACTAATGACAAATCCTGGAAAATCTAACCTTGGCTATTGTTGAACGTTGCAACAGATAATTCAATATTTCAGACAACTATCTATTCTCCAAGAAAATATACAGTTTAGACATTTTTTACCAAACACTTAAGTTATCAACCAAAAGAACATATCTTTCCCACTGATACCTATATACTGGCTTCTATGTATCAGAAATTTTATTTCTAGAAATTAAACCCAATAATCTGAGGACATACCATAAAGAATTATGGTTGCTCCTGAAAATAGCTCTTTTCGCATTTCTACGATGATATATCTCCTTCAATAATAGCCTCACCTGCCACTTAACCCACCAAAATTTCAAATAAATTATTCGGAACCCATGACATGGTAGTTTCTACTTAAATTCTGAGGTTCTTAAGAGACAACCATCCATGTGTAGTTAGAAACTTTGGTTAAAACGACCAGACAAACATCTATCGCCAAATTTCGTAAAATAATCATTGTGTTTTGTTCTTCTTCAGGTGAAAAACTTGGGATCTAGAACACTTTACGACTTCCAAGAATCTAATGATAACAAATCTACTGCAGTAAAATTGTAAGTCAAGTTACCGCAAGTTAGGCACACTATTCCTTTTACTCTTTTGAACCCAAATTTATGCAAAGGCAGAAATAATAATTAGCATCAAACGGAAGAATACGCACAACGAGTACGTCTTCTTTCGGGTACAGGATATAAATATTTAACAAAAGTAAAAATAATAACACAAGAGATGGTTCTACGAAAAGATTATGTACTTACCACTCACCTTCGGTTCAGCCTAAATTTCATTGAATAGAAAAAACACACAAGATACACTCAACAACAACAAAAATATTAGTCAAACAGAAATTAAAGCATCCAACTCTATGACTTTCATCATGGATTCATTATCTAACTCAAAGAATAATATAAAGGACAAATTAAGTATTCGAATCCCTACTCACATAGACTTGGTAAAATGTTTTTCAAAGAGACTACTGGCTTATATAACAAGTTTACTCGGCAACAGTGAAGAAAAAAGACTGGCATTACATGAATAAATAAGTAAATAAAATCTCCTTTACCTCGGAGATGAGACTTGAACCCACAATTTGTCAAATGTATGGCAAGAGCCTCGCCTAGCTGCGCTTGCCAGTTCGGTGAGTCCTTAGCTTCGGCCACAGGCCACACCACCGCAGTTTCAGTTGTGAGATTTACACTTGCTGATGAAACTTGAGGCTACCATTTAAAGTAAACCAACAACAGTACATCAACCATAACGTCCCTAAAACTCTATTTCGACATTCGTTAGAACTTATAAATCCTCAAATCCGGTCACATTTATAGTAATCCTTCAATGTTTATCTTCCTAATATGCTATTTTCTTTCACTTGAACAGTTACAATGTATATGCAGTAAGAACTATTAAGACGGAAAATTAATAAGCATTCGCCGAATTTAGAACTTTACTTGACTTTCTAATATCCTCTTCACACTGGCGACACAGCCTCCACAACTCATTCCCTGGAAGAGAAAATAAAAAAGATACTTCAAAAAAGAGTAAACTTCGCGTTGACTTTAATAGACAGAAAGAGATCGAGAAACCTACTCCGACGTCCAAAATGATGACGTCGCTCGGAAGAGCGGAGACACCTTCTCCTCCCTCCGTCGCCGCCGCGAGCTTCGAATCCGCGTCTCCGCCGTCAGGTCCACTCCCTCCTCCGCCGCCGCCGCCGCTTTCTCCGCCGAAACCTCCGTCTCCTCCGCCGGACGACGCGAAGTGCGCGACGAAACGCGGCGAGGAATCTCGGAGGCGGAGACAATCCGGCGGCGAAGCGGCCTTCCGGAGGAGCGAGGAATCGCAGATGAAGCGAAGGCGGCGAGTGACGATGCGCGTGGCCACGCAGTGGCGAGTCAGGGCGGCTCTCGCCACGGCGGAGCTGCCGGGGCTGCTGTGGCTGAGAGCCTTTGAGATGGTGTAGATGCCATTTATGGACTCCATTGAAGCTCTGTGAGTGTGAGTCTCTTCTGTTTTTTGTGTGGATATTATATCTCCTATATTGATTCAACGATCAGTAATGAATAGCGCGGCGTGGGAGTTTGAGGAACAGTCCGAATCTACAATAGACCACGGAATTGTTTGGTAGAAAAGGACATCGAAGTAAACCACCACGTTTAAAAAAGAATGCCCAAACTACCACATTTTATTATTGATTCTAAACATGTTTTTTTAAAAGAGCCTCAAATAAATAAATAAATAAAAAGCTTCAAGTAGAAAGAAGCAAAAGCAAAATACAAACTAAAAGACACTAAAACAATTTCTAGAAAGCTAAGAAAAATTAAAAGTTCTAAAATTTGGGTCGAGGGAAGCTAGCTAGAAGCCGATGTTTCGAAAAAGAGAACCCCAAAAAGTCTCGAAGTGAAGCGGAATATTTTCGTAAATACTGTTGTTTCTGGCCTTCCAGATTCTCCAGCAAACAGCGAGGAAAAACGACCTTGATCTCGGAGCGGAACTTTTCCCCTTTACCCAAAGCCTCAAACCGCAGTCTAAAGTCTTCAAAGGAAGCGTCGGGAGAGAGAGAGAGACTAAAACTGACAAAACCGAGCAAATTTGGCGCCAAACAGAAACAGCGATGTCGCAATCTCTAAAGAGATGATCGCGGTTCTCAACTTTACTGCGACACAAGGAACATGTAAAAGGGAACCGAGATGAGTTGGGACTGTGTCGTTGGATAATATCTTATATGCTAAGTTTGTTGGAGAAGAGCAGCCAGCCAAAAACTTGCACCTTAGAGGGCATTAAACTTCCAGATGAAGTTAGCACAAGACCAATCGAGACCGAATAAAGACAGTGAGATGTCGGAAGACAAGGACTTGACAGTCCTCAGAGCCGTCGAGCCAGACGCGACGATCCGTCATACCATTCCAGATTTTAGTGTTCTCCAATTTTCCAAGAAGAATCGAGATCTCGTCAATTTCCCTCGACGTTAGATTTCGAGAAAAATTGAAATCCAAAGAGAGTTTTCCTATATCCGATGGATCCGGGATGGCGCACGAGGTAATTTTGTCGGGGAGGCCTGGGCAAATTCTTGCAAGGCTCAGGAATTCAATTTCGAGAGGCAGCTCGATTGACCAGGGATCTTTCCAAAACCAATCAACGAGCCATCGTGAACTCTCCAACTAACTCTTGAGAAAAAAGAGCCACTAACCGAGTAGATAGCTTTCCACGGACTGTGAGACGTCAAAGAAGCAGCGATGCCCCGGTCGTAATTTTTCTCCTTAAGCCCGTGGATCGCCTTGATGGTGCGGTGCCAAAGGGATTCGGGTTCTTTTGGGAATCTCCACAACCACTTGGCGAGAAATCCGGTATTCTTGACTTCAAGTCTCCCAATACCGAGCCCTCCCTTTGACTTCGGAAGGCAACATAAGTCCCACCTCACCGAGTGAATACCTTTAGTCTTTTCAAAACCATCCCAAAGAAAGTCTCTCATCTTTTTTTCGATAATCCCGCAAATCCCTTTTGGCATACGAAAGGTAGATAAAAAATGGTTAGGTAAGGCTGCAAGGACTGCCTTTATGAGGACCAACTTACCCCCTTTGGATAGAAAACCCCGCTGCCGTCTAGAGAGGCGTTTGTCGACTTTGGCTTTGGGGTTACCGCCAAGAGGGGCACCGAGATATGTAATCGGCCAAGTATCCGAAGAGCAGCCAAAATTCGCAGCCAAGGCAGCCACTGAAGAGCTGGAAGAGTTGATGCCCACAAACAAACTTTTCGACAGATTAACTTTAAGGCCGGAGACGTCGCAGAAATTCTCAACCGTCCTATGGAGTAGGTGCCAATTAACGCGAGAAGGATGGCCAAACGCGAGAGTCCGTGAATTGAAGATGAGAGATTGGAAATCTATCCCTTCCGACAAAAATAGGGATAAAAGGTCCTAAATCGCAGTCTCGAGTAATCATTCTAGAGAGAACGTCGGCCACTAAAGTGAAAAAAAAAATGGGGAGAGAGGGTCCCCTTGTCTCAAACCTCTCGAGCAAACTATTTTCTCGCGAGGTCTTCCATTCACAAGAACCGAAATTGAGGAGGAAGAAAGACAACCAGAAATTCATTTCCTCTATTGGTGGTCGAATCCTTTCTTCTCAAGGACCAAGTCGAGAAACTTCCAATTCACTCTATCATAGGCTTTTTCGAGATCTAGCTTTAGAACTATCCCTTCTTCACCACCTCTCGAAGTCGCTTCGACAACCTCATTAGCGATGAGAATAAGGTCGATCATCTGACGATCCTCAACAAAGGCTGCTTTCTCTTCCTGTTGGCAGAGATGCCCACAAGAAAATTGTTTATTTACATATTGATGTAATATATAAATCTTTATAAAGTCCTTATTGTAATTTGCTGATTAAATTAATAAAGTTGAAACGTTCATTCATTCCTTTTTAATTTGATTGAAGATTTATGATATTCAATAGTCTTATAGTCCTTAATCAAACCTAACAATGTATGAAAAGACAAATGTAGATTTGCGTGAACAAACTCTTCATGGTTTGACTAAAACGATATATTCGCAATCTAAAGATCAACGGACTATTGATCCCAGTATGATTGTTGGAAGAATCTATAATATCTGGTTACGAGGCATAGAGAGTTAGGAACTCTATAGTTCTTCCAGTGTATCTGTCAAAGATACTGAATTGACCAGTGCACCTTTAGAGACAATAGAAGAACAAACCATTTAACATCTTCTATCTCAAGGTTACTATGTATGAATTGCATCATGCTTACCTAAATCCTAAAATGAGACATGTCATTTCATAGCATTAATACTCTCATTTGAGAAAGTCAAATTCTAGATCCATTATGTGATCTAGACTAGGCCAATTGGTGAGATATTAAGTTATGAAGATGTCATGAACCAACTTTGTGAAGTTCTCATAGATATGGAATTCATGTATAAGATTGCTGAGATGCAATATATATCACCTCATGCTTTATTACTTGGACTGTGAATAAATGAATTGCGCAATGTCCAAATTTAAGTAGCGACTTTATTTGGATGAAACAATGTGATTTGTTAGCTCATCGTCAATACATTGTTTCTGACTTATTCACAAGTAACAAAGGAGTTGAAGAAATAACAACTAGAAGGGTAAAATGATAATTTTATAAATCCCAACTAGTTGATGATATTCATGAAGGGTAAACATAGATAACATTCAATGGATCCGCTCAATATAATGAAGATGAATTTGAGTAGAAAATAAATTCATTTGAACCGAGAGATTCTCAGTGTCAACTCTTTAGTGGAGTCAGTTGACATTAAGTTAATACTCGAAAAATGTTTGTGAACTTTTGAGTCCGAGTATAGAAGCTCAAGTTTTGTTCATTTGGATCCATAATGTCACTATTACAGGTCATTAGAGTAGGATTGTTAAACTAGAAGCTAGGTCAAAATAAGTTCAAATGTTGAACTAGACTTTTTCTCGGAAAATGTCTAAAGGGTATTTTTGTCCACATGGACATAAAATGATGTGAATGTCAAAATAAGATTTTGAATATTTTGATATGATGAAAATATAAATTATTTTCTAAAGCCGAAAAGTAGTTTAAGGCATTATGAAATTAATTTCGTTATTTGTGCAATTACAATTCTACAATGGGTATTTTAAGAATTGTCTTAAAAGAAATAAGGAAGCTTCTAGAAGTTCCCCCCCTATGTAGAATCTCGGCCAAACATGCATCAAGAGGAGGTTTTTATTTTCCTTTAATGATAAGGATAATTACCCAAAAGAAAAAGGGAAATGAATTTCCTTGAGAATGAAACAAATGTCCTAAGTGAGGAAACAAATTTCTTCACTAATGCATTAGGATGGCCGGCCACATTAGAAGAGAAAGGGGAATGGAAAATCAAATATTGTATAATGAATACATTATTCTTTCATGAATGAATAATCAACCTTTAAAGATTTGTCATTCTCCTATAAATAGAGCCTCACATAGAGATGTGAAAAGAAGCTTTTGCCTTGTTCTCTCTTGCTCTTGGCCGAACCCTCTCCCCCTCTCTCTAGAAAGTACTTCTTTTATTTTGGCACCTAAGTCCTCATTAGACTTAGACTAAATTAGCTCTATAGCTCATAGACTTGTTCTTGAGTCATTATGTTTAATTGTGCCCACACACAAATCATTCTAAACCTTTAAAGACTCTTGTAATAGAAACCTTAGGTTTCTCGAGTTCACGTTTAGGCTTGAAGGAATCGAGCTAGAAGAGAAGATCAACATTTCTCAAAATCCATTAAAGATCAAGCTACAAGAAAGGTTAGTATTCAAGTAATTAAATAATGTTATTAATTTATAACATGTATATGTACTTTATCTAGGTTAGTAAAAATTGTTTTACTAGTAAAATAAATTTTTATATTCTGCCATTAATATGATTAATGATAATTTTTTCTTAACTCTAGACCTATGCCAACACTTCCGCCACCATTTCCCACATAGTCTCTCAAATTATGTTGCACAGGACCTTTAATATTAACTTGTAGAGGCTCGAGATAAGGCCAATCGGGCGAAAATCTCCCACTTTTCTCGATTCCACTTGTTAGGAATAAGACAAAGGTTAATTTCGTTGACGCTGTGATTTATGACTCCATTGTACCAAAAATCCGAAAAAACCGACAAAATATCAGTCTTCAAAACCTCCCACATGTCTTGGAAAAAAGCCATGGTGAATCTGAACGGATCCGGAGACTTGTCACGCGCTAAACTCACTAATGCCGATTTGATTTCCTTTTCGGAAAAGGGAGTAATCATCTCTCTTTTGTTCTCAACAGAAATAGGGCACCATCGGATATCGAGATCGTCAAATTCTGCAACCGGGTCTGCCCGAAAAAGATCCGAATAATAAGTTTTAATTTCCGGATAATCTCCTCCGGGTCCTCAGTGACACTGCCATCTTGTTTTTCCAATTTCCAAATCTCATTCTTAGCTTTTCTCAAGTTCATAAGCAAGTGGAAATATTTAGAGTTTGCGTTACCTTCTTTGGCCCAAGTGATTTTCGAGGATATCCGGAGTCTTCTATTTTCCTTAATGCTAATCTCTTTGAGAGTGTCTTAGATCTTGACCCTCTCGCGGTGGAAATCCTCGGTCTAGCAGGCCCCCCTTCGAGTTTGTCAAGAAAAAAGAGACGAGATTCCGAAGCAAGCTTATTACCCTCTGAAACTCGTTTATTCTCCGCGGACCAAGCCCAGATATGGCCTTTTAGAGTAGCGAGTTTTTGGATGAAAGTGTGTCATTCCCAACCGAGAGAGTGGAGACTCGTCTTAGTCCATCGGAGCTTAATCAAATCCCGAAAAGAAGGCTCTTCCAGCCATTGATTGTTGAACCAAAACGGGGCCGGTCCCCAAGGAGGCGGAGAAGTGGAGAAGGAGATCGCCGAGTGGTCCGAAACCCTGCGGAGGAGGGCTTCTTGTTCTCCAAACGGGAAGATAGATTTCCAACCGTTGCCGAGGAGGAAACGGTCAAGACGACAGCAGGTCGGGGAAGCTCGGAAATAAGACCAAGTGAATACCGCGTTCTTGAGGGAAGGATCACCGAGGTTGGCGTCGGAGATGAATTCGTTAAATTCGGACATAGCCCTTCTAGCCCAAGAAGGGTTGGATATCTCTTCTTGAAATCTAGTGACGTTGAAATCTCCCGCTAAACACCATTCATTACCGCAGATAATAGATAGGCCAGCAAGTTCATCCCAGAAACGCTGCTTCTCCGACCCGGAACAAGGTCCATGAACTCCGGAAAACCACAAGAGTGATTTTCAAATAGGACCCGGATCGAAATGGAGAAATCACCGACAAGATTTTCCAAAACCAATAGCTGGAAGAAGGATCCATTCTTTGAAGCGAGAACTCCAAATACTCCTGATAAAACTTCTCGAAACCACTTGTCTTTTCACTTCCTGAAGAACCACTAAATTGGGGGAAGCTTTTACGATGAGAGCTTTAATAGCGCTCCATTTGTCTGCAGACCCGGAACCCCAAATATTCCAAGACAAGATCTTCATTTGATTTTCCGTTTCCTCTTTTGGATGTCGGTGAGAAATTCCATATTGAATTCTAATTTTTTTAGTTCTCTTTGTTTTTTCTGATCTAGGCTCGAGATGGTCTGAGAACTATTATAATCTGAGGGAATAAAGTCGTCGTCGAGAATTTTTGCTGCGCTCTCAAGAGCTGTTCCTGGGCTGATAGGGTCGTCGGAGCTAGAAGAGAATGAATCTTCCTCGGATGAATTTTCCTCGTGAGAAAAATCACCATCTAAATGTTCCAGAAGATTCTCCTCGTTAGAATTGTCTCTGATGTCGAAAGGTTGTTGGATGGGGGTAAAGAGACGAATGGCTCTGTCCCATTTTTGGTTGTATTTTTTGGCGAACATCTTCGTCTCTATGACATTCCAGCTCGGGCGCACTCAAATAACCGACTTTGATTTTTTCTCTTTTGAAGTTGACCCAGTTTTCAATTAGAGTCGAGGAAAAATCAAATCTTTTTTTAAGATTTTGTTTGGAAGAAACCAATGATTTTTTACTAAGTGAGCCGATACGGTGGTTGGCGGGTTTGTCTTCGATCGCTGATTGGGGCACTGGCCAATGAACATTCCAGTGGTATTGTTAATAATCTGGGGGTTTTGGATCGCAAGAGGAAAGCCAGCCTGTATGTTGTGCCCAATGTCCAAAGGCTCATTATTGGTTCTGGTTTGAGAAGAGCCTGAATCCTCTATTGGTTTATCATCTTTTTCTTAAGTCTCTTTAGAGACTGTAATCTGTCAATAATGGGCACTTTAATGAAGTGGGACCCATCAACCGTAACGCTGTTAATGGAAGGATTATCATCAACATTTTCGAGGACATGGGAAATATAGTCTGCTGATGATGACGTTTGGATCTCCAATGGTGTTGGCATTCGAATATTCCTATTGTCGTTAATCAACGGCACGACATTCCTGTCCAATCCTTCTGAAGGGATGTGGGTCCAGACCTTTTGCTATGTTTCTCTCGCATGTGCAAGGTTCTATGACCTTTGGTGTGCCGGGGAGGACCTCCAAGGTTCTCTGACATAGAAGGTTGAGGATCTTGATGTGAACAGGTTGTCTGTCGATTCTGATGCACTGAGAACCGTTTCCCGAGATATAATTTCTGACTCTGATCTTGACAAATTTAAGAAATAAGAATCTACTTGTGCAAGCGGCGATTCCCAAAAGCCCGCCGTACGATTCACCAATTCTCTCGAATATGCTTCTCGTCCAAGAGTCAGGGGGCAGGCCTGAAATTCCAATCCAAGCTTTAGAACTAAGAGTGCCTCTTTCGTCAGAGTGATCGTTGGATTTCCAAGAGGAAAACAGAGCAGTCAACCTGTCGTCAATGAAACCTCTTTCTTACCAAGAAAAATAACCTTTTTGTCGTATCCATGGCACCAAAGCAACGCTTTGCCATCCCTTAAGGGGACATAAGGACAAATACGCGAAAGAGTTCTACTGGTTTATGAGTAGATAGGTTTCCATCGGTCCTGAGAAGAGATTCTCTGAACCGTGACAGCAAGGGTCCAGTTGGGGGGCTGAAATTCCAAAGTTTCTGAGATTTTGTTTCTTGATTCGTTTTCTTGAGAGGCTGGAAGGAGCTCGGCCTAAAATTTCTGGTGCGGCCAGAGAAGGAGAACGAACTACCTATGCGAAGCTTTTAGGGGTACCTGACGGGCCTGCGGGAGCTTGTGACCGTTGCTTTCTATTCAAATCGCTCCACGAGTTCATGATGGTGCTGATTGAACCGAGAGTGCATTTCCAGCCCCACATTGACGTGCCTTCTGGGATCAGAATAGTTCTAGAGTCTCCCTTAGCTATCTTGAGGATTCTGATCTCCCACGTCTGTTCGCCGGAAAATCGATGATTACGGAGATGTTTCCTTCTAAAAACTTACGTCTGAACCTGATAAGATTGTCAAATTCTAACTATGGACAGTGTATCACATAGCCAAGATGCAGCTGTTCTAGTTATAAAAATATTGTAATATCGGGGGCCCATTCTCTCCAATATCTTAACAAATTTACCATCTTTGCTTAAATACAGTGAAAAAGATTTGAGTTCTGATTTAAAACTTGAAAAGAGTTGCGTATTCTTTTGATTTGCCATCGTGACGAGGCAAACTAGAACTGGCAAGAAAGGAATAGAGAGAGGAGAGAGGGGATAGCATTTTTTTTAGAGAGGACTTACGAGATAAAATCCATCCAAACATGTTTTCTTCCCAAAATACAAGTAAATTTCATGTGAAAAAACGAAATACCCTTTAAAAAAATAAAACTAACACAAATGCTCTACACTATATTATCGATCAAAAAAATTAAGAAAAAATTAATTTTTTTTAGGGATAGAGCAGATTTTAACTTTTTAAGTTTAATTTTTTTTAAAAAAATAAATAGTAATCGATTAACAAAGATATGAAATAAAATGTAAAGAAATTGTTTTATGGGTATTTTAAACTTTTGTACTGATATTTTGATAAAAAATTAATTTTAGTGGTTTTTGGGAAAACCAAACAAAAATGATGATATTTTGGATAATTTCTCAAGAACAAATGAATTTATTGCATATTGTGTACTTGCTGCTAACAATGTACTTTTCTGGTTAATTTTAATCATTAAGTTGTAAATTAAAGTCAATAGCAATTTAAAAATAAATTTGTTTTTTCAATTATACAACTCATAACCTAACTTGATTACATTAAACTAAACCCGGCCTAACGGACCGGACCGAGCCCGTCCGGTCCGTTAGAAATAAACGGACCTTTATGGTCCGTTAATGTTACCGAACCGGAGTGGTCCGATAACGAAGTGGACCGGACCCCTTGGTCCGGTAAGGTCCGTTAACATCCAACGGCCCAAAAAAATTAGCAGTTTTTTAATATTATCGTTGATATTCCAACGGCCATTTTTTTTTACTCTTTATTTTTCGAAAATCTATATAAACTTCCCCCTAAACCTCATTTCTTACAACACTTCTCTTTCTCTCTATTCTACAATTCCCATATTCTCTCTATTCTCACTTAAGTTTTTACAACTCGTTTTTTTCTTTCAACACTTTCATCGAACAAAAACAAGAGGGTGTACGAGCCGAAACTTCTTCCGCATTACCGGACTCCTCCAAGTCAAGAGTCGCAATATGCAAGGAGGCACCAATATGCGAGCGTCTTCACCAACGCTCCCGCGTATATCCTTTCTCCTCAACAAGACCACCCTCGTACTCATCCCGAGATCCTAAAGTACGATTGCAACAAATGGGTGAGGAATGACGACGAGCGCCTTGACCTATGTCACTGGTGGAGACAAAACTCTAGGAGGTTTCCCATCTTGTCCACAATGGCTCAAGATATCTTAACCATCCCGGTTTCAACGGTGTAATCAGAGGCGGCGTTTAGTAGTGCGGGGTGCATCATCGACGAGCGAAGATGCAGTCTGAAACCAGAGATGGTTGAAACACTCACTTGTGGAAAGTATTTGCTTCTACACAAGAATCGATCCCAAGAAACATTTCACGGTCTCGACATTTTAGACGATTTTGATTTTTTTACATTGCACATGAACGATTAGTTTGATTTACTTGTAATACACTAAAGGGATTTCCCGACCCTTGTTCGGGATAGTTTTTTCTATTTTAATACACTAAGGTACTTTTTTTTTTCATCGTCGCACCTTTTCAGGGATCGATTAGGTTTTTAAGGAGGCCCGTTTTTAAAAATCAAGTTGTTTACATTTTATAAGATAAAATTTAGAGTGTTTACAATTAACATCTTTAACAAAAATATCTAACAATTTAATCATTCAAAATAACCCTTACAAAACCTTTAAATTAATTTTTTTTAATTTTTTTTATGCTAACGGACCGGACCTGAAATTCCGGTCCGTTAATTTTTAACGGACCGAACGAGGTCCGTCAAGTTTTAGGTTTACATTAAACATTATAACATTTCATATTACGAAGAGATCTTATGACGTTTGATCTCATGCGCTCGGGATATCTTTCATACACCAAGATTTACTGAATAAACGAGAATCACTTTTTCAAAAAAAAAAATTATAGAAGATCTTAAAAATAGTGTTTAAATTCTTTAAATTTCAGAAATTTTTCTACAGTTAATATAAACACAGAAATTTACTTTTACTAGCTGTTATAATAGAAATATCTTTACTCATAGTCATAGTGATGGAACATTAATAATCACCAATATATTTTTAAATTAATAATCGCTAATATATATATATACACACACACATACACATGATGTTGATAAACGGTACAACATATGTAGTAAAACATTGCAAGCCACAACAAGAACTACTCGTCATTTCAAATGCATGCGCACTTTATACACCAAAGATTTACTGCATAAACAAGAATCTCTTTTGGACATAATTTCACATCCGTTAACATAGGAAACACATAATGGTATCCGACAGAAGCCTAGGCTTCCTCTCAGCTCTTTCCCCTGAAACTGAATATCCTGACAGAAACAAAAAACGGGTTCAGTATTCGAAAGATCGTGAAACTAAAATAGTAAGAAAAGAAGAAGAGTGCCTACATTTTAGAAACTTTTCTACACCGACTATAAACACAGAAATTCACTTTTAAAGTTCACTAGCTATCACAATAGAAATGGGTTACTTATAGCGATGAACATTAATAATCGCCAATATCTACACACAAGATCCTACATATGTAGTAATGTGCAAATCATACACCAAGATTTACACTGCATAGACAAGAATCTCTTTTTGACATGATTTCACATCCGGTTAACAACACAGGAAAGACATACTTAATGGTATCCGATAGGGGCCGGGGCTTCTTTCAGCTCTTTTCCCTGAAACTGAATATCCTGAAACAAAACAAAACGGATTCAGTATTAGAAAAATCGAGAAACTAAAGTAGTAACAAAAGAAAGAAGATGTTTACGGATGCGAAATGGTTGACATCGCGATGATGAGCTTCATCGGCGCGAATGACGATAATGACATCTTTCAAACGTGCGTCCTTGGGAAGCTTCCAATAGTCGATAGCAATGGCGGGGGCAGGGACGTTTTCGATCTTTCCATCTTCGATATCTTTGAGGTACTCGGTGTAGGAGTGTACTGCCTCCTCTTCGAGGTATCCAACGATCCTGTGGGCCACTTTTGGGGATGCGATGTAGAGCCCGAAGAAGACGTTAAAGAAGACGCCCTGAACAGCGAGGACCAGAAGCCTCTCGTACCAGACAGGTTTCACCAGCTCCACCATTGTCATCAAGTGCATTCTCTCGTTCTCCGCCTCCTCCAGCAGCGCTTTTATCCATCCCCCGCTCTGCTGGAACCGCCTCAGCGACCTCAGGTGAAGTAGAACCCCTCCCACCATGCCTGGCACTGCTGCCACCGTTTCAAGCATCATCGCTCGACACCCGTATCGCCTCTGCAACATATACATATAAGAACCTCGGGTATTTTAATTAAAAGAAAACAAGATAAACGGAATGGCAGATAGCTTGACATTTCCCAAAAACAAAATATGGTATCTTACTTTACCCACATATCTATTACAGCAACAGCTACTTTAAATGTGGAAAAATTACCCAAAATGCCACCTCTTCTCTCCCCACTCGATAAAATTGTTTTTTTTTATAAATACGGAGAAAAAAAGACTGAAAGTGTCGAAAAAATTAATTTAAAGGGTAAATCGTCTGTTCAACTATTTTGTTGTCGTAAACTGGAAAAAATTTAAGAGAGATAATTTATTAGAAATAAAAAAACATGAAGGTAGCATTTTGGCATAGTATATACCAACGTCTATATAGCCTAATTTCCTTGGATTGTATGTGTGTGACCTTATATACAACTTTTTATCATTGTCCTACGGTGAATGACCCTCAAAAGGAAGATAAATTAAAGGGGTTTGATTCATATGTTGTGGTTTTTGTTAGATTACAAAATTGAGCACTAAGGGTAAAACTCAAAAGGCTAAAATTGTATTGATAAGCTATATCCTGTGAAATGACTGAGATCCTGGAGTGTAGCTGCTCATAAGCAAAACAATTCTAGACACTCATACATGCATGCAAGCATATGAACAACCATCACCATGGGTATTGACATACGAAGGATACTAGAATTTTAAGGGCATCATATGATGTTTGATAAACATAAAGGATAGAGGAAAGGATGAATTATTTTACTACGGAAATGAATGGAAAGAAAATTAATCAATCATGTATTTCCTTATTTGTGTTTGGTAGAAAATAGAAAATTATATGTGGATGAATTGTCTTACGGTGAATTTCTTGTTATAATATAAGAAAGGAATAAATCACAAATTTCAAAATTTCCGAGAAGAATTGTAGTTGCAAAAACAGCAAAACCTGTCAAAATCAACCCAGATATATGCAGTTCTATCACTATATTTAAGCATCAGTGAAGAAAATCACATCGGCTCAAGAAAACCGCGATACCACATGTTAAAAATGAATTCGGATTGAAGATTTAGTCTCGGACCCATAATATTTGAAATATTCCTATGCAGATTATGTACGCAAGCATGTGAAAACATAATGCATAAGTTATAACAAGCATGTGAAAACATAATGCATAAGTTAAGACACAATCACTAACATCTGTAAAACATTTTCAGTGCTACAGAAAATGTACTCCTATCAATACATAACATAAAGCCAAATAAACTTCGAATATGCTGTTCTCAACTTTTTATTTCTTTTCAATTTAATCTAATTTCGAGTCGAGAAGCAATAAATCACAGTGACCTTTTAAGGCTGTATTGTTAAACATAGAGAAAGGTCGAATAACAAACCTTGAAGAACCAATCAGTAGGCTTTCTCATAATCTTCACAGTCCGATATGCAAATTTATCAGCAAAACTCTTCGGAACATGGTGTTTCGTCAGATCAATCGATACATCAGCGGAATAACTGTCCCATGGCTTCGCAATTTTCAAAACAGGAAAATAAACTCCATTAGATCTTCAGATTTACTCAACGAAGATTCAGAAATAATCAAAATAACAGATATATTAGTAGCAAGCAATCAAAACCATGAAGCAATTCCACGGCCACTCAGTTCCGTCCTCACGCGTGATCTTCGGCCTCGTAATTCCCCAGTAGCTCGACGGAGACAATTTTCCCTTCTCATCCGACGGCTTTTCCGGAGGCGGCGCCTGTATCCCCGGCGCGACGCTCGACATCGCTCTCGCCACCGCAATGGCCGCCGGAAAATTCGCCGACGGAGCGCGACTGTTAATCAGAGACCTCGCTGCAATACGAATCATCGTCTTCGTTTATTTCTTCTTCCGTTTCAGATATTCGAGCGTTTCTTTTTGACCCTCCAGTTTTCTTGGAAGATCGCTGAAGGAAATATGTGTGATGTCAAGTCCGAGTTTCTTATAACCGTTCGATGAAATTTCTTGGAGAAGAAGGAATTTTTTGACGGTCGGGATCGGGTGGAAGTTAAGTCAATGGTCTGCGACGTCTTGGATCCGAGTCGTCCAATTTCCGTGCTTTTCGCTTTACGTACATCACTTCACTTCCATTGCATACTACTCTGTCGCTACTGAAAAGTTAAGTCACTTTTATTTCCCATTTCTGGCAATTCAAAATTATAATTTTTTTTGAAAAAAACATGAAATTTAATTTTCATTTTTTACCAACTCTTTATTAGTTTCCATTAAATATAAAATAAATACATAAATAAAACTATTCAAGAAAAAATGAGAATTTAGATTTTGAATAAATACTTTATATATTTTTAATTAATCGAGCCTAAATAAGAGATGATAGTTGAAACACAAATGTTTTAAAAGACAACATTAAGTGTAGAAAATATTTTCAAATGATTAATGGTGGAAAATTGAAGAAAAAAAAGTAAGAGGGATGAGAAAAAAAACACGAAGATACAAACAAAATTTGAAGGTGAAAGTGGAAACATTCAGAAAAAATCATATCAATTTTTTATTAGATTTTAAGTAATGTTTATTTTTCTGTCGAATTTAATGTTTTAGGTGCTTATGGTGCAACTTAATATAATATAATCTTAATTATTTCTGTAACTAAATTTTTTTAGATATATAAGTACGCATTTTTAGTAAACATTAAATATTTTCCACCGAAAATAAATTAAATATATAGGTTGCTTTTGAGAAAACGTTAAATGTTTGTCTACCACTAACTCTTCATTTTTCATTCATTTAAGTTTGATATTTCGTTGTTTGTTCAAAGTTTAAATCACCTGATATTAAATATAGATAAACTTCTATCTTTATCGAATTAAATATAGATGAATTATGAAATGCTCCATGTATTTAAGATATATGTTTCTATATATGTTTCAGTGGGTCTTTGTCTTAATGTCGGTTACATCAATATTAAAACATCATGGGTTAGTTGTAGAAAGCTTGTATCCATTATTAAATCTTATAAAGAATCAATGCACATGAACCCATTAAGGAGCCATCACTATATTGGATCATATGTTGGACAGCATCCCTAAACGAATGGTTGCTAAATTTTCTATACACATGCAACATAAATCTAAAAATTTATTGGCCCGAAAAAGAAAGAAAACATAACATAGTTATGATAATTGAATCACGATGAAAATACTTGCAGAGCGAGGTGATGAAGTTCACGATAAAGATATTGGTAGTCGTTCGATCGTACATAAGCAGCACTTTTTAAGAATAAATTCACATAAAAATTTGAAAAATTGCCAAAATATCATCATTTTTAATTGATTTTACCAAAATTCACTTTGATTAATTTTTTCCCAAAATACTAGTACAAAAATCTAAAGTACCCCTAAAACAATTTTTTACATTTTATTTCATATTCATATAAACCGGTTATTATTTATTTATTTTTTAAAAAAATTAAACTTTAAAAGGTAAAGACTGCTCCAACACTAAAAAAAAAAGTTAATTTTTAATTTTTTTCTTGATTATTTTGACGGTAGTATAATGTAGGACATTTGTGTTAGTTTTATTTTCTTAAAGGGTATTTCATCTTTTCAAATAAAATTTACTTGTATTTTGAGAAAAAACATCCGGTCTCGCTCTAGCTACTATCAGGGTCTCGTTTGATTTTCTTGAATGCAATTTATCATAAAAATAATGTCTATAACTGCTACTTACATTCATCACACTTATTGGAATAAACCGTGATTTTACAGTGCAAAAAGAAAATTGGAAGTAGGAACAAAATTTGAAAGCAAATTCAAGAAATTATCCAAACTCTATAGCTTATCTAAATTCTGAGCAAGTTTTCATTCTAATTATATACATTTTCCAATAAAGCTATGTTGCATCCGCGCGTTTAAGTTTAACACAAAACAACGTGAAAACTGTTTTAATATAAATTTCAAGGATTAGAATTATATTTACACTTTCACATTATTATATAATAAGTTTGCAAGTCAGCCTTTGTCTTGCTTTGTGCCTATTGTTTCAACCAAACCACCTATATGTTAGCCTCATCACAAAGTCAACCAGCCTCTTCCGATAGCCAGCTTATGTCTTCACAAAATCAGTATGTGTCCCTACAATGTCAGCCACTATAACAGTTTGTATCTCCTCAGCGCTATGACACACTTTCTACACCTGTGAATGTGATCAAAATGCTTCAATTAGTATTATCTTGCCATTTTCTGATTGTCCAAGTGCTCTCATCCCACTTGGTGAGCCAGTATCACCTATCATTCAAAATAGTACAGTCATCCACAGTAAACTGAAGGCTCTAGTCTATACTGTCACTGCACAGCCATAAGAAATAGCAAGCCATGCATACAATGGTCACTAGAACTAAGAATGTCATTCACAAGACAAAGGTACTCATAGCCTTTTGTGAACCAGAGACAGTTGTGGTTGCACTAAATCAAGATGAGTATAGCTCAATTATGATATGAGATCATGGTCTTAGATAGTAATGGCACTAGGTCATTAGTTGAACTCACACCAAACAAAACTTTGATAGGCAGCAAATAGGTGTTTAAGCTGATGAAAGGAAATGTCTCGTTGCTAAAGGTTACAACCAGAGAGTTAGACTTGACTTCAGACTTTTAGTTTTGCAGCCAAGCCAATCATGATCCAAGTGGTGCCAAATCTGGGTCTATCCTATCAGTGGTCCGTCGACAGATGAACATTAATAATGCATTTCTTAATGGGGATTTAAATGGAGCAGTGAATATGAGCCAACCAGAGTGACCGATCTTCTACAAATCTTGTTTGTAGATTTGACAGAATTTTATGGACTTAAGCAGGCTCCGAGAGATTGATTTGACAAGGTAAACACACTTACTCCCAGTTGCCTTGATTTTCACTCCTCTAAGTCAGATATGTCCCTCTTTATAAGAACTGTGGATGCTCACACGTCGACAACATTCTTGTGAATAGGACCCCTTTGGATTCTTTTGAAGCTGTGATAGTAAGTCTTGGAAGTCATTTTCTACCTAAAGTTCTTGGAGCAGTTGGCTGCCTCTTTGGCATTCAAGTTATTCCCACCTCGGAGGGTGTAATTCTTTCGCAAAGGAAATACATCGAAGATCTTCTCTGCAAAGCCAAGATGCAATAGAGTTCTCCTCAAATAACTCACAGGATCAGTGGCCTTCACTTAACCAATTATAGTAGTGACGAAGTTGAAGATGGTCAGCTCTATCGGAGGTCTTCAGTGTGCCACTGCCACTCCCCCTGAACTTATCTATGCCAGTTCATGTAGGCTCATATGCAGAGCTAAGCAAAACTAGTATGGTGTCAGAAATCACTTGGTTTTCCTCTTTGCTTTCTAAGCTGCAGGTTGTTCAAACTCCGGCGCCAAAAATTTGGTGCGACAATTTCTCAATAGGCATGCTCTCAGCCAATCATGTTTCTCAGCTCATACTAAACGTGTGGAGATGGACTTCTATTTTGTTAGAGAACATATAACTCAAGGTCTGTTCCAAGTCAAGCATGTTCCAGCTGCATTTCAGATCACTGATATCTAGACCAAGCCCATCTCGCATTCTGCTTTCCATGTTCTTCGTGACAAACTCGTGGTGGAATTTTCGCCGGCTTCGACGAATACTTACATGTATGTTTGAAGGGGGCTGTTAAGGGTTATATAGTTATACCCTACACTGTAATAAGGACAGTTTAGTAACTGTTCCTCTATACTATCGTTTACATTTAAGTACTCTGTTTTATACCTTTCGTGATTAAAGAAGTCTTAACAGTCATTCATATGCATTCCTTCACTCTAGCGAGGAATCGCAGATGAAATAGAGCCGGCGAGTGACGATGTGCATGGCCACGCAGTAGTGAGTCAGGGCGGCCCTTGCGATGGCAACGCTATCGAAACCGCCGCTTAGAAGAACAAATGTATTTATTGCATATTGTGTACCTGCGGCGAGTAATTTACCTTTTGGTTAATAACAATTTTTGTTGTATATTATAATTAATTGCAGTCTAAAGATTCGATTTTCTTTCTTCATTTATACATTTCATTAAGTTACTTAATTACATTAAACTTTACAAAGAAATCTCGTAACGATTAAATACTTTAGACAAATAGATTGAGCCACACGCCCTTACATATGAGACCTTTCAAAAGTAGTTTTTAAATACTTTAAATTTTATAAAATTATCTACAGCACAGAAATTCCTTTTACTGTTATCAGAATATAAATAGTCTACTTATAGTGATTGAATATTAAGAATCGCCGATATATACACACAAAATAATACATATGTTAATAAAAACATTTGCAAGCCTTTACGGAGTGAACAAGAACTAATCCGTGTTTTCAATCCATGAGCAAATCATACACCAAAGATTTGCTGCATGAACGAGAATCTCTTTTTGACACACAGGAAAGACATACTTAATGGTATCCGATAGGGGCCGGGGCTTCTCTCAGCTCTTTTCCCTGAAACTGAATATCCTGACAGAAACAAAAGAAAACAAGACGAATTCAGTATCGAAAGATCAAAACTAAATAGTAACTCAATATTTCAAGACAAGAGAAATAGGATAGAAGATGTTACTGATGCAAAATGGTTGACGTCACGATGGTGAGCTTCATCAGCGCGGATGACAGTGATGACATCCTTGAGGCGAGCGTCCTTGGGGAGCTTCCAGTAGTCGATAGCAATGGCGGGGGCAGGGACGTTTTCGATCTTGCCGTCGTCAATATCTTTGAGATACTCGGTGTAGGAGTGTATTGCCTCCTCTTCGAGATATCCGACGATCCTGTGGGCCACTTTTGGGGAAGCAATGTAAAGCCCAAAGAAGACATTAAAGAAGACGCCCTGAACGACGAGGACCAGAAGCCTCTCATACCAGGCAGGCTTCACCAGCTCCACCATTGTCATCAAGTGCATTCTCTCATTCTCCGCCTCCTCCAGCAGTGCTTTTATCCACCCCCCACTCTGCTGGAACCGCCTCAGCGACCTCAGGTGAAGCAGAACCCCTCCCACCATCCCCGGGACCGCTGCCACCGTCTCAAGCATCATCGCTCGACACCCGTACCGCCTCTGTAACACATATACATATACATATAAGAACCTCAAGTGTTTTAATTTGCTTGGATTTGTATGCGTGTAACCTTATTACAACTTTTTTATCATTTCTATTGTGAATGACCCTGGAATGACAGTAAATTAAAGGGGTTTGATTTATATCTTCTGTTTGTTTGTTGATACATATACATATATGTATACATATGGAGCTTTCTCAGTCATGTATGCTCTAAGAATCTTGGGTGTTATAAATAAAAAGAGAACAAGATAAACGGAATGCAGATCGTTTGACATTAGAGAGGTTTGCTCACTCCCAAAAACAAAATACGGTATCTTACTTACCCCACAAATCTATTACTATAACAGCTGGTATGTATGTCGTACATACCAACTTCCATCCATTCTAATTTCCTTAGATTTGCATGTGGGTGACCTTATCTACAAATTTTTATCATTGTGCTGTGTTGTGTTGGTTGTTAGATTTCAATCGAGCAATAAGGGTAAAACCCGAAAAGAAAAAATTGTATTGATAAGTTATTTCCTCTGAAATGACTAAAATCCGAAGTGTAGCAGCTCATAAGCAACAATTCTAGACACTCATACATGCAAGCATATGAAAATATAATTCATAAGTTATAAATATAATTTTGGACCCAATCACTAACATCTGAAAAGCATTTCCAATGCTACAGAAAATGTCCTATCAATACATAACACACAAGCCAATAGACTTCGAATAAGTTCAATTATTGTTCTCAATTTTTCATTTCTTTTCAGTGTTCTCTCATTTCGAGTTGAGAAGCAAAACAGTGATCTTTAAACTGTATTGTTAAACATAGAGAAAGCTCGAATAACAAACCTGGAAGAACCAATCAGTAGGCTTTCTCAGAACCCTCACAGTCCGATACGCAAATTTATCAGCAAAATTCTTCGGAACATGGTGTTTCCCCAGATCGATCGATACATCAGCGGAATAACTGTCCCATGGCTATGCAATTTTCACAGCAGCAAAATTAACTCCATTATATCTTCAATTTACACAGCGAAGATTAACAAATAGTAAAAATAACAGATATATTAATAGCAAGAAGTCAAAACCATGAAGCAATTCCACGGCCACTCAGTCCCGTCCTCACGCGTGATCTTCGGCCTCGAAATTCCCCAGTAGCTCGACGTAATCAACTTTCCCTTCTCCTCCGACCGCTTCTCCGGAGGCGGCGCCTGAATCTCCCGCGCGACGTTCGACATCGCTCTCGCCGCCGCCATGAACGCCGGGGAATTCGCCGCGGAAGCGCGATTGTTGATCAGAGACCTCGCTGCGACACGAATCATCGTTTTCGTTTCTTTCTACTTCCGTTTCAGATTTTGAAGCGTCTCTTTTTCACTCTCCAGTTCTCTAGGAAGATCGTTAAAGTAAATATGTGTGATGCTTCGAACATTTCGAAATCAGGTTTCTTATAATCGCTCGACGAAATTGCTTGGAGGTGAAGGAAATTTTGACGGTGAGGTGTTTCCAGAATGTACGTGTCCGGGTTTCTTAGAATCGTTAGATGCAATTTCTTGGAGGACAAGGAAATTTGACGGTCAAGATCAGGTATAAGTTAAGTCAATAATGGACTGCGCTGCGCTGTCTGTGCTATGAATCGCCCAATTTCCGTGTAATTCGGTTGAGTGTATTACTTTACTTCCATTGCATTAATTCCCTCACTATTAAAACTGTCTATAATATTTGATAGATGAATCACCGAGAGTGAGATGATACAATTTCACATGGATTTTTATTTGTACCAGTTTATCGTTTTATTGTTTTTGTATCTTTTGCTTGTATTTTCTTATCTACAGTTCTACGCAACATAGATAAATACAATGACCTATCGGGGCCTTCGGATTTTCAGCTCGTATTTTCCACTCTTTTCGACTGTTGTAACATTTTTACCGGATTTACTCTACCAATTCAAAAATCACACGTGCAAACAACATAACAAATATGCACAAAACGTAAAACACACATACACAAGCGGTTACCAAGGTTCAGATCTAGATCAACAAAACATTGATCTAGATCCTACGTCCTCGTTGAATTGCAGTCGGAGAAACTCATACACTATCTTCGTCGCCAATCTAATCGTACACACAAGTCAAACCAACCCCACCCTCTCACAGTGTATCAATCGAGTCAAACACAAAACTCTCGCAAAAATAAACAGTTCTAATCAGTACACACAAAAATTGCGACCAGAGACTCGAACAAGGTCTCAGTGAATCGCCGAAGAGAGAAGAAGAGAAGGTAAAAGAGATTAGTGTTTCGAGTACAACAAAATAGTCTTTTATATCTAACAATAGAATATGCCCCATACTACATATCGTTAGGGCTTTTCAGAGTTGAGGTTCAGCAAAAAACTGTTGAGCTTCAATTCCAACCTTAACCAATCCATGCTCTCGGCAATTCCTAGAGGAATAACTCAAGAACCGATCAAGTTTGAACTATATTTCTACACATTAGCCAATGAAGTTGATGATTGACAAGTGACTTATGATATCCGAAATTTCTCGAGGAATTACTAAAAGACCAACACAATTCGATTCACTGTCTTGAAAAAATAATTATACAAATGTACTTCGATAAAAGTACTTATAGTAGCAAAGAAAATGATTATACATAAGATTATTTGCATCGAATGATAAAAAAATGTAACCTTTAAAACAAATAAATAAGTATACTCGGATTAATCGGTTCCAAAGCAAATATATGGTATTGAGTGCGTTTGGTCATGCTTATTATAGAAAGCTAAAATATTTTTTTGGTGATTGGTACTTTTAAAAAAATTTCAAAAGTCCTTTTAAAAAAAACAAACTAAATTTTAAATTTTTTAAAAGCTAAAAATCGTAGCTTTTGGATTTTGATTTTTGGGCTGCATATATATTATTTGTTTTACCCTCATAACTAAGTCAGTTAATTACGCCAATAATGAAATTACACGTTCAAGTTATCATTACATAATACTTTGCTTTTTTTTAAAAATGTTTTAGAAAATACTGATTTTTGCAAAAATTATTTAGTGTTTGTTAAACTGTCTTTAAATTTTTTTTTTTTTTTTTTGTAAAAATAGAACCTGATTTAGCGCTTGGTAAAACAAACAAAATTATAAAAAAAAAAATTAAAATAACCTTGATAAATATTTAAATAATTATTATTATTTTAGTGTTTAATTTATATGTACATGTTAATTTAGTATTTAAATTTCAATAAAATAGACTAACAAAATGAAATTTCATATTTAAATATAATTTATTTTATTAACAAAATATATAAATGATTAAACTTGTCTTAAGAAAAATTGTCAGATTTTATTATACTTGCAACAATCTCGTATCTTAAACAATCTCATCTCTAATTTATTAAAAGATTAGTTATTCAATAGAATTTAAACCGTAAACCGTTTAGTATCTACATCCTTGCATATGACCTGTTTGGTATCTATATCCCTCCACATGACCTCATGTTGGAAAATAACTATAACCCGAAAGAGTTCTCAAGTTTCACTAACATTATAAAAGAAATCTAATTCTGCTTCGATTAAAAGAGGAATCAGAAAGGCTATAACTATTAGACTTCCCTGGACATAGATTACAGGTTGAAAAATTAGTCTCTCCTAATAAGAACCGTAAGCCTTTGCTAATATAGCTTGAAGCAAAATATATCAAACTTGGTAAAAGCCAAGCATCTACCAGAATCAAGTGAGGTATGAAAATGTGTTTGGCACTGCAAAATCGAACTAAATGTTTATAGATAGTAACGCATCCAAAATTTTGAATATAGAAAAGCCCAGCCAAAAAAAATCTTCACCACAAAACAGTTAACTTACAAAAATAAACTAGGCCAGAAAATGGCCGCAAAGAGAAGGCGATTTCACATAAATTCATATCTAAGAGTCGGCGATGGTGACTTCGACCTCAACGCCGGGTTCGATTGTGATGGAAGTGATCTGCTTCACGACGTCCGGTGAGCTGAATAGGTCGATCACGCGCTTGTGAACGCGAAGCTCGAACCTGTCCCAGGTGTTCGTACCTGAAAATAAGAAGAAAAAAAAGTGAATAAAAATTTGTAGCAGCTAGAAACTATTCAATTCTCAGAATAACATGTAGAGATCGTAGTGATCTTCGATTATTAGTTTATACCTTCTCCACAGGGAGACTTTCTGGTAGTGATGTTCAAAACCTTGGTCGGCATTCTCACCGGTCCTTTGACCTTAAGCCTCTTGTCCTTCGCTCCTCGAACCAAATCGCCACAAACTGTCCAACGACACACCCTAATTATAACCTAAATCTCAAATTACCTAAGTTTGTGATTGAATTGGAAGGGGATAAAATGAAAAGAGTACTGAGAGAGATACCTTTCTCGAGGTTCTTGACGTTCTTCGAGGAGAGTGTGATTCTGATCCTGTGCACCAATTCCTGAGGATCTTCGAGCCCTGGCTTCGTCGGCTTCATCGCAGCGTACGCCATTCTTACCAGTGAGATGAGAAGGTGCTGAAGCGATTGGGGTTCGTCTGAACTTTGCGACTGGTAGATCAGAGAGCAACGATGCAGAGAAACCCTAACGTATAGCTTGATAAATTTATATATATTGTTTGGGCTTTAGAATGGGCTTATATGCGGCTCAAGTGAGTGTCAGCCCTTAAAGCCTCTTGAATAGCCGTATTGGCGAGAAAACTCCTAAAATAACAAGTATATAAGAGTAATTGTCAAAATATGCAGTCACCGTTCTAGATTAAATTAGACTAGGTGAATTTTGATCATAAACTGTAAAATTGAAGGAAAGGTCATATGTTAAACATAATTCTGTAAAATAATAATTTATTTTACTTTTAGTATCTCTAATCTTGCATATGCATGAACATATCCTCTATATCTCCTCTTCTATGAGCATAATATATATATATATATATATATATATATATATATATATATATATATATAATTGAGTATTTAGCCAATATAAACAATTTTTTTTTTAAAATAATCAACTTTATATAAATATGTTATAAATAATTAATGAGTTTATGTGGTAATCGTTTATAAGAAAATATAAATTAAATTATCTTTTGTTTACAATCAGTTTAAATTTTTGGGTTATATTAGTTCAAATATTATTGTAAACATATTTGTCTCGTTATTTATTAATCGTTTTACAAAACATTGATTATTATTAAAATAATATATGTTTGGCTAATAACTATTATCCTAATGTATATAAAATGCAATGATAACTTCCTGAAATATAAAATATTAAAATATTATTGAAAAACCCTTATTCGCTGTAGTTCCACTTGGTCTATTTGACCAACTAGCAATGCAAATTTTACAAACCAAAGCACTACAATATATTTGAAAATAACCAACGCATAGACCAATGGCAATTCTATTTAATTAGACATGACTAGAACTACTATTAATTATTATATAACTGATTGGTAATGGGCATAATAAAATTATGAAAATATGGGAACACAATTTGCGAATTGTAGACTGAAAAAGTACTAGCTTGTGGTGTGTTTGTATGTACTTGATATTACTTTGACCAAATAAATCACAATGCCTTGTGAAGTAACAAAAATCGTTCAAACGAATTATTTTGTGATAGTGTAAAGTGTTAAAGATTTTAAACACCAGTCTCAGCCACCATTGTAATTCAGACAATCAAACATATGCTTAAATAAATGAATACTTTCTCTATTTAAACCAAACTAAACGTTCTAATTGTAAATTACCAAATATTTTGTAAACGTTAGATTAATACTCATTCAGTCTTACGTGACAATTTTTATGACAATTGCATTTACATTTATGCCCTTTTTATTATTTGTTTAATTAAATTATTGTAGCTTACTAAATATCCGATATTAACGCAAATTAACCTCGATTTAAGAGATTTTATTGACTTTTTTTAAGTTTTCAGAATAGGGTTTGGAAAGTAAATCCAAAAAGTCTGAGATTTACAAGCCTCACAACGATCTCGTGCCTCAGCTTCAGCCACAGCGACACCATCAAGCACATCAACGTGGTGGTCGCCACGGGGGGATCTCGTACTCTCTGGTTCCGCCGACGGGATTGTGAAAGTGTGAAAAAGAGAAGGAAACATCCAGGAGAAGGGATTTAAGTAGAGAACGCCAACATATAGACAAATAGTTAATGGCAAAAATCTGCAGACTATCTTTTTATACCCTTTTCTTAGAATCAATTTCAAAATAAGTCTCATGTCGTTTCCACTTTTTGTACGTGTGTTTTGGAGGAGAGAGAGAGAGAGAGAGAGAGAGAGAGAGAGAGAGAGAGAGAGAGAGAGAGAGAGAGAGAGAGAGAGAGAGACCCACGTAGTTCCACTTTTTGTGCGAGAAAGAGACAATCCATGTAGTTCCACTTTTTGTGCATGTGTGAGAGAGAGAAGAGAGATATAAATGGAGAGAGAGAAAAAAAATCGGTCATTTATTGTGTATATAGTTAATTTTAAGAAATTATTGTTTCATGTTTATTAGCCTTTATATAAATCGGTTAAGGGTATAGTAGTCCAAAAATTTCCGTTAATTTCTTCAACTTGGTATTAACCAAACTTTTTAATAAATTGGGTATTGTGCAAACTCAATACTATTGAAGGGTATATATCTCATTTGTCCTAAAAGAATTTATTTGTTGATCTTACCGTACCCATCATATGTATATTTATGGAAACGACACCGCAACTAAAAAAAATACAAGCTCTGTAGTTAATTAGCCAATCCAAGTGAGTACTATAAGAAGTTTTTTTGTTTATTTTGTATATAGTAAAAAATCACAAAAAATGCATAATAAATTATTGGCTAATTTTTTGTACTGCTCAATTCATATGTAATGATTTATTGGCTTGACTTATTTTTTCTAATAATAATAACAAATGAGTCAAGACTCATAGTTCAAAATTCTTACTCATCCAATCCAATACCAAAAAGACTTAGAAAACAAACTAACAAGAGAATAGAACAATTACGACGTGAATTTGTGACATGCCGTAAGTTTGCGACACTACATTTTCTTAAAATCAGCTTTATTGCGGAGGAGATTCGAACTCACGACCTCCTAATAAAAGTCATGTGGTATTTCTATTAGGCTATCATAACTATCATTAAAAAGACTCAAAGAACAAAATAATTAGACAATACAACAATTACGACTTAAATTCGTGACATGCCGTCTGCAATTTTGCGTGAATTGTTGGAAAACTTCCTCAACCGCAGACACTGTGACACCGTAATATGTGGTCTCAACATGCCTTGTTGCTTTAGAACAATTTAACATTTCATCCACGCATATCAAGCTTTTTGCTTGTTTATAATTCGAGGTCTCAATAATACCAACACAAATGTACAATTTAACTTGTTACAACCCTACAATTTGGCACACGCCTTAAACGATGAGCTCATCTTGAAATGTTGGAATAAGTTTAGGGTTAAGAAAAATTTATCATTAACTAGTTAGTGGCGGAATATAAAAATTTCTTTACAAGTAAAACAATTTTACTAACTTAGGCAAAGTGCATGAACATCTAAGTATTTAAAAACATTATCTAAGTATTATTTACTTGGTACTAACCTTTCTTGTAGCTTGGTATTTGAGAAGTCTTAGGAAAGGTTGGTCGTCTCGTCTTGCTCATCTCCTTCACACCTAGTCGTGAATTCGATTAACCTAAGGCTTCTATTACAAGATTCTATAGAGTGTTTGAAGGATTTGTGTGTGGGCACAATTAAACACGATAACTGAAGAACAAGTCTGTGAGCTAAAGAGCTAATTTAGGTTTAAGTCTAATGCGGACTTAGGTGTCAAAATAAAAGAGATATTTTAGAGAGAAAGGGAGAGAGAGGTTCGACCAAACAAGAAAGAACAAGAGTAAGAAACTTATTTTCACATAAAAACCCTTTAGACATTTTCCGAGAAAACGTCTAGTTCAACACTTGAACTTATTTTGACTTAGCTTCTAGTTTTAAGAATCCTACTCTAATGACCTGTGATATTGACCTTATGGATCCAAATGAACAAAGCTTGAGCTATTATACTTGTACTAAAAAATTCACAAACTTTTTCCGAGTATTAGCTTAATGTCAGCTGACTCCACTAAAGAGTTGACACTGAGAATCTCTCAGTTCAAATGAATTTATTGTCTACTCAAGTTCAACTTAATTATGTTGAGTGGATCCATTGAATGTTATCTATGATTACCCTTCATAAATATCATCAACTAGATGAGATTTATAAAATTACCATTTTACCCTTCTAGTTATTATTTCTTCAACTCTTTTGTTACTTGTGAATAAGTTAGAAACAATGTATTGACGAGAAGCTACCAAATCACATTGTTTCATCCAAATAAAGTCGCTACTTAATTTTGGATATTGCGCAGTTTATTTAGTCACAATCCAAGCATGAGGTGATATACATTGCATTTCAGTAATCTTATACATGAATTCTTTATCTATGAGAACTTCACAAAGGTAGTTCATGACATCTTCATAACTCAATATCTCACAAGTTAGTCTACTCTAGATCACAGAAGTGACCTGGAATTTGACTTTCTCAAATGAGAATATCTAAGCTATGAAATGACATGTCTCATTTCATGATTTAAGTAAGCACGATGCAAGTCATATATAGTGACATTGCGACAGAAGATGTTAAATGGTTTGTTCTTACATTGTCTCTAAAGTTGCACTGGTTAATTCAGTATCTTCGGAAGATACATTGGAAGAACTATAGAGTTCCTAACCCTCTATGCCTCGTAACCAGACATCATAGATTCTTTCAACAATTATACTAGGATAAATAGTCCGTTGATTTTAGATTGTGAATATTTCATTTTAAGCAAACCATAGATAACTTGTTCACGCAAATCTACATTTGTCTCTTCATACGTTGTTAGGTTTGATTAAGGACTATAAAACTACTGAATATCCTAAATCTTCAAACAAGCGAAAAATGAATGAATGAATGTTTTAACTTTTATTAATTTAATCAGCAAATTACAATAATGACTCATGAGAGATTTATATTACATCGATATGTAAATAAATAATATTCTTGTGAGCATTTCTGCCAACAAGTATATAATCATAGTGTTGATAATTGAAGCCCAAAAACCTCAGACCCAAAACTGAAGAAGTACGTGTTAGAATCGATCTAAGATTTAACAATTAATTTTCATATCATTTATGGTGGAATATAAAAATTGTTTTTAACACGTGTAAAACTATTTTATTACCTAGACAAAGTGCATGAACATGTTGATAATTAAAACATATAATATAAATATGAAAAAGACTTATAACTTTTTTCTTGTTGTTTGATCTTGGAGTCCCTTCTCGGATGAAGATCCTTCTCCTTGTCTCGCTGCCCCTCGTCTTTGGATTTTTGAGCAACCACGAAAGTTTCTACCACTAGAGTCTTCGAGCGTTTGAAAAGTTGAGTGGGTGGGCACTATTAAACAATATGAACCAAGAACGAGTCTTAGATCATAAGCTAATACTCTAGATCAAGTGAGGATCTAGGTGCCAAAATAAAAGAGTATTTTAGATAGAGAGAGGGAGAATGTTGGTCAGCTAGAAAGCAAAAGAGCAGGACCAAAAAACTTATTTTCACATCTCAATGTGAGGATCTATTTTTAGGAGAATGAAATACAAGAAAAAGTAATTACCCTTTCCTATTGTGTATTCATGACACAATATTTGATTTCCTCCTCCCTTTCTCTTCTACATGGCCGGCCAACTTATGTCATAAGTGAGGAAAATTATTTCCTCACTTAGCACATTTGTTTCCTTTTCAAAAAATATTTATTTCCTCTTTTCTTTTGGGCAATTACCAATTTACAATAATACACCAAATAAAAGAGATATTTATCTATCTCTCTTGATGTAACATGGCCGGTCATATGGGTGTCTAGACACACATATTTACTTCCTAATTTGTTCACAACAAAATAAGGAAAAGGCTTAGCGTTATTGCCCATACAATAACATGTCACATAAATTAATTCACTAAGCTTGAAAACCAATTTTCAGCCGTGTGACTTTAAATCAATTTGTGAAAAATTCAAAATCTTATTTTGATATTTTTATATCAATTATCCTTAAGGACAAAAATACCCTTTAAACCATTTACAGATAATACGTATAGTTCAACAATTGAACTTATTTTGACATACCTTTTAGTTTAACAAACTCTACTATAATGATTTGTGATAGTGACCTCATGGACCCAAATGAACAAAGCTTTAACTAGGAATCTTGGACTCAAAGTTCACGAACTTTTTCAAGTCTAGTTTAATATCAAGTGACTCCACTAAAGAGTTTATACTGCAAATCTCTCTGTTCAAATGAATTCTCGGTTCAAATGAATATATTTTCTACTTAAAAATCCACTTATTTGTGATGAGTGGATCCACTGAATATTATCGAATTATTACTCTTCATGAATATCATCAACTAGATGAGATTTGCATAATTACCATTTTATCCTTCTAGTTGTTTTTTCATCAACTCCTTTAATACTTGTGAATAAGCTAGAAACGATGTATTGAAGAGGAGCTAACAAGTCACAACGTTTCATCCAAATTAATCCTTTATTCTATTTGGACACCGACCGGTACATTTATTCATAATCCAAGTAATAAAGCATGAGGTGATATACATTACATATCTATGAAAACTTCACAAAGTATACTCAATACTTGGATCTTCTTTGAGTTAAGTAGGAGTTTGTTGGTAGAGATTCCCATAAGAAGATTATTTATTTGCATATCAATGTAATATAAATCTCTCATAAGTCCTTATTGTAATTTGCTGATTAAATTAATAAAAGTTGAAACGTTTATTCATTCGTTTTTCGTTTGATTGAAGATTTATGATATTCAATAGTCTTATAGTCCTTAATCAAACCTAACAACGTATGAAGAGACAAATGTAGATTTGGGTGAATAAACTATTCATGGTTTGCTTAAAACGAAATATTCAGAATCTAAATATCAACGGGACTATTGATCCTAATATGATTGTTGGAAGAATCTATGATGTCTAGGTACGAGACATAGACATTTAGGAACTCGTAGTTCTTCCAGTGTATCTTCCAACGATACTGAATTGACCAGTGCACCTTTATAGATAATGTAAGAACAAACCATTTAACCTCTTCTGTCTCTAGGTCACTATGTATGAATTGCATCGTGCTTACCTTAATCCTGAAATGAGACATGTCATTTCATAACTTCAATATATTCATTTGAGAAAGTTACACTCTAGATCCAAGTTTGTGAACTAGATGGGCTTAATTAGTGATGTATTGGGTTATGAAGTTTTCATAGATATGGAATTCATGTACAAGATGGATAAAATGCAATGTATGTCACCTCATGCTTTATTACTTGGATTATGAATAAATGTACCGGCCAGTGTCCAAATAGAATAAAGGATTAATTTGGATGAAATGTTGTGACTTGTTAGCTCCTCGACAATACATTGTTTCTAACTTTTTCACAAGTATTAAAGGAGTTGAGGAAATAACAATTAGAAGTGTAAAAGTGTAATTTCATGTAGGGTAATCATAGAAAACATTAAATGGATTCGCTAAATATAATTAAGTTGAATTTTGAGTAGAAAATAGATTCATTTGAACCGAGAGATTCTCAGTGTCAACTCTTTAGTGGAGTCAGTTGACATTAAGCTAATACTCGGAAAAAGTTTGTGAACTTTTGAGTTCAAGTATTGTAGCTCAAGCTTTATTCATTTGGATCCATAAAGTCACTATTACAAGTCAATAGAGTTGGATTGTTAAACTAGAAGCTAAGTCAAAATAAGTTCACATGTTGAACTAGACGTTTTCTCGGAAAACATTTAAAGGGTACTTTTGTCCTCATGGACATAAAATGATGTGAATGTCAAAATAATATTTTGAATATTTTCATGTAATGGAAATATAAATTAGTTTCTAAAGCCGAGAAGTCTTTTGAGGCATTACGAAATTAATTTCTTTATTTGTGCAATATTAATTCTACAATGGATATTTTAAGAGTTGACTTAAAAGTAAATAAGGAAGCATCTAGATGCCCCTTCCCTAGTGTAGAGTTCGGCCAACATCACCCCAAATAGGAGAGAATTCTTTGCCTTTAATTATAAATATAATTACCGAAAACGAAAAGAGAAAATGAATATCGTTGAAAAGGAAATAAATATGCTAAGTGAGGAAACAAATTTCCTTCACTTGAGCATGAGGATGGCCGACCATATACTATGAGAAAGGGGAGAGAAAATCAAATATTGTGTCATGAATGCATAATAGGAAAGAGTAATTACCCTTTCTTGATTTTCCTTCTCCTATAAATAGACCCTCACATAGAGATGTGAAAATAAGTTTTTTGCTATCATATTTCTCATTGTGGTCGTCCACTTTCATCTCTCTCTCTCTCTCTCTCTCTCTCTCTCTCTCTCTCTCTCTCTCTCTCTCTCTCTCTCTCTCTCTCAAAACACTTCTTTTATTTTGGCACCTAAGTCCTAATTAGACTTAGGCTAAATTATCTCTTTAACTCATAGACTTGTTCTTGAGTTATTGTGTTTAATTGTGCGTACACTCAAATTCTTCAGAGACTTTATAGACTCATGTAATAGAAACCTTAGGTTTCTCGAGTTCAAGAGAAGGAGTGAAGGTAACGAGTGAGACGAGACAATCTTCATTTCCCAAGGCTCATAAAAGATCAAGCTACAAAAAAGGTTAGTGTTCAAGTAATTAAATAATATTTTTAATATATAAATGTTCATGCATTTTGCCGAAGTTAGTATAAATTGTTTTACTAATAAAGAAATTTTTATATTCCGCCATTAATGTGTTAATGATAATTTTTTCTTAACCCTAGACCTATTCCAACAAATGATATCAGAGCATAGGTAACAGTATAAGCATGTACATGTTATTTAAAAATCATTATACAAAAATTGTTTTCAAAATTTACTTGAATAATAGTTTTGCTAGGACTAAATCATAGACAATTTTAATTTTTGGTACGACCTCTAAAATTAAGTTTGTGTTTATTTTCCTTTTTAAATATTCTATATAGATATACTAAAAGCAGTTTTAAAGATTTTATGTTTATCATATTCAAAATCAAATTTTTTGACAAGTTTGAAAATTTATGTACATAGTTTAAACTAGTTTATTGCACTTCTAGTTTAAATTTGTTATTAAATACTTTATATGTTATTTGTTTTATTTTGGGTAAATTATTAATATGTTAATATAATACAAAATTGAAATAAAAAAAATAATTAAATGTATCAATAAACCTCCTTTCTCAATACGCTTAGATCCCACGTACTTTTAATTGTTTTTCAATTTCTGGACAAATTGTTATAGCTCGATAAAATGAGAATAACTCTTTGCTCGGAACTTGAAAATTAGTGGTTCTTGAACCAAATTAAAGGTACAGAAGTTATCTATCAAATGAAATTGGTTTCAGCTCAATCGGATACCGGATGTGTCATTTATGACCTTTTAAGTCAGAGATGTATGGTAGTCCGCGAGTCCATGATATTGAATCCGGATTTGCGACTCCTAGCTTCTTCCCCTCTTCTTGATGCAGCTGTGGCTTATCAATGTTCACGCATTCAACCACCATAAAGATGGCTTGAAGGAAGATGTTATGAAGATGCCTTGAAGGAAGATGTCATGACGATGAACAAATTAGTTTTAGGAGATTTTGAATCTCAAAATCTTTTGTGGGGGTATAAAATCGACATAGCGAAATTGCGCCGTGGTAAATCCAAACGATGAACCCCAAACTCGAGGTCCAAATCAAACCTTTCAAAATCAAACACTTTTTGCAGATAAACCTACAGTAGTCGAAGTCGAGCCCATTTAGCCATCTTCTCGCCTGAAGAACCGGATTGAAGACGAGGTCAGACCCCTTTTTTTTGCGAAAATCATGCCACATGGCTAGATCTCCAGTCAACCATACATCTCGGATCTTCATTTGATGATAGTATAAATATGAATCTAATCTAGGAAAATTGGCATCTTTTTCTTTGAATCAATTATCATTCGACTTATTATCTGCTGTATTCGATCTCGCCGAACTTCATTTCATCGAGCTCGAACTTCTTCTTTATACATTATTTGATATTGTACCAAGAGCTCGCCTATTATAATATATATATCATCTAGAGCTCGTTTTCATCTTCCATTTAAGAGTAATCTATATTATCGATACAATATTTTGTTTTGCAACAAAATTCTTCTATATCTTGTTTCGTGATTATTGAGTTCGATTTTGACATCAACAATTTGGCGCCGTCTGTGGGAAACTCAATCAACAAAATCATCTTTGACGGTAATATATTTTATTCTCACCTCTGTGTCTTCTCCCCAATCACCCGTCAGGATCCCGGAAAAAAGCCATACAGCTAGCCAGGCAACCCTCAACAAGATTTTTGAGAAGTTCGAAGAAGCGAACAGACAGATCAATTTCTGGATCAAAAAATTGATCTCGACACCCTCATCTGTTCCCACTTTTGGGGACAAAGACGGAAAAATGACCTGAAACGATTCGATGTGCACTTCGAGTGCGCACCAGACCCGAAACGTCCGTCAAGGGACCCGCTTGGATTTCTCAAGAATCCAAGTGAACCCTCGAACTGATCGTGATCCCTACCTGGTTTTTTAGCTCGGAGAGTCCTCGCGAGAGAACGCGGCCGAGCTGCCTGCTCCTCCCGCGGAGGGGAGACCTCGTGGGTTCCTTCGATCTGATTTCAACATAGCCACGTCGGAGAGAAACATCGACCCTCCTAATCGTGAAGATGGACCTCAGGGTCCATACCAACTCGATCCAAACATTGAGCTCGCTCGCATTTTTGACCCATCTCGACATGGAAACGATCCAAATCCTAACGAGTTTGAAAAATTCAAGGAAACCATGGCGGCCGAATTCAAAGCCGTGCGTTCTAAATTCTATAACGCGACGAGTTTGGCATAGGAAATCGATCGTCTGGTAGCAGAGGCAAGTCAAACCCTGGTCGCTACAAATATCACCGACGTCTTCATAGGGGACGCTGGAAAGGTTTGATTGCCGAAAGCCTTCCTGATGTCCTTCAGGATCACGATGGGGCGAGCCAAATTGAGAGACTGGGAGCGAGACGCTGGATATTATCAACTCTTCGCAGAGAGTCTATCGAGGGCCGCCCTAGAATGGTTCTCGCGATTGGAGGTCAATTCCATCGACAACTTTTTGCCCTATCAACCGCATTCCTCACATTATTCAATGCTTGTAGATGACGAACTGACCATGGCCAACTTATGGAGTATAACACAAAAGGAGTTCGAGCCTGATTCAAAGAAGTTTTCTCCAAAATATATAACGTAGATGGAAATTCCGCCCTGACAGCCCTTAAAAATGAATTATGGCACAAAACCCACTTCCGTCTAGAAATGACCGTCAACCAACCCCCATCCATCGAAGACGCCCTACACCGAGCCGCCAAATTTGCCCGATCAGAGGACGAGATAAACTCCCTATCAAATAAATTCCCTCCTAGAAAGGTTCAACCTAACCAAGCGAGCACGTGGGTAAAACCAGGGGCGAATCTCTGGAAGGGACGCGATGGAGAATCGACAAGACCACCTAGAAAGCCCAACATATTTCCAAGAAATCGAGGCAATGATCATCCTGGATTCGCATTCTCCGTAGGCGCAAACCTAAGAAACCCGGTTTCCAAGGAAATAAATGGACCCGAGATCCAGAGGCATACTGCGAACTCCATAAAAGCAACAGCCATGCTACTATTAATAGCGAGACCATGCGAAACGTCCTCGCGGAAAAATATGTCAAAGGAGAACTAAAAGACCTCGACATGAGACCTCCCCCAGAGCGAAAAGCCTTCGCTCCTCGCGGAAGAGGCAACCCATCGCCAAAACGATCTCGTCCTGATGAGGAAGGAGAAGAACCTGATTATACACCACTTCCAATTAAACATCGGATAGATTTCGTTACGGGAGGATCTAAATACTGCGGTAACTCGATCAACTCCATCAAGGCATACCAACAACAACTAAATAACCGACCCAATCACACCAAGAAAATTAGAGAAACCCAAATCGCTTTTCTCGAAAGTGAAGCCTCTGAAATATCGGGTCCTCACGAAGATGCGTTAGTCGTGACAAAGAAGTTTCGAATTGTGAAGTTGCTCGAGTTCTAATCGACGGAGGAAGTTTGGTGGACCTCATCTTTAAGGATACCTTAGTGAAAATGGGAATCAACAATCCAAAATCGAAAGAGAATCGACCCACTTGACGTGATTCAACGGCGTAACCACTCCGTCTCTCGTAGGAATCAAGCTGCCTGTGAAAACCGAATGAATAAATAGAATGATCGAATTTCAGGTCCTCGACTGCCTGTCCCCTATAACGCAATTGGGTAGGCCTTGGATCCACGGATGAGAGAACTCCCGTCCACTTATCATCAGAGAGTGCGGTTACACACTCCGGATGGGGTAAGAGAGATCCGTGGCGACCAAGCCGCATCAAGAACCTGCTACCTCGTGAGCCACAAACTCAAAACAGGAAAATATTAACAATTAATGAATATCGAGCCAACGACAGTCGACTTAGACCCCGCGTCGCATGACGACCCAAAGGATAACAAACCCGGAGGCATCGAAATGACCGTACTGATACAACTCGATAGAGCCGACCACACAAAATGCGTCGGAATCAGGTCCGCGCTCAAAAGAAAGACCAGGCGCGAAATGATTAACTTATTGAAAAGAAACAAATCAACTTTCGCATGGAAAACTTGGCCCCGATCGAGCAAGAATCATTGAAGAGGAAGTTGAAAAACTACTCAAAGCTGACTCAATCCGACTTGTGCAATACCTCAACTGATTAGCAAACATGATCGTCGTAAAAAAGAAAAATGGGAAATAGAGGGTATGCATCGATTTTACCAACTTGAACAAAGCATGCCCCAAAGATAGCTTTTCCCTTCCTCACATCAACCAATTTGTAGAAGCAACTGCATGACACAAAGTGTTATCCTTCATGGACGCTGTAGAGGTCAATTTTTACCGGATCTCTTAACAGTCACAAGGATTAAAGATAACGATTAGTCTGAATAATGGTGAGATAAATATGTTAATATCCTTGAGTTTATATTTATGAGGACTCGGTCTCTTTCGTTTATTAGCTTGGAAGCTTGAGGAAATACAGAGAAAAATATATGAACTAAGTGTATTGTGACAGCTGGTAAAATTGTGAACCCTTATCTTGGAGTTTTACATTCGTATTTATAGTCCCTCCCTCCTTGCGTGGACGGTTTTCAGGGCTCTCTACCTTTGCTAGGGTTTCCTCTTTCGGCCCATCCCTCTTCTGACCGCTCCCGAGATTCTTTCCGAGATTTCCAATATAATCCCATGATTGTCGCTTCTTTCTGTGCTGACTCTCTGACGCCAATCCCTGACCGCACGCTACCGCTGCCACGTAGGCTCTTGGTAGAAGGACTTCATCTCGGGACGCAATCTCCTCGGGCATAATCTTTTCATGATAAACCTTCCGTGCGATGAGCTTGCTCGCGGAGAACCTTCCTCGCGAAGGTCTTCTCGTCCCCGCTCACGATGGTGTAAAGATAAGTCGCTCCTTCTTACTTGACCAGAAATAAGTCGAGGGGCCTCTTTGCTCCCCATCCTTGTCGTTTGAATGCCCAAACGACACGTGAGGTGTTAAAGTGGGATTTTGGCGAAATCCGACCTTAACAGTTAGTCCCCCATTTTATCAAGTGTAGACACTTGGTAAAATGAGACACGAGCCACTTCCTCCGTGCTTTTGAAAAGCAAAGCGGCTCACCTCAGACCCCACTTTTATTTTTCTTCTCGGCGCGTCCCCTCGAATTTCGTGAAATTTTCTCTTTATTTAATGCAAGCGGAGATTACTCGAATGCCCCTCCTGATTTTTTGTCAGAATCCTAGACAGACAGCTGTCACCATGAGTGTCTTTTCGCCAGGGTCTTTTCGCATCTTGCAAGTGTCCTCTTCGCTAGAGCCCTGTCGTATCCCGACCGTTGATTCGTCTGCGCTACTTCGCATCCCGGCCGTTGGATCTGTCTATGCCGTTTCGCATCCTGGCCGTTGGATCCGTCTATGCCGCTTCGCATCTCGGCCGTTTCGCATTCCGGCCGTTGGATCCCTCTATAAATTCAGAGATTCAACATAGGGACTTTCTTGAACACTTGTCCCTTTTTTCTTCGTCATTTCTCTATACCCCAGGATCTTTGTTCTGCTTAAGATTTCCCCTTTAATTCTCTTTTCCCTGAGGTCAAGTTCCCAATGGCCTCTAGGCGAGACCCCGACCGATTCCCGGACGCTTCTTCGAGACGGACTCGCCGCGCTCCGTCATGACCCAAGCTCGCCTCAGCACCATCAGGGAGGAATACTGCGACGGTGACGTCTGCCGGGTCCGTCTCCCCGCTCCTGGCGAACTCGTTGACGGTCCTCTTGAGGATAGCTGGGTCCCCATCTACGAGGCGTTCTTTCGGGAGGCGGGTCTTCGCTTTCCAATCTCGTATCTTCTTCTCGCCTTCCTTCACGCCTTCAAAGTGCCTATCACCCAGATGCAGCTCGGCGCCATTCGCCTCATACTCTGCACCATGGCCATTGCCGCCGAGCAGAGGGTTTCCCTCGCCTTGGAGGACCTGATGTGCTTCTACAGACTTTCGCGGGATGGCCATAATATGGGGCGCTTCTTCCTTGCCCAACGCGTCCGGGATCCCGTTGTGCTCAACGTTCCTCTGAACGAGCTAGGGTGGGAGCGCTCGTACTTCTTCGTCAAGGTTGACGCCCATTCCTTTGGCTACCGCTTCAGGTCGCTACCAACGCGCTGGATCGAGGCCAATCGGATGCCTCCTCGTTACGTGCCCAGCGAGACAAGCGCGGGGAGCGCCCGCTTCCGGGAGATTCGCTCGGCGCTCCTCGCGAGCGACCGTCGGGTTTGGGCGAGAGACTTTTGCAATCCCCAGCGTCTGATAGATGCAGGGATCTTCCTCGAGGCGAATGTTCACGGCCCGCCCATCCCCGACTGCTTCCCGACTGGGTTTCGTGGTTCAGCGACGCGGGCCGGCGTCCGGCCACCCACCTCGACGAAGGGAAGATTGCGGCAGGCTCCTAGACCCTAGGAGACTCCGAATTGCGCCACTGAGGAGGGCGCTCTCCAGGATGAGGGGGGCTCACCCCAGCGGCCTCTCATGTTGAGAGGCGATCCTTTGAGGCGTCCTGCGACGACCTCATCTAGGGCCGAGATCGCCGCAGGAAAACGGCCGGTGGAGTGCGACGAAAGTGATCGTCAAGGGAAGAAGGCCAAGGTCGCTACTTTGGGTAGCGGAGTGGCGCGTGCCCTGCCGGGCGTGCGGATCCCCGCCAACGTCGAAGACATCCTGCCGATGCCTATGCCCTCCTTCCCGATGGAGGCTCAGGCGACCTCTCCATCCCCTCTCGCCCCAGGCGACGTCAGAGCCGCTCGGGGGTCAGATCCGCCTCGCTGCGATAGGACGAGGAGGGACTTCGAGGTGGACTCGAGTGACACAGTTCCCTTGGCTGAAGTTGCTGGCCAGGGCGAAGAACAGGGGAGGAGCGACGTGGGGACGTCTTTGGGGCTCGGACTGGAGGTGGTTCCTTATGTGGCCCCTCCCCGTCCTCGTCCTCCTTCTTCTCCACGCCAACATCCTCGTCCAGCGCCTCGTCTTTCCCCTTGTCGCTCTCAACTCCCTCTTCCCCGTAGTCATTTCGGGTTTGACGCCTCGTGGTCCCCTCCTCGAGTCTTCAACGGCTCTCCTCGCGTTCCCGACTCCAACTCGTCCGCCGAGGATTGGAGCGAGTATTCCTCGCATTCGTGCTAGGGCTTGACGGTGCGGGCGCCCGGCACGTCCGACGCCAGTTCGTCTCTGGAGGATCTCGGAGGTTACCCCGAGGCAACGGCTTGCTTCTTCGAAGGCATAGCTCGGGTGAATGACTTGATCCTCGCCGAGAGTCACAACACCGGCGCAGCAATTCAGGAGTCTGAGGACTTCTCCGCTCGGCTCAGTGAGGTCCAAAGGCAGCTCGAGCTTTCCATCGTCGGCGAGCGTGCCTATAGGCTGCGGACCGAGAGGCTCGCGTCGGAACTGGCTGCGAAGGCTTCTCAAGGTGCTTCTGCTGGGGCCGAGCTATCTTGGTTCAAGACCCGCGTGAGGCAGGTGCTCGAGGAGGGCGAGCGGCAACTGGTCACCAGGGAGCAGCTCCTGTTCAAGGGGGAACGACGTCATCAAGTGGCCATCGAGTCCCTCCGGAGGAAAGATGAGATCCTCGCCCAGATTTGCGAGGAGGAATGCTTGCCCGCTAAATCCCGGGCCGCCATGCAGGATCTGGCGGGCCAAGTGGAGAAGTCGTGGGGCGAGGTGAACGAGGAATGCCGCGCTCGGTCGCGTTTCTTCGGGGAGGCTGGAGGCAAGCTCGCTCGAGCGGGGGCCAGGTTCCAGGCTTTAGACGAGTCCATCAACTACAATCGCTTGGCCGGTGCTTGTCAAGCTCTTGTCGCTGCGGTTACCGCTCTCCCCGCTGAGGCATCGATCGAGGACCTTCCCGCTAAGGTCCTGGAGTGGGAGCGACGCCGCGACGAAGAGCAGGCTAGGCGTCGAAGCTCGAAGGCGAGGCCGTCGCGGACCCCAACTCTTCTCCCTTGTCTCCTTGCGACCCCCCGACTGTCGAGGAGCGTCGCCTGTCGGGACTCGTCACCGGGAATCTCTCGGTCGCGTCAGGGTCGTTGGGCGAGTATGGGTCAAATCGCGGCTTCATTTCTTCCTGGGGCCCGAGGGCCTAGGCTTACGCCGGTCCTCGGGTGACTCGGTCGGACTCCCTCAGCCTTGGGCCATCCATTCTCAACTCATTCAAATCATCTTCCTCGTTGGAGAATGTCCCTTTGGGGAAATCAAGGAGAGGGGGAAGGACCTTGAGAGGCTGACGGCTCGCGACCTAGATATTTGGGCTCTTTCCTCCGGAGAATTCTTTTCCTCTCGAGTGATAAAGCAATTTGGGAAACCCAGAGGACAAGGATCTGCGACCTGGCTGTTTGGATTCTTTACCGTAGTTCGCTGTATAAGTCGCTCGTAGTGCATTTCATATTTGTAATTCGACAAGACTCCAGTTGCTTGCAATGTACTTCATATTTGTAATTTGTCGAGATTTCAATAAAATTTTCTCTTTCCTTTTAAGACTTGTTCCTGCTCTTGAATTTTTTTTTCCCTTTAAGACTTGTTCATGCTCTTGAATTTTCTCTTTCCCTTTAAGACTTGTTCCTGCTCTTGCTAGCTGTCTCCTTTGTTCCTTTGGCTTGTGCGTCTTGCAAGATCGGAATGCGTGCTTGGAGCTTTACTTACTCGTTCGATTGTACTACGCGTGTTGCGGCGGTTCTCCCCTCATTTTACCAAGTGTATGCGCTTGGTGAAATGAATGATGAGCCGCTTCGAGGAGCTGCGCACGCTGGGGCTTAGCAACGAGCCTTCGCGAGTGTCTGGCACCTTCCCTTCACTTCACGAGTATTCTCGAATCCCGCATAACCTCTCTCCTCGTCACCTGCGGGTGTCAGGTACTCGATCGTCTGTCACGTCTCTGGGGTCTCTTCCGCACCTCAACGGCTCTTCAGTTACTCCCCTTGAATATTCCACGTGTCATGTTTCCTACCGTTCGATGGAGACGCATCGTTTCGCCTTCCCTGCGTCATTATTTATTTCATAAAAGTTTTCCTCTTCCCCCCTTTTTTTTTCTTCTTAAAAGGGGGTCGTCACTCTACCCTGCTATCTTGTTCTCCCAAAATCTCTTTCGCTTTCTCTCTCTATCTTGTTCTCCCAAAATCTTTTTCGCTTTCTCTCTCTATCTTGTTCTCCAAAAATCTCTTTCGTTTTCTTTCTCTATCTTGTTCTCCCTTTCTCCTTACGCTATTCGCCCCATCTTTCTTCCGTACTTTATTTGCACCCTCTCCATCACCGATGGCACCACCGAAAGTACGCGAGGAGGCCGCACCTACTCCAAGCCGCGTTTTCAAGACCAAATCCCCTCCGTCTGTCATGACGGAGGGTCGCCTGCGGCAGTTACGGGACGGGTTTGTCTTGGATCGGCAGTGTGTTTTGCGCCTCCCCTTCAAAGGCGAGCTCGCTGATAGCCCTCGGGACGATTGTGTTGCGGTCTACGAGGCGTTCTTCCGGAGGGCGGGCCTTCACTTTCCGGTCCCCCCCTCATTGTAGCTTTTCTGAGTGCGTTCGGGGTTCCCATTACTCAGGTGAGTCCGAATTCGATCCGCCTTCTTCTCTGTGCCATTGTCGTCGCGCTCGAGATGGGGGTGGCCATCACCTTGGAGGATCTGATGCGACTCTTCAAATTTTCCAAGAACTCCAAGAACGTGGGTCGCCTTTCCATCTCCCACCGACGGAGGGACCACGTCATCCTGAACACCCCGTCTAACGAGTCCGGATGGGAAAACAAGTATTTTTTTGTCAAAGTCGACGAGCATAGTTTCGGTCGCTACCATGAATTCCTGCCGCGAGAGCTAGTCGTTGGTGGGCAGCACCCCAAGTATACGGCCAGTGTCCTCGACGAGGCCTGTCTTCGTTTTGAGATGACCCATGCGGTTCTTCTATCCAGTACGCGCCGCGATTGGTCGAAAGACTTTGCCGAAGCGGGGCTTGGTTCTCGGATCCTGGATTCCGGGGTATTTTCGTGGGTTGGCCCGTTTGAGAGGAGTATCCGCGAGCAGCTCCCGGCCTTCGGGTTCCACTGTCCACCGGAATTGGGAGGCTCGCCGATGATGCCTCAAGACGGGGAAAAGAACCCGGAGAGCCCGTCGGGTAACATTGAAGGAGTCTCATTCCAGTAGGAAGATGCCCTTTCGGACGAGCCCCCTGCGAAAAGATCTCGAAGCGAAGGTACATCTGCGTCGCAGACGGCCCTTTTGCGGCCCTCCGGCGATCCAGTCCGCGATCGCTCGGCGCGAGAGGTCTTGGCCGGACCTCAGGCTGAGGGCCATTCGCTTGCTATCTCATCCGAGGGGGGTTTTCCCCAAGACCAGGTGGCCTCGTCGTCGCGGGCTCCCCTTCCCTCGTCGATGATTAGTGTGGAGTCTTCAATCCTTCCTCCGCCCGTGGATGTCGTCCCGGCCCCGGAGGGGCTTCGCAGCCCTTTAGCTCCTTCGGCTACCAACAAGGTCGACTCGTCCGCAGGGGGTTCTTCTAGAGGGACGAGCTCCTCTCGGCCCTCGAGGAAAAGGCCGTTCCTTCCTGTGGAGTATGAGGACCTGCCACCGACGACATATCTTTCCATACTAACCGAGCAGGAGGGAAGAGATGAAGGTGCGGGAGCCGGGGAGCCGACGGCTGCGGACGTGGCCGCGGATACAGTTACCGCCTCAGTTCCCTTGGATCTCTCCTAATCCCTCGAGTCGGAGCGAAGGGTTGAGGCCGACGGGGTCGAGAAGCAGTCGGACGTGGCAGTCGCGGAGGCTGCGCCCCTTCGAGTTGAGGAGCTGGTGGACGCACCAGTCGCTGACTCTCATCCCCGCGTGTCCGCCGAGCGGGTGGACGAAGTTAACGTGACAGGAGAAGGTGCCCCGATGAATATCCTCCCCGAAGCCGGTTCAGGGGTGGGTGCTCCAAGTGGGCTTTTTCTTCTCGGATCCAAGGCGCCGTGACTCTCGCCTCGAGCCTCGAGGAGTCCTCCTCGCGTGCCCACCAAAGGTGCGTCTGTCGCGGATTGGTTATGATATGCTTCGTACACTTGCCCAGATTTGTCGCTGCACGCGCTTGGTGAGTTTGAGGTCGACGAGTCTCTCGACGACTCTGAGGGCTATCCCAAAGCGATGGCCTGCATGTTCCAGGGGATCGCCCGAGCGAACGACCTGATTCTTGCCGGTCGTCGCGCCGCCGCTATAGCCGCGCGAGAGTCGACGGAGATGGGGTCGAGATTACAGCAGGCTCAGGAGCAGCTCGAGGCTTCCATCCTTCATGAACGTCAGACTCGCGAGCAATGTGAGGAGCTCGAATCCCGTCTGGCAAGCGAGGTTTCTCGGCACGAAGCTTGCGAAGCTGAACTCGCGGGGTTCAAGGCCGGTATGGAGCAGGAGATCGAGGAGCAACACGCTCTTTTGGCCGCCAAGGATGAACTCTTGGCTGCGGAAACAATAGGCTACCAGGAGGCCGTAGAGGCCGTGTCGAGGAAAGACGCGCTCCTGGCTCAAGTGCGAGAGGCCGTGGGTGCTCCTGACGTCGGAGACGAGTCCTTACCCGTCGAGGTCAAGTCGGCACTGGGGAGGCTGGAGGAGGAGCGCTGCGCTCGGACGCATCTCTTTGGGCTTACGCATGGAAAACTCGAGGGAGTGTCGACCAGGTTCCGGGCTCTTGACGACTCTATCGATTCGAATCGCCTAGCATGTGCGTACCAGGCCAACGTTGACATGATCAGGGCCCTCCCGCCAGGGGCGTCTGTCGAGGTGCTTCGTGCTAAGCTTCCGGAATGGCAACGTCGTCAAGGCGAGATGCAGGCGAAGGCGGAAGAGCTCGAAAACAGGGTTGCCACCGATCCTAACTCCCCTCCGCTTTACCCGTGCGGTCCCTTCGTGACTGAGGGCTGAGTGTTTTTTTATATTTCCATCTGTATTTTGCTTTTTATATTTTGTTTGACTGTATGGGATTGAAGTTTTTAATGAATGTACAATTTTGACCAGTATCGATTTCCCGAGCTTTTTTGTTTGTTTTATTCTCTTATTTGTTCTACGGTTGGTTGAAGTGCTAACTCCTGTGTCGCGACTTTGGAGATGGAAGAATGTCCATCTCCCACTCCCCCTCTTTTTTTTTTCTTTAAAAAATAGGTTGTAGTCTTCTAGCTTAGTCACTCGGGGTATTTTAGTTTGCTCGCTAGGAGTTTTTTAGTTTGCTCGCTAGGAGTCTTTTAGTTTACTCGCTAGGAGTCTTTTAGTTTGCTCGCTGGGAGGCTTTACTTTTGCTTGCTGGGAGGCTTTATTTTTACTCACTAGGAGGCTTTATTTTTGCTCGCTGGGAGACTTTATTTTTGCTCGCTGGGAGGCTTTATTTTTTGCTCGCTGGGAGGCTTTATTTTTTTGCTCGCTGGGAGGCTTTAAACATGGGCCCTCTCGCCGCTATGTTTTTATTTTGGGCACTCTCGCCTCTTTTGTTCGTGGGCATTCTCGCCTCTTTTGATTTGTGGGCACTCTCGCGTCTTTTTGTGATTGTAAGATTTGTTAGAATTTTGACCTAGTGAACAGGCCTCATCAAACCCTTCGAGTCCCCTAATTGGGTGCGGCTCGCGAGGGAAGAGTACCTTACTTGATTGCACAAAGGGGGCAACGCCGCCCAAAACATTCCCAAACAAAGGATCGGGAGTTCCTAGTACATAAGACGAAATGAAAACTTGTGAAGTGGCTTACCGGGACTACGACTGGCGCGAGGAAGTCTCCTTAATAGAATTTCTTCAAATGCTTCACGTTCCAGCTTCTGATTACCTTCGCGCCTTCGATGTTCTCGAGCTCGTAAACTCCTGGTTTGACGACGCCTGTAACTACGTAAGGGCCTTCCCAGCTTTGTCCTAACTTGCCGGCGTTTGTTTCGGCGGTGTTCTGAAAGACTCGTCGGAGGACCAGTTCGCCAATTCCGAAACTCCTCGGACGTACTCGCTTGTTGTAATGGTGAGCGATCGTGTTCTGATAATTGGAGATGTGGACGCTCGCTTGCTCCGTTGTTCGTCCACGTGGTTGAGTTGGTGGAGTAGGTTCTGGTCGTTGGCTTCCTTGTTGCTTGGTGCCATTGCTCGTCGAAGACTTGGCACCCCCACCTCCGCCTGTATCACCGCCTCCGTACCATATGACAAGGAGAACGGAGTCTGACCAGTGGCAGAGTGAGGAGTCGTGCAGTAAGCCCAGAGCACACCGGGGAGTTCATCCGCCCAGAGCCCTTTCTTCACGTCGAGTCTTCGCTTGATGTTGTCGATGATCGTTCGGTTGGCTGCTTCAGCGTTCCCATTCCCCTGGGGGTACCTTGGCATCGAGGTGTTCAGTTTCACCCTGCATCGCGCGCAAAAATCTCTAAACCTCTTCGAGATGAACTGTGAGCCGTTGTCAGCAATGATCTCTCTAGGCAGGCCGAAGCGCGTGAAGATGTTCCTCCAAATGAAACTTTCGACATCGGAGTCTTTGATGTTGGCGTAGGCTTCGGCTTCTACCCACTTGGTGAAGAAATCTATGACGACCAGCAAGAACCTCTTCTGCCTCACTCCCGTGGGCATCGGGCCGATGATGTCCATGGACCACTTCATGAAAGGGTATGGGACGGTCACCAAGGATAGCCCTTCGGCTAGGCAGTTGATCGATGGGGCGTGTCGCTGACACTTCTCGCACTTCCTGGTATGGTCGGTGCAGTCGGCGACCATCGTGTTCCAGTAGAAGCCTTGGCTCTTGGTTTTCCGTAGCAGAGATCTTCCGCCGGAGTGGTTCCCGCATTCCCCCTGTGGATCTCCTTCATTACATATTGGGCCTCCTTCTCGCCGAGGCACCTTAAATAAGGTCCGGAGAAGCTCCTCAGGTAAAGTTTTCGCTCGATGCCGGCGTATCGAGCACTCTTGGTTATGATCTTCCTCGCCTCCTGGCTATCGTCAGGCGCGATTCCCTCCAGGATGTACTTCCTGATGGGCGCTCGCCAATCTTCGTCGTCATCGTCCTCCACTACTCCATGTTCGTCATCTTCGGGCCTTTCACTCTCGAGCTCGTGGATGCTGAGCTCTCCGGGCATTTGCTCTTGCCCCTCGCCCTCGCTCCGAGGCTTCTTCCTCGTCGGGCCTTCTTCCCTTTTTATGCTCGGCCTTTCAACTGTTTCCACAATGATGGACCGGAGCTCACCTATCTCCGTCGTTGAGCCCAAGCCTGCCAGTGCATCAGCGTGGGTATTGTCCCCTCGTGTCACCTGCGTCAAGCTGAAGTAGTCGAACTTCTTGGAGAGCGAATCCATGATCCCCGTGTAGGCTTCCATCCTCTTGTCACTTCTCTCGTATTCTCCGCTGACTTGTTTAACGACCAACTGGGAATCCGAGAAGACGTTGATGTTCTTCACACCGATTGCGAGGGCTGAATTTAGGCCTATGAGGAGGGCCTCGTATTCGCTTCGTTGTTGGTGGATCGATAGGCGAGGCGACATGCCTTCTCGATGACTTCCCCCATGGGTGAAGTGAGTCTGACCCCGGCGCCCGCCCCCTGCAAGGTGGCGGAGCCATCTATGTGCAGCTTCCACGTACCGTCCTCGTCGCTTAAGTTGATTGGTTCCCTCGGGAGTTCGATCAGGAAATCCGCGAGGACCTAAGATTTGAGGCTCGTTCGAAGTCTGTCCTCAATGTCGTACGCCTCGAGTTTGATCGACCATTTTGTGATCCGCCCCGATTGGTTCAGGCTGTGGATGATAGCGCGGATTGGCCTATCGGTCATAACGACGACGGAGTGCCCCTTGAAGTGGAACCTCAACCTCTCCGAAGCGTCGTATACCGCTAGTTTCAACTTCTCCACCAGTGGGTATCTCGTCTCCGCATCGAGGAGTTTTCGACTGATGTAGGCCACCGGCTTCTGCTCCCTGTCTTCCTCCCTCACCAGCACCTGGCTGATCGCTTGATCCGATACTGCGACATACAAGTATAGGGGTTCTCCCGGTAGCAGCTTTGTCATCAGGGGGGTGACGAGAGGTACGCCTTCAGCGCCTGGAAAGCTTCCTCGCATCTGTAGGTCCACTCGAACTTCTTGTTCTTTTTCAGCAATTCGTAGAAGACGAGCGTCCTATCGGCCTTCCGCGAGATGAAACGACCTAGGGCGGCGATTCTTCCCGTCAGCTTTTGTACCTCCCGTCGGTTCCGCGGAGACGGCATATTCCTGATCGCCTCAATCTGCTCGGGGTCAGCCTCGATTCCCCGTCGGGTAACCATGTGACCCAAGAACTTTCCCGACGAAATGCCGAAACTGCACTTGGCAGGGTTCAACCTCATCCGATGCCGATTCAAGATCTCGAAGCACTCCGCCAAATGCTCGATGTGTCTCTCCGCCTTCATCGTCTTGACGACCATGTCATCGATATAGACCTCCATACTCTTCCCAATCTGCTCGTGGAACATCATAGTCACCAGCCTTTGGTAGGTCGCGCCAGCGTTCTTTAGGCCAAACGGCATCACTTTGGCGTCTTCTCTCCGTGAACCCGCCGGTGGTGCATCATGTAACAGACACAGTACGCGTCCTTGTCTTCCCGTATCTCTTCAACCGTCCCCGCTCCCCCGGGGAACTTGATGCACTGGTGATAAGTGGAGGGCACGACCCTCATTTAGTGGATCCAGGGTCTCCCCAGGATCACGTTAAAGAGTGAGGGGACGTCTAGGACCATGAACTCCACCATTCTCTGGACCCCTTTCGCTCGGACCGGGAGGTGGACCGTCCCCAACGAGATGGCCACGTCTCCATTGAACCCGGAGACCTTTCGCCGTCGCCCTCCGATCTCTAGCCCTTCGATTTTCATCTTCTCGAGGCATTCGTAAAAAATGGCGTCGACCGCGCTCCCGTTGTTGACGAGGACTCGACATACATTAGCGTTGACGATCTCGAGTACGAGGACCAGGGCATCGTCATGCATCTCCGCGCAATCTCCGCTCTCGACGAATTCGATTTTTGCCTGAGGGCCGGTCGCTGCCATATCCCCGCGGTTATTCTCCTTCCCTCGACGTTGGAAGGCCTTGATACTGTTGACGGAGTCGCCGCATAGGCGCGATCCGCCCATGATCACCTCTATCCTTGCCCTCGTCGCCGACCGGTCTTCCGCGACTCGCTCCACCACCTGCCTTTCGGCGGTTGGGTTTCTTCTTGCGCCGTCCTGGCCGCCCTCGGTGGCCCGCGCCTGATCTCCTTGTGGCCTCCGCCACGTCCGATTATCATTCTTCCACGGTTTGCGATGGCTAGGGACCAAGTCTCTCAGCTCCCCTCGCGCGTACCTCCTCTGAAGCTCGTGGTTCAGCATGGCGCACTCCTCGGTGGCGTGCCCACTCATATTGTGGAACTCGCAGAACTTGCTCGAGTCCTTTGGCCAGGGTTTCCTCTCAAAACCTCCTCGCCCTCCTGAGGGCCCTCCTCACCCCTCGGTACGACCTCCTCGTCCTCCGGAGAATCCTCCTCGGCTCGTCGAAAAGCCTCCTTGCTGAAAACTCCTCGCCTCATCCGAGAAACCACCTCGTTGTCGGATTCTTTCGGTGGAGTCTTTCCTTTCTTCTACCTGGTAGACCCCCCTCTTTGGAACCTCGCGGCCCCGTCGCTCTCCATGAATTCCCCAGTCGTCTCCCCTCGCCCTCGCTATTCGGGCCTCAGCTCCGTCTCGGTTGTCTCTCCTTTCGGGAAGCTTTCCCTTCCCGACCCCTTCGTGAATCCTCTTCAACGCAGTCTCCTCCTCCTCAATCTCCATAAAAATCGAGGCCCGATGAAGGGCGTCCTCAATGGTTGAGGGTCGCATCTTCGCCAGCTCTGGGCGAAAAGGAGAGGTGTAATATAGGCCATTCTTCAGCGCTTGGATTGCGATCATCCAGTCGAGGTTCGAGATCCTGACCATGACTGCCTTGAACCTCTCGATGTAATGACGGAGCGTCTCCCCTTTCTCCTGGGCGAGGTTCCACAGCGTGGTAATCGTCACGTCGCTCTGAACGTACATCGAGTAATGACGTAGGAAAGCGGCGACGAGGTCGTCGGAGTCATTGATGGACTCCGAAGGTAGCTTGGCGAACCAGTCGCTCGCCGGGCCTTGCAGGCTCTCGACGAAGAGGCGACAGAGGATGGCTTCCACCCTCTCCGTCTCCCCGGTTATGCGCTCTGTCACGATTCGGAACGACTTCACGTGAGTGTTTGGGTCCGAGGTTCCCTTGTGTGGAGTAATCTTGACCTTCGGGAGCTCTCGTAGCTCCACGCCGCGGATCTTCGACGAGAAAGAAGTGGCTCTCGCTTCTCTAACCATCCGGTCGATTTCCGGTGCCGAACTTGTCGCCTAGTGCACACGAGACGCAACCTGTCCCACCCTAGACTCGATGCCTGATGACAGCTCCTTCACCATCCTTCTTACTTCTTCTGCCATGAGCGTTGTCAGAGCAGGACGGGCGTTTGCAACCGTTGCCGGACCTTCCTCCTCCGCTGTCGATGGCGTGAGCACGGTGGTCTGAAAAAGGTTCATGTGGACCGGAGCTTCCGGCGCCGTCCACCCCTCCAATCCTCCGCTGGCCATGAACTGGTCCAAGGGAGCTGTGAGTCCCCTGCTTATCTCAGCATGTTCCTCGGCCCTCCTGTTGGCCTCTTGCGCCGCCGTCAAGGCGTCGGCCAATTGTTGCCGGAGCAGTCCAGCCTCCGCGACCTCCTCTATACTCCCTCTTGCGCTGCTGTCGTCGTTCGCCATATTGCTCAGACTCCGAAAGCTTCCTGGCTGTGAGATAGAAAAAGACTATGCCCCACGGTGGGCGCCAAACTGTAGAGGTCGATTTTTACCGTATCTCTTAACAGTCACAAGGATTAAAGATAACGATTAATTTGAATAATGGTGCGATCAATATGTTAATATCCTTGAGTTTATATTTATGAGGACTCGGTCTCTTTTGTTTATTAGCTTGGAAGCTTGAGGAAATACATAGGAAAATATATGAACTAAGTGTATTGTGACGGCTGGTAAAATTGTGAACCCTTATCTTGGAGTTTTACATTTGTATTTATAGTCCCTCCCTCCTTGCCTGAATAGTTTTTCAGGGCTCTCTACCTTTGCTAGGGTTTCCTCTTTCGGCCCATCCCTCTTCTGACCGCTCCCGAGATTCTTTCCGGGATTTCCTATCTAATCCCATAATTGTCGCTTCTTTCTCTGCTGAGTCTCTGATGCTAATCCCTGACCGCACGCTACTGCTGCCACGTAGGCTCCTGGTAGAAGGACTTCCTCTCGAGACACGATCTCCTCGGGCATAATCTTCTCGCGATAAACCTTCCGTGCGATGAGCTTGCTCGCAGAGAACCTTCCTCGCGAAGGTCTTCTCGTCCCCGCTCGCGATGGTGTAAAGATAAGTCGCTCCTTCTTAGTTGACCAGAAATAAGTCGAGGGGCCTCTTTGCTCCCCATCCTTGTCGTCTGAATGCTCAAACGACACGCGAGGTGTTAAAGTGGGATTTTGGCGAAATCCGACCTTAACACACGCCTTCTCAGGATACAACCAAATCTTGATGCACCCGAACGGCCAAGAGAAAACGACATTCATAACAGACAATGGAACATACTATTACAAAGTGATGCCATTCGGACTGAAAAATGCAGGAGCCACCTACCAAAGGCTTGTAAATGATATGTTTGCAGAAAAGATAGGAAGAACCATGGAAGTATACATCGAAGATATGCTGGTTAAATCTATGCGAGAAGAAGAACACGTGGCCCACGTGGAGGAATGCTTCGAAATACTGAACAAGTACCAAATGAAACTCAATCCATCGAAGTGCTCGTTCGGAGTATCGTCAGAAAAATTCCTCAGATACTTATGACCTAAAGAGGAATCGAAGTCAATCCCGACCAACTCCACGCCCTACAACAAATGTGCTCACCTAGAAATCGAAGATAGATACATAGGCTGACAGGTAGAATTGCTGCTCTCAACCAATTCATTTCTCGTTCTACGAATAAGTGTCTCCCATTCTACAAACTACTCAAAGAAAATAAGAACGCAGAATGGAACCAAAAATACGAGCAGGCGTTCAAAGAACTAAAGAAATATTTGGCAACGCCACCACAGCTAGCAAAGCTTGAAAATGGAGAGACGATATATTTGTACATCGCAGTATCGCACGCCGTAGTAAGCGGAGTGCTCGTTAGGAAGACCGAGGTGACCAGTGACCAGTGTTCTACACCAGTAAATCCTTGGCAGACGCAGAAACCAGATATAGCGCAATGGAGAAGCTCGTGTTGGCAGTCGTTTCCACAACAAAAAAATTAAGACCATATTTCCAAACCCACTCGATAGTGGTAATGACCACTCAGCCATTACGCAGCTTCCTTCATAGCCCAAACCAGTCAGGGAGACTAACCAAATGGGCGATTGAATTAAGCGAATACGATATCGAATACCGTACCAAAACTTGCACGAAATCACAAGTATTGGCCGATTTCCTAATCGAACTACCAAAAAACGATTTGTCCATCACATCAATAGACAGAACATGGACACTCAAAGTAGACGGAGCATCCTCGAAATCGGGCGCTGGAATTGGAATTCATCTGACATCTCCTCACGGAGAAATCATCGAAAAATCCTTCAGGCTCGATTTTGTCGCATCCAATAACGAAGCGGAATATGAAGCCCTCATAGTCGGGCTTCGACTAACTCAGGCACTGGGTGCCAAACGCGTATAGGCCTTCTGCGACTCACAGCTCGTAGTATGTCAGTTCTCTGGCGAATACAAAACTTGAGACGAATGCATGGAAGCCTACTTGAAGATAGTCAAAGGAACGACGGAACAACTCGACCAATTCAAATTGACCCGGATCCAAGGAACAAAAAAGCGATGCAGACGCCCTAGCAGCTTTGGCCTCTACTTCCGACCCAGAACTGAAACGAGTCATACCCGTGGAAACCATCAGACAACCCTCCATAAACATCGCGCTAAAGACCGTGGCAACCATACACCAAAGAGATTGGAGAAGCGAAATCTTCAACTACATATCAACAGGGACAACCCCAATGGACAAACAGGCCAAAAGAAAACTCATCGGACGAAGCTCAAGATTCACCATCATAAACAGAATGTTGTTTAAAACAAGCTTCTCGAGACCCTACTTAAGATGTATAGGGACAACCGAGTCCCACTCCATACTGGCCGATATCCATGAAGGAGAATGCGGAAATCACGCCGGAGGAAAGGCTTTAGATCTTAAAATCAAGGGGCAGGACTATTTTTGGCCTACAATGTAGAAGACTGCGAGACCCATTCGAAGAATTGCGATAAATGTCAAAGACACGCGCAAAATATCAATATACCGACCGAAGAAATATCTTCAATACCTGCACCCTACCTATTCATGCAATGGTCAATGGATATAGTAGGTCAGATGCCGACCATTCCCAGAGGATTACGTTACTTACTAATCCTAACAGAATATTTCTCGAAATGGGTCGAAGCAGGAGCCTTCACCCCGATTAAAGACTCTAACGTAGAAACCTTCATATGGCAGAGCATCGTCTGCCGACATAGAGCCCCTCGTGAAATCGTAACCGATAACAGATCGCAGTTCATATAAAAAAAACTCAAAACTTTCTGCTTCAAAAATAACATCGAGCTAAAAATGTCGACCCCAATATATTCTCAAGGCAATGGACACGCTTAAGCAACAAACAAAACAATCATAAGTTCCATAAAAAAAAGACTGAATACCAAGAACGGGCGATGGGCCAAAAAATTGCCCGGAGTACTTTGGGAATATCGAACTAGCCCTCGACGCCCCACAGGAGAGACCCCATTCTCATTAATCTACGGTGTCGAATCTGTCATCCCCATAGAACACGAGATACACACTCTGCGCACCATGACAACAAATGAGCAAGAAAACGACATCGCGCTTCATGTCTCTCTAGACTTCATCAAGAAAAAGAGGGAAAAGGCCCTCGTAAGACTCTCGCAATCGGTAGCGAAATTTTATAATAAGAAAGTAACCCCATGAAATTTCCAACCGGCGACTTAGTCCTCTGGAAGGTTTTTCAAAACACCGCGGAGCCAAATGCGGGAAAACTAAGTACCAATTGAGAAGGCCATTATTGAGTAGACAAAGTAATCCACCCGGAGTGTAAGAACTCACGACCCCGGACGGAACAACGGGAGCCGGGTTCTCTTCAATCCCTGAGTCAAGATCCATAATCGACGGAACCGACGATTCACCGAGAGCCACTTGCTTCTTCTTTTCGGGACGCGAACTGCGAGCCGACACCTCAGTATCCATATCGAATGTACAAAAAGGAGAAAAGTAAATAAATGATGCAGGCAAACATTTAAAAAAAAATCAACCTCTACCTTCTTCTTCCTATGGTACATCATGTGAAGGCCAAAACACTGAGTGGGCGTACCGAGAAACCGTGAACTCTGACCACTTAACCTGGGCTCGACGTTGTTGATCAATTTTCAGCTCGAATCAAAGTCCAGTAGGATGAGCCTTAATAACCCCTAACAAGAAGAAATATAAACATAAAAATGATCAAAATGCGAGATTAGAAGACAAAAAAAATAACATATAATATAGACGCGATAAACGCACTCGCTGAACTCGCCCATCTCGCCCTAAAGGATTTCGCTCGATTCCCCATTGAGAATTCATTTACGGCCACAAAAAAATAACGGCGACCCCAAGCAAAATCTTTCTTGGGGAGACCTTCGAGAACGATCATATGTGGATGACGAGAAAGATAGAAATATCTTGGGTGATAAGGCACCACACTATCAGACTTACTCCTCAGCATAATCGAGTGGCTGAGCGAATGAATTGAACCTTTCTAGAAAAGGTTTGTGGGTTACTCTCCACGGCATGTACAAACAAACCATTTCGGGGTGAGGCTCTTGCTACTGCTTCTTACTTAATTAACTTAAGCCCTGCTAGTGCTTTAGATTTCAAATATGCTTCTGAATTGTGGTCTGGTAAAGCTCCTAGTTTATATCACCTTAAGGTTTTCGGTTGTGCTGCTTATGCTCACAACCGAGATGGTAAACTTGTTTCAAGATCATTAAAATGTGTTTTCCTAGGTTATCCCGAGAGTACTAAAGGATACAGATTGTGGGAACTGGATTCTAAGGGAATTAAAATTATTATAAGTAGAGATGTAATCTTTAATGAAAATAACTTCCCATGAGGTTACCTAATCCTAACTCTAATAACAATAACACATAAAATGATGAAATAACATTTAAGGTGGAGTTAGATAATAATTTTCCAACAACTGTTAATCTAGAGCCTGAACCTCCTCAAGATCCTCTTGATCCTATAGCTATTCAAAATGGTGATGGTGTCCCAGCTCATGTAGAACATCTAGAACAATCTACAATAGAGGGACTTCAAGATTACCAACTAGCTCGGAATAAAAACATAAGAGAAATTAGACCTCCAACTATGTATGCATTAGCTGACTTAGTCTACACAGCTCTGGTATCAGCTCATGAAATAAAGGCAGTGGAGCCTAACTGTTATTCAGATGCTATCAAAACTAAGATAAATTAAAATGAATAGAAGCAATGAATGAATAAATTAACTCTCTGATAATTAATAAAACTTAGGTCTTAGCTCCTAAACCTAAAGACATAAAATTAATTGATTGTAGGTGCCTATACAAAATTAAAGAAGGAACTGAAATTAATGATCCCCCTAGATTTAAAGCCAGATTAGTGGCAAACGATTTTACACAATGTGAAGGCATTGATTTTAATGAGATTTTTTCACCAATAGTTAAGTATAAAACAATTCGCGTGATTTTGTCTATTTATATTGATTATGATTTTGAAATTGAACAAATGGATGTAAAAATTGCATTTTTACATGGTGATCTAGAAGAAATAATTTTTATGGCTCAACCTGAAGGGTTTATTGATAAGGTTAATTCTAATTGGCTGTGTAATTTGAAAAAAATCATTGCATGATTTGAAAAAGGCTCGTAGAGAATGGTATAAGAGATTTGATAATTTTGTTCTTAGCATCAATTTTATTAGAAGTACCTATGATGCTTGTTTTTATTATCAGATTGGTGATAATCGTGTTTATTTGCTACTATATGTGGATGACATGTTGTTAATCAGTAAGTCTCAATCTAAAATTGTTGACTTGAAAAAGAGTTTAAGATCTGAATTTGATATAGGAAGTATAAAAAGGATATTAGGTATGAATATTGTTAGAAATTCATCAAACTTCTTACTTACAAAAACTGATTGAAAAATATGGACATCCTAATCATAAACATGGTAAAGTTCCTTTAACTGGTCATTTCTAATTAGGTAAACATCAATACCCATCCACTATGTCTGAAATTGCTATAATGGAATGATTTTTTTCCTTTTCCCTCCTATCCCTATTTATAGCATTTAGGAAGGGATAATCTTTGACAGATTTTCTCTCCTTTATGTTGATATATTCTCTCATTTATAGAGATATTCCCTCATTCTAGAGATATTATCTCCTTTGGATTTAATCTGGGCCATTAGATATCAGCAGTGAATCTAAACTCTCTCACATCTATAAAATCAATATCTATGGCTGAGAATTTTTCTCTTCAGATAGAAATTCAGGGAGAGAAATGGGGAGAGACTTCAGCCACCCCTAGGGTCTATCCCTAGGGGATTTTCGGCCACTCTCTAGGTCAAGCTCAATCCGAAATTCCCAAGCCCATAAATCCAATTAATTATTTATTTACTTGATCCAATAATAAATAAACAATTATGCTATAAATATTTAGTTAATTATGCGAATACCCGTTTTCCAGAATTAATGTTGTCAATCACCATTACAACAAGTTAGATTTAGATAATGAATAACATTATTATTCGAAAGTTCTTATCCGCCTTTATTAGAGCCGAATCGGGGAATATGGACCTAATAGTAGAAGTTTAACAAACCCGACGAAAAAGACGATACAATCATATCTCTTTTACATCAATTCGTCTAGTCTTTATCAATACTCCATCGTGTAATCAAAGAATGAACCCTTTTTTAATACTAGAATTATATTTACTCATCGTGACGAGTATACACTGATATAGTCGATTCGTGATCAAGATCCTCCAGGTTCAACCCGTGCCAAGAGAAGTCAATTTATTTCGTTATACTTCTCTTGATACATATTAGCCCTAAGCATTGTTTCTTCCCCAGCGAAAGTTCTTTCGAACGTTAACTTACTTCGAAAGTGCGCCCAATCAATCGGTTCTGGAATCAACCCTTCGATGAGTGTAAATTAACCTCCTTTAAAGGAGGCTGGATTCCGTGTCTGCAAATCACTTCCCACTCGAATCATGCTCTGAGAAGACTTCCAAGAGAAGACTCCCTAGACATAAGCTGTCAGCATGAATAGCCTTTTAGCGAATGAGTTAAAGAGTTTAGAGACATGATTCAATGTCCATGACCACTTCAGGATTTAGATCAAGTCTCACTGTGACCATCACAGTGGTCTTGGTTAGTGCATCGTAACGGTCCTTACACGACACATCTACCCAAGGTATGTCCAGGTCGTACACTTATCACAAGTGTAGAATGCTCCCAATAATGATCAGCTTTCACTCATGTGTTCCATATATATGACTTTCGATATAGCTTCCCAGGCGTATATCAATTATCGACCTTGTTTTAGCACACCGTCCGAACTTAGGTGCCCACACATGACTCAGTTAGATACGGAGGCTATGTGATGATGAATGTTATATAAATCTTAATACATAAGAAATAACCATTTCAATTCAAATAAATCATAAATGTTAAACTTTATTTTATTATAATATGAATGAAAATTTACATAAATATCTTCACAAGCGGGCGAAAATTCTTAACAATCTCCCACTTTGACCTAGAGCAGATATGGCAAGTTCCTTAGGCCCATTCCCTCTATGTGTCCCACGAACATACGCTCGGAAAGTCTTTTCGTTATTGGATCATAAATTTATTCTAACGTCGAGATCTTCATGACTGCCACGTCTCCTCTTCAAACTATCTCTCTAATCAGGTGGTAGTTTCGCTCTATATGCTTTCCTCTTTTATGGCTGTGAGGTTCCTTTGAGTTTGCAATCGCTCCAGTGTTATCACAGTGGAGTTGTAATGACTCGTTCATGTTAGGAACTACCTCCAGTTAGGCTAAGAAATTCTTAAGCTAAACAGCCTCTTCGGCTGCCTCAGAAGTGGCAATATATTCAGCTTCCATAGTAGAGTTTGCGATACTAGATTGCTTTACGCTTCTCCACACAATCACTCCTCCATTGAGAGTAAACACTGAACCAGATATTGACTTTAACATGTCACGATTTGCCTGAAAATCAGAATCAGTGTATCCTTGTATCACCAAGTCCTTACTTGTGTACACAATCATCATATCCCTAGTTCTCTTAAGATATTTGAGGATGTGCTTATCCAATGTTCTTGATGGGGGTTTGACTGGTATCTACTAAATACTCCCACTGCATAGCATATGTCGGGTCTTGTACACAACATAGCAGACATTAGACTCCGAACTGCTGAAGCATATGGAACTCGACACATATCCTCCACTTATTGAGGTGTCTTAGGACACTGTTCTTTTGACTGGGGTAACCCTGTGCGCATTGATAACAATGCGCTATGAGAATTCTTCATCGAGAAATGAGCAAGTAACTTATCAATATAAGTACGTTGAGACAGAGCTAGTAATTTGTTCTTCCTATCACGAATGATCTGGATTCCAAGAACAAAAGCAGCATTCTCCAAATCTTTCATTTGGAATTGCTTTGCCAGCCACTTCTTTATGTCAGACATCACTACGATATCACTTCCTATAAGGAGTATATCGTCTATATAAAGAACTAAGAAAACAACAACTTTCTTTGAGTACTTGTAAACACAAGGCTCTGAAAGATTTGTTCGAAACCATAGGTCTTGATCACCTTATTAAACCTTTGATTCCAGGATCTAGACGCTTGCTTGAGTCAAGAAATGGACTTTAATAATTTGCAATCCTTGTGCTCTTGACCCTTTACTTTGACTCCGTCTAGTTGAGCCATATAGATTTCTTCTCCCAGATAGCCATTCAAGAATGCTGTCTTTACGTCCATTTTTCAAATCTCATAATAATAATGAGCGGCAATGGCCAGAAGAACTCTGATGGATTTAAACATGGCTACATGAGAGAAGGTTTCGTTGTAGTCGATTCTTTCTCTCTGAGTAAAACCCTTAGCCACAAGTCTAGTCTTGTATGTTTCGACTTGTTCATCAGCCCCTTTCTTCCTCTTGTATATCTACTTGCACCCAATATGTCTGATTTGATCGGGTGCATCTACGAGTGGCCAGACTGAGTTCGAGTGCATAGACTCTATCTCAAGATTCATGGCTTCAAGCCATTTATCTTTGTCCAAGTCGACCATGGCATCATTAAATGATACAAGGTCGTCGTCATTCACATCCAATGCAACGACGTTTGTTTCAAAGCCAAGATATTGGTCAAGCTCTCTAGAGAGCCTCCCACTACGACAAGGCAGCGTAGCACTTGGACCAAAGTTTATTTTCTTCTTCATCTCCCACTCTCATAACAATTGTAGGTAGGTGTAGATGGATTCCATTGGACGTTAGTCTTCGGGATTGGTCTAACATTTTTCTCAAGTAAAACTTTACTACGAGGTTTATGGTCTTTCATGAGTAGAAACGAAAGTTTTTCTATCACTAGGATGATAAAAACTACCACATTTTGTCCCTTAAGCATACCCAACAAAGAAACATAAGTTTATTCTTGGTTCAAGCTTACCCGATTTATTTTTCAAGAGATGAGCCGGACAATCCCATACTCAGAAATAGCGCAAACCATATTAGCTCTGTTCCACATTTTCACATAAGTTTTAGATACAGATTTAGATGAAACATGATTTAGTATATGTGCGGCTGTCTTTAATGCATAATCCCGAGAAGTAGTAGAAAGTGAAGAATAGCTAATCATGGATCTTACCATGTCTAATAAAGTTCGATTTCTCCTTTCAGCAACACCATTTTGTTGTGGGTTACCAAGAGCCAATATCTGCAAAATATTTTCATATTCTAGCATATAATCGGTGAACTCTATATCTAAGAACTCGCCTCCCGATCCGATCGGAAGGTCTTAATAGTCTTACCTAATTGGTTCTCAATAAAGCACGAAATTCTTTAAAATTATTAAAAGTTTCAGATTTTATGTTCATTAGGTAAATGAAACCGTATCTGGAATAATCGTTAGTAAATGTGACAAAATATTCGTAACCGCTTCTCGCAGCTTCACTCATTGGACCGCAAATGTCAGAGTGAACTAGTTACAGAATTTCGGTGGCTCTGAATCCTTTTCCCGTAAAAGATCGCTTGGTCATTTTTCCATCTATACAGGATTCACAAACAGGCAGAGTGCGCACTTGGAGTTGTTTCAATGGCCCAAGCCTTGAAAGTCTCTCTAGCTTCTTTATACTAATATTACCAAGTCTTAAGTGCCATAAAAAGGTTTGTTCATCACTATATATTTTAATTCTTTTATTATAAGTAGGTTTAGCTACCTTAAACATTTCTACATTAAATGAACATTTAATTTCAGGAGTTAAAACATATAAACCATTGCATAAGTGAGCATCACATATAAAATTCTTCCATCAAAACAAACACTAATAGCGTTCTCATTCATAGGCAAAGAAAAGTTATGTTTAAGTAACTCAGAAACTGAAATTAAGTTTCTACATAAACCAAGAATAAAATAAACCGGATCTAATATCAAATATTTATTTCCAAAACGGAGTAACTACTCCCAAAGCTTTAGCCGTGATGGACTCTTTGTTCCCCACTCTAACTTGTAGTTCGTCTCCCCTCAAATCCTCCCTTGAGTCAAACATTTGTAAAGATGTACACACATGATTAGTAGTCCTCGAATCAATTATCCAGGACGAGAGTGAATCTCCAGCATAAAATGCCTCTAATACATGTATGCTTGTGAACAGTAACGTACCTTCACATGACTCAGGGGTCAAGCCCACTTCTTCATCGTCGAAGATATCGATGTATGAATGCTCTCCCACTGAGTGTTGTAGATATAGGAGAGTAGTCATCAGTTGGTATTGCCATTTCATAATGCAATCTAAGGCAAGATTGCCTTATCAGTCCATCTCGCCAACTTATAAGTTCACCACGGAATGTCTTCATGACATACTTAGAGAATCTTCCTCAGAAGTCTTCTTTAAATTCAGAGTACTCATCAGAGAGCGATTCAAGAAAAATATCGCAACTGAGTAGCTTTGTCTATCTGTGTACCATACATATCGATCAGAACCATTATATTGGTTAACGACTTCATGTAGTCGATGACACACTCTCACACTTGCATCTTTGTATCCATTATTTCTTTTAACTGATTATAGTTCGAATTCATGCTTAAATGATATAAAATACAAGTACATAAATAATAATTCAAAAAGCAAACATTCATCATATATATTTAGGAAATAAAAACATAATGCTCGCAAGCACGGGGAAAAATACTGATATATAAAAAAGACCCAGTTTTTATCATCAACGATAATCACAAATAGCCACAGTCTATTCCACTATGGTAGCGGAACGAAGTGCACCTGGTGAACATGAGTTTCAACTCATATTAGTGAGCAATCACAGTTCATCCACCCATCATAACTATGCTCACTACTACCAATTTATATGAATAGTTTGGCCATATGAGAAACCACCGGTTGGTTTATACTTTAGTCGACCTAACATTTCAGCGAGAAAAGTCTAGCTCTATGCACTAACTTAGCTAGTACATGCAGAGATCAACCCTCTCACCTATCGTCAAAAACACAACTTTGATATTGGAATTAGAAAAACATGTCCCGAGAAATAGACCTTCCATCTCGTAACGAGTGCGGGTCATGCAAGGATCTTTCATCCTTGCGGTGTTGTGTCAATGTTGGAGGCCTAAGACTCAATATACTTTTAGTATTTTAATTTTCCTAGCATTTACATTAATCTAGGTGATCCACTGAGCTTACTAAATCTTATTAAAAACTCGAGTGTTTCTAAGTTACCCTTAAAAACATATGTTTTGATATAGCTTAGGTTTTAGGTAATTCGTGACATCTAGTCTTGATTAACCTAAAAGCATTCCTTCACGGAAAAGCTCTTAATTGAGAATGTGAGACACTAAGTCTTCTTAAATACCCCCCAGCTTAGCCTCTTATCGGCTTGGTGACAGAACTTTCCGATCCGTGCAACTCATTCATTAATTAACTATCCTAATCATATTAGATAATTTTAAATGAATGAAAGCCAGCCATAATCGAACAATACAATATCTAAGTTATAGCATACAATCATAGAAAAACAATTAAATAAACAAGTAAAGCAAGCATGGTTTGATTCGTGTTGATCATATCTTAATTGACTATTTATAAATTAAAAAGAGATTAGCATAATCATATTAGTTCCTGGATGATAGTTGAACACAATCATATGTTTCAACTAGAAAAATAAATATTTTTCAAAAAATTTCATTTCGTAACATTTTTGAAAAATTCAATTTGAATAATATTTAAATGAGTCCAGCTCATTTAAATAAATTAAATAAAACTTTAAATTTAACTTATTTTTTAATGGGCTTAAGGCCTATTTGGCATCCGGGCCCAAGCCCAAATAATCCTCAAGCCCAACCTGCCATGGTAGGGCTCGACCCGAGTTGGTTGGGCCTCCGCCTAGGGGCAGCCAAGGCCCAACCGATTGCCTAAGGCAACCAAGGAGTGCGGCCGGCCCTAGCCATCTTGGGTTACTCGGTTGGTTGTGCTATGTGGTTAGGAGGGCAGCCCTTTGGTCCCGTTCTGTCTCCTCGTCGCACATCCATCTCTCCCCGATCGTCGGATTACAACAATGATAATAAAAATAATAATTGAAAATAACAAATTTTACATAAAGTCTATACCCTTTGAATTTTAGATTTACAAAAATTCTAATAAAGTGAGAATCAATAAATCTACGATCAACCACGAATAACAATTCACAAATCACATATTAATTGTAACGAATTTCATATCACACTATAAATCCATTCAAACCAAATTTAATCACAAGAACAAATCAATTAAATTAGTAAATCATCTAGCTCTGATACCACTTTTTGGTGATTAATGCACCTTATCATTAATTTTACTCACACTAGCCAATTAATAATAATGATTGCTAACAAGATCTAGATTTATTAATTTAATTCAATTACGAAAGCAATTCAGCAACCAATAAATAGACGAGGCGTTCAGAACACTTACATGAATTTTGGCTCAGCTACAGAACGCTCCAATCCAATGCTCGTTCCGTCTTCAAGTTTTCACAACTCCGTCATCTGATTTAGTACTCGAGGATGACACTATAGTCTTCCGAAACGTAATCTCCGAGATGAATAAAAATATTAGTGGTCACAATCGATATCTCACTAGATCTCAAAAATCGATTGTTTCGGGATCTCGCTCCTATTATTTAGGATTGGAATTAGCAATTTCAGGGAATAGGGGAAAGGAAATAGTTCGCCAAGAGAGAGAGATGGCCGAATTTTCTGTGAAGAATGGAATGAATTTTTCTCTTCCCTTCTATCCATATTTATACCATTTAAGAAGGGATAACCTTTGAGAGATTTTCTCTCCTTTCTGTTGAGATATTCTCTCATTTCTAGAGATATTCCCTCCTTCTAAAGATACTACGCGAATACGAGTTTTCCATAATTAATATTGTCAATCACCATTACAGCAAGTGAGATTTAAATAATGAATGTCATTATTATTCAAAAGTTCTTATCCGCTTTTATCAGAGCCGAATGAGAGACTATAGACCTAGTAGTAGAAGCTTAACGAACCAGACGGAAAACACGATACAGTCATATCTCTTTTCCATCAATTTGTCTAGTATTAATCAATACTCCAGCATGTAATCAAAGACTGAACCCTTATTAATAGTAGAATTATATAGTCAATTTGTGATCAAGATCCTCCAGGTTCAACCCGTGCCAAGAGAAGTCAATTTATTTCGTTATACTTCTCTTGATACATATCATCCATAAGCATTGTTGCTTCCCTAGTGAAAGATTCTTTCGAACGTTAACTTACTTCGAAAGTGCGTGCAATCAATCGGTTCTGGAATCAACCCTTCGATGAGTGAAAATTGACCTCCTTTAAGGGAGGCTGGATTCCGTGTCTGTAAATCACTTCCCACTCGAATCATGCTCTGAGAAGACTTCCAAGAGAAGACTCCCTAGACATAAGCTGTCAGCATGAATAGCCTTTTAGCGAATGAGTTAAAGAGTTTAGAGACATGATTCAATGTCCATGACCACTTCAGAATTTAGATCAAGTCTCACTGTGACCATCACAGTGGTCTCGGTTAGTGCATCGTAACGGTCCTTACACGACACATCTACCCAAGGTATGTCCAGGTCGTACACTTACCACAAGTGTAGAATGCTCCCACATAGTGATCAACATTCACTCATGTGTTCCACATATATGACTTTTGATATAGCTTCCCAGGCGTATTACAGTATTTGATCTCGTTTTAGCACACCGCCCGAACTCAGGTGCACAGCACGTGACTCAGTTTGATACAGAGGCTATGAAATGATGAATGTTATATAAGTCTTAATACATAATAAATAATCATTTCAATTGGTATAAATCATAAATTTCAAATTTTATTTTATTATAATATTAACAAGAATTTACATAAGTATCTTCTCAAGCGGGTATGAATACCTAACATTAACATCACTTTTGATATTAGTTTAGTTTATAAACACATTTCTGTCTCACTTGATCTGGTAGGGTATGCGGATTCTGATTTTGCAGGTGATTGGGATGTGAGAAAATCCACTACATATTACTGCTTCATTTGGGGTGGTAATTTTGTTAGTTTGAAATCTCAACTACAGCCTTTGGTAGCGCTATAAACTATTGAGGCTGAATATGTTGCCTTAGCTGATGTTGTGAAAGAAGTAATCTGGCTGTAAGGACTTATGAAGGAATCCGAGTTTCTTGAGAAGCAAGTTACTTTTTTCTCAGATAGCCAGAGTGCTATTCACCTTAACAAAAATACAATCTATCAGGAGAGGACCAAGCATGTTGGTGTACGATACCATTTTGTGACACTAGTACAAAAATAGCATCTAGATGCGACTATTTGTCGCATCTAAATCGACTTTTGAATGCGACTTCGGATGCGACAGAGTCGCATCAGAATAGTCGTAGCTAAACCTTTGGATGCGACTAGTTGCATCCAATGTTCTTCACCATCAGACCCGAAAATTTTGACGCGACTACTCGAATATAAATTCTGCAAAAAACAAACATATTTATCAATTTATATTAACTAAACATATTTAAAATTCTAAAAATTAATGATTTTCAATCATTTTAATTTAGTAGACATATTTAACGATTTCATAAACTAAACATATTACACAAGTTCAATTAACTAAACATATGTACAAGTTTTAATAAACTATTTTCAATACTTTCAACTACTTTATTAACAAAAAAATTATTTACCTTGTGTACGGTCGGCTGAATTAAGTTGAACGATATTCGGATCAAAGACGACGACTACGAGCGTGGAGAGGGCCTGCGATGAACGAAGGACGACAGTCGACAAACCAAATAAGCAGCGTTGTGAAATTGTATTGCAACCCAAAATATATTAATTTTAAACCAGCCAAACCATTCAACAACTGAAACACGTAACGAAAAAATTGCAAAACTTACACACAATATTCAGTAGCCCGATTTAACATCCACGGAATCCACAACTTTCAGCGAAGTCAAATACTTGAAAACCTAAATGCAAGATTCTAAAAACAAAAATAAATAAATTTTAAAAAAAATCATACCTGAGGGCAGCCTCAGAGTCGGAGTCGGAGTCGTTGAAGTAAGGTCACGTCCAAGTCGGAGTCGCAGGCCACGTCGAAGTAAGGTCACGTCCAAGTCGGAGTCGCAGGCCACGTCGAAGGAAGAGTGGCAAGGCGGCTGAACGTACGCGGCAAAGGGCACCCTCCTTGACGGAATTCTCGCGGAGTCGGGGCGGGTGACGCGGTGCGTGGAGAGGGATGGTGCACAGAGGGAGGGGCGGATGTCAACAGAGGGAGGGGCGGAGGTCGGGCAGAGGGAGGAGGGAGGGTCAGAGGAAGGAGGAAGGAGGAAGGAGGAAGGAGGGAGGGGAGGGAGACGTGGAAGGGAGGGGCGGAGGGAGGAGGGCCAGAGGGCGGAGGAAGGAGGGAGGGGCGGAGGGAAAGAGGGAGGGTGGATGAAGGAAGGAGGGGTTGAGGGAGGAGGAGGGAAGAGGGGCGGAGGGGCGGAGGGAGGGGTGGAGGGAAGATGGGCGGAGGAGGGAAGAGGGGCGGAGGGGCGGAGGGAAGATGGGCGGAGGAGGGAAGAGGGGTGGAGGGAAGAGGAGGGATGGCTGGAGAAATAAGGGAGGGCCGGAGGGAAGAGGGCCGGAGGGAGGAGGGGCGGTTGGACGAGGGGCGGACGGAGGTGAGCACCGGAGGGAGGATTTTGGCAAAATGGGAAGAGGAAAGAGGCATGAGAGAGAGATTTGGGCAAAATGGGAAGATGAAATAGGCGAGCTGCTTAAAAGGAAACTCTAAGGTTTAGATGCGACACATTCGCATCTGATGAGGCCAACCGATACGACATGTCGCATCTGATGAGATTAATAGATGCGACTTAGTCGCATCTGAATAATAAATTATATGTGCCACGTCAATTAAAATACGAGTAAGGGAGGAAGTTTTGCTTGCCCAATTTTTTGAGACTTTTAGATGCGACTAAGTCGCATTCGATACTCAAAAATAAAAAAAATTAAATTTCCACGTCAGATAAATAATGCGAAAGGGGGGGGGGGGAAGTTTTGTCGTCGCATCTGATATTCAAACAACACTATTGGATGCGACAAAGTCGCATCCAAAACTGTTACCAAGACAAAATGAAAAAATCGTGAAATACTGAGATTAGATGCGATAAGTCGCATCTAAATGTACAGTCGGATGCCATTCTTAGATGCAACTAGTCGCATCGGAAAGTCTCCCGTAGCAGAAAACCAAATTTGTACTTGTGTGAGAGACGAGATTGATACGAGAGTAGTTGATGTCAAGAAAGTATCAACCGAAGACAATCCAGCTGACTTGGGCACCAAGATTGTCACAAACACCAAGTTCAAGCATTGTATGAACTTGTTGTTCATAGAGTGATCATAAATGGCAAGTCAGCAGTGAAGGCGAGTGAAACATATGGCACAAGAATCAAGGTGGAGACTTTCAGACTTCAAGGTGGAAAGTGTTGATAATTGAAGCCCAAAAGCCTCAAAACTGAAGAAGTACCTTGGCCCGAGTCTTATTTGGCAGCTGGCTTGAGGTCGTTTAGGTGTAGAACGACACATTTCTGTTGCTTTTAAATGCCAACGAATGATGGTCATTGATTTCCGATGACTTGGGCGGTCGAGATGCAACTTTGAATTGTGTTAGATATAAAAGGTTTTTCTACCCCAGGTTTTGGTATCGAAATCATTTTTTGTATTCCTTTTCATCTTCTTCTTCTTGTTTCTCTCGTATGAAGTTTTAGAGTTTTGTAGAACTGTGCGGTTGATGTTCTGTTGTAGATGGTATTGATATATGTTGTATTAGGGATAATCGGTAGCATGGATATGTATAAGTTTGGTGTAGAGTTTATTACTTTTGCGTGTGATTATTGTAACCTGGAATACTGATTCGATTGGGGTTGTTTGTGCGTGGATTTGAAACGCCATCCCTGATTCGAGTGCTCGAGTTTCCCACCGAAACTCAACGTGCAGTAGGTGTATTTTACACTGAAACACGGTAAAAAAAAGAGAAATTGCCCATTTTGCCACCTTCACTAACTCATTTTCCCAAAATCCACCTAAACCCAATTTCTTCCCAAATTACTACTCTTTTCCACATAAAAAGACCTTTTACCCTTTAAAAAACAAAAACTTACAAATACACCCACTCACTTTAAAACCGGATAAAATAAAATAAAATAAAAAAAATTACCTTGACTGGCTGTAACCGGTTTCTCTCTCATAATTTTTTTTTTTAGCAACTCTCTTTCTTCTTCAACACTCAACCCTCCCTTCAACACTCAACCCTCCTTCCTTTTACCACTCTTCTTCAACACTCAACCCTCCCTTCAACACCCTTCTTCAACCATCTCCGACGAAAGGACGCAACACTGGTTCACTCCGACGAAGGACTATCTCCGACTTTGCACTGGTTCATCTTCGACGTTTCCGATGGAACTCCTTCATATTTCATTATTTCCGACGCAACGCCGGTGGCTGTAGTTGTCTCCGAGCGGTGGTATTTTTTGTATCCGACAAGGCTGAGGTGGTACTCCGACGTCTCCGCTGCTCCATTTCCGAGGTTAGGTTATTTTCGTTATCTACAATCTTGTCCACAAATTCGTAACAGAGTCTACAATCCGATCTACAAAAACGTAACAGAGTCCACAAATTCGTAACAGAGTCTACAATCCGATCTACAAAAACATAACAAAGTCTACAATTTGGTAAAGAGAGTCTACAATGACAACAACAAATTACAAACAGTGCTACAATATTATCCACAATTGTGTCTACAATGTGGTCCTGAGTTGCAACGTTAATTCTTAAAAGAAAAATGTGGTCAATATTGTAGACCACATTGTAGATTAAATTATAGATGAAATTGTAGACGGGATTTTCTATGTTGATGCTTACTGTAACATTGGTTATTGATGCAGGGATGGGGAAATTTATTTGTTATTCAAGTATAATGGATCATTGATTGACGTTGGTCGGTATCACGAGAAAATATCATTCGGAATTTTGGTTCCGGATAATATCAACTTTGTTAGTTTGACGCAAGAATTTTACGACTGTTTGGGCAAACCACCATCCGGTTATACAATTAACATTGTTTACGTTGTCAACGGTGCCCTGGAACCAGTTGAGATTTTCAACGATACGACGTTGAAGGCTTACTTATATTTGAGAAGAAAAAAGGTAGATAACTTGGAGCAATTTCAACTAATATTGGAATTGAAAGAGAAATCATCACCGATTAATTCTCCAGGATATGTTGGACATCAATATCGACTAGTTTCTCCAATGTCATCGGACCATGAAGAAGTGCGCAGTACGTTTCCGTCGGGTACTATTGGTTTGGAGGATTTTAACTTGTTCGAGTCAAGACAACAATCTCCATCACCCAATTCACCACCACCGCGTTCCTCACCACATCGATCTCCACCACCACCACCACCACGTTCCTCACCACATCGATCTCCACCACCACCGCGTTCCTCACCACATCGATCTCCACCACCACCACCACCGCGTTCCTCCTCGCAATCACCACCACCTGGATCACCAAATTTCCCCCCTCCGCCTTGTCCTGAAGCAAGTCCGCCACCATCACCACACATTCCAAGTTCATCTAGTACGACCGGGGATAAGGGGGCTGACACATTTATTTTGGATGTTAACTCCCCGCTATTTATAAAGCGTCATGCACTATACGTTAACAAAAAATGTCTGCAAAAGCACTTGATGTTGTACGCCATACACAACAACTTTACGTACAAGACAAAGAATTCGGAAAAAGATTTGTTGCATGTTGTTTGTCTCGGAGAAACTTGTAAATGGGCTGTTCGAGCCGTGAGGAAGGACTCTTCGCCCATATTTCAAATTCGAAGGTACAATTTTTGCTCTTTACATTGTTCTTGATTATTCAAATTTAGAGTCTACAATTAAGGTAACTGTAGTCGCCAACAGTGTCCTGTAGACCGAATTGTAGACGACAATGTTCAGACCCGAAAGCAAACATAGTCTGAATTGTCTACAATTTTGTCCACTGGATACTGTTGGAGTCTATTGTAGACGTTATTGTGGACTTCCCTCTGTACACCCGATTACCATTATGAAATTATAGTCTACAATGCAGTATGTTGTAGACTTGAATCGTATATTGTAGACTGCATTGTAGACTTCCATATTCTTTTACATTGAATCTAAATGTTCGATATCAATGATTCAGGTTTGACGATGAGCACAGTTGTGCCCTAAATGTAAGGCAAGGACGCCATCCCCAAGCAACGAGTTCTTTGATTGGGGAAGTTGTGAAACATAAGTGCATTGATCCAAGCGTGGGCATGTGTAGACCAAAAGAGATAATGAATTACATGCAAATGGATTATGGGATGTCCATGTCTTACAAAAAAGCTTGGTTGTCGAGAGATAAAGCTTTGAAGTCCCTTTACGGCAGCTCTGAAGAATCATACGCGTTCTTGCCTAAGCTATGGTACATGATTGAGACTAAGAATCCAGGTTCGTTTTTTGACCTCGTCACGAGCGAGGGTGGCGTATTTGTTAGCTTTTTCATGTCACTAGGTCCATGGAGAACGGGGTGGAAGTATTTACGTCCTGTGATTGTGGTGGATGCTACTCATTTGAAAAATTATTATAAGGGAACGTTGTACACTGCTTGTGGGATGGATGGGAACAAGCAAATTTTTCCATTAGCCTACTCCATTGGTCCTTCAGAATCAAACGAGGCCTGGATTTATTTCTTGTCCAAATTGAAGGACGCAATTGGAGAGCGGGAGGAGCAAGTTTTTGTATCCGATAGACATGTTGGCATAATCAATGGCGTGAAGACAGTCTTTCCGAATTGTGATCATGGGTTTTGCATGTTCCACTTACACTGTAATTTGAAGACTACATTTAGAGGGATTACGAAGGAGGTGAAGTGGAAATTCTACGGCGCTGCGAAAGCATACACACAACGCGAATTTGATAGCTTCATGGTCATGTTGGACACTGAAAATCCTGAAATACGGCGATATTTAGCCAATGACGTTGGTTACCAAAGATGGGCTCGAAGTATGTTTAGGGAAAGCGGTATGGTATCATGAAGAACAACAACGCAGAGTCGTTAAATGCTTTGAATGTTAAGGTGAGACAATTTCTTGTTTCTAAGTTGATGGATTGGTTGAGAGAGAGGAGTATGAAATGGTTTTATGACCGTTGAGAAGCCGCTTCGAAAACACAATCTCTGCTTACGAAAGCATACCAACAACGAGCCGAAAAATACAATGCGTATGTTGTGCGTATGGTGGTAAGTTATTGATTTATTTTATGTATTTGAGTAATCTGTATAGTGAATTGTAGACAGGCTTGTTGATCGCTTTGTAGACTGAATTGTAGACATGCTTGTTGACCGGTTTATAGACTGAATTTGCAGTATAGACTGATCGGTTTACTATGTTCCTTCTATTATTCGTGTACCTTGTAGGTAAGGCCATCTTCGATCGACGAGTTTGAAGTTGTGGACAGAGAAGGAACTGTGTTTGCAGTTAATTTGGCGGATAGTACATGCTCTTGCCGACGATGGGAGATCCACAATTTCATTTGCCCACATGGAATCGCTGCTTGTCGAGTTCGTAATCGTCCCGTAGAGCCCCATATATCAAAGTATTATAGTACAGAGTATTTGAGGGCTACGTACGAAGCTGTACATCATCCTCACGGTGACATACGAAGTTGGGATATTCCACAAGAGGTAGAAAATATAAAAGTTCTTCCACCGACGCACAAAGCACGTGCTGCTGGTCGCCCAAAAAAGAGAAGAATACTCTCACAAGGTGAAGATGAAACGCGGCGGAAGTGTAGACGTTGCGGTATGATAGGTCATAATCGACAAATATGTAATAGTGCTACTCCTTAGAATCGAGGATAAAAACAAATGGTTTTTTTATAAGAACACATGGTAATTTTACAAATATTTGTCTACAAAGTTGTCTTCATAATTGTCAACAAAAGTGTCTACATAATTGTCAACAAAAATGTCTACATAATTGTCAACAAAAGTGTCTACATACGCGTCAACAAAGTACTGTCTACATGATTGTCTACAAAGTAGCGTCGACATAAGTGTTTACAAAATAGTCTACAATGTCTACAAGGTCGATAATGAAGATGTTTATGCATACAAAATACACCACATAAAATGATAAATACGGCCGTGTCTAGTGACATATACACAGCACAAAAAAAAGCCTACATCTCAGTGTCCGAACCGACTCCTTTCGCAGTCTTCAACCATCCATGTCTAAATAAATCGATGCACAGTTGTTGACGGTAGTTAGAAATGTCCTCTTGGCGTACCCGTCCAACAGATTCTCCGTGAACCATGTAATCCATGGCCTTCACCACGAACATGCCACAGTCTCCACTGTTTCCATACCGATACAACCATATTCAAAAGACAGTCTACTAAACTCATAATTAGACAACAAATAAAGAGAAAATGACAACGTACCCGTTATCTTGTTGAGGCATCGGTTCATGGAATTTGACGGAGAAGGAAGAAGATCTGGTATCTTCAATCCCTAAATTGTCGAAGACATTTAGGTAGGTGAGGATCACTGGGATGAAATCTGCAAATCTCTTGACGACGGGAGTGATTTGGGAGACGTGGTATTTGTTATCCGACATGGAGTCGTAAACAGTTAAGGACCGGTCAGCGATGTTCAAAACAAGAAGGAGCCAATGACCGAGTTCTTGCGAACATAAAGGCATGTACACATCCTTAACAGTGCACCACGACCAAGTGTACAACATTGACTTCGAACAGCCCGTGACATGGTCGATGATTCTGGCATGTTGACTCCAGTCAAAGTCGTCTTTGTTTGTTGTTGCTATCCATGCGGAACATGTATGCTCAAGGTATGATGCAAAGTGACTGTTCATAATAGTAAACGACGTTTCCAACTCGCCGAACCACCTCTTCTTCCGGAGGTAGTAGGAAACGACGTCAACATGCTGTAATAACCCAAAAATAAGTCTACAATCTACAATATAGTAAACAATCCAATCTACAATGTAGTCAACAATTCAGTCTACAATTTAGACCACAATCCAATCAACAATCCAGTCAACAATCTCGGCAACAATCCAGTCAACAATCTAGGAAACAATCCAGTCAACAATCTAGGAAACAATCCAGTCTACAATTTAGTCTACAATTCAGTCAACAATCTCGGCAACAATCCAGTCAACAATCTAGGAAACAATCATGTCTACAATCTAGTCTACAATCCAGTCCACAATCTAGTCTACAATCTAGTCTACAATACAGTATAATATGTTAACAGAAACGTACCTGATCGGACAACCATTGCTCCGGTGTCCACAACAAGTAGAAGAAAGTCTTGGAAACGACCTCCAGTACGGAGAAGTCCCACTTCCCACCCAAAACGTCCTCTTCAGTCTTGAACCACACCCCTTCTTTATTTTTCTTCTTTAGCTTGTTGACTTTCAGCCAAGATTTCATGATCTTAGCATCTTCTAACGAGGGGTAGTACATGGATTAGAGAGCGGATTCTTGAGGGGCTTCATATATTTGTTCAAAAAATATTTCAAAATGGCATTGGGTGGAGAAGGCGTGTATCTCTTCGGGGACCTGACTTTGCGGGATGGTCGGGACGATTCCTCTGGTATGACGACTGCCTGCGACATGGTCGTGCCTGAACCAACGTGTATGATGATGGCCTGGGACATTTCCGTTAAGGAGTCATCGGGTATGACGACGGGCGAAGATCGAGGCGTTGCTGCTTCAGCTCCCTCTTTGCTTGAACAACATTGGGTGAGCTGTGATCAGGTTCTTCCGCCGTAGTCTTTGTTTAATGACTCCAGCTGCGAGTCAGTGAGCCATTTGCTCAATACATAACTTTCTTGGGTTCCAAACGGCCCTACATTCAATTACACAAGATAACATTTGAATATACAAATCAGTCTACAATTCAATATATAACACAATCTACAAATAGGTCTATAATGCACTCTACAATTTATTAAATAATACCTTGGGCCTCATTTCCTTGGGCCTCATTTCCTTCAGCCTCATTTTGTACCTCAGCCTCTTCTTGTACGTCGGCCTCCTTTTCTTCAGCCTCTTTTTGTACTTCGGCCTCCTTTTCTTCGGCCTCTTTTTGTACTTCGGCCTCTTCATGCTTCTCATTGTCATCGTCTTTGTCGTTCTTTTCAGGTTCATGTTGAGGTTTGTCTACTTCATCTTCTGGTTTCTCGTCGTCATCGTCTTCGTCCTTCTTCTCTGCTTCCTGTTCTCCCTCTTCTTCTTGTTTTTCTTCTTCTTTGTCTACTTCGTCATCTTGAACCACAGGTTCAACCGGTCCGGCGTACGCTATAGGCAATTGGTCGCGAACACTATGTTTGAAGTCTTCAAACATTTCTTTCATTTCCGCCTTGAAGCTTGTCAATTCTACCTTAAGACCTTTGAATGTGGCCTTCAAACCTTTGACTATGTGTTCAACAGATTTCAACCGAGCCTGTAAACAAAAATTGTACAATTCAGTCTACAATACAATCTACAATTAAATCTACAATATAGTCTACATTACAGTCTACAATTCAATCTATAATGTAGTCAACAATTTAATCATCAATATAGTCTAGAACTACAGTCTACAATTCAATCTATTATGTAGTCAACAATTCAATCAACAATATAGTCTACAATTCAGTACACAATTTACTCTACAATTCAGTCTACAATTCAGTATACAAACTAATCAACAATTCTTACTTACCTCTGCATCGGTATCGGGGAAAGACTGGGGTGATGTGGGAGTTTCTGGGGTTCGGGCTGCAACTTCTCGAGTCGAGTCCTGGAAAAGTAGGCAATAAAACATAAATATTTTGGACACAAAAATGATAAAGTGAATAAATATAAATATACCTCAATAAGGCATCTCCGACTACTCGTTTTGCTGCCCCCAAGGTTGTTGAAGACAAATGTTGGAGACTGAAAATTTGTTTTGTGGAACGCGTCGTTCACAAAACTGACATCCGTCTTCCACCGACGCATAAGGGGTTGCTCGGATGGCGAAACCCTCACGCAACAGTGAAGCGCGGTGAGTATGGGCATCGTCTCATACGCCCAAATTTGAAGGGGATACAAAAAGGAGGAGAAGTTGATCTTCCCCTTGGACGCAGCCTTCCCGCCGGAATTCTTTAAAAACTTTTGGACAGCATCTACAAAATATTTCCAAACAACGTTCCTCCACGGGTGCGAGTTGAACACTTCAAAGTGGTCAACCATCTTGACGAACGTCCAATCGGGAACGTTCGTATGACCGGGCGCACTATGCAGTACGGTGACCAAGAAATGAATGAGGTAGAACTTGACTCGCTTCTCCATCTCCCATGATTGTGTAGTATGAAGAAAGGCGGCCAACCCCGCTCGGGATTTCACGGTCCCGTTCTTGTTGACGTCGTAGTAGACGCCACCCTCTACGACTTCGACAACCGGGGGAATGTAATTCTCAACGATTCGGAGTCCGGTTATCTCCGAAAACTGTTGAATGGTGAAAGCCCGGGGGATGCCGCCAAGCTCTATTTGTAGAGAATTCTCATCCTCTACACCCTCAAATCTCCCAACCCTCGACAAAAGGTTGTTTATGATCCTCGAAGAACGGATAACCTTAGGGAGGTTTAGAAACTTGCCGAAACACGATTTCCCGAACATATCCTTCTCTTCTTCAGACATGTCGACTTCCCCCTCGAACTTTTCAAAAGAACCATAAAAGCTGAATTTATGGTCAGCTATATTCTCCTCATTTATTAACCTTTTCCATCCCTGAAAACAAGTAATGAAATGATATATCAGTCTACAAAGAGGTCTACAAATGACTCTACAATATTGTCTACAATTTGGGTTCTATCTACAATGTGGTCTACAATTTGGGTCTATAAAAGACTCTACAATATTGTCTACAATTTGGGTTCTATCTACAATGTGGTCTACAATTTGGGTTATGTCTACAAAAGGCTCTATAATGTTGTCTACAATTTAGATTATGTCTATAATGTGGTCAACAATTTTGGTTCTGTCTACAAAAGGCTCTACAATGTTGTCTACAATTTTGGTTCTGTCTACAATGACGTCTACAAAAGGGTATATAATTTAGTCTACAATTAAAATCTAGCCTACAAAACCGTCCACAACATTGTCAAAATCTATCAACAATTTCAACAAACCAACACAGATCTCAATCTACAATTACCTTCCGGGATGGAGATTTCTTCGAAACTTTACGCCTTGGCTTAACAAAATCCGAGTCCGAAGACTCGTCGACGTGAGCTCGTTTCGACTGTCGTTTGGAATCCGAGTCCGCAACCTTTCGTTTTTTTATCGTCGGACCCCCCGTCGCTATGCCTTTTGTTTTCAATCTTCCACTTCGTCGAGTTTGCTCCATTTGTATTACCTATAACAAAATAAGAACACAATCTTCCGCTACATTATTGAATCTAAAATCACGAAAAAACACAATCACAACCAAAATGAACACTAAAACAACACATGCAAAACCCAGAAACGATGAACACGAACTTAAACCCACCAATAACACACAGAACACGAACCAACACCAACGAAATACACGAACCAAAACCCACAGCGAACCCGAACCAAAACCCACAGCGAACCCGAACCAAAACCCACGACGAACCCGAACCAAAATCCACGACGAACCCGAACCAAAACGAAAACCCAAACCAAAACCCAGGAAGAACACGACCCAAAACCCACGAAGAACACGAACCAAAACCCTAAATTGAAAATTCCAAAATCGCGAACCCAAAATCGCGAACACGAAACAGAGAAAGAGTATGAGAAAATTCGAAAACTCTTACCAGGATTGTGGAGAAAAACAAACGCCGACCGAGCGAGAGAGACGAGAAAACGCCGACCGAGAGAGAGAAAGAGCAATCACGACCGACGGGGAGAGAGAGAGAGAGAGAGAGAGAGAGAGAGAGAGAGAGAGAGAGAGAGAGAGAGAGAGAAAGTTCGAAAATTTAGAGGAGCGAGGCTCGAGAATCACGCGGGAGGGAGAAGAAAAGAAGAAGAGAGAAGTTCAAAAGGTTAGAGTCGGTTACAAGAGGAGAGGGACCAAAATTGAAAGAATATTAAAAGTTAAGGGTAATTGGTTTTTTACACTGGTATTTTGGAAAGAAATTAGTTTTGGTGGCTTTTGGGAAAGTCAATTAATAAAGATGGTAAAATGGGCAATTTTTCTAAAAAAAATTGTGTGTTTTGTGTTTGTGTGTTCTTCGATTTATTCTTACATGTTTGAATCTGATAAATTAATTATAAGAATTTGTGTAAATACATGTAAAATCGATCTAAATTCGTCCAACAATCGCTTCTCGATCAAAGGCTTTGCAACAATCAATCTATAGACCTGTACGAAATTCTAGCAACAATCTTTTAAAGGATCTTCTCGGCTCTATTAAATGCTACGATGACATGCATCGCGGTACGCTTTATCAGTTTAATTGACAAGTCAATTTGATAACACTAATGATCTTATTAGGAACTTAATATGCATTTTAGTTATCGATCTATATTATATTTAAGGTTTTTGTAATAGTAGTTTGACTTTATTTATTTTGGAATATTATCTTTTATTTGTTTCTACTAGTGATCTTCTACCAATGGGAAGTTGACACATGCGACTATTTGTTCTATTTTCACTAATTACTTTAAATTATTCCCAGGTTGTTTTTATTGTATAACATATGTGAAGCGACGCCACTAAGAAACAAAATTACATATTAATTTGGTCAAAATAGGCTTTTATGATTTTATTTAAGTGTGGTCATGGAATAGCAAGTTCCAAAATTTCTCAACACGCCATTATATCAGTCAAACAAAGTGAACAAAGAAATCTAAAGTGGACCATCGATTAAAATCCTAACCATTTATTTATTTATTGTACACATACCAATTCAAGTAGTAAGAACATGCATTTCTGAATATATATGGTTAAACTATAAACTAAAAATGATGGTTGAAAGTAAACATATACACACCAAGATAATCTGATGAAAATTATGTGTTGAAAAATTAATCTAACTAATATGGTAACATTAGTCTCGTAAAAAGTGATTTTTTTAATAGTTTACTTAAGATATATATATATATATATATATATATATATATATATATATATATATATATATATATTGGAGTAAAGAACGGTATAAATACTTAACTTTTTCAGTTTTATACTTCATTATTTTCTCTATTTTCCACACCATAATTTATAATGTCTAGTTCTGGTTACATTGTTATTTAATTCTGCAAAATTAACTTTAGCTATGATTTTTTGCCTGCAACTTTTCTTTTAGTTTTGTGATAATTCTTTGTTAGTAGCACTGTTATATGTCGCAACCGAAATTATTTTGTATTTATCTTAATGAGTATTTTTATTTAAGCAAAAAGAGATACACATGTCCTCGTATTCATCTTCTTATTTTGACCAATTAAATACAAAATATGAATTAAAGTTGTTTTCGTATAGATTTTTATCAAACTTATCGGCACAAATGGGATTATATACTAATGGCCTAGCCAGGAGGGAAGACTTGAAAGACTTTTGAAAAGTATATGATGCGTCATCAACATAAAAATAACGTGTTGGACCCACTAATAATAAATATATAATTATTATTATAATAATAACAATAATAACAATGTGTATTTCAGTTCACTATTTAAGATACATAACTATAACTATTTTACCTCAATTAAAAACATAAGAAACCACATTAAATATTAAAGAAATTACTTAATGGAAAAGCCAAGTATATTAAAAGAAGAAAAAAAAGAAAAAAGAAAAAGAAAAGAAGTGGCTGACTTTGGAAAGAAAGGCCAGCAAGGTCGCTTCTTTGTCATGTCCCCACTCAGCCTGAGTCCCCACACACAAATACATTTATACTTTTCTCATTTTAATCTTTTAACTTTTTTTTCTTCTTATCAAATCTATGAAACCTCAAAGGGCTCAAGCACAGCTGTAAATAATTTAATTAATAATAAAACAAATACTGAAACAACAGTGTCAGTAAAATTAAACAAAAACAAAATAGAAGAGAAAAAAAAGTCAATAACAGCAAGCTCAGCCTTTTGGGCAGCCATTTTTCTTTGCCTCTTCAAAGACTTTCTTCGGTGTCTTGTTTTTCTTCTTCTTTCATTTCCCTTTCTATCTTCCTTTCAAAATCAGAAAAAAGAAGAGAAGAACGAAAAATTAAACTAGAAACAGATATTACATCTTTCAAAAATTATCTGAACGTATTCAAATTTTCTGTTTCTCAAAGGTGGTTGGAAATAATTGTATCTTCTTCGAGTACTTCCCTCTCGAAAAGAGAAGTCAATAACACAAATAATTAGGAACTTTCAAATCTTTGTTTTGCAGCTCTGTTCCTGGGGAAATTAGCTGTTTGGTGGATCGGTAAGGATTATTTTATGATTCTTAGTATGCATCACAAATTAGCGTGTTATCTTTATTCCAAATTTATTTTATTTTACTATATTTTTTGGGCCAGGATTGAATCATCTTTTTTGATGATCAGTGTTCCACGCCGTGATATGTATTCAGAAGAAAAGTTTTGTTGAAAACTGAACTTTGATTAAAGTCGTTAAGTTTTTCTTCTTCTTCTGCAGAAGTGGCAGATGGTTGAGTGAAATTTTAGAGGGCTTAGAGTTGAGATTTAACTTTATGGATAACTTTTGCTGCTTCAATTCTTTTTATTCTCAGGTAAGTTCAAATCTACCATTTTTTTCTTTATTATTTATTCTATTTGTATGTATGTTGACTGTAATTATATGATTTTCTTCTTTTTTCCCTTATAGTAATAATCCATGTTTATCTAGATTCTAATAAATAAGACGTGAAGTATTTTTTAAGCTTGATATTTGTCTCTTGTAAAGACTTTGCTCAAACATCAGTTAACAAAATTTTCTGAATGAATTCCGATGGAAATACACAGAGAACGAGATCAAATCTCTCGTCTATGGCTTTGAGGAGGAATATAAAGGGATAAAGTTTGATACTTTAGGGTCAACAAGAGAAAAAGAAGCCATCTTTAGGATCTTCAGAGCTTAGAATTGTGCAAGATAACAAGAAATGACCATCGGACTAAAGAATTTTATTTTAGGAGGAACCTGAAGGAATAAAGTTTCATACTTTATGGTCAACAAAAAAAAGTAGCCATCTTTAGGATCTTCAAAGCTCACAAATTCGCGTGTTATCTAAAGAAGCTTCATTTTTATCTTCTTCTTATTCTTGACCGGGATTTGTGATTATTGCAAGGTCGTCGGAGGGCGATCTTCGTGCAGCTCCGGGAAGGGCCGGAGCCACCAGAATGCGGTCAAATATGGTTACAGTCTGGTCAAAGGCAAAGCGAATCACCCGATGGAGGACTATCACGTGGCTAAATTCGCCCAATCGCACGGCCGTGAAGTTGGTCTTTTCGCGATCTACGACGGCCATTTGGGAGACACCGTTCCCGCCTATTTGCAGAAGAATCTCTTCGCGAATATCTTAAAAGAGGTGAGGCTCAAACCCACCTCGATTTTCCCCCGAATTCTAGATATATAACAAAAAGTCTTGATCTTTGCCGGGTTTTTCGGGGTTGGTGTAGGAAGAGTTTTGGACTGACCCGAAAGGGACGATCTCGAAAGCTTACGAGAGGACGGACCAAGCGATTCTGAGTCACAGCCCGGACTTGGGGCGAGGTGGGTCAACGGCGGTGACTGCGATCTTAGTGGACGGTCGGAAATTGTGGGTCGCGAATTTGGGAGACTCTCGGGCGGTTCTGTCGAAGAGAGGCCAAGCGGTTCAGATGAGCACGGATCACGAGCCCAACACCGAGCGAGACAGCATTGAGAACCGAGGCGGCTTTGTCTCCAACATGCCAGGTTCGATTCGTACATGAAATCAAAACTTGATTCATTTTTATAATTGTAGATAGTAGACATGTAAAAGTATATAAGATTTGAAAATAGTCAAACACGTTTTGTAAATAATGGGTGAATACCCAATCTATTTACACTCGCCGCACGTTGAGAATAGCCCACGTAAGCAGTTATTTACAGGTAACAAATATTCAAGAATTTGATTAGCACTTAGGTTATTTACTAATAATTAACGAAATGTTGGCTATTTTCAAAGCCGTGAGGTTTAAGCTGGCTATTTAGCTGATTGTTTGTTTTTCATAATCAAAGCTGAATTCATGATCTTGTGTTTTTCCCATTTGACTAAGAACCACATTTCATTTGTGCATATTTAGATGATGTGACTCTTTGACTCATTCAAACCTTGATTCCCATTTATGGAGCTAGGTGAATTTAGTTAGTTGGTTGGTTGTGGCTGGTTTCTCTTTACTCTTGCCTATAGCTTTGTTTGTTGTGGGGTTTTGTCAAGAGTCCATTCACAAACCCATCCAAACAGCTTGCCATGTTTTCGCATTTGATTCGGTTTCCTTTATTTTTTATACTCATTTCGGGTCGCTTTCGAAGAAGTCATTCTTTTTGGTTACACATCACAATAACAAGAATTTAACTTTCAGTTGGGTACTACAACAACTTGGGTGAACCACTCACATTTCTTGATAATCTTTTTTGGCTCATTAGCTCATTCATAGTGTGGTGTCATTATTTCATATTCCTTCCATGCTTTAATGTAATATTAAGATAAAAAAAAGGTTCAAACTTTAGATTGCTTTCTGCACCAGGAGATGTGGCCCGGGTCAATGGTCAACTGGCCGTTTCTCGAGCATTCGGGGACAAGAATCTAAAGTCACACCTTCGATCCGATCCCGACATTAAATCCGCCAAGATCGATTCCGATACCGATGTGCTCATCCTCGCAAGCGATGGCCTGTGGAAGGTAACAAAATATTAAAGAAATATTTAATTAATATTTTCTTTCGTTTTTTCCCTTAAAAAAATTGGGTAATCAGCCAATGTAAACCTAAGGAATTTGGATATAGCCAATATGACATCAAATTTTCGTAAATTTCTTACCTGTTTTATCTTTCGATTTTTGCCATTGAAAAATTGTAAACAGATTGAACCGAGTATTTACCAACAAAGTACAAAACAGGGACTAAATACAAAATCCATATAATTTGAAAGGCTAGTAATTATAATTACCCTTTTTCTTTCAGAAATTGATTGTTGGGTATTTAATTTTCAGGTCATGTCTAATCAAGAAGCCGTAGATATCGCGAGAAAGAGCAAAGACCCTCAAAAGGCAGCGAAGCAACTCGCCGCCGAAGCACTGCACAAAGATAGCAAAGACGACATTTCGATCATCGTCATTCGTTTCAAGGGCTGAAACAGTTTCGATTTTCCAGGGGAGATATATTTGCTTCTAGGAAGTAAGGCTACATAATTATATATATATCTATATCTATATATCTATATCTATATATATCTATATATATATTTTTTGTTGGTTTTATTACCATGTAAAATTTGTATTTTGTTGCCTATAGCTTGCTTCTTGTGTTTTATATCTGCACTTTTTTCATTTTTTATTTATTTTTCTTTAGTTAATTGAGAGGGGATGTAGATACATACCATAAATTTGTCTTGTGTAATTTGCTTATGAGACTTCAGTGTAATGAAGTTGGGGTCAACGGTCAACGGTCAACGGTCGAATTTATATAAATTACTGTTGTTTGTAGTGGGGATGATAGTGGTATACCAGGAAAAAGAAAACACAACTCGCTTTTGTGTTGAAGTGAATATTTTTGTAATATTTTTTTTTTATCGTGACAGTTACATTTCTGTTTGAACTATGAATCGTTTCCAAATTGTGTCATCGTGTACGTGGTGCATTTTTTATGTCTTGCTTTACCTCCAATTTTTGTTTTTGTTCTTTAAGCACCTATAAAAGCAAAACTCATCTTTCCAACTTTGGACTCGTTATCAACAATCAGTCATTAGCTAAAAAAATCAACAATTAGTAATGACAATTAAGGCCGTCTAAAGATGAGTTTGATTTTTTGGGCTTGATAATTTGAAATTTGTTTTCTATTTTTCTAATTTAAATCTTAAAATAAATCCCATATTCTTATGATTGGAGATGAAACTCAATATATATACAAGCAAAACTATCCGTGCGTCGCTGCGGTTTGCTTAATCTATTTTATTTAAAATTGTTAAAATAATTGATAATATTTGTTTGATGAAAAAGATGACGTAATAATAAAAATCGCACAAAGTTTTATTTTTGTGGCGTTCATTTAAATTTTTTTATAAAAAATGAAACACAAATTCTAAAATTAATTGATATTTGGTTTCCTTTCATTTGTCATACATGATAATGTCCGCTATATAAAGTGTGTACATAACACGATTAGTATACATCATATGTATTATTATTTAAAAAAATAAACATATTTATTGAAATTAGTACTTATATATTCATTAACAAATAAGAAATCATTATCGTAAGTTTTCTAACTATTCGGAGTATATATTCTTACATTCTTTTAATCTTCTAATATGGGTTTTTGTTTTTTGAAATAAAAAATAACATAAAAAAGAAAACACACAGAAAATTAAAGTGTGCTTATTCTAATAGCATAATTTGTAATTTTAAACAAATATGTGGTTAACTAAATAATTTTACTATGAACAATAGAATGAATAGTAAAATATGTCTTAATCAACGTTTTCATTGCCGGCGAAATTCGGCGAAATTCCGGCGGTTTTCCGTTTTTCGGTGGTTACCGGCCAAAAACGACCTATGTAAACGTTTCGTCGTTTTTGGCCGGCGAATTTCGTCGTTTATGCCGCCGAAAACCGGGTGTCGTTTACCGGTAAATGTCGTTTTTTTTATGTATAAAAACCATAACCTACCGACGAATTTCGAAAGAAATTTCGAAACCAGAAGACGAAGTTGCCGATTTTTACCGCTGGAGAAGAGCTGCCGATCCATTCATTGCCGACGAAATTCCAGCGGTATTCCGTAGATCGAGTCGCCGGCCGACTACCGCAGCAAGAAAACAACAAATTTTTGGCGAAAATCGTGGGTTACCGGCGAAAATCGAGGTAGTTACCGACTAGAGTAGATCTGTGAGATTTGAAGCTGATTTTCGGGTTGAAGATGATTTTTTTTAGCAAGTTTTGTAGAAATACAATGTGTTAGGAATGTGATTCTGAATATGATATAATTTTTTGGAATTGTTTCTAGATCCGGAATTTGAAATATGAAGTAAATTCGAAGGTTGTAGTTATGAAAACATATATGTTTACTTAAGAAGTATAAGATTGTTCTTGAACATTGTGATTATGATTTTTACTCGAATTAATGCATGAAATGAAATATGTTTGGAATTTAAATTTAATATGCGTGGATTTGTTTCAGATTTTATTCACCTCGGAAACGAGAAATATGGAGTAATTTCGATAGTTTTAGTTAATAGTTCGATTAGTCGTTAAGTTGATTCTTGTTGAAGTCGTTGATTATGATTTTTTATGAAACATATGTATGAAATAGAAAATGTTTAGAATTTCAATTTAATAATAGTGTAATTTTTTCATAATTGTTTGAGTCCCGGATTATGAAATTTGAATTGTTTGTCGGAAATTGTTGTTTTAATTTGTTTAGTAAGAAGTCGTTGATTATGAATTTTTCTCAAAATTATGTGTGAAATAGAATCTGCTTAGAATTTCAATTTAAGAAGATTGGAATTTTTTTAAATTTTTTTGTGTCACGGATTAGAGAATTTGAATTATATATCGGGAATTGTTGTTTTAGTTTGTTTTGGTTGAAACGGCCGATTATGATTTTTTCTCAAAAACATGTATGAAATAGGATCTGTTTGGAATTGAAATTTAATAAGAGTGAATTTTTTTCATAATTGTTGGAGTTACGGAATTGATTTTTTTGTTTGTTAACGATAACAGATGGCAGATGAAGGCGTCCGAAAACATTGTTTCGTCGTTGCGGGGACCAGTAATCATTTTACGTGCAAATATTGTGGGTTAACCACAAGAGGTGGAGGTATCACTCGTATGAAGTTGCATCTTAGCGGAAACGATCCGAAGAAGAATGTAAAACGATGTGATAAGTGTCCGCCGGAGGTTAGAGAAGATATGCGGCAACTGCTACATGAAGCAGAAATGAAGAAAAAGAATAAGAGCATGATGGAAGAAACCATCCGTCAAGAGTTACGTGCAAACCTCGATCCACGTCTTGATCATCGAGAAGATGAAGACTTGTATGAGGCAATGAAGAGAAGTCGACAAGAGGCCGATGCTGCGACTTGGAGATCCGGGCCAGGAGGAGGTTCTGGATCCCAACAAGACATAAGATCGAGGCCACCAATCTCGCCTTCTCTCTATCGATCAGATTCGGCACGACAACCAACATTCCCTACACAGACAAGTATGTCTCTGAAGAAGCGATTAGGAAGACTTGTGAGCCGATTTTTCATACACGAGAGTGTTCCAGCCCATAAAGCGAAGTCTCATCACTTTAAAAACATGATGCACGAAGCTGCAGAACTCGGTATGTGAAACATATTTCTTAACGTACTTTAACGCTTTGTGAAATAACGTAATACGTTGTTGTTGACAGGTCCTAACGTTCCACTGCCTTTCCCGTACGAGATTCACAACACATACCTTAAGGAAGAGGTTGCTGAGGCACAAACATACGTCGATAGTCAACGTAAGGTTTGGGAAGAGTACGGGTGCACAATGATGTCTGACGGATGGACGGGTCCAACGCGATTGAGTATCATTAATGATATGGTATACTCAGCGGGAAAAACCGTGTTCTTGAAGTCTGTTGACGCGTCGAACAACATCAAGAATTGGGAATACATCTACAAACTTTTGAGTGATGTGATTAACGACGTCGGACGCCACAATGTCATCCAAATTGTCACGGACAACGGGTCGGCGTATAAAAAAGCGGGATTGAAACTGATGAGAAAGTTCAATTGTTATTGGACACCGTGTGCCGCACACTGTCTTGATCTTATGTTGGAAGACGTGGCTAAGCGAGACACCATTGCTCGCGTCGTGGATGACGCTAGGCGCATAACGAAGCTCGTTTATAACCACGGGCTTCTATTAGCAAAGTTAAAAGAATAAGGTGAAGGTGAGATCATTCGACCCGGCCCTACAAGGTTTGCTACCAATTATTTAGCTCTTTCAAGCTTGCGTAACAAGAAACAAGCATTGAAGGTGATAATCAATTCCGATTGGTGGGAGAGATTGACATTTCGCAACACCTTAGCGGGATCATTTGTTGAGGACAAAGTAAATGATGCAAATTTTTTGCTACACCTCGATGGAGTTTGTAAGGTACTTTTGTATCTAGTATGATGTTTGTAGTTTACTTTGTAGAACTAACATTTTACGTTAATGCGACAGGTATTCGAGCCGTTATTTGTAGCTCTTCGGTTCGTGGACATTGAGGTCGTTCCGACGTTGGGTGCACTATACCACGTTTCCGATCTAATGAAGAAAAAGTTGGAGGCCCTACCAAATAAAAGATGGGTTGTCGATATCGTTGTCGACAGATGGGAAAGACAACTTTGTCACCCATTGCACAAAGCAAGTTATTACTTGAACCCGAGGTGTCAATACAACCCAGAGATTACGATGACACCAGAACATCTAACTGCTGTTACAGACGTTTTTGAGGTGTTACATCCGCACGATGATTGTTCGGTTCTTGGAAATGAGGTACGTAATTACACATATTAATATGTTCCTTCACCGTATAGTGACATATTATGTACACAGCTCATTGCGTTTCGAGATGCACGTGGACTATTTGGAAGGAAGGCTGCAGTTGGAAACCGTGATCATATGGCCGAAGGTACGTAAGGATATCGTTGTGTGGGATCTGTTAACATTACTTGATTTTTAATTTACTTTTGTAGCCGAATGGTGGAGAATGTTTGGAACTGAAGCACCTACTTTGCGTCGGTTGGCCATGCGAATTTTATCACAAACCGCATCCTCTTCGGCTTGTGAGAGAAATTGGAGCACGTTCGCCTTAGTCCACACAAAACAGCGCAACCGTCTTGCGTATTCAAGGTTGGAGCAACTTGTGTTTTGTAATTATAACCTGAAATTACAGATACGAGATCGCAAAGCTCAGTACGAAAACAAGGAACTCCGAGACCCCTTAGAAATCATAGAGCAATCTATGCAAGCCATGGGAGATGAGACCGACGACGACGTTCTTCTTGAGTGGGTTCGACCATGCAACCTTGATGATGAATCCAACCGTCCTGATCCGCAAGTAGCCTCACAGGCCCGTTCCGAAGGCGTTGATGTAAACCAGGTCGTCTCTCAAGATGTTGGTATAGATTCGTCTAGTGACGATGATGGTGGCGGGACGCAAGGAGGCGGAGATGGTGGCGGGACGCAAGGAGGCGGAGATGGTGGCGGCACAAGTGTTGGTGTCGGGAGTGGCACAACCAGAGGTTGGAATAACGATCCATGGACCATGGAATCGGGTTACCAAGCTACTCAAGATGAAGATCACGGAGCGCGGGATCGGGACAGGTACTAATATGTTACATGCATTTTTAATTTACATTTATTAACATCTAATCTAATGTCTCGTAGGTCGGATGACTTCTTTGACTTTGAGTCTGCGCAATACCCGAGAGGTCGACAAGCGGGAATGTGGTCTACTAGTTCTACGGATTACGACGTTGACTCCATTTCCACTCAACTTGAGTCAATGTCATTTGACCAAATGTCTACCCAATCATACGACGGTCAAGGTTCGTATGCTTATCCGTATCCCGTTCCATATCCAGTTCCGGTCATTATAGGTGCCGAGATTCAAGGACCACTACCCGAGTACCCCATATTGTGCACCGTCGTCGGTGGAACGCAAGCCAACTACAACAACCACGTCATTAACTACACTTCATCGTACGCGACCCAAATGACGTGGTTGGACTATTGTAACCTTCAGGCACGAACATGTGGATTTTATCAGCCAGCACGTCATTCCAGTTACTATTGAATACTACTGTTGTTGATTTCGTATGATCTTTATCGAACTGCTCATGGTATGGTATGTATAAACTTGATATTGTACGTTATGTATGAACTTTTAATGATTTTAATTTCAATGTGGTATGACATGTATGAACTTAATGATTTGAACATTTTCTATAGTTATAAATTCATGTTTTGAACTAAAAATGTCATCAACATTTTTTCCGTCGAATTTCTGTACTTTTTATCGAATTTCCGACCGGCCAACGGCAATCCGATCGGCATTTCTTTTTCCGTTTTTCACATTTTTTCCGTCGAATTTCCGTTTGGCTAGCGGCATTTCCGTGATTTTGAGTTATCGGCCGTTTATCGGCTAGCAGCCGGTTAAACCTTGGTTTGATTATTGCTTTGTTCCTGTAAAAAAAAAAAGATTATTGGTTTGTTAATATTTTATTAATAATAATTATACACATATATATATATATATATAAAAATATGAAGATTATCATGACTCATTATGAGTGGCACGTCTTATTAAATAACTAGTAAATTAGTATTGAAAAGAGAAAGCGCACTAATTCATTTCTTCTACGCATATAAAGTTAAACCCTCGCAAAACCCTCCGACGATCGTCACAAGATTCTTCATCTTCTTTCTTCGATCGGCCGATCATGTGGAAACCACTCGAGCTCGCAAAAGCCAGCGCGTCTTCCAACCCTAAGACCTGGATCGCCGTCGGCGTAGGCGTCGCCGGGATCGTCGTCGTCGTCGCCACCGCCGAAACTCGCCGTAGAAGAAGAGCCGGAGAAATTAATCCGATCCACAGAGAGGATTTCGGAGCATTCGTCGAGCGATTCGAGCTCCTGCCGTTCCCTCAGCCGCCGCCCCCCGCCGCCGCGCTTTCCCTTGCCGGCCTCACGTTTGCCATCTCCGACATGTCTGCTTCTACTTCTCTGGAAATATGACCTTGAGCTCTTCTCTATTCGATTGATTTTTTGCGGTGCTTAGGTTTTGAAACATTGTACAGCTTTGAGGTGAAGGATTACTTGACCGGTTTCGGGAGCCGAGACTGGCGGCGGAGTCACGATGCGGCGGAAAAGACGGCGATAGCTGTGACGGCTATGCTGAAGAATGGCGCCAAATGTGTAGGAAGGACTGTCATGGACGAGCTTGGCTATGGGTAAATAAAGCTTGCTGGCATATACATATCTGTCTCTCTATATGTTGATAGAAGATTTATTGTCTTTATGATGATTTTTTCTGTTTAATTGGCTCAGATTGACTGGAGAAAATGTTCATTACGGTACACCGATAAATCCAGAAGTACCTTCGTGTATCCCTGGAGGTTCGGCCAGCGGAGCAGCCGTTTCGGTTGCAGCGAGTCTCGTCGATTTCTCTCTTGGTAATCTCAATTTATTTGAAAACGGATGTTCAAGTTTGTAACTTTTTTCCCTTTCTGATATTATAGATGTGTGTTTGGCTTCTTGTTTGCTGTGTTCTGTTTTCTGTAGAATTTCACTCGGTTGAATCAGTATTATTGTTTACTTATTAAGAATGTGGCTCTGAATGTTTTTTTTTCTACTTACTTTTCAAGTACCAGATGATTGTGTAAATTCTACTTATAGCCATCATTTATGTGTTGAATACAATATCATCAACATTGTTTATTTCACTACGTTTTGTTTTAGTTGTATCTCCTATTTATGAGCGTGCCCCTGTCTGTTTACATTTGAAGATCCTCTCATTGATTTGTATTATTCTGTAATATTTTAGCCTTTTTTTTTATATATGGTGTAAAATATGTCAATAATGTTGCTGGAAGATGTGATTTGAGTTGCTCTGTTTTTTGTTTTTGGAGAATGTCACTCGGTTGAATATAGCTCTCTATATGTTCTGTTACACTTTCATTAACACTGTTTATCTATTATTCTAAACGTATATATATGACTATATATGTTTATCTCCTATCCACGGGAGTGTCCGTGTTTGTTTTCATTTGAAGATCCTCTCAGCTTTTTTGTTATATAACAGGCACCGATACGACTGGATGCATAAGAATCTCGGCATCATTCTGTGGTGTAATTGGATTCAGACCGTCTCACGGGGCTGTGTCAATGATCGGTGTTTTGCCGAACTCACAAAGTTTGGACACTGTTGGTATGCAAAAGACAATAGTTTAAGTCCATTCTGTTTAGTTTTCTCCTCAAAATTACTTTCTCAATCCTTTCTTTTTCCTTGATTTTTAAGGATTGTTTTCTCGTGACCCGTCCGTTCTACATCGAGCTGGACATGCCTTGCTTCAGCTGAAACCAGTGGAAACTAGAAGGCCTAGGTGCTTGATTTTCGCTGATGATCTTTTTCAGCTCTCTAAAGTTCCCATCCAAAGGACAAGACATGTTGTAAATAAAGCGATAGTAACTCTATCTGGATGTAAGTTAGCTTGAACTGGTGGAAATAATTAGCTGCGATTCTTGATTCTGGTCTAGCACTCCAAAATATTTCATGAAAATGTCAAATTTCCCCTCATAAATTTGTCTCTTCTGCAGATATGCCACCAAAACATATGAACTTGGGAAAGTATATTGCTTCCAAGGTACCTAGTCTCAAAGGGTTCTGTGAAGCATCAACTCTTCAAGATGGTACATTTAGCTTGAAAGCTTTGTTATCTGCAATGCTTTCGCTGCAAAGGTAATTCCAGAATTAGTTTTGAATCCCCTCCTTTTAATTAATATTTAAAGTGTAAAATATGTCTACCTTTTATGTTATCATAAAGTCTTGATTTTTTCATGGTTAATCCTTTCAGTTACGAATTTAAATCAAACTATGAAGAGTGGATTAAATCAGCGAAAGCAAAGTTTGGACCTCATATATCAGATCGTATTTATACAGCGATTAAGACTACGCACGACAACATTAAGATTTTGTATAAAGTTAGGACAGAGATGCGAGCTGCTCTCCAGAGTCTATTGAAGGTATCTTTTTTTCCCCAAACAAATCTATATTATTCCATCAATTTCTGTACTGCCACTGTTCTTATGCTGTAAAATGTTGCGAATAATTATTCTATTTCAAGTCTGTATTTCTTTAAATGGTGGACGTGAATCCTCCATTGTTTCCGTCTCTTAACTGGTTCCTCCCTATTTCTACATGTCTCACCTCCAAAAAGATGGTTAACTAGAACTGGTTTTAACTGGGCATGGGTTTTATGATTGTTTATCAGTAAGTGTTTGTTTTGTAACTTATGATCCCGAATTAACGTCGTTCACCCAAACCTATTTTATTTAAACAAGCCAATAATAATAATAATAGAAAAACAAAACCCTAACGCATACTTGGTCTTTCAGGATGATGGAATACTTGTATTTCCTACTGTAGCTGATCCTCCATTAAAGCTTCGTACCAAAAAATGGCATTCCTCTGAGTTCTTTGATCGGACACTTGCTTTAACAGGCATTGCAAGTATCTCTGGTTGCTGCCAGGTGACTTTTTATGTTTTTTATTGAATATTGATTTTTTTTTTTGCAACGGCTCATTCCATTTGTAAACAAGTCCTGCTCTCACTACCAGGTTACAGTTCCTGTTGGAAAATACGACGGTTACCCAATCTCTGTTTCGTTTATGTCATTCCACGGTGCGGATAAATTTCTTCTTGATACAGTTTTAGATCTGTATTCGTGTCTACAAGAGCAAGTCAGTCTTGCGGCGGACTCTGTGCCATTGCCAGATACCAATGGCGACATGGATGCTTCTGAACTCTTAAAGGAGAAGGTGATCATTGTTTATATTTCTCTGTCACTACTTTGCCAAATCGTCTCATTTTTCTATTGTCGCTGCTCATAAACAATGAATTTTCTTGAATTTGATGATCTAATTTGTAGTATACTCCCTTTGCCACTATTTTTGGTTTGGGATATTATTACCTTTGACATAAAAGTTGCATTTTTCTCTTTTTTTTAACACTTATATGAAAGCTAGTCCTATGCTAATGGAAAGTCCTGTTTCAGGGTAATGCTGCTTTCAAAGGAAGGCAATGGAATAAAGCTGTAAATTACTACGGCGAAGCTATCAAATTAAATGGGGACAATGCCACGTTTTATTGCAATCGAGCAGCTGCATATTTGGAGTTGGGCTGGTATGTATGTATTTAGCATAAAAGGAATATAGGACTTCGAAAGAATTAGTAGATAGTTAGGGAGTGAACTATAGAATAGCTAGAAGTTACAACTTGATAGTTTATCCTTTTGTTTGGTATTTTATAGACGCTTGATTTATAATCTGAATTTATTTATTCAGCTTCCAGCAAGCAGAAGACGACTCTAGTAAGGCAATTGAGTTTGACAAAAAGGTACAGCTCATAATCTAGATACTAATCATTGTCAAAACTAGAATCACATAATACCCGTCATTGCTTCACCATAAATATGTGAGTTGCATGTTTATTTTTCTTCTGTTATACTATGATGGATTGTCAGGAGTCAAGTCAAAGCTAATTGATTAATACACCGAACACTTTTATAACATGTATGAGCAATATATTAGAATGAGACGCTTTGGTGAATCTATGTTCCTATGAACGATGACCTGTTGCGTTTTGATATTCTCTGTGTACAGAATGTGAAGGCGTATCTAAGACGTGGAACAGCTAGAGAATCACTTATTCGTTATAAAGAGGCTGCTCAAGGTGAGAGAATCTTGGTATTTTTGTTTTTCTTCTCTTTTCTTCTCTCATTTCCAAAGTTTTATGTTTGTGTTGCAGATTTTAAGCATGCTCTTGTTCTCGAGCCACGCAATAAGACTGCTAGTATTGCTGAGAAAAGACTAAAGAAACTGATGAGTTAAAAACTGTGGTTTTCCTCTTCCTCACTTCGCATTGGAGAAGCAAAGATGTGAATACCAACGGTAAAAAGCACTTCTGAAAGCTACGGCTAGGTTTGCCTTTTTGCGAACGGCAAAAAGAAGTATTCTTCTGTAGATTCTTTAGTTGCGTGATAAGTTGGTTAGAGAAACGCCACGAGCTATATATATTTATTACATTCCCAGTTTTGTGGAAGTGGATTCTTGATTTAACCACTTCATGTGGGAGAATGGGATTTTGACAAAAACGTAAACGCCAAACAATAAGCGTCGAGAATAAGAATAACCGGTTCAATTGACCTTCGTCTAGTATTTTGATATTATTAACTGTGAATAGTATGATGAATTTCAGCCCTGCCTTTGCTATAGGAGAGACCTGGTCTGAGTATCTTATTAAACTAAAAGTATTGATCATCAAATAAGTTGAAAGTACTGACAGGCCGTCTAATGACTATTGAGATATAAGTCATGATCTGAGAACTGTCGAGGCATAGCGCATGAGTCATGACTGAACGTATTTGAATCGATAGCTGACACATCACTTTATAACTAAGGGTGAATTAAGAATATACCCTCTTAACGTAAGGGGAATTTTCATCTTCTACGGGTGATAATTATAATTCGTTTTCTATATGCTCATAATTTAATTATATTTTGTGTCTTATGACTTTTTTACTGTTGTAAACGTTTGACCAAAATTTTAACTAAACTCTTCATTCTCCTTCTCCCTCTCATATTTTCACCCAGACTGAAAGAAAAGAAAAAACTTCACAGCGGTTGCATCGCTAAGGGTCACGTTAATCGCCGGCCCTTCCTCTTCTCGCTTGCACATGCTCGCGCTTCGCGATGGTCGTCGGTCTTCTCCGCGAGTCTTAATCTTCTCGCTCTTCTAGCGGTGGTCGTTATCGGTCTTCTTCATGGTCGCTCGCCCACGCTCGCGGTCTGCGGTGGTCGTGGCAAAAGCCGTCACAGAAGTCGTATGCGCATCTGCGTCACAAAATTCGTCATCGCTAATAAGTATGGCGTTTTTGTCTCCTTTTTAGTTAAAATACAACAAACCACTGCAAGTAACAACATACCGCAACATTTTGATCACGTTTTAAATTCAACTAATTATAATATTTAACAAGATACCACATGCTACCGCAATCTACCACAACATTTTGTCATGTTTTTATGATACCTGGTATTGAGTTATGCAAGATAGTTGTCAAGGTGAAATAGTTGTCAGTAAACGCAAATGTAGCGATTAATCGAGCTTTATGTAATTACAAATCTTGATGTCATGTTTGTATTCAGATTTGATGTCGGTTTAATTTTATTTTTTCATTCTGCAACTCTTTTGTTTTGTTTGTTGAATTGGTATTTATGTCTGTAAGATACCGCAATACACCGCAACTTTTTGGAGTAATTTTAATTAAAAATGGTAATATTTTTGTGGCGGATATCATATATGATCATAACAAGCCGCAACTTACCGCAAGTTTAATATAAATCAAATTAGACATAATCAATATACATAAACATGTATCAAAATACTAAAAATACATACAAACGACATAAACATGAAATATTACTAAACATACATGTAAACACGACATAAATATCAATCTTACTCAAAAAATTATAAACAATACATTGTTTATGCATCACAATACATGATAATGTGTCAAAGTAGTTTTACTTCAATTTTTTGTTTCAAACTAATACTAAACCATAAACAAGACATAAAAATTTTCTCAAAATATATGATATTGTGTCAAAATACTCAAAAATCTATAACATCAGATTTTGATATCAAAGGTCTATCGCCCATTTTTCTCTATAAAACTCCATCTGGCTATTAGTGTCGTCCGACGAAAACATTGAACCCATCAAATACTCCATGGTTTTGAGATAATACATTCTGCAATCGCTGTTGCAAAATACATAATAATTGGTTAAAGAAATTATAAATGGATCTTACTGAAATTTTAATCAAATCACGAAAATGGTGGCTAATGTGGTATCTTGCACAATTAACTATTCAGTAAAACATGAAGAAAAATGTTGCGGTAGGTTGCGGTAGCATCCGCTATCTTGCTGAATGTTGGAATTGGTTTGATTTTAAAACGTGGCGAAAATGTTGCGGTATGTTGCTATTACGTGTGGTGGTTTGCTTTATACCAGAAAGGAGACAAAAATGTTATCTCCATTAGCGACAACGACGACTTCTGCGATGCAAATGCACATACGACTTATCCGACGACCACCGCGGAGCGTGAGCGTGGGCGAGCAACCACGATGAAGACCGACAACGAACACCGCGAGAAGAGCGAGAAGATTAAGACCCGCGGAGAAGACGCCGCGACCACCTCGAAGCGCAAGCATGGGCGAGCGAGAAGAGGAAGACGTGTCAGTTAACACGACCCTTGAATAATTACGACGGCGTAAAAAAGAACGTGCGAGCGTTGCAGCGGCCGTGAATTTTTTCATTAGTTTTCAGCCTTCGTGAACTATGAAGGGAAGAAGGAAAATGAAAAATTTTAAGTTAAATTTTGGTCGAAAATTTGATGAGAGTAAGACAGTCATTAGGCACATATAAAACATAATTAAATTATGAAACTATTATGCTAAACTATTACACATGAAATTCCTCTAACATAATGTATCGTGACTATCATTAAGAGAATAAGTAATCGAAGTTTGTGAAATAAATTATTTTGTTGCCTAAATTTGTTGCATAAAACGAAAAGGGTGATTCTAAAAGCACAAAAAATTAATAAAATATATTAGCTTTTACATTAGTATATAGCAAATGTTTTGTAAATTTAAAATAATTCATGTATATGTACGGGCGTTTTTTTAAAGACATATAGGTCCCAAGATAGTAAAAAAAAATTCAGTAGTTAATAATAAGAAATCAATATAAAAATACAACAGCTTATCACCAAAGGATTTTGGTTTGTTTTTCTTTTTTTAATTTTTAAATATTCTCTTTATCATATGTTCGTCGTAATGGTGCTTGGAGTATTAGTAAAGTAATTTCATTTTATGGGCTCAAAAATTGAACTTCCCTTTACCAAAATATCTTAAAATAAATTTTTGAGTCAAAATAGGACAAAAATGCCCCTAAGTTCATATTCTCTTTTTTTCCCTCTCTTCTTTCTTCTCTCTTTTCTCTCGGCTGGCCCTTCATTTTCTTAAAAAAATTCAAAAACTCAAACTCAACGTCCCTAAACAATCACACTAAAGTTGTCAACTTCCTACAATGTCTTCAAGCTCGGAAAACTTCCTTATTGGTGGTGGAGAGGACCCGAAATCTCAACCTAGCACTCAAAGGAAAAAATCCCAAAAAGGCAAGATTTGTTGTTTTTTCTTAGTTAAATCTATTGCATGTAGTGAATATAGTGTTTTCGAGTTTAATGTACGTTAAATCGGATTTGGGAAGATTTGAGCTACTTTAGAGATTTTAGATTTTCCGGAAACGAAGAACACTTTGAATGTCATCGTCTGGACGATAGTTTACGATATGTTACGATGATTTACGATGGTCTGGACGATGGGTTACGATAGCATTCATAAGAGTCGTGTACGATAACGTACGATGGTGGACAATAAGATACGATGGCTTACGATAGGTTGCGATAAAATACGATTCTTTACGATAGTTTTTGATTTTTTTTTAATTTACGATAATGTAAGATGGTAAAATTGATCTTTTTTTTTTATGTTTTGTTGTGTATGATCACTTGAAATTTCTTATCGACGACTCATTCTCGGGGAGAATCACGTATGGTGGATCGGCATTGCTGAAAAATGTTAAGCAGCGCTTTAAAGAAATGAATTTGATCGAGCAACTCCGAGGGACGGTGTTCGAGCAATTCTTCATCACGTTAGACTTGAACTTCTCTCCCATCCTTGTGCATTCTCTATTGCAGAGTAATGTTGAGTCAATTAAGGCCGAAGAGATCCAATTCGGCCTAGGAGGAAAGAGAGTGAGGTTCGGACGCCTCGAATATGCCCTAATCTCGGGGCTAGACTACAAAGATGGCCCGACAAAAGAGGAGAAGGACAAACGCTCCTCCCGCAGGCTCATTGACGAGTATCTGAATGAGACAACCTACCTCAAATTCAGCATACTCGTCAACAATTGGACAGTGTGCAAAGCTCCGGATGACGTCTACAAACTCGGTTTGTGCGTCTTCGTTCTCGGTTATTTGTTTGGACAACCGGGGAAAAAAAACAATAAATCCGAAGTGGCAACCGATCTTCCAGTGGGTCGAAGATCGCCCCTTCTTCTATAGCCTACCATGGGGGAACATGAGCTGGGGTGAGACGTTTCTATCGCTCTTAGTGGATTTGAAGCGTCACCGCGAAGGCCTCGAAGACAAGCTGAAGAAGAAGCCAGTCGTCGTCCAAAAAGAGGCGAAGTACACGCTGACTGGCAATCTTCATGCGTTTCAATATTGGGCATACGAGGCTATCCCGGAGCTTGGGCACGTCTTCGGAAACGGCGTCAAAAATCTAATGCCGAGAATGCATTCGTGGTCAGGAACTATCGTTGTTCTTAGCAAGGACGTAGAGAAGATCCTGAAAAAGAAATCAGTATTTTTTATTTTTATTTAATATTTTTCTTGTTACGAATAAATATTAACATTATTTCTATGTTTGCAGTTAGACGTCCTTCAAATGCTGCGACCGCGACCAGGGGAAAAGGGTTTCTTTTTAGACCCTTGAAGAGCAGACGCAGAAATGTCTTTATCCGATAGACATCAAAGGAGAGGATGCGGCAGAGCCGAAGAACATCGACGAAGAAATTAACATCGTTGGTTCTGCTGCAGAAGAAAGAGACGTACTCCCCCATGACGAGGACGAGGACGAGGACGATGACAAAGAGTATATATCTGATACTCCTCGGGAAGCTCGTCCTAAAAAACAATTTCAAGCTCGTCCTCGTCCTACATCTCCTCGTCCTCCCTCTCCTCGTCCTCAATCTTTACCTAGTTCTTAAGCTCGTGGCTTCGAGCCAAGCGACGATGAACCTATTGTCATTACTGCAGGCATGTGGGAAGAGCTTTGTCGTGGAATCGAGTTCATACTCTAGAACATCGCGAACCTAGGGCGCGTCATGAACGCAAACAGGCGATCTTTGCGCATTCACGGTCGAATTAAGCGTATACGCCATGATCAGTTAATAAGTTCCTCTATTTCGTTTTATAGTTTATTACATATGCTTAACTAACGGTTTTTGCACATTCCTCAATGGGAGCGTCTGAACCACGTATTCCGTGACGTAACTGAGATGCCTAGTGGACTGTTGGAATAGGTCTAGGGTTAAAGAAAAATTTAACATTAATAAAATTAATGGCGGAATTTAAAAATTTCTTTTTCAAGTAAAACAATTTTTACGAACCTAGAAAAAGCATATACATGTTATATATTAAAAGCATTATTTAATTTACTAGAATACCAACCCTTCTTTGTAGCTTGATCTTGAAGCGTCTTGAGAAAGGTAGATCCTCTTCCTTGGCTCGCTCGTCACCTTCACACCTAATCTTGAACTCGAGAAACCTAAGATTTCTATTACAAGAGTCTACAGAGGTTTTGGAAGGATTTGTGTGTGGGCACAATTAAACAATATGAACCAAGAACAATTCTTGGATCATAAGCTAATTCTCTAGATCAAGTATGGATCTAGGTGCAAAATAAGAAGAGTATTTTCTAGAGAGAGAGAGAGAGGGTCGGCCACAAGAGGGAGAGAGCAAGAAAAAGCTTAACCTTCACATCTCTATGTGAGGCTCTATTTATAGGAGAAGGAAAAATCTATAAAGGTCAATTATTCATTCATTCATGAATAATGTATTCATGACACAATATTTGATTTTCCATTCCCCTTTCCCTCTTGGTTTGGCCGGCCATACCCCTTGCATTAGTGAGGAAATTTGTTTCCTCACTTAGCACATTTGTTTCCTCCTTTAGGATATTCATTTCCCTTTTTCTTTTGGGTAATTATCCTTATAAGAAAAACGAAATAAAACTCTCCTCTTGATGCACTATCTTGGCCGAACTCTACCTAGGGGAGGAGCATCTAGATGTTTCCTTATTTCTTTTAAGACAATTCTTAAAATACCCATTGTAGAATTATAATTGCACAAATAACGAAATTAAATTCATAATGCCTTAAACGACTTTTCGGCTTTAGAAAATAATTTATATTTTCATCAAATGAAAATATTCAAAATCTTATTTTGACATTCACATCATTTTATGTCCTTGTGGACAAAAATACCATTTAGACATTTTCCGAGAAAAAATCTAGTTCAACACTTGAACTTATTTTGACTTAGCTTCTAGTTTAACAATCCTACTCTAATGACCTGTAATAGTGACCTTATGGATCCAAATGAACAAAGCTTGAGCTTCTATACTCGGACTCAAAAGTTCTCAAACCTTTTCCGAGTATTAGCTTAATGTCGACTGACTCCACTAAAGAGTCGACACTGAGAATCTCTCGGTTAAAATGAATTTATTTTCTACTCAAGTTCAACTTAATTATATTGAGCGGATCCATTGAATGTTATCTATGTTTACCCTTCATGAATATCATCAACTAGGCGGGATTTACAAAATTATCATTTTACCCTTCTAGTTGTTATTTCCTCAACTCCTTTGTTACTTGTGAATAAGTCAGAAACAATGTATTGACGAGGAGCTAACATGTCACATTGTTTCATCCAAATAAAGTCGCTACTTAAATTTGGACATTGCGCAATTCATTTATTCACAATCCAAGTAATAAAGCATGAGGTGATATATATTGCATCTCAACAATCTTGTACATGAATTCCATATCTATGAGAACTTTTGGTTAATGACATCTTCATAACTTAATATCTCACCAATAGGCCTTGTCTAGATCACACATTGGACCTAGAATTTGACTTTCTCAAATGAAAGTATTAATGCTATGAAATGACATGTCTCATTTCAGGATTTAGGTAAGCATGGTGCGATTCATACGTAGTGACCTTGAGATAGAAGATGTTAAATGGTTTGTTCTTCTATTGTCTCTAAAGGTGCACTGGTCAATTCAGTATCTTCGGAAGATACATTGGAAGAACTACAGAGTGCCTAACTCTCTATGCCTCGTAAGCAGACATCCTAGATTCTTCCAACAATCATACTGGGATCAATAGTCCTTTGATCTTTAGATTGCGAATTTATCGTTTTAATCAAACCATGAAGAGTTTGTTCACGCAAATCTAAATTTGTCTCTTCATACATTGTTAGGTTTGATTAAGGGCTATAAGACTATTGAATATCATAAATCTTCAATCAAACTAAAAAGGAATGAATGAATGTTTCAACTTTTATTAATTTAATCAGCAAATTACAAAGATTTATATATTAAATCAATATGTAAATAAACAATCTTCTAATAAGGACTTTACAAAGATTTATATATTACATCAATATGTAAATAAACAATCTTCTTGTGGGCATCTCTGCCAACAGTGGACCTATTCCTACCACGCAAGCCTGTGGTCTGGATACTCAGAAGCAGCAGCATGCTGATGCTGCTCAACCTCCTACCCCTCAAGCACCAGATAGTAGGCCTCATTCGCCGTTTACGCCTGTGAGCAGACGGAGCCCATCACCGATTATCTCTGATAAGCAAGGCGGCTTATTCAAAAGGTGTAAGAAGCGACATGAAGTGAATATGAAGGTTCATGTAGAGGAGAAGGCTCCTGCAGATGAGAAGGCTCCTGCAGAAGAGAGACCATCGAAGCGACATGAAGAGAAAATGAAGGCTCCTGTAGAGGAGAGACCGTCGAAGCGTAATAGGGGCGAGCCACTCAAATCTCCAACTCCTCCATCCCCCCTAGTGGTCGAAGAAGTGGGATGACTTCACCGATCCGACGAAGCCAAAGTACACTCGAGCATCATCTTCTTTCAATCCGCTGAAGGAGCCTAACAAAAAAAAATACAGAGATTTTATGATGTGGGTTAAGACGGGGAAGTATTTAGGTCGTTACAAGGATAATGTTCGACTACTAACGTTAGTCGCATCACCGAAGTTCTTCTCCTCGATCTCCGACGCAGGGGTTTGGATGACTGATGAGGTATAATGATTTTATTTGTTCACGTACAAATTATCTTTATATTCATTATATATTTTGTATTGCAGCATATCGACGCGATCCTTCATATGCTCATGATCCGACAACGTGATATCAGTGGATATCGGCAGGATGTCTGCATTATGGAAAATGTATGAGTTCAAAACGTGCTCGAGAAGTATAAGCAAGAGCGGACGAACATCGAGAAGGCGAAAGAGTTGGGAATTGAGTCCGAGAGAGTCGATTGAGATCAGAAGTCTATCATTGTGCTAATGACGGGATACAGAGACAAAAAGATCAAACCGTGGACGGAGGCTAAGGAGATTCTTTTTGTCGTCAAGTTCAGGAATGTGCACTGGTTCACATTCCAAGTAGATTTGACGGAGTGGACGATAACGGTTCTTGACTGTCAGAAGAACCTCGTGGAAGGGGAGCAGCATGAGACATACTTTACGACGTTCATGCAGGTATAATTCTATCTTACAATAACAATATGTTAAATTCTAGTAGAAATTTCTTAACTTAACAATTTATATAGGATTGAAGTCTCGCATTGCCACGGGTGATGATGTTGAGCGGCATGTTCGATAACCACCCGAAGATTTATCAACCTCTATCCTCAGATCGACCAGTTCTTCATGAGTTCACTTGGCTCATTGATCAAAATGTCCCTCAGTAATGTCTTAGGTAAATATTGAGAATTAATTTTAGTGAAAAACGTTATATGTTGACACGTTTCTCATCTATCATTATTGCAGCGGTGATTGTAGGATGTTTGTCGTCAAATATATTGAGCATCTTCTTGTTGGAGCTCTCTTTGACACACTCGTAACAGAGAACATGATGATATTCCGGAAGAAGTGGACCTTTGACTTGTTTTCTGATCGAGTTAACCGATGAATGTATATTTTGTTATTATAATAACATTTTGTATTTGTCTCTTTGTTTATGTATATTGAACTTGTCAAAATATGCTAATTGAACTTGTCAAAAACCTCGAATTAAACTTGTCAAAAAACCTCGAACTAAACTTGTCAAAAACTTCTAATTGAACTTGTCAAAAACCTCGAATTAAACTTGTCAAAAAACCTGAATTAAACTTGTCAAAAACTTCTAATTGAACTTGTCAAAAACCTCGAATTGAACTTGTCAAAATATTCTAATTGAACATGTCAAAAACCTCGAATTGAACTTCTCAAACATCGTCAACAACACATAAAAATAACAAACTTTTAAAGTAGTCTTACATTGAAATTGTCAACAACACATAATTCACACTCTATTCTTGCCATGTGCATGTCTTTCTATTATGACCTAGGCCACCGCATTTTCGCTTTACAACGATTTTATCACCTTGAGATGGATATCGGTTTACCATTCGCCTTCCTTGCTTACTTTTTCTTGGACGACCGACCTGTTTCTTCTCGACGGGAACCAATATTTTCATATTCTTAATTTCTTCTGGAACGTCCCATTGTTCTTCATTTCCAATTGGATAGATGGCGTCTTTATACATTTTGATCCACATTTTTTTCACGTAAAACGGACTACACAAAGAGTATACATCAACCGTACGATGTTGAGTTGATGCAATAGCATGTTCGCAAGGAATACCTAAGAGTTGAGGAATTCCACAAGTGCAACTATTTTCTTGCAAGTTTACGTCGTATTCACCCCCACCGTCTTTAACGTGAAATTCGTACAACCCAAGCTCGTACACGTGCACGAATTGTGCTTTGTTGTTCATATTCTCAAAGTCAGCTTGCCACCTCTGTCTAATTTCTGTGTTTAACTTGTTCGCATTGTTTTCTCGTTTGAAGAACCAATTATGTAGCGTGAATCTTATGAACTCAAGGAGCGTCGTTATCGGGAAAGACCTTGCATGCATTGTTTTAGTGTTAAAACTTTTGGCGTTGTTACTCGTAATAACATCATATCTGTAAAAGATAACAATTAACACTTCATGTAATGAATATTTTATAAAAACTTATTTAATTTTACCTTTTCCCAGGAAAGAACGGTCTTGATCATCGATCGAACCCGATATCTTCAAGATATTTCGCCATCTCGACATCTTTTCACCTCAGTTGTCTGAAGTGAGCTTCAAACGAAGTCTTATTGAAACAATAAGCCGCTTCATACAATTCACCGCGACAGTGATCTGTCCTAAACTTGTGTTGAACGTTGAGGTGCATATGATGGTAGCAATAACCATGCGGTCTTCCTGGAAAAGCAACCTTGACACCATGACTGATATTAACATGTCGATCGGATATGAATGCCAAATCAGGTACGTCTTCACCAATCACTTCTTTCAACTTCAACATAAACCATGTCCGTGATTCATGACACTCACTGTCGGCAACACAAAAAATGATTGGATACAAATGTGAATTCACATCCAATGCAATAGCGACAAGAAATTGTCCCCCGTATGTAGTCTTCAAAAAAGATCCATCCAAAGAGATGACCGGTCAACAATACTTAAATCATTTAAGACATGCCCCAATGGAAAAAAACATACTTTAATTTGTCACCGTCTCTCACAAAATCAGTAGCCGTGCCGGGGTTTTTTTGTTTTAACATGTACAACCATGAAGGTAATTTCTGATATGACTGTTCATGTTTACCACGAATGAGTCCAGTAGCTACTTCCTTAGACCTCAACGCCTTCAAATAAGATATGTCCAAACCACATCTTGTCTTCACTTCTTCCTTAATGTTGTGCGCTGAATAATCGTCCATTGAGTTGATCGAATATTTGTCTTTAAACACGTGCCCAATAACCCAAGGGGCAGGTCCTCGTTGACTTTCTGGTCAAATTACGCGCAAGCAAGAATGAGCTTTTTTGAAAGCCACAATATCCCACATTCCTGACCACTGTACGACGCCCCAAAGTTTCCACGTACAAGTCTCATCTTTGCAAAGAACGTACCACCTTTTTGTCGAAGATGATTTAACTCGAAACTCGAAATTATTTCTCATGGCGTACAAGTGCATGTGTGTCTTCATTTCCGATTTGTTCTCAAACTATTTACCAAGGTACAAGTCTTCTGAGCTACCTATTACATTAAACGATAAACGGTTAAGTTCACGACACAAAAAAATTTAGAATCTTTAATGACATAAAGAATTAAGATATATTACCTGTAGAAGATTAACTCGGTTTGTCACGATATTCTATCTCTTTAACTAGTTTTTCTTGCGTGAATTCAGGATATTTCCAAGTATAAGTTCCTGAAGATCCTCTACAAGGATAAACTTCAAGATGGTAGTCGCTAGAAGGAACTTCAAAGTTCTCAACAAACTCGTCATACTCTTCATCATTTGCAAACTCTTCAAATTCTTCAGCATCTTCAACATCATCATTGTCGCCGTTATCTTTGTTTCCTTCAAAATCGACGTCAAACAGATCTTTATCACGTCTATACGTTTCATCTTCGTCGCTCTTGTATACGAGAAAATCATCCTCGGTAACAAATCGTTCATCGTTTGGTTTCAGATTAATTTGTGAGACTTCAACTGCGAGTGGATGATATTGTCTTCTGCTCTCAATGCTACGAACCTTCAACACTTGTTTTCCTTTTCAGATCCACATTTTTAACAATCGGTGACATGATTCGTTTTGGTTCCAAGATCACGCAAATAAGAAATTTACTCCAGTAGTCGTGTTTCTTATAATATGCGACATCATCGTCGGTCACCTAGATTGCAGGCGTCAACATAACGGTACCCAAAGTGTACGGGACTTCAATTTTTAAGTCATATGCCATCCTATCGATCTTTGAAATCTCGTAAATCATATCGATAAACTCATGATACGTCGTTTCTTTTGTAGCTTCCACCATGTACGTACGAGCTTATCTAAAATCCCGTTTTTCGCTCAATCTCACCCACTTTCCACCAACACTAACGAAAACTGAAAAATATCACCCATAATTGTCAACAATTATTCAAAATTGTTAAAACTATTCAAACTTATCAAAAACTTAACATTGTTGTAAAAAACTATTAAAACTTATCATAAGTTGTCAAAAACTATTAAAACTTGTTATAAAACGTATCAAACATGTTAAAGACTAAGAAACATGTTACATATTCATGATAACTTATCAAAAACTAAACAAACTTGTCTAAAAATAGGCAACCATCTAACAAAAATATCAGAACTTATCATAAAATCATCTAACTTGTCCAAAAATCATCTTAACTAGTAAAAAAACCAATTTCTTTTAAAAACCATCGTAACCCATCGTCCATGGTCGCACTAGGAGAAAAAAAGACCTTTAGAAGCGACAAAAGTCGCTTCCAAAGGCCAAAAAATCGCTTCTAATTTGGCCGTAGCGGCCGGGGGAGGAGGGTGGGGAGGCGACGGTCGGGGGAGGAGGCCGGGGAGGCGGCGGCCGGGGGAAGAGGGCGGGGAGGCGGCGACCGGGGGTGGGGTGGGGTAGGGAGGGGAGGAGAAGATGAGAAGGGGAGGAGCGGGAGGGACGGCGGCAGGAAATGGGTAGGGGTAGGGAGGACGGCGGCAGGGGAGGAGTAGGGAGGACGACGGCGGCGGAGGAGGGGGTGGCTTGTCGGAGGGAGAGGGGAGAAGGGGAGGGACGGCGGGGAGAGCTGGGTGAGGGGAGAAGGGGAGGGGAGGGACGGCGGCGACAGCTGGAGAGGGACGGCGGCGGGGAGGGAGGAAGGCGGCGGCGGCGGGGGAGGGAGGAAAGCGGTGGCTGGTCGGAGAGTGAGAGGGAGAGTGAGAGGGAGTGAGAGGGAAAATGGGAGGTGAGAAAATATGAGGGAGAAGGGAGGCTCACGCGATTTAAAGCCCTAGGAACATTAGAAGCGACTAGCCGCTTCTAATGTCGCTTAAAAACCAAAACGACACCTTTTAAATAAGTTGGGACATTAGAAGCGATATTAGAAGCGACTAGTCGCTTCTAATGCCCCAATTTCTATACTTGGCAAAATTTTTGGCGGAGGAAATTTGGAGCCAAAATTTTGGGGCATTAGAAGCGACTAGTCGCTTCTAATGCCCCAATTTCTATACTTAGCGAAATTTTTGGCGGAGGAAATTTGGAGCCAAAATTTTGGGGCATTAGAAGCGACTAGTCGCTTCTAATGCTCCAATTTCTATACTTAGCGGAATTTTTGGCGGAAGAAATTTGGAGCCAAATATTTGGGACATTAGAAGCGACATTAGAAGCGACTAGTCGCTTATAATTCCCCGATCCAATAATTTTGACGATTAGAAGCGACTAGTCGTTTCTAATTGTCAAAATATTGATAATTTGGTTAAAATCGGAGTGTTAAAATTAGAAGCGACTAGTCGCTTCTAATTCCCAAATGTCGCTTCTAATTAGAAGCGACTAGTCGCTTCTAATTCACCCTGTCGCTTCTAAAAGTATCTTTTCATCATAATATATCGTCCTCCATCGTAAGTCATCGTACGATGACGTGCGACAACGTACGATAACTTACGATGGAGGACGATAACATTCATGCAACCTATCGTAAAATTTTGCCCAGATTTGTGACGAACTTTTTCTTTATCGATCCGAAAACGATTCTAACACAAAAAACGACTACAAAAATGATTTAAATAGAGTGAATGAAGTAATATACCCATTATGACGATGATCTTAAGTGATTTCAACGAATTTGGAAAGGTTTTTAGTGAATTCGAAGTTCAAAATGAGATTAATATGAGACATAAACCCTATATATGAGCTGAAGGGTATTTTTGTCCGATTTTGGACATAAAGCCTAATTTTATATATTTTTAACAAGATGGGTCTAATCTGAATATTTTTAATGTTTTTAGGTATATAAAATGAAATTTATCTATTACTAACCCAACCAGCACAACTGTCGGGCCCCACATTGAAATAGGCCCAAATTTTTTATATAAAAAATAGTTAAAAATATGTTAGTAAAAAGCCCCTTAAAATGTTCGCAAGCCTAAGGCCCCCAATGACTTCGGGCCGGCCATGCCAACTAGTATTTTGGTTTATTAAAAAATGATTTTTTTATATATTTTTTTTTTCAAATTACATACTTCTTAGGAAGATTGGATAATAACAAAGATGGATTCAAATCATGCTTCAAAACTAGGACGTACTTTTAACAAAACTGCTGTAGAAATGGAAGAAGTACAAAATTAGAGGAAGACATTTGATAAATTACCTTGACGTTTATAAACGAATTTGGTTAGTTTATATTTGAATGCCAAGTTCTGCATATGGCATATTTGCAAAATTTAAGTAGCTTCGTTTAAGAACTAACATTCAAATTAAAAAAAATAATAAACAAATCTGCAATTTATTACAATCTAAACAAAACTTCAATTTTTAACAATGACCATTTAAATATAAGTAGAAGTTTTGTCTAAATTTGTCGTATTGTTTATTCAAATTTATTACCAATTTACAATTTTTATTACAATCGATCACAATTTAATGTTCGATATATATGGCTGTATATATCAAGCGATACTCCCTTATAAAACTTAGTCGCTCACGTTGGAATTCAGAATATTAGCTTCATCATATTCATCGTTGACCATGATCCGAGTGATCTCATCGTCAAACGTTCTTCCAAACTGTATAGATTACGATCACCACGATGATGATCGGCTCGACCTCATTCCATGGGATCTCATACACCTCTTGTCTTCTCCGATGCACACGTGTCTCATCTATCACAAAGCTCGAATATCATCCATGGATACCATCATCGAAACCCTCAAAACCAGTCTCTCCAAAGCTCTCGACATTTTCTACCCACTCGCCGGCCGTCTCGCCGTGACGGAGGACCTCACCGGCGCCACCGCCACTTACTCCGTCGACCGCCGAGCCGGAGGAGCGACGTTCGTCCACGCCGTCGATGATGACGTCACCTTGGCAGATTTTCTCACCCCAGTCGAGCTCCCGAGGGAGCTTCTCACCAGATTCTACCCGATGAACGGAGCCTTGAACTACGAAGGAGTTTCGGATCCGTTGCTTGCCGTCCAAGTAACCGAGATCTTCGACGGCGTCGTTCTCGGCCTGACTGCGAGCCACGTGGCGATGGACGGCGCGTCGTTCTGGCACTTCGTGAACTCGTGGTCCCACATCGCCGGGGATCAGGGAGGTGCTTCGCCGCCTGAGCCGATCTTCGACCGTCGTAGACTCTTCGACGGGATTTTGAACCTTCCAGTCCACGTCCCGTTTCCGTACAGGAAACTTCCGAGCCTGGTCTTGCCGAACCAGAATCAGTCTTTGATTAGGTCAAGAATCTTCAGGTTTTCGAAGGAGACCATCGCAGAGCTGAAAGCAAAGGCTAACTCCTCCGCCGGTGACAACGGTGGACCAAGCATCTCATCCTTTCAGGTAGTGATATATATATATATATATAGTTTATTTTAAATAAATTTATGTTTTAACGGATCGTTTCATTTTATGCTTAATCGTTGTTAAACAACAAAATATTCAAGAGCAAAGGAGAGAGATAATCTTTTAAAGTTAGGGGCTACTATAAAGTTGCGAACGTTTACGTAGTTTTAAATGAGTAGCCAAATTGGTTCTGTAGTGAATATATGTTGTTGATAATACCCTTGATACATTGGGCTAAAACCATTAAAATGCTCAGGAATTAAATTTGGTATCAGAAATAGTTACAAATTAAAATGTGATTTAATTGTTGACTAATTAATGTGTGAGAAGTATTATCCCCATTAAAGAAAACCGGCTGAACAGAACGTTTTTAGTTGTTTTTAATTTTTTTAAATGAGGTTGTCTGTTAAAAATATTATGTACTGAAAAAAATAAAAAAATTCGTTGTTCTTAAATTGACAAAATTTTTATGGTGTTAGTGCTAAAATACTAGCGCATGCTTGTTAATGAATAAACAAAAATCTGCATGTTGTTAGGTGAATTACTTAATACGCATAAAATGGAAAAACGAAAATGTTTGCCAAATATTAAAATGAAAAAAATACATTATCTTATAAAAATTGCTAACGATTAACGGCTGAATATAAAAAGCAAAAATAACTCTTAAAATTCGAAAGTCAACTAATTATATCTTAGTTATAAAATAATTATAATAAAAGGAGAAAGCAGTAAAAGTATTAAATCGAAATCTCCTTAAAAATTCGTATGGGCCAAAAAATATGTAGAGGTTGCCTTTTTTATAAATTGAAAACGGGATAGCTAGTAAAATATACATTTGAAACATAATTGTTATATAATTTTGAAAAAAATTGATTAATGACAATTAATCAAAATAAAGCCGTATAAAAAAAGACATTAACAAAAAATAACAATCAAATAATTATACCTCATTATTAAAAATTACTATAAACTAAATAAATGAAAATATTTGGACAGATATATATATTAGAGTAATTTTTATATTAAAAAAGTCCTAAGAATTAACCGCCGTTTCGTGACTCCACATTTATTTCTTCCAGGCAGTGCTGGCTCATTTATGGGTATCGGTGACTCGGAGCCGCCGTCTTGACCCGGCCGAGGAAGTGACTTACCGAATCGTTGTCGGACTTCGGCGGAGGCTCAAACCCGCGCTTCCAGAAAGCTACTTCGGCAACGCGACGAGGATAGCGGCGGCGAAGTCTATAGCCGGAGAAATTCTTTCAGGCGAGAGGGGGTTCATGACGGCGGCGAAGAGGATCAATTTGGCGATATCGGGGCAGACTCCGGCGGAAGGGAGGAGGCAGCTGACGGAGTGGGCGGAGAAGCCGCTGCTCGCTCGAAGCGTGGCGAGGCCGGCCAACGTTCTGACGACTGGAAGCTCTCCGCGCTTCGACATGTTCGGGAACGACTTCGGGTGGGGCCCGCCTCTCGCCGTCCGGGACGGCGGGTTTTTCAGCGACGGCCGCGTGACTCCGATGCCTGCTCCGCCGCCACTAGAGGGGACCGTTGACTTTGAAGTCTTCCTTGCTGAGGATGCTCTTCTTGCTTTGGGTCAAGATCCCCTCTTTGTCGGTCTCTCTAGTAATACCTAATTTTTTTGTTTTTGGGTTTGTTATGGTTTCTTGATCTAGTAGTATAGGAGATAATTTGCATGTTGGGAAACGTCCTTGGCATTTTGGTAATAATCGCTTCCTTAAAGAAACACATCATAGTTTCCTGATTGATTTAAATGGGGAAATTTCAAAATATACATGTGGCAGCGGATGAAATTCGGTTTTCCGGTTCTCACGTGTGATAAATATTTATAAAACTAATTAATCAAATGAAACATTAATATTGTTATTTGTCATTTTTTTTTATTTGTTTAGTAAATAATCATTTATTGTGGCGTGTCTGTTAGTAAATGATATTAGTGAGTTATGTTTTTAGTTATATGTACATAATTATTTTGATTAATAACTATTAATCAATTTTTTCCAAATGTTTGAGTATCTAGCAATTAATATGTTTCAAAGTGCCATATTGCTACTTATCTTTTATTTTGAAATATATACATGAAAAAGATAAAAATCACGTAATAAAACTTTAACGGCAATGTAATGCAAGTTGATATAAAATTCCGGAAGTTAATTGATCAAATGTTTGTTAAAGTTATTTTTATCTTTTAACACATACTGTGAAGCCCAAAAGAATAAAGGCCCAAGTCCATATGTTATAATTACCCTAAACCAAAACATATATGATTGTTTATCTTCTTTTTCCTCTTCTCCCTACCCACGCCTCACTGCTTTCTCTCTCTCCTTCTCTCTTTTCCTTCCTCACAAGGTTTCTCTCTTTTTTTTCTTTCTTTCTTTCTTTTCCTTTCTTTCCTACGGTTTCTCTCTCTCTCTCTCTCTCCCTCATCTCCTTTCACACGATTCTCTCTCTCTCTCTCCACCGGTCTCACTCTCCGACCGCCATCGCCGCCGCGGTTTTGAGAAAAGCCCCCCTCTCTTCGTCACGAAGCTCTCCGTCCAGCTCCGCCTCGGCACCGCTCGTCCCCGTTCATCCTCGTCTCTCTGTTTCGCGACGATCGAAGCTTCAACGCCGGGAATCGCTCGTCGTCGCGTGTTCGATCATCGGGAAGGCAGTAGAACGGCACGTTGGTTTGGATTTCGTGAATCCAAGGTGAGCCCGATGTCGAATTGATTTTGGCTAGGGTTTGAATTTCGAATTTGGGGATTTAGGGTTCGTCGATTTAGATTTGGGGATTTTGTAAATTCGAGCCTAGTTTATCGAAATTGACGTTGTTGTATTTCCAAAATCATGTTTTAGGTTTGAATTGTAACATTTCGGTTCGAGTTAGAGGCTGGATACGAAATTAGGGTTTATTTGGATTTGATTTGAAGATTTCGAATATCTGAGAATTTCTGGGTGGATTAATTATTTTTCATGGTTTTGTGTAGTCTGAGTTGTATTTCGAGATTGTGTTTCTGTAATTTTGGACTAGATTGGATTTTTGGATTCAAAGTTTAGGGTTCAGGCTCGGTATTCTGGGCTTTTTGGGTTATTTGGTTACGTTGTCGGGCTGAATGCGATTGTAAGGTGGATTATAACTAGATTGTATCGTAAAAATGGTTCAGGTGGATTTTAGATTGTTTTGGCCTGCAAATTTTAAAGTTGGAAGTTTTTGGAATCTGAGAACTATATAATCAAATAGATAAATTGTAAATTTAATTATAATCTAAACTGAAAACGGAAGGCATGAATCATGGATTCTAGGTAAAACCTGAAAGCGTTATTATGTAACTTGTGAATTTATTTTTTCTAAAAACGAAACTGAGAATTTTGGAAAAATGGATTTGAGGGCGTGGCTTGAGTTGGTTTTGATTCTGGGTTAACGTGAGCAAATAATTTTAGATTGGGACTTTGAACGTTAAATTGAGGATTTGAGATCTCATGAAAGAGAATGTAGTTTTGTGGACTTCAAGTAGCTGTGATTTTGTTGAGAAATAGATAATGGGAATTTGATTGATTCGGGTTTCGTACCTCGGGATTTGGGATTTGGAATTCGAGTTTAGGAACTTATGAAGAATTTAATTATGTGATTTAATTCGTTATCGGATTTTTATAATCTGTTTCCAGATTTACGTGAACGTGTACGACTGTTGATCGAGTCAGAAACTCCGAAGTGAGGATCGAAACAGAACTCAGAATCTCGGTTTACTCGTAAGTATTATTCGCTTACAGCGTTTAATAGGATCCTGAGTGTGTATTGAAAGTTTTCTTTACGTAGTTACTTCATAATTAAATAAATAATTGATCATTATCAATTATTTATTTAAGAATGTCTAAGATGTAAATTAAGTATTTAACTAACGGAAATTTCTTAGTTATCTGTTTGGAAGGTTAATTCATTTAAGACTCGTATTTAATTGCTTAATCTTATTGCGTATCGTTTACGATATGAAAGCAGTCAAGTCTTAAATAAGTTTAATCTTTACTAACCAAAAAGTTGTAAACTGAATTATAGAAGCCAGAACTGATTTAGATTAGTTATGTTAGTAGAATCCTATATCCTTTAGTATTTCTGAACATCATGGTTGATGGACTTTCAACTCCGGATTTTATCTCATTCAGCGCCCGACAGAGTACCAAGTGTCTCAAAGCGTATAGGACGCACCTCTTTGTGAAAGTCATCCGTTTTTCAGCTGATCTATTCCGGGTAAGTGTGGAGACATAAGTCAACTACTTACCAAGGGAATAACCCTGCTTGTGTGTATATTATGTTTTAATAAACAAGATTAAGTAAAGCCTCAGAATATGAAAAGTAATAAAGATAAGGCTTCAGCCACATTTTATTGAAAATGTAGTTCGGGTCATCCCCGATAGGCTCAAACATAGTCTATTAGAACTCGGCCTGTGTTATGTGATATAGCTACCCCAATAGTTTGACCCGCTAGAGCGGGGGAAACAGGAGAGCATAAGTCGACTCTCGGATTCAAGTCGAGAGTGAAAGTTTTGGGAGTCACCTCTCAACTTTCATCTTAAAACACTAAACGAGCAAATGAAAGGGAAACACTAAATTATTGGGATTTAACCCGAGATGCTCTTCTGTAAATAGATTAGGTGTGTGCTCTGCGTGTGTCTGAGCACCCAAACCTTGAACATAAGGAATCGATGGTACCCACGAGTTACTGACTCGTGATGTTGACCGATGAAGGTCATGAAGGCGCTGATCTTCGCGCGTAAGCACCGAGCGCTGGCGCCCTGATGAAGTTGGTACCATTAGTGGATCCCAGAGAGAATAAAACACAAAGTCGCCGAGGGACCGCTGCTCGAGGCCTGAGGCTGACTTCTTGTCGTTCCGAGGGTTATAGCAGGAAAGGGTGTATAGCCTTGTGGAGCGGCAAGTGAATAGGTAAATATGGTCATGCACGCATTTTTATTGAATCGAGAATTAGATATACATTCCTATTTTCTTATTTGCATGTCACAGGACATTAGATGTTTTACATTTTATAGGTTAGACTCCCACTTACTGAGTCAATCGACTCATAGTTTTATGACCCTTGGTAATGTAGATAAGGGGAAAGCAACGAAGCAGTGACGTCAAGGTAGTAGCGTGAAGGAAATGGCATAGATGAAGACCGAGACCAAGACGTGTATCTCTTGACCTGTGGCTAATGGGGTCTCACAACCGGAGAGAAGAAGTTTAGTATAATATTATTATGTCAAACAATTTTGTAACCTACATTCCTGAAACTAAACGTCCTATTTAAGGACGAGGAGTTGTTTTATATGTACATATCTAAAGAGGTTTGTGAAACTTCCTATATGTATATTCAAAGTGAAAAATTCCTCCGGGTTTTTGCTAACTACTAATAATGTATTTTTATTCCGCACTTTATATATGATGTATTTACGTTTATTATATGTTTAATAAGTTTTATTTTCCGCCTTGAGTATTTTATTTAAAATATTATCTTTATATATAATGATATACTCGTGCACGTGTTGATGGTTTTACGGGAGTCACGGCTGGCGGGCGAGCGGATGACGCTCGCGGGTCGTGACAGGTTTTGTGGTATCAGAGCCCAGGTTTAGCCGTTTCTGTAGACTTGAGATACGTGTTCTTGGTACGGTCACGAGTATAGATTGTGTTTCGTTACGAGATCTTAGTCTTTCTATTTAGTTGGAATGGTTTAGTTTTCATCGTTAACTTGTCTTTTGGCAGGTTTGACATGGCAGACCAAGGACCTTTTGAGATTGGATTCTTTGGTGATCACGTTCCGGCGGCCCACTGTACTGCTTCAGCAGCCCAACCTTTTCCGGCTCAGCCGACAATCATGACCCTATATCAGGCGACGTGTCATATACCCCCGACCGCTCATACTTTCAGTGAGAGGGGCGGACTTACCTGGGAAGAGTGGATTGTTATGACAAGGGATTGGATGGATCTACTCCCGCTACCTATGAGGTTCTGCACTACTATCGCCGCCACTCTTTTGACAGGTATCGCTTGCACCCGGTGGTGTCACCATACGCGCCATCTCGGCAACCGCACTTGGGAGATGTTTCAGACGTTCATGCGGAACGCCTTTCACCCACAGGGACGACTGCGCTTGTGGGAGGTTGCTACTTCTGACTGTCCCCAGCGACTAGAGGAGACTGTTGTCGCGTACGGTACGCGTTTTGTAGACGAGGTCTTGGAGGCATGTCCTGTTATTCCCCCAGAGAGGATGCGACAAGAGATGTACTATCGTGGATTGCGTCCTGAGTGCATAAGTGAAGTGATTCGCCTTAGCAGCACGACCTTTGCAGAGCTTCGTGAGCGTACAGAGTTTTATGTTTTGACTGAGGGTGGTACTCGTTTGCCTTCAGCCCCACCAGTGGTCCAAGTTGACGATGATGATGAGGAGGATGAGGATCCGGAGGAGGATCTTCCTGTAGGACCGACTTAGATGCATATAGATGCTACATAGTAGCTTAGTTAGCGGTCATTATTTTTGGTATATGCGGCCAACATTATATCTTTTTGAGTTGGCCAACTGACTAGGTCTTGATGATGACTAGTCGATTTTTGGAGTCATAGACTCGTAGATACTTGAGGTCGTGTTGACGTGTATATAGGTGTGCATGTATGAACGAATGTATTGTATATATCTTTTGACTTATGTATATATATATATATATATATATATATAGATATATAGATGTTTTTATGTAAAATTTGTTTTGTTGTTGAATGTGTGTGCTATTCTGGTGTTTCGAGATTCGTTGTTGCGGTTGAAATATGTTAATCATGCCTTTCTCTATATGTAGGAATAAAGAATAATGTCTGAAGCGTCGAATGCTAGGAGTGCGTCCGTGGCTTGGAGCGCGTCAGCCGTCGATCTCAATGAGATTCGAGATGTTCTTGAAAGGCAGGCTGCTGAAGCAGCCGAGAGAGACCTTAGGGTCGCGCAACAATTGGAAACTCAGAATCGCACAATCATCGAGCTTTTATCGAAGCTGAACGCACCTGTTCCACCTGTCCCTGAGTCTCCAGCTCAAGGTGTGCAGCCTGTGAATCTGTCGCCAGTGCCTATGAACATTCCCGAAGAGTTTAATTTCCAGATTCCCGAGGTTGTCCCTCCTTTGGGAGAACCTGTGTATGAGCGATTTCGCAAGCGATAGCCACCCAGCTTTGATGGTGGTGTCGACCCAGCTGCGGCCGAGAATTGGATCAAGAAGATGCAGCAGATCTTCGGCTACATGCAGCTTTCAAACGCTGAACGCGTAGCTTGCGTTGTGAACCAACTAGAAGGTGAGGCTCGTGGCTGGTGGGAGGTTGTGGCGATGTATGAAGATGTTAAAACTATCAGCTGGATTCGCTTCATCAACCTATTCCATGAAAAGTACCTGGGTGAGGCAAAATTGTCGAGCAAGGTACGTGAGTTCATGAGTCTACGCCAAGCCTCGATGTCTGTGTCCCAATACACAACAAAATTTGATATGTTAGCGAGGTTTGCGCCTTCTATGGTTCCCACCGATCAAGCCCGAAAGATGAAGTATATGCACGGGCTCAATGTGGACATCGTCAGTCAGGTAGATGGCGGAGACACGGGTCCCCGTACTTATACGAATGCAGTAAGCAGAGCAATGCGTATCGCAGGATGGCGTGAGAGTGATAGGATTCCTGCTCCAAAACCAGTTTCAACTGTTTCCTTCATCCCGATGAGCTCAAATCAAAGCGATGCACGTAGAAGAACCAGGTTTCCACGTAGATGGGGAAATAGACCGCCAACAAGTCAGGCTCGAGATCTCAGCAAGGCTCAAGCAATCGCCCCCAAGCTAGCTTCGGAAACAGGTCCCAATCGGTTAGCCAAAACAAAGTTCGATGGGAGAATAGGCGCCCAGAGTCATCGAACAAGAGGGCCAAGACTTCTGAAAATGGTCCATCGGCGCCTTGCGAAAGGTGTGGAGTAGCGCACCAAGGAGATTGTTATGCACGTGCCCTGGTATGTTATAAATGTGGAAAACCAGGTCACTTGGCGCGAGTATGCGATAACCTTGGGATGCAACGCCCTGCACCAAAGGAGCCACCGAAGGCTAATGCTAGGGTGTTTTTCATCCGTGAAGACAAAATTCGAGCAGGATCCTCCACCGCCATCACAGGTCAGGTTTTTATGGATACCTTATGAGCATATACATTAGTGGACTCTGTAGCCACACATTCATACATATCATCTAGGATATCTAAACATATAAGCGAATGTAAAAACAAGTTCTCGTATCCATTTATTACTGCTACTCTTGCTGGAGAGAAGTATCAGTCATTGTATTGGTATAAGGATGTTCCTATCCGAATCCAAAATCGAATGCTCGCAGCAAACCTGATTGAACTAGAAATGATGGATCACGATGTTATCCTTGGAATGGATTGGTTAAGTTACCACCATGCGGTCATTGATTGTCAAAAGAAGACAGTCTTGTTTCAAAGCCCAGGACTTGAACCATTCCATTTCCATGGTTCCTCTCATAAGTCAAGTTCTCCGTTTGTATCAGCTCTCAAGGCCGTGAAGATGATACGCCAGGGATGCGCTGGCTATCTTGCGAGTGTTATAGACGTTTAAAGGGAACCTAAGCCCCAACCTCAAGATATTCCCATCGTGAGAGATTTCCTTGACGTTTTCCCAGAAGATCTTCCAAGCTTACCGCCTGATCGTGAAGTAGAGTTTAATATAGAACTCATCCCCGGCACAGCTCCAATATCTAAAACTCCATATCGCATGGCCCCAGCAGAGTTAAAAGAACTCAAGACTCAACTTCAAGAATTGTTGGATAAGGGGTTCATTCATCCGAGTCATTCTCCTTGGGGAGCGCCAGTCTTATTCGTTAAGAAAGCTGATGGTTCGTTGAGACTCTGCATCGATTATCGCGGATTGAATCAAGTAACAGTTAAGAATAAGTACCCGCTACCGCGTATTGATGATCTCTTCGACCAACTCGCAGGAGTGACTGTGTTTTCTAAGATTGACTTGCGCTCGGGATATCACCAGTTGAAGGTTAGGGATGAAGACATCCCGAAAATGGCTTTCCGTACGCGATATGGGCATTATGAGTTTTTGTTAATGTCGTTTGGATTAACGAATGCCCCAGCCGCGTTCATGAATTTGATGAACCGCGTGTTCGAGGATTTCTTGGATAAGTTCGTCATTGTGTTCATTGACGATATCCTGATCTACTCAAAGACAAAAGAAGATCATGAGCAAAATCTTGGGTTGGCATTGGAGAAACTAAGGAAAAAACGGTTATATGCCAAGTTCTCAAAGTGCGAGTTTTGGCTAGAAGAAGTTGCATTTCTTGGTCATGTCATTACCAGTGCTGGCATCACGGTAGACCCAGCAAAAATTGAGGCAGTGAAGCAATGGAATCAGCCTAAGACCGTCACCGAGGTGAGAAGTTTCTTAGGTCTGGCAGGCTATTATCGGAGGTTTGTTGAAGGATTCTCTCGTCTAGCCATGCCTTTAACCCAATTAACTCGTAAAGGACAGAAGTTTGTCTGGACAAGAACTTGCGAGAAAAGTTTCCAAGAACTAAAAACGCGCTTGACAACTGCTCCTGTGCTTACCATTCCACAAGGAACTGACGGCTTCGCTATATATTGCGACGCGTCTAAGCAAGGTCTGGGTGCATTTCTAATGCAACATGGGAAAGTCATCGCGTATGCCTCACGTCAATTGAAGGATTACGAAACTCGTTATTCAACTCATGACCTGGAACTTGCTGCAGTAGTGTTTGCACTGAAAATATGGAGGCACTACTTGTATGGTGTCCACTGTGACATCTATACTGATCACAAGACGCTGAAGTATCTCTTCACGCAAAAGGAATTGAATATGCGTCAAGGGAGATAGATAGAACTTTTGAATGACTACGATTTTGAATTGCACTATCATCCGGGTAAGGCCAATAAGGTAGCTGATGCCCTTAGCCGCAAGTCTGTGGCATCTCTAGCAAGTCTTGTAAAATCCTCTCCGCAATTAGTGACCGATGTTCAAAATCTAGAACTTCAGCTGATCACCGACAGGTTATCGGCACTCAGTGTGCGTCCGATATTGTTTGATCAGATCAAATATGGTCAATATGCAGATGAGTACCTACTTGGAAAAATGTTTGACGCTAAAAATGATAAAGAAGGTGACTTCAAACTAGACAAAAGTGACATATTAAGATGCAATGGTCGAGTTTGTGTGCCTTCAGATGCGGAGATTAAGAGGCAATTGATGGAAGAAGCTCACGAAATGCTATATTCCGTGCACCCAGGTGTTACAAAGATATATCAAGACTTGAAGAAAATCTATTGGTGGCCATGAATGAAGAAGGATGTCGCTGAATTTGTCCGAAGATGTCTGACTTGTCAACAAATTAAGGCCGAGCACCAGAAATCAGCAGGGATGTTGCAACCTCTAGAAATCCTACAATGGAAAAGGGAACAAATCACAATGGATTTCGTGTCAGGATTGCCCAAAACAATCGCTGGTCATAATTCAATATGGGTTATTGTTGATAGACTAACCAAGTCAGCACACTTTATTCCGATCAAGACCACCCACTCTGTTGATAAGCTTGCTGAACTTTATATCAAGGAGATTGTGCGTCTCCATGGAGTTCCAAACTCAATTATTTCCGATCATGATACTCATTTCACGTCCAAGTTTTGGAAGAGTCTCCAGGAGAATTTGGGAACAATTAAGATTAAAGTTCAGTACCGCCTTTCATCCCCAAACTGACGGTCAAAGTGAGCGAAAAATTCAAGTGTTGGAAGATATGGTTCGGGCATGTGTCTTAGACTTCCACGGCTCGTGGAGTCGTTATCTTCCTTTGGTCGAGTTTTCTTACAACAATAGCTACCAATCCACAATCGGAATGGCGCCATACGAAGCTCTGTATGGGCGCATGTGCCGCTCTCCAGTTCATTGGGATGAAGCAGGTGAGAATAAATTTCTTGGGCCCGAAATGATAGAGCAAACCAGTGAAGCTATTAAAAAGATTCAAGCCCGAATGAAGACTGCTCAAAGTCGACAAAAGAGCTATGCAGACAAAAGAAGAAGACCTTTGGAATTTGAGATCGGAGACAAAGTTTTCATAAAGGTTTCACCGATGCGTGGCGTAATGAGGTTTGGAAAGATTAGTCCAAGATATGTTGGACCTTTCGAGATTCTAGAGCGTGTAGGCAAGGCAACTTACCGTCTAGCTCTTCCACCATCGATGTCTAACCTACATGACGTCTTTCATATATCGATGTTACGAGTGTATGTATCTGACCCTTCTCATGTACTTCGAAGATAGAGACGTTGAGATTTCTCAAGATGTTAGATATGAGGAGCCAACAATTGTTATCCTCGATCGAAAGGAGAAGGTCTTAAGGAATAGGACTATTCCGATGGTCAAAGTTATGTGGAAGAGACACTCTAATAATGAAGCAACTTGGGAACTTGAGAATGAAATGCGAGAAGCATACCCTGCATTATTCTGAGTTTCGAGGATGAAACTCTTTTAAAGGGGTAAAGATTGTGAAGCCCAAAAGAATAAAGGCCCAAGCCCATATGTTATAATTACCCTAAACCAAAACATATCTGATTGTTTATCTTCTTTTTTCTCTTCTCCCTACCCACCGCCTCACTGCTTTCTCTCTCTCCTTCTCTCTTTTCCTTCCTCACACGGTTTCTCTCTTTTTTTTTCTTTCTTTCTTTCTTTTCCTTTCTTTCCTACGGTTTTTCTCTCTCTCTCTCTCTCTCTCTCTCTCTCTCTCTCTCTCTCTCTCTCTCTCTCTCTCTCTCTCTCTCTCTCTCTCTCTCTCTCTCTCTCTCTCTCTCCCTCATCTCCTTTCACACGATTCTCTCTCTCTCTCTCCATCGGTCTCACTCTCCGACCGCCATCGCCGCCGCGGTTTTGAGAAAAGCCCCCCTCTCTTCGTCACGAAGCTCTCCGTCCAGCTCCGCCTCGGCACCACTCGTCCCCGTTCATCCTCGTCTCTCTGTTTCGCGACGATCGAAGCTTCAACTCCGGGAATCGCTCGTCGTCGCGTGTTCGATCATTGGGAAGGCAGTAGAACGGCACGTTGGTTTGGATTTCGTGAATCCAAGGTGAGCCCGATGTCGAATTGATTTTGGCTAGGGTTTGAATTTCGAATTTGGGGATTTAGGGTTCGTCGATTTAGATTTGGGGATTTTGTAAATTCGAGCCTAGTTTATCGAAATTGACGTTGTTGTATTTCCAAAATCATGTTTTAGGTTTGAATTGTAACATTTCGGTTCGAGTTAGAGGCTGGATACGAAATTAGGGTTTATTTGGATTTGATTTGAAGATTTCGAATATCTGAGAATTTCTGGGTGGATTAATTATTTTTCATGGTTTTGTGTAGTCTGAGTTGTATTTCGAGATTGTGTTTCTGTAATTTTGGACTAGATTGGATTTTGGATTCAAAGTTTAGGGTTCAGGCTCGGTATTCTGGGCTTTTTGGGTTATTTGGTTACGTTGTCGGGCTGAATGCGATTGTAAGGTGGATTATAACTAGATTGTATCGTAAAAATGGTTCAGGTGGATTTTAGATTGTTTTGGCCTGCGAATTTTAAAGTTGGAAGTTTTTTGGAATCTAAGAACTATATAATCAAATAGATAAATTGTAAATTTAATTATAATCTAAATTGAAAACGGAAGGCATGAATCATGCATTCTAGGTTAAACCTGAGAGCGTTATTATGTAACTTGTGAATTTATTTTTTCTAAAAACGAAACTAAGAATTTTGGAAAAATGGATTTGAGGGCGTGGCTTGAGTTGGTTTTGATTCTGGGTTAACGTGAGCAAATAATTTTAGATTGGGACTTTGAACGTTAAATTGAGAATTTGAGATCTCATGAAAGAGAATGTAGTTTGGTGGACTTCAAATAGCTGTGATTTTGTTGAGAAAGAGATAATGGGAATTTGATTGATTCGGGTTTCGTACCTCGGGATTTGGGATTTGGAATTCGAGTTTAGGAACTTATGATGAATTTAATTATGTGATTTAATCCGTTATCGGATTTTTATAATCTGTTTCCAGACGTGAACGTGTACAACTGTTGATCGAGTAAGAAACTCCGAAGTGAGGATCAAAACAGAACTCAGAATCTCGGTTTACTCGTAAGTATTTTTCGCTTACAGCGTTTAATAGGATCCTGAGTGTGGATTGAAAGTTTTCTTTAAGTAGTTACTTCATAATTAAATAAATAATTGATCATTATCAATTATTTATTTATGAATGTCTAAGATGTAAATTAAGTATTTAACTAACGGAAATATCTTAGTTATCTGTTTGGAAGGTTAATTCATTTAAGACTCGTATTTAATTGCTTAATCTTATTGCGTATCGTTTACGATATGAAAGCAGTCAAGTCTTAAATAAGTTTAAACTGAATTATAGAAGCCATAACTGATTTAGATTAGTTATGTTAGTAGAATCCTATATCCTTTAGTATTTCTGAACATCATGGTTGATGGACTTTCAACTCCGGATTTTATCTCATTCAGCGCCCGACAGAGTACCAAGTGTCTCAAAGCGTATAGGACGCACCTCTTTGTGAAAGTCATCCGTTTTTCAGCTGATCTATTCCGGGTAAGTGTGGAGAAATAAGTCAACTACTTACCAAGGGAATAACCCTGCTTGTGTGTATACTATGTTTTAGTAAACAAGATTAAGTAAAGCCTCAGAATATGAAAAGTAATAAAGATAAGGCTTCAGCCACATTTTATTGAAAATGTAGTTCGGGTCATCCCCGATAGGCTCAAACATAGTCTATTAGAACTCGGCCTGTGTTATGTGATATAGCTACCCCAATAGTTTGACCCGCTAGAGCGGGGGAAACAGGAGAGCATAAGTCGACTCTCGGATTCAAGTCGAGAGTGAAAGTTTTGGGAGTCACCTCTCAACTTTCATCTTAAAACACTAAACGAGCAAATGAAAGGGAAACACTAAATTATTGGGATTTAACCCGAGATGCTCTTCTGTAAATAGATTAGGTGTGTGCTCTGCGTGTGTCTGAGCACCCAAACCTTGAACATAAGGAATCGATGGTACCCACGAGTTACTGACTCGTGATGTTGACCGATGAAGGTCATGAAGGCGCTGATCTTCGCGCGTAAGCACCGAGCGCTGGCGCCCTGATGAAGTTGGTACCATTAGTGGATCCCAGAGAGAATAAAACACAAAGTCGCCGAGGGACCGCTGCTCGAGGCCTGAGGCTGACTTCTTGTCGTTCCGAGGGTTATAGCAGGAAAGGGTGTATAGCCTTGTGGAGCGGCAAGTGAATAGGTAGATATGGCCATGCACACATTTGTATTGAATTGAGAATTAGATATACATTCCTATTTGCTTATTTGCACGTCACACGACATTAGATGTTTTACATTTTATAGGTTAGACTCCCACTTACTGAGTCAATCGACTCATAGTTTTATGACCCTTGGTAATGTAGATAAGGGGAAAGCAGCGAAGCAGTGACATCAAGGCAGTAGCGTGAAGGCAATGGCATAGATGAAGACCGAGACCAAGACGTGTATCTCTTGACCTGTGGCTAATGGGGTCTCACAACCGGAGAGAAGAAGTTTAGTATAATATTATTATGTCAAACAATTTTGTAACCTACACTCCTGAAACTAAACGTCCTATTTAAGGACGATGAGTTGTTTTATATGTACATATCTAAAGAGGTTTGTGAAACTTCCTATATGTATATTAAAAGTGAAAAATTCCTCCGGGTTTTTGCTAACTACTAATAATGTATTTTTATTCCACACTTTATATATGATGTACTTACGTTTATTATATGTTTAATAAGTTTTATTTTCCGCCTTGAGTATTTTATTTAAAATATTATCTTTATATATAATGATATACTCGTGCACGTGTTGATGGTTTTACGGGAGTCACGGCTGGCGGGCGAGCGGATGACGCTCGTGGGTCGTGACACATACAATAGTACAAAATTAGTCTTTAAATGCGACATTTTGTCGCATCTAAATTGATTTTTGGATGCGACTAGTCGCATTCAATATCCTCCATTATCAGACATGACAATTTTAATATGACTACTTGCATCTAAATTCCGCAAAAAAACGTAAAAAATAGCGGTAAACTGCATTTGAATGCGACTATGGCGCATCCAATGGTCTGCGCGCCAAAATTGTTTGTTGCGATTAGTCGTATCTTAACGTGTACCCGCGAAAAATAAATTAGTAAAAAATAATTGTTTCTCAGCCTTTGGATGCGACTAAGTCGCATCCAATACTTCTCCCGCCAAGGTATTGGATGCGACGATGTCGCATCCAATGGTTAAATAATTAATAAAAATTAAATTAAATAAATTAAAAATAAACTAAAAAAAAGTAAATCAGAAATTAATGAAATTGTAAATCGATATAAATAAAATTAAATTAAAACATAGATTCAATTTTAACAATATTCAAAGTGTTTTAAATTACGAAAAAGAAAACGTAAACATTCAAAGTTAATATAGTACCCGAAAACATAACATAACAAACGTTAAAAAAAATGTCACTTCTTCTTTCTAGACTTAAACCACTTCTCCATTGTCGACGATTCTCTTTCGCCTTTGGTTCTTCCTCCTCTTGTCTCTTCTCGGCTCGTACGGTCTCTCTGAAACTCTGACCCGGCGTATGATCATCATGTCTTGCAGTCGGCGGGGGGATTATATTACAAGGTCAACCGTTCATTCTTTGTAATCCAATCCCTACTTGGATTCAACATTTCGTTGAACGAAAAGAGGATTATTAGAGTTGTGATATTTTATTGAATGTTGGAAATATTTTGAAGATATAGAATATAGAACATAATTGTTTGTGTTTATGTGAATTTGAGAGAAAAGAAGATGATTTTAAAAATTATTAACAAAATTTGGACAAAGTTATCCATATAATATGAATAAAGCAAACGTGTAATTTAACGTTTTTACAACTAAATCACCAAACAAATTAATATACTTATCATCCACAATAACTCAACAAATCTATTAAACATATTTAAAAATCATAATTAATTAAACAAATACAAAAATTCAACGGTTTCAATTAACTTATACATTTACAATGGTTTCAATTAACTAAACATACTAATATAATTTCAATTAACTAGACATATACAACAGTTTCAAATGACTAAACACATTACTCTATTATAATTTATTAAACATATTCAACTATTATAATTTGCTCAACATATTAAACGATTTCATTTCATTAAAAGTTTCTATTAGTTAACAAGGATATTTAAAGTTCAATTAACTAAACACATTCGAAATTAACTAAATAAATAAAATAAAATTTAATTACCTAATGTAGAGACGAAGCTGAAATGCGTTGAACAAGATTTGGATCGGAGACGGCGATTGTGAGCGTAGAAACGAGATTGCGACCAAAATAAAAATAATACTTAATAAAAATTAACAAATATATATGAAAAACTTAAAATCGAATTTTTTTAAAATACTACCTAGGGCAGTGAGGCGCTGCGGAGGAGGTGACGACGAGACAAGTGGCGGCCGGCGAGGCTGCGGAGAACTACAACCTGCCAGAAAAGTAAAACAAATTTTTTAAAATTTTAATTCTCCACAAATTCTCCACAAAAATAAATTTAAAAGCGTACCGAGGGGCGGGAGAGGGCTGAGACCCGCAAGAAGACTATGAGTACCGAGGCTGTGAGAATCAGGACTGTGAGGGTGCGAAGGTCGGAACGTCGTTAACTCTCGAACGAGAATATTTAACATTGGGAGAAAAAGAATAAACTTACCTACGAGGGGAACGGAGCTGCTGCGTGATGGTCGGAGGACGTCGAAGGTCGGGCAGGAGCTGCGGAGGGTGGGCTGGGTGTGGGCAGATGCAGGGAGGGAGGGGCGGAGGCAGGGATGGGCTGAGGGAGGGTGGGCGGAGGGAGGGAGGGGCGGCAGAGGAAGGGTGGGCCGGAGGGAGGGTGGGCGGAGGAAAGGAGGGTGGGGCGGAGGCAGGGTGGGGCGGAGGGAGGGGCGGCGGAGGAGGGAGTGAAATTAGGAAAATAGGAGGGAGGCTGGGGGTTTTAATCGAACTCTAAAATCAGATGCGACACAGTTGCATCCAATGGTAAGCATTAGATGCGACTTGTCGCATCTGAAGCCACCATTCGATGCGACAAAGTTGCATCTGATGTTTTTAAAATACTAAAATAAAAAATAACGCCACGTCGATTAAAAGTCGAGGAAATGGGAGGAAAATTGACCTGCCCAAATTTTTGAAACTATTAGATGCGACAAAGTCGCATCTGATACTCTTGAAAATTAAAAATAAAAATTTCACGTCATTTAAACATTGCGAAAAGGGGGAGGAAAGTTGACCCACCCAAATTTTTGAGACTATTAGATGCGAAAGTCGCATCTGATACTCTTGAAAATTAAAAATAAAAATTTCACGTCATTTAAACAATACGAAAGAGGGTAAAGTTGGTCCGCCTATTTTTTTGGGAACATCATATACGACTAAGTCGCATCCGATGATCATGTGAACTTTTCAGATGCGACTTTGTAGCATCTAATTCTCTTCTCCAGGCATAAAAAGCATTCGTCATATACTCGTTTTTAGATGCGACAAGTCGCATCTAAATATAATATCAGATTCGACATTTAAATGCGACTAGTCGCATTTAGAAGTCATCCGTTTCCGTAGCAGATGACCAAATTTGTACTTGTGATATATCTCTTTTATCGCACATAAAAATCGAGTTTCATTTCACGTAAATATATATTTTGAAATTTCCGTTTAAATGGCTCAACGTGGTTGTAGATGTCAATTCCTGGGCTCTAGAGAAAAAAAATGTAGATATTCTATATTTTCTTGAATATCGAAATATTTTAAAATATAACTACTCTGATTTAGATTGTTCCTGCCACTTTTTATAATTATAGGTTTTACTAGATCAACAAACCATAAAAAGAAGCAAAAGATTTATTACATGTTTAACTAGTCAAGATTGTTCACATATATAATAGAACAGCTAACACAATAACTAAATTTGCGTAAAAAGAAAAAAAAATGATTACTATTTGGTCGAAATTGGATCTTTATTTTTGATCAATAATTCAAATCCCAAGTATAGGTGTATTTTTTTTTTCAAATGTGTGTAGACAAGATTTTTTGAGGAATAAAACAAAAATAGTAAGCATGCAGCGCAAATCACACGTGAAATGTACAATAATCTCATGCAATTATGGTTCTTAAAAAAACTCATAATAATAACAATCAACAAGAACAAACAGAACTATTATCAATATGACTAGAGATCAACGATCGGGCCTCAAAAACTTCCTTGGCCTCGTTGAGCACTTTTGTGGCCCACTGAGAGAAGTAGGTCTGGTTGTGTCCGATCATGCTGTTCTTGAAGGTGTTCATGCAGCGGCGGTCGTTTTCAGGGAAGGGACACGTGTCAAATCCGTGTGGGTCCCGCCAGGCGCCTTGGTGGCGCATTCCGGACCAGCTGGCGATCCACTGGAAGACGTACTGTCCGACTCCGGCGAGCTCGAGCCAGCCTTTGGGGAAGAACTCCATGACGCTGCTGTTTCGGTCCATCAGAAACATGTTCGTCAGCTGTGCGCCGTGGGGTGAGATTAGAACGTCCGTTGAGCCCATCAGCTTCACCTGGAAATCAACATGATCGAACACAGATATATCATCGCATGCGAAGACTATAAATAATGAAATGGGGAAAAGAATGGTTATTTATTCGAAATGGGTAATAAGTATTTTTTTTTTAATATAAAAAGAGTAAGAAACATATAAAATGTATATAAAAAATCTGGAGGGATCTAATAGTCCACGTGAATAGAGTCACCAGAAGACTGTTTTGGGTAGTTTTGCTGACACTTTTTAAACTAACTTTGAATATTTTTACCATTATTAACTTTAACTAAAAATGACGGTAATCAGATTTTTAAAAATATTTTTTGACTCTAGAATTTATTTGTAAACTGTTTATTATAATGATTGAGTAAAAAACTAAAAATTTCCACGTAATTTTTATTATTTCGGTAAATAAAAATTTAAATTATTACTAATGAAATAGTTTCAAATAAATATTTTGTATAAAAGAATACAAGGATTAAAATTTCACGTCAATCCTTCGGGAGATGGATAAATATTTTATGTTTGTCTTTTGTTTTGTTATCTCGTGTTAAACGTGTTTTTTTATTGGATCGGTGATGTATTAATTATCCATTACTATCCCATGTTGGAATATAGGTTAAGTTTATATTTCTTCTATAAAAAAACAAAAAAAATATCTTCTTCCTAGTAATCGAACTGCAGTTGAGTGGACCTCGCCATCAACCATTACATGTTGTCGTAACAAGATAAATTAATAAAATTACTAGTCTTTAGTGTTAGATCCACTCTAACGTGAGTATGTTATGTATCTTGTTTAAGATATTCACTCTTGTACCATTGAGTGAGTAATACTCGATGATTAATAAAAAAAAAACCTTTGAGTTATAAAAGAAATACTAAGGGTATTCATACGTGTAAAGTGCAATAATCAACAATTTTCAAGTATCTAAAATTCCATAACTTAAAAAAGTATTACCTGGTCACAAAACGTCAAGTTACTGGAGTAAGCCACCCTGAAACGGCAGCCCTGCACGGCGTCACAAACCCGCCGGAAAATATCAAGCACGGTGGGCCCATCTCGAAACGACCTGGGCCCGGTGCGCATGAACACAGTCATCCCAATCTCAGGCCTCACGGCGGAGCTGACATTGCAGTGAAGCCTTGCCTTGCACCGCATCAGATCATACGCGGCGGTCCGCCGATCCCTCGACATCCCTCCCTCGTTGTGCCTCGCCACCACCGCCTCCTCGAAACACACCGGTGCGGGATCCGCCACGTCGTCACCACCGCCGGAAAATGTCTCCACCGCCGGTGATCGGCCGTCGAAAGTGGCTTCCATGAGCGTCCTCAGCCACGGACCCATCTTAGCCCTTAGCTCTCCCCAATGATACAACACCCACCTAAGATTAGGACGAGAGTTTTGATTGAATATAATTGTTATTAATTTACGTTAAGGTAACTAGCTAAGGATTAGATTTAGGAAGGAAAAGGAAAAATGAAAAGTTATTTGGAAACAAATCGTCAAAATTAAAAATAATTAAGAATGGAAATTTAATAATTAATAACTTTACGACTAAGTGTTAAAACTATAATATTCGACAATAATTAGTTGATCCCACTCATATTTTTTTTATAACCAGTGAAAATAATAAAAATTTAAGTGATTAATATTAAAATTTTGCTAAAGTTTATTATAGTTACTATAGTCCTATAAATTAATATTATCTTGATAATAGTTAATATTTAGTAAATATGTAAGTCTATTTACAAGGTCATTTGGACTAATTTAGCTCATTTTTTAAAAGTACTCAAATCGATAAAACAACTAGTTTCATATTTTTTTGTAAACTAGTGTCATTTAAACACGATAATTATTTAAGACATATTTACAAAAAGTGATTATTTTCAAACTCAATTTTTTGAAAAATATATTGAGAACGCTTAGATCAGTAATAATATATATATTGACTGAACTTTTAAATTTTACTACGGGAAAAGATAAAATAATAAATAACAGATTTGAAGGACTAAAGAGTCATTTTTCTGCACCTACCGGTCTGGTATCGCCGTACAGCCGTCAGAGCGGTGCCAGGCGACGAAGGGGAAGAGGGCGGAGAGGCCGTGCCAGATGTTATCATAGTCGTAGTGGTTGTACGACACGAAGGTGAGCCCTTTCAAGACCGTGGCGTTCTCCGGCAGGCTCTCCGGCCACGCCAGCGCGTAGTAGTTCCACGCGCCGTCGTGGTGGTCCCTCCCTTTCATGCAGAGGACTCTCCCCGCAGACTCCGGCGACGGGAAACGCTGGTGCTGGACGTCGCCGTCGCCGTCTTGGTGGTCGTAGAGTGAGCTCATGAACCACGTGTGGCCTGACAACGCGGCGGAGCTGTACCGGAGGTCTTTCAGAGGGAGGAACGTCACCGAGCGGCGGAGCCGGTCTTGTAGAATCTCCGGCGAGAGTCGGGTCTGGGCGGAGAGATCACAAGGGGTTGTGATGACGTGGAGGGACCGGATGTGGAGGAAGATTAGGAATGAGATTACTACGACGGCGGAGATGACGGATGGTCTGACGGAGGAGAGATAGTTGCTCCGGTGAGATGATGACCTGCGCATGGTGGTTTGGTTTTATGGTTATATTTTGATACTCTGATTTTTGTATGATTTAAGGTTCGTCATTGCTGAAATCAATATCAAATATAAAAATGAAAACTCCTTTGCTGATACGTAACGTTGAGATTCGTTTTATTATTTTTTTTTTTTTGAAAGGAGAGATTCGGTTTACGCTTACATGTATATTCGTTATAGATTTTCCAACTCCTTTGAACTCTGAAATTGACGTTGACACCGTGTCTCTTTTATGACTTTTACCTAGAATTCTGAATTTCGAGAGCAGCAACTTTACTAGAGTTTTGTTTATAAGACTTTTGTTTCAGAGTTTTGTTTATTAGTCTATTCTTAAAAAAAAAAAAAAATATAGACTAATAATTAATAAAAAAATTCTCTTTGTTTGACTAAATAATTATTTACTTTGTTTCAAACTCTTATATTACTACTTATCCCATAATTAATTTATCATTTTAGCAAATATAACTGCTGTTAGTAAACAGTTGAATATACAATAATAAGTTATGACATATTATTTAAATGTAATTTATAAATATCATCGATTTCTTCTTTGATTGTCAATTAATTCTGAGATAAAATTTTAGGATACTTTCACATAACTCATATAACACTTCCATAAACTAAAAATTAATAAAAATATCATAATTTGCAACCGATCCCGAGACATTAGTTGACGGCTATATTTACGTGTACGTAAATTAACTAATTCATTGATCCTTGATGAGTGGAAAGTCAAAACCATTAAAGCAATCGACTTCATGCATTTTTTTAAGAAATAAATAAAAAAAGAATAAAAAGACAACAGACAAAAATGGTAATTACTCTATCTCAAACTTCCAAAAATTAAACCAAATTTGTACCTATCTATGTCTGTATCACCTTACCATCATAAACAACTTGTTTGTGAATTTAAAAGAGAACAAAAACTATTACAATTGTTGCAATCGGTCACCACTTCAATTACATCTCCCTCTGACATCTGCGATATTGAAGTGCTTTGAGAAACAGAAACATACTTCTTACTGTCCTTTCACTGCGATATTCTCCGCGGGGGGTACAAATACCCAACTCCGCTGAAGAACCGATCGCTCCGGCCGGCATCATCGGCGCCGCACACACGAGGACTGTCAGATCCGAATATACTCGTCTCGATATCTAATTCCGTATTTGTTATAGGATCAGAGTTCCGTACTCGTTCCAGTGATCGTCTTTCGACGCCGGTGAAGCTTTCGCGATGATGGCCGCTTCCTTCGCTGCGCCAAAAGTTTCTCGTGGTCGGATTCCACAAAGTAGTAGGAAAAGGATAGTTGGAAATAATATGTGGAAATATAGAGAGAATAATGAGAGAGAGAGAAGAAGATAAATTGGTAATCTGATCGATGATGCGATTTAGATTGCTTTCTCATTGAGCAACAATAGTTTTTTTTTGTTTTTTTGTTTTTTTTTTTTTTGAGAACGTGGGCGGTATCACGAGAATAATATTAAGAAACCCTCACTTTGGTGGCAGATGAATACCGTGGTTACAACATAAAAGTTTGTTTTTCTCTATCTCACGCACGGCGGAAGGAGGGACACACCCCATCCAATGCACGTATTCGATTGAAGAGCAAACTTACATAGCTTATGAGCCGCTTCGTTACAAGTACGAGAAATAAAAGTGAAGGTGCATTCCATGAAGGAAATCGGTCTAATCTTTAATATCGTTGAGCAGGGTGCCCACCTCCGTAGCCGGCAAGCGCCCTTCAACGAGCGCCCGAACCACCCGAAGGCAATCGGACTGGATGGTGACCCGGCCGCATCCAATCTCACCTGCGAACTTCAGGCCACGAAGGATGGCCGCTGCCTCCGCGGTCTCCGGGGAGAAACCCACCCGTCTCACCGTAATATCCGAAGCCAATACCTCTCTGTGGTGGTCCCGAATCACGCACCCGGTGCCAAAGCGTTTACCTTGAGCGTCCACCACCACATCAACGTTCACTGCGACGACTCCGACCCTAGGGCAAGGCCAGCCGGTGATCCGCCCTCCTTCTCTGTGCCGTGTGGTACCCATGTTCGCCCGTTTATAATCGTCAAGGTAGGCACCGGTCCACTCCACAAGATCCCCGGGCATCCACTTCCCTTGGCCTACCGCGACTTTATTCCGATGATTCCAAGTCTCCCAAGTCTAGGTAATAAAAAAGTCAAATTTACCTCCTTCGAGGCACTCCTTGATGAAGATAGAGGTGGCTTCCATTCCTCGAATGCTTTCGACAACCTTCCCAAAACCCGCATGCTCCCAAATCTTGCGGCTCTCCACACATCCCCAAATAGCATGTGTAACCGTTTTGGGGCCCTTGCGACACAAAGGGAAGCAGCTCTCGTCGATGATTCTCTTATACACGAGGTTGGTTTTGATCGGAATCCACCCCTTACACACTCGCCAAACGAACAATTTCACTTTGGGGGGGACCGGGCTTCTCCAAAGGGACCTCCACCATTTGGAGGCAGCCGAGGGGTCGGAGGGGCCGGCACGTGGGGAGGCCGACATGGCCACCCGATACCCGCTCTTGACCGAGTACTCGCCGTCGTTGGTGTGGTGCCATCGAATGACATCGGGATAACCATATTCGCTCACCGAGATCCCGAGAATGGCTTCCGCATCTTCGTCGATGAACATTGCTCGAACCAAGGCTTCATTCCAACTTCCGTCGTGGTTCTTGAGCTCCGCAACCCGCATATTATCGGGTACAAAGGGCGGGGCTGCGAAGCGGAGGGATTCCCCGTGGGCGATCCATCTATCACCGCTCACCAAAATCGATTCCCCATCTCCGATTTTCCAACTTGAAGCTTTCTCAATAATCTCCTTCCCCCACATGAGGCTGTTGGCAGAGATGCCCACAAGAAGATTGTTTATTTGCATATTGATGTAATATATAAATCTTTGTAAAGTCTTTATTAAAAGATTGTTTATTTACATATTGATGTAATATATAAATCTTTGTAATTTGCTGATTAAATTAATAAAAGTTGAAACGTTCATTCATTCTTTTTTAGTTTGATTGAAGATTTATTATATTCAATAGTCTTATAGTCCTTAATCAAACCTAACAATGCATGAAGAGACAAATGTAGATTTGCATGAACAAACTCTTCATGGTTTGACTAAAACGATATATTTGCAATCTAAAGATCAAGGGACTATTGGTCCTAGTATGATTGTTAGAAGAATCTAGGATGTCTGGTTACGAGGCATAGCGAGTTAGGAACTCTGTAGTTCTTCCAGTGTATCTTCCGAAGATACTGAATTGACAAGTGCACCTTTAGAGATAATAGAAGAACAAACCATTTAACATCTTCTATCTCAAGGTCACTACGTATGAATCACATCATGCTTACCTAAATCCTGAAACGAGACATGTCATTTCATAGCATTAATACTCTCATTTGAGAAAGTCAAATTCTAGGTCCAATGTGTGATCTAGACAAGGCCTATTGGTAAGATATTAAGTTATGAAGATGTCATGAAGCAACTTTGTGAAGTTCTCATAGATATGGAATTCATGTACAAGATTGCTGAGATACAATATATATCACCTCATGCTTTATTACTTGGATTGTGAATAGATGAATTGCGCAATGTCCAAATTTAAGTAGCGACTTTATTTGGATGAAAAAATGTGACTTGTTAGCTCCTCGTCAATACATTGTTTCTGACTTATTCACAAGTAACAAATGAGTATTACAAATCTCAACTAGTTGATGATATTCATGAAGGGTAAACATAGATAACATTCAATAGATCCGCTCAATATAATTAAGTTGAACTTGAGTAGAAAATAAATTTATTTGAACCGAGAGATTCTCAGTGTCGACTCTTAAGTGGAGTCAGTCGACATTAAGCTAATATTCAGAAAGGGTTTGAGAACTTTTTAGTCCGAGTATAGAAGCTCAAGCTTTGTTCATTTGGATCCACAAGGTCACTATTACAGGTCATTAGAGTAGGATTGTTAACCTAGAAGTTAAGTCAAAATAAGTTCAAGTGTTGAACAAGACTTTTTCTCGGAAAATGTCTAAAGGGTATTTTTGTCCAAAAGGACATAAAATGATGTGAATGTCAAAATAAGATTTTGAATATTTTAATTTCATGAAAATATAAATTATTTTCTAAAGCCGAAAAGTCGTTTGAGGCATTATGAAATTAGTTTCGTTATTTGTGCAATTATAATTCTACAATGGGTATTTTAAGAGTTGTCTTAAAAGAAATAAGGAAGCATCTAGATGCTCTCCCCCCTAGGTAGAGTTCGGCCAAGATGGTGCATCAAGAGTAGAGTTTTATTTCCTTTTTCTTATAAGGATAATTACCCAAAATAAAAAGGGAAATGAATTTCCTTAAGAAGGAAACAAATGTGCTAAGTGAGGAAAAAAATTTCCTCACTAATGCAAGGTGTATGGCCGGCCAAAGAAAGAGGGAAAGGGGAAGGAAAAATAAAATATTGTGTCATGAATACATTATTCATTCATGAATGAATAATTGACCTTTATAGATTTTTCTTTCTCCTATAAATAGAGCCTCACATAGAGATGTGAAGGTAAAGCTTTATTCCTGCTCTCTCCCTCTTTTGGCCGACCCTCTCTCTCTCTCTCTAGAAAATACTCTTCTTATTTTGCACCTAGATCCATACTTGATCTAGAGAATTAGCTTATGATCCAATAATTGTTCATGGTTCATATTGTTTAATTGTGCCCACACACAAATCCTTCTAAATCTCTATAGACTCTTGTAATAGAAATCTTAGGTTTCTCGAGTTCAAGATTAGGTGTGAAGGTGACGAGCGAGCCAAGGAAGAGGATCTACCTTTCTCAAGACGCTTCAAGATCAAGCTACGAAGAAAGGTTGGTATTTTAGTAATTAAATAATGCTTTTAATATATAACATGTATATGCTTTTTCTAGGTTAGTAAAAATTATTTTACTTGAAAAAGAAATTTTTAAATTCCGCCATTAATTTGATTAATGTTAAATTTTTCTTTAACCCTGACCTATTCCAAGACTTTTAAACACATTAATAAATCATTAAAACATATACAATTCGTTTAGAACACTTACATGTGAGGTTGTAAACAACCTCGTGCGTAACTAGCTAACTCTTGAAGGCCTCGTCAAAATTCTGAAATCTGACCCTCCAGATCTAGCCGACCGGCCACAAATTAGCCTGCGACGCTGTGGCTTCCTCCGATGGAATCTGACCGCGAAACTTTGCACGAACGTGGAAGAGACCTAGGGATAGCTTTCTGTAAAAGGGCTTGGCCAGATTCGTCGCCAAACTCCCGTGGTGAGCTAGGCACGTTTTGAGCCCGGCGAAATCTTCCAGTCCGGCGACCAATCCGGCGACCCAATTCGGGCAGCAGGCTGAAATGAGTCTCGCTCCATTTCGCTCGATTTCTTCACGTCTCGAGTGAATACCTGTATGTACAGTCACTCAAACACCAATAGAAGAGTCAATTGTAATTCCCTCGGGATTTGATGAGATTAAGAAGGTGGGCTCCTCAATTGAAGAACAAGGGACACTCGGGATCACTCAAGAACTTTCGGGAGATCAAGAAAATATTTCTTGATCTCTCGCACTCTAAAATTTCAACCAAAGAACTCAGGAGAAAGAGAGCGGGCTTTTCTTAGGTCAAACCCAATAGTCAAACTTAAGCCCATTATTTTTTTAATTAATTTCAAAAATTAATTCTCTGACCTAATTCATTAATTATGGCCGAGTATTATCCTATATATTTCGAAAATATTTATTTTGATTCATTTCCATAATAATATTTAATTATTTTGGAATATCTCATTTAAATTTAATGACAAATCATTATTTTCTTACTATTCAAAATAATACGAAATGAAAAAAATATTTATTTTCATCTTTTATTTATTTGAATCATTTAAATATGTTAATATCCATATATTAACATATTATGATTCATTAAATAAATGTAATAATAAATAATCAATTATTTATTTGATTACTTAGAAAAATATTTTCTTAGTACAAATCACAATTTATTTAATTGAGAAAATCAAATTGTCCTTGTTCAATAAATCTCATCCGAGGGTCTATCATTGAGACCTAATGGACCTGCTTGAACGAAGCTTTAAAATAAAGATCGGACTCAAAAGTTCACAAACCTTTTCCGTTTTTTAATTCTTAATATTAGTCGATTCCACCAAAGGACTAATATTGAAACTGAGTTATTATTTCACTAACTCTTTTGTTATTTGTGAATGAGAAAAATATAAAGTGAGTTGTCTTTACATGTCACATGTTTTTATCAAAGAATGTTCTTATTCGATGAATACCTGACCAGGTTTATTCATTCACACTCTCATAACAAAGTAAAGTGTGATACTGATGCATTGACATTGTTTCAACATGAATTCCGTATCTTTGAATCACATAACCCAACATGACAACGTTATGACACCAACTGCCGGGTCAGATGCAACTATAATTTTAGCCATTACCCATTGACAAATCAAATGTCATAAGGTGTCACATCGATTATGCATTCACTTCAGGATTTAGATAAGTACCAAAATACCCCTCGTATGTGATTTTGAAGTTTCGAGTGTTTAAATGGTATTATCTCGAGCTTCGGAGTATCACATGTCTTGTTCAATATCTTCTATATGATTTTAAGAATGAAACACAGAGTCACAACTCTCTATATCACAAGATAATATATCATGAATCATTCAAACAATCATTACTCAGATTAGATTGCTCTATCGATCTTAAGAATGCGAACATTTGTTTAAACTAGTCATAATGGACTATCTTGTCAAGTCTGTACTTAACACCCCTTTCGTTGATCACAGTTTCAGAGCGTAACATACATACATAAACACAAACTTAAATGAAGAATGAATATTTTAACTATTTAATGTCTCAGCAAAATCAAATGCAAAGTATTTTAACGTCTAATATCTCCTTTGTGGGCACCAATCCCAACAAATCAAACCTACAACATATGAAGAGACAAATGTAGATTTGCGTGAACAAACTTTTCATGGTTTGCTTAAAACGAAATATTCACAATCGAAAGATCAACGGACTATTGATCCTAGTATGATTGTTGGAAGAATCTATGATGTCTTGTTACAAGACATAGAGAGTTAGAAACTTTATAGTTATTAAAGTGTATCTTCCGAAGATACTGAATTGACCAGTGCACCTTTAGAGACAATGTTAGAACAAACAATTTAACCTCTTCTGTCTCAAGGTCACTATTTATGAATTGTATCGTGATTACCTTAATCCTGATATAAGACATGTTATTTCATAACTTCAAAATATTCATTTGAGAAAGTTACACTCTAGATCCAAGTTTGTGAACTAGATGCGCTCTATTGGGGATTTATTGGGTTATGTAGTTGACATGAGTATACTTTGTGAAGTTCTAATAGATATGAAATTCGTGTACAAGATTGCTGAAATACAATGTATATCACCTCATACTTTATTAATTAGATTGTGAATAAATGAACCGCGCGGTATCCAAATTTAGGTAACGACTTTATTTGGATAAAACAATGTGACTTGTTAGCTCCTCATCTATACATTATTTCTAACTTATTCACAAGTAACAAAGGAGTTGAGCAAAGAACAATTATAAGGATAAAATGGTAATTCTATAAATCTCATCTAGTTGATGATATTCATGAAGGGTAATCATAGATAACATTCAATAGATCCACTCAATATAATTAAGTTGAATTTGAGTAGAAAATAAATTCATTTGAACCGAGAGATTCCCAGTGTCAACTCTTTGGTGGAGTCAGTTGCTATTAAACTAATTCTCGGAAAAAGTTTGTGAACTTTTGAGTCCAAGTATAGTAACTCAAACTTTGTTCATTTTGATCCATAAGGTCACTATTACAGGTCAATAGAGTAGGATTATTAAACTAGAATATAAGTCAAAATAAGTTCAAGTGTTGAACTAGAAGTTTTCTAGGAAAATATCTAAAGGGTGTTTTTGTACACATGGACATAAAATGATGTTAATGTCAAAATATGATTTTAAATATTTTCATATGATAGAAATATAAATTATCTATAAAGCCGAAAAGTCGTTTGAGGCATTATGAAATTTATTTCATTATATGTGTAATATTAATTCTATAATGGGTATCTTAAGAATTGTCTTAATAGATATAAGGAAGCATCTAGAAGTTCTCCCCTAGTGTGGAATTTGGCCAAGCATCATATGGAGAGAGAGAGAGAGAGAGAGAGAGAGAGAGAGAGAGAGAGAGAGAGAGAGAGAGAGAGAGAGAGAGAGAGAGAGAGAGAGAGAGAGAAATATCTCTTATTATTTTGTGCATTGTATATTGGTAATTGCCCAAAAGAAAAGAGGAAATGAATTTTGTTGACAAGGAAACAAATGTGCTAAGTGAGGAAACAAATTTTCTTCACAAATGCAATGAGAGGGCCGACCATATACTAGGGAAAAAGGAGATGAAATCAAATATTGTGTCATGAATGCACAATAGGAAATGGTAATTACCCTTTTTTTTATTTTATTGTGTCATGAAATCAAATATTGTGTCATGAAATCAAACTTTTTTCTCTTGTGCTTTCCTTCTTTGTCGATCATTCTCTCGCCTCTCTCTCTCAAATATCTCTTTTATTTTGGCACCTAAGTTCTCATTAGACTTACAATTAAATAGCTCTTTAACTCATAAATTTGTTTTTAAGTTATTGTGTTTAATTGTGTCCACACATAGATCTTTCAAATCCTCTATAGACTCTTGTAATAGAAACATTGGGTTTCTCGAGTTCACGACTAGGTATGAAGGAAACGAGTGAGACGAGACGATCAACCTTTCCTAAGACTTCTCATAGATCAAGCTACATCTTACATGTTAGTATCAAATAAATTATAATTATATAATGTTTTTAAATAATATGATATTCATGCACTTTGCCTAAGTTAATTAGTAAAATTATTTTACTTGTAAAGATATTTTTATATTCCGCCATTAACTTGTTAATGATAATTTTTTCGTAACCCTAAATCTATTTCAACATTGTTTTCATGACAATTTTCGTTTTTGATTTATCATTGATATCGAATGTCGTTTTCATGTCAATTGTCTTGTTTCGATTTTCGGTAGTATCGAATGTCGTTTACAAATTTTCGTAGGAATTAGAAGTTGTTTTCACGTCAATTGTCGTTTTTTTTATCTGGCGTTGGTATTGAATGTCGTTTTCATGTCAATTTTCATTTTTTTTATCTGTCGATGGTATTGAATGTCGTTTTTGTATTGCTTCTTTATTATTTAACCCTGAAGCCATCTTATACTAGGCAGAACAGTTATCCATCGCGTCCAGAATCAATTGAGAGCACGTATTGGCTCTACATAGCTACTGGAGATCCAAAGTAGGCACAAAATTATCATTTCTTTGTGATAGACATCACTAAGCTTGGCGGGACAAGCGTTGACTTGAACGATACTGCTTTCAATACTTAGGAGGACACCTACTTAGGTACAAATGTTTAAGGCAGTTCTATTTAGTTATTTGGAATTGTAGGTCCGTGGTCTTGGTGCTCCCGCGACCGAGGAGAGTCTTAAAAACTTGAAAATGTTCATGGTTTTCAAGAATTTGATGTCGCGTTTCCAGTGGTAGTGAGTGTGAGTACCAAAATAAAATTTTGACACCGAAGCTTTGGCTATCTTTTTAAATAAATAGCTATATTTTTCTTCTTCAGAATGGGATATATATATTTATATGACCACTCAAGATCTTTAGATCTATTTGTTTTGACTTTGCATGTTGATATTAGCGTACTTTCCTTTTCAAGTTTAGCATGTACATTACGTAACCTCTTGTGGCTGAGAATTGAGAAACACACGTAACGCTGTGAAACACATTAATTCCTGTTATTCCTAGTCACTCCTCATACTTACTAACCCTAATTTATTTTTATTAATTTCTATCATCATCTCTAAATATACGCTCTCTCTCTCCATTGATAAAACCTCAAACAGGCACGCAATTTTTATTTATTCAACGCATTAAAACCACGACAAGAAAGACCCAAAAGAGAAGCGAGAGAGAGAGAGAGAGAGAAATGGGAGCGATGGAGTTACTGATAGGCTCTCCGATCAGTCTCGCCCCGTATCTCATCCGAAACGCCGTGTCGTGGATCATCGTCCTCTTCGACGACTCACTCGTTAAGTCGCTCCTCGGCCTCGTCCGTTCACTCTTCCTCTTCTTCCTCGCCCTAATTTATTCTTCCAGCGATCCCTCCTCCAAAAACGACGCCGGATCTTCCTCAATCTCCGGCGGAGGCCTCGCCGGAGCGCTCTCGCAGCTCCTCAGCGCCGCCGCCGAAGTGCCCGTGGCTTCACGGAAGCACGAGCTCGTCCGCTCCATGGCGGAGCGCCTCATAGACGACAACCAGAGGATCGGCTCGCCGGCGCTGCTGGAGATCAACCGGACGGTCCTCTCGGCGGCCTTTGCGAGGACGGTGGCGATTCTCGAGGAGGCCATTTCCAGAGAGGGAGGATATGACGTGGCGCGCGGCGGGCCACGGTGGTGCTACAGAGCGGCGATGGCGGCGATGGGAGGGAAATCGACGGAGGTTTCTCGGCCGGCGGCGGAGAAGGTGGCGGCGGAGATTGTGTGGCTGGCGAGGAAGATGTTGGGGTGTGGGTTCGGAAAAGAGGCTGTGCGCATATGGGTCTCCGCAGACGGCTTGGCTCGGCTTGCTCTCTCAGCCGAGCCGAGGCTTCAGTGCTCTCTTGTTAAGCTCTCCGGTAAGTAATAAAACCATTCTTGCCATATTGATATGTTTGACTTTTTGGATTCTTATCTTTTATGGACTCTTTTATTCTTTTTCTTAAAGCATATAAAATCTCTTTTTCACGGTGGATGGAGACATATTTTTCTTTTGATAGACAATATGTATATATACAATGAAATGAACACTATGTATTGTCCGGATTTTGTCATGATGACTAATAAAATGACGATACCTTATCTGTTTTATTTATTTTAAAATTCTTCCATTACCATTTTATACTTCAATTTCTATATGATATCTAAACGAAAAAATGGACAGGTGAGAAAAAGTAAATAGAAATTCAGAGAGTTAGTGTCTAGAGTTCAAAAGCAGAGTTTTGATTATTATTTTTCACGAACAAAAATATGAAACACTAGTAAAGACGTAGAGATGAAAATCCAAGTTGTTTTGGTGTAGCCTTGTTATTGAAGCATTGCAAAGTCAAAGAGATGAAGATGAAAATGATAGAGTCGTGGATAGCGCTTCTTTGTCGGGCGAGCAATGGGACAAACGAGCCAATCTTGAACTCAGTCGAACGTCGCGAGCTTGAAAAAATCTTGGAAGAAGCCGTGAATTCGTCGAAAAGTCAACAGCAGAGAGAGAAGGTTTTGGCAATTTGGCTCCACCATTTCACACGATGTTCTTCCTCCGATTGGCCCGACCTACGACCCTCTTACTTTCGTTGGTGCGACTCCTCTCGCCACGAGCTCTTGCTCCAAAAGTTATAAATATCTATTTTTTTACTATTCCTACATTTTTATTTTTATTGTATATTCTTAAAGAATTGGGGTTATATATATATATATATATATATATATATATATAATAGCATGTTGGAAAGAAATTTTAAGTATGTGCCCGAAGTGTTTAGAAATTTTTGGTAATTAGTGAAGGTGTTTGAAAATTTTAGAGACTTGAATATAAAGTAGGGAGGTATGAGATTTCTTTCTAAAAATGATATCTTTTTATTTTGACTTTATAAAAATGAGTAAATAACTTCTATTTTTACTAAAAAATTGAAAATATCTAAATGCAACATTTTCTATAGAATTTTATCAATCAATTATTATCTTAAGTATTTTAGAGTTTGTTATCTCTAAATACTTTAAATGATATGATAGTTAGAATATTTTCAAGATGTTTAAAAGTCAAACACAAATTATAAATAACTAAGAATATTACGATACCTAAAATCTAATTTAATTATTCAACGTAGCCTCTACCGTAAAAAGTATCAGTAACTAAAAAAAAGTAACACAAACACTCAAATATTATTACTCTAATTTATAAGCGAAGATATTATAGGTAGAATAATTAAGTGGTAATATCACATGATTTTCAGTTCAAAAATTGGAAGTCGTGGATTCAAACTCTACCGGGAGCAAAATAAACTGGCTTGTAAAAAAGATAATAAGAAAAGGGTGTTTCATATCCTTATTTGATCGATCACAGCACAAATCGTTTGGAGTAGATATCGAACTGTTGTGATGAGGACAACTGAGGCTCCTGCAATAACGAATATGTAAAAATACAATAATTTCGAAAGTGATACAATTTATTATATATATATATATATATATATATATATTTAACTTGTAGAAAAATGAACCTGGGACAACTCTGTACGTAGAATTTTGTTGAGGAGAGAGACGATAGGGCCGTTGAAACGTATTCCGGTTTTAGCCCCGCGAATCGCGTTTCGCATTGTGCCAAGCAAACGACCATAACTTAATCCCGGCTCGTTTTGCACTGCCTGGATCAAGCTGTACGTCATCGCTCCGTTTAATATATGTCCCCCTGATAAAGCCTGCGCTTTTTTTTATAGACATTGTGATTAAGTTGACCTAGTCAACGCCAGTAGTAATAACGGGCTTACGTTAGTATCTGCGGAAGTTTGGTTATCATCACAAGCACTAATAGAAATGGCTAAACCTCCGCTTGTTCCTTTATAAACCGATCCACGCCTTTGATCTTCCCACTTGTAATATCCCTCCCTAACACATGATATGTATAAGATCAATATCATATATTATTATTCTAAAGGTTGGAAAAAAAATTACCAAGTAGGTTAGCAAACTTTTTTACTTTATAATTTGTTGAAATTATAAAAACTTCTTATTTTAAAAAAAATACAAAAATCTTCAGAGAATACCTCATTTTAATAGTTTTAATCACTCTAAATATTGGGACTTTTAAATGCTGAGTTGCATCTAAAAGTCTAAAATTATTTCGAATGCGATTATAAAAAATCTAAAAATTTAATCTTTTATCTTTCTAGTGCCTCAAAATCACATAAATACGATTTTTAAATGCGATAATGTTGCATCGGAAAATCACCGGTATAAAAAACATTTATATAGTAGTGTTAGTGGTTTATAATTCATTTGAAATACAAAAATTAACGTTTTTTTACCCATGTTTACGTTTGTTATTTTCATGATACTCAACGTTTAATAAATTTTTTGTAAACTCAAATGGATATGTTTACGATATTAATGAGCCAAAAATTTTCGTTAACAAAATTAAATGGGTATTTACGAAAAATTTATCAAACGCTACGTAAAATGAAATTCGTAAATCTATATATGGTTATTTTGCTAATTGACCCTTGCAAAAACTATTTGTGGAAACTTTGATTAGTATCAAACCTTCTTAGCTCTATAGCCCATTTCTTATGACATATTCGTTGATCATAGTTACAAATTAGAAAGAAAAAAACAACTAAAACAATGTACCCAAAAAATTCTATATATTAGTACTGAAAAAATAAAATCAAAACGAGTATCTCATTCATACCTGTTCATTCTACATACGAACGGAAGATCCAGCACAGTCCCGCTGTGGCAAGCATCGACGATGGCGTGAAGCGTGGTGCCACGTGGCAGCGGACGAACGATGATGTGGTTGATGTCGTCGTCTAGAATCTTGCCAGCTGTCTCATAGTCGAGGGGGCAGAGCGTTTCGTCGAAGCCGTCGAGCTCGTCGTTGTTTGTGTCTCTCTGACGGGAGCCGTGCCCGGAAAAGTAGAAAACCAGCGAGTCGCCGGACCGGCATCCTTCCACCAACCACCGCAAAGCTCTTTCCATGTTCCTCTTCGTCGGCACTCTTCCCGGATCTGCTTCATATTCTGTTTGCCGATGAATATTTAATAATCAAGGTTTGGAACTTCTTTAGATATATGTATAAATGTTTCAGAATATATTTATGTTTAAAGATAAAACTAGCGTATTATTGTGTAATTATTGTACTACTCATGTATTAGTTTGATAAACGTTTAGTAAGAAGGTAAATTTGTTTATAACAATATTTGGATTACTATAATTTAAAATTAGAAATGCACAAAATGAATGTAAAATTTAAAAGGATCACTCGATTTATAATTTAATTTAAACGACTGTCCTTATTGATCATTTACGATATCTTTATAGAAAGTTTGTTATTTTCAATTTATTTTAAGTTTATGTTGGTTAAATTTTTTTTTACTAAATTAGTTATTTACAGTTATACCTTGAAAGGATAATCAATTTCTTCTTTAATAAATTACTCGTGTTCTAAATAAAGTCAATAAAAATCTATAAATTCGTAAAATTAATAGTTTGTCTGAAAAGCAAGATACTTCAATAAGTTAATTAAAAAAACATAAGTACAAGGTGTGTCAACAAAATACTTTTAGTTCATTAAGTTATTTAAGTGCAATATTATTGTATGGTAGATTGTTGAATATTAAACTTGATTTGGTTATAGTTTTTTGGTCTAGTCATATCTATTTGTTATTTGGGCGTTAGACATTTTGAGCCCATATTTGTTATTTTATTATCTAGAATATTCTTGATAAATATTGGATTATTAGAGAAAACAATTTCTAGTATAATCTTGTATTTCTAGGATAATAGTTAATAAGTAGAATTCTCTAAAAATTGTTGTATCTAGAGATTTCCATAGACTAGTATAAATAGGGTGGTTGAAATAAAGAGTTCTCCCTTTTATAAAGAAATTTTCCTATCTCTATACTCTTCTCAAACACTTTCCTAAACACTCAAGATATCTAAACACTTCTCCACATACCCAAAACTTCTTTCCAACAAAGTGTTATCTAAACATTTCTCCACATACCCAAAACTTATTTCCAACAAAGTGGTATCAGAGCTCAAGATCCTCTTAAAGATGGCTAATAGCGGTGTTCCCTTCCAAGTCTCCATGAGAGCAACTACGACAATTGGAGTTTTAGAATGATGACTCTTCTCTGTGCACACGATGTGTGGGAGATAGTCGAGAAAGGTCTCGCCGACTCGGAGAATGAAAGTAGTATAGCTCAAACTCAAAAATATAGTTTGAGAGACTCAAGAAAGAGAGACAAGAAGGCTCTTTGTCTAATCTACCAAGGTCTAGATGAAGACATGTTCGAGAAGGTTTCGGGAGAAAGTCGGCCAAAGAAGCATGAGAGAAGCTTCGAACCTCATATAAAGGAGCATATTAAGTTAAGAAGGTACATCTTCAAACTTAAAGAGGAGATCTTGAAGCTTTGCACATGAGAGAAGCGAACTCGTCTCCGATTACTTCTCGTGAGATTTGACGGTCACCAACAACCTCAAAAGAAACGGCAAGAAGTTGGATGACGTGAGAATAATGGAGAAGGTTATTGGATCCGTGAATTCAAAGTTCGAGTACATTGTCACGATCATCGAAGATACGAAGGACTTTAAGGCAATGACGATAGAGCAACTCCTTGGATCGCTCCAAGCTTATGAAGAAAAGAAGAAGAAGAGGGAAGACATCGTGGAGCACGCTCTCAAGACGCGGTTCAATTCGACAAAGGAAGATTGTGGCGGAAGCCAACAAAGGAGAGGTGTTATTTGAGGACGAGGACATAGACAAGGTTGGAGGCCCACTGACGACAACAACAACCAAAGGCGAGATAACTCATCCAGAGGATGTGGAAGAGGGAACCAAAATCAAGGTACGACAAGTCACATATAAAATGCTACAACTGTGAAAAGTTTGGGCATTATGTATCCGAATGTAGAGCTCCCGCAAAAATAGAGTCGAAGAGAAGACCAACTATGTGGACGACAAAAGCCATGAAGATGCGACGTTGTTGTTGGTTCACAAAGACAACGAAAGAGGAGGAGATTCGCAATGGTACCTCGAAAATGGTGCAAGAAATCACATGTGCGAGCAAATAAGCATGTTTGTGGCGCTTGACGAATCAGTGACGGGGAATGTTTCTTTTGGAGATGAATCAAAGGTGGCGGCGAAAGGTAATGGAAACGTTCTCATCCGATCAAAGGATGAGGATCATCAATTCATTTCCAATGTTTACTATGTGCCAAACATGAAAGGCTACAACTGTGAGAAGTATGGGCATTATGCCTCCGAATGTAGAGTTCCGTGCAAAAATAGAATCGAAGAGAAGGTCAACTATGTGGAAGATAAAAGCCATGAAGATGCGACGTTGTTGTTGGCTTACAAAGACAACGAAAGAGGAGAAGATTCGCAATGGTACCTCGACAGTGATGCGAGCAATCACATGTGCAGGCAAAGAAGCATGTTTGTGGCGCTTGACAAGTCGGTAAAATGGAACGTTTCTTTTGGAGATTTATCAAAGGTGGCGGTGAAAGGTAAAGGAAACGTTCTCATCCGATCAAAGAATGAGGACCATCAATTCATTTCCAATGTTTACTACGTGCCAAACATGAAGAGCAACATGTTGGGCCTAGGGCAACTCTTAGAGAAAGGTTATGATATTTGATTGAAAGATAATAACCTTTCTATAAGATACCACGCGAACAACTTCATTTCCGAGGGACCGATGAAAAGAAACCGAATGTTCATCCTCACATTCAAAATGATGTTGCACAGTGTCACTCAGATGTGCTACAAGGACGAGTTGTGGCTTTAGTATCTTCGATTCCGAAATCTCAACTTTGGAGGTTTGGAGTTGTTGTCCTCAAAGGATTTCCCTCCATCAACCATCCCAATCAAGTCCATGAAGGATGTCTACTCGGAAAGCAATTCAAAATGAGCTTTTCGAAGGAGTCAAGCTCAAGAGCCAAGAAGCCGTTGGAACTCATACACACAGATGTGTGCGGGCTGATCAATCCAAGATCACTCCGTAAGAGTAACTACTTCCTTCTCTTTATTGATGATTATTCAAGAAAAACATGGGTATACTTCTTAAAGGGGAAATCAGAAGTGTTCGAAACCTTCAAAAAGTTCAAAGCCCATGTTGAGAAAAGTGGCCTTATGATCACAGCTATGAGGTCCGACCGAGGAGGAGAGTTCACTTCAAACGAGTTACAGAAGTACTGTGAAGACAACAGTATTCAGCGAAAACTATTGGTGCCAAGAACCCCCCCAACAAAATGGAGTAGCTGAGAGAAAGAATCAGACGATCCTTGAGATGGCTAGGAGCATGCTCAAGAGCAAGAAGTTACCAAAATAATTGTGGGCGGAAGCAGTCGCATGTGTGATTTACCTATCAAATCTATCTCCAACAAGAAGCATGCTGGCAAAAACACCACAAGAAGCATGGAGTGGAAGAAAACCTGTAATTTCTCACATAAGAGTCTTTGGAAGCATGGCCCACGCTCACGTACCAAACAAGAACCGAAGCAAACTTGATGACAAGAGTGAGAATGTTGAACAAGAGCTTGTAGCCGAAATTCTACCTAGGGGGAGCTTCTAGATGCTTCCTTATTTATTTTAAGACAATTCTTAAAATACCTATTGTAGAATTAATATTGTACAAATAATGAAATTAATTTCATAATGCCCCAAACAATTTCTCGGCTTTAGAAACTAATTTATATTTCCAAACTCATACCCAAAAGTTCACAAACTTTTTTCGAGTATTAGCTTAATATCAACTGACTCCACTAAAGAGTTGACACTGAGAATCTCTCAGTTCAAATGAATTTATTTTCTACTCAAATTCAACTTAATTATGTTGAGTGGATCCATTGAATGTTATCTATGATTACCCTTCATGAATATCATCAACTATATAGGATTTATAAAATTATCATTTTACCATTCTAGCTGTTTTTTTCTCAACTCCTTTGTTACTTGTGAATAAGTTAGAAACAATGTATTGACGAGGAGCTAATAAGTCACATTGTTTCATCCAAATAAATTCGTTACTTAATTTTGGATACCGCGCGGTTCATTTATTCACAATCTAAGTAATAAACCATGAGATGATATACATTTCATGTCAATAATCTTGTACATGAATTTAATATTTAGGAGAACTTTACAAAGTATACTCATGTCACAACCAAATACATCACCAATAGAGCGCATCTAGTTCACAAACTTGGATCTAGAGTGGAGCTTTCTCAAATGAATATATTGAAGTTATGAAATGACATGTCTCATTTAAAGATTAAGGTAAGCACGATGTAATTCATATATAGTGACCTTGAGACTGAAGAGGTTAAATGATTTGTTCTTACATTGTCTCTAAAGGTGCAGTGGTCAATTTAGTATCTTCGGAAGATACATTGGAAGAACTATAGAGCTCATAAGACTTTATGCCTTGTAACAAGAAATCATACATTCTTCCAAAAATCATACTAGGATCAATACTCCATTGATCTTTAGATTGTGAATATTTCGTTTTGACCAAACCATGAAGAGTTTGTTCACGAAAATCTACATTTGTGTCTTCATACGTTGGTTGGTTTGATTAAGGACTATAAGATTATTAAATATCATAAATCTTCAAACAATCGAAAAAGTAATGAATGAATGTTTCAACATTTATTAATTTAATCTGCAGATTACAACAAAGACTCATGATAGATTTATATTACATCGATATGTAATAAATAATATTCTTGTGGGCATCTCTGCCAACACTTCCAAGAAGCCTTGGAAAAGAAGAGCTAGAGAAATTCCATGGACGATGAGATCAATTAAATAAAGAAGAATGATACCTACGAGTTCACTTCACTTCTAAAAGGGCATAAGGCGATCGGTGTAAAATGGGTTTACAAGGCAAAGAAGAACTCCAAAGGAGAAGTCAAATGATACAAGGCGAGATTGGTGGAAAAATGCTACAACCAAAGAGCTGGCATCAACTATAACGACGTATTCGCTCATGTTGCTCGACTAAAAACTGTTAGATTAATCATATTGTTAGCAACTTAAAACAAATGGAGGATCCATCAAATGGATGTCAAATCGGCATTCTTAAATGGAGTCCTAGATTAAGAAGTCTACATCGAGCAACCACAAGGCTACAAATTCATGGGGGGAGAAGACAAATTCTTGAGGTTGAAGAAGACGCTACATGGGCTGAAACAAGCCCCAAAAGTTTGGAATGCTCGAATGGATAAGTACTTTAAAAGAAGAGACTTCATCAAGTGTCCGTACGAGCATGCACTCTATATCAAAATTCAAAACAATGATATATTGGTCGTATGCTTGCATGTAGTGTTGACATTTATGCCTACAAAGAAGATTTTTGATATTAAATACTTTTGTATTTGTTTTGTTTTGAATTTAATAAAAATTGAATATCCATTCTTATTTAAGATTGTGTTTATGCATGAATGTCTATACTCTGAAACTGTCATCAACGAAATAAGTGCTAAACAGACTTGACACGGTACCTTCTTATGACTAGTTTAAATAATAGTTCGCAATCTAAAAATCGATTGGGCAATCGAATCTTTGTAATGATTGTTAGAATGAATTAAACGATATCTTATCTTGTGATATGGAGAGTTGTGATATATTGATGAAAATATTGAACAAGATCAGTGAAGTTTTGAAGTTCGAGATAAAACCGACTAAACACTTGAAACCTCAAACTCACATACGAGGGTTATTTTAATAATTAATTAAATCCTGAAGCGAATACATATTTTTTTGTAACACTTTATGACATTTTATTTCTCAATGGGAAATGGCTAAGTGAATTTTCATTAACCCGACGATTCGTGTCATAATACTGTTTCGTTGAAATATGTGATTCACAGATATGAAATTTGTGTTGAAACAATGCTAGAGCATTAGTATCACACCAGACTCTGTTATGAGAGTGTGAGCGAATAAAACAGGCCTGGTATTCATCGAATAAAGAATTCTTTGAAATAAAACATGTGACATGTTGAGACATCTCACTTTATGTTTTTTCTCGTTCACAAATAACAAAGAACTTGGTGAAATAATAACTCAGGGGTAAAACAGTAATATTACATTCCGCTGAGTTAATGATACACACAAAGAGTAATATCGTAAAATACACCGTGGACCGTGTGAAGAATAGTTTTATCATATCAAACGCATATGAACTTAAAGATGTTCAATATTGGTCCTTTAGTGAAATCGACTAATATTAAGAATTAAAAGTCGGAAAAAGTTTGTGAACTTTTATGTCCGAGCTTTATTATAAAGCTTCGTTCATGTGGGTCCATAAGGTCTCAATGATAGACTCTCGGAAGAGATTTTTGTGAACAAGAATTGATTGATTTTTTCTTTCCACGTAAATTGTGATTTACGCTAAGAAAATTATTTTCTAAGTAATTAAATAAATAATTGGTTATTTATTATTACATTTGTTTAATGAATCATCTTATGTTATTATATTGATAATAATATGATTTGATGATTCAAATAAATAAAAAGATGAAAATAAATATTTTTCGTTTCGTACACATTGAAGAGTATTAAAATAATTAATGATTTGTCATTAAATAAATGAAGTGTTCTAAATTAATTAAATCTTATTTTAAAAATAAATCAAATAAATTTTGGGGATAGTGAAGACAATATTGGCCGGCCATAATAAGGGTTTTATAGGCTGGAATTTTTTTTTAAACTCAGTAAAAGGAGTTTTGGGCTTAAGTTTGACTAACGGGTCTTAATTGGATTTTGACATAACTTAAACTCATTCTCTCTGATATAAAATGAGGCTCTCTCTTTGAAAACCCTAGCCATAATTCGACCATGACTCGGCCAAATCTCTCCCCCTTGTGCTTGAGAGGTTTCGGCCGAATTCTAGAGAGAAAGAGAGAGGAAATTTGTTTTCCCGTTTATGCTTTGAGTTTCCACTTCTTCCCTTGTTGCCACAAAAAGCCCACCCTCTTAATCTCCTAAAAACTGCTAAAGAATTATCATTGATTCAACTTGTGATTGTTTGAGTGATAATTAGGTCGGCCACTTTTTGGAGCAACGGAGCAAGGACGGATTTTCTGACATCCTAGACGCACGTGTGAATGAGTTCTGGCCGTCCACTTGGACGCATACCCCGGGGCTGATTCTTGCATATTCGAACGCATTGTAAGACTTCTAATAACGAATTGAATCTGAATATAATAATTGTTGTAGAATTGTTAGATTTTGTAGATCATTCGTTTGCATGTTTAAATAAGTTTATTAATATGTTTAGAAATTTTGACATGCTAGATTAGATTTAATGACATGGTTATTAAATATGTTTTAAAATGTTTTAACATGTTAAATTGAATTATGAAATTCCGCCATATGTAGATATGTTTTCATAATTAATTAGGTTAATTGTTAACTAAATTCCAACATGTAGACGACTTGATCTTCACAGGGAGCAATCCAAGCATGTTTGAAGAGTTCGAGAGAGAGATGAAGAAGGAGTTTGAGATGACTGATATTAGATTCATGTCTTACTACCTCGGTATAGAAGTCAAACAAGAAGATGATGGAATCATCATCAGTCAAGAAGCCTATGCTAATGAGGTGCTTAAGAAGTTCAAGATGGACGATTCAAACCCAGTCAGCACGCCAATGGAAAGTGGAATCAAGTTGCCTAACCACGAGGAAGGTGAAAAAGTAGATCCAACACTTTTCAAGAGTCTGCTTGGAAGCCTGCGATACTTAACGTGTACAAGGCCAGACATCTTGTATGCAGTTGGAGTTGTCAGCCGACACATGGAGCATCCAACAACCACTCATTTAAAGACAGCAAGAGGATCCTTCGCTATATCATAGGTACGACAAAATTTGGCTTGTACTACACTGTTTCTAATGATTACAAGCTTCTCGGATATAGCGATAGCGACTGGGGTGGAGACATAGATGATCGTAAAAGCACAAGTAGATTCGTGTTCTACATGGGAGACACAGCCTTCACGTGGATGTCGAAGAAACAACCTATTGTCAGTCTTTCTACTTGCGATGCAGAGTATGTATCTTCCACTTCATGCGTTTGTCACGCAATTTGGTTGCGAAACTTATTGAAAGAGTTGAGTTTGTCACAAGAGTACCCAACTAAGATCTTTGTGGACAACAAGTCAGCAATAGATTTGGCGAAGAACCTGGTCTTCCATGATCGAAGTAAGCACATTGACACACGTTATAACTACATCAGAGAGTGTGTTGCTAAAAAAGAAGTGCAAATGGAGTACGTGAAAACTCATGATCAAGTAGCCGATATCTTCACGAAACCACTTAAGTGCGAAGACTTTGTCAAGTTTACAACTTTACTAGGAGTAGCCAAATCAAGTTTAAGGGGGAGTGTTGAATATTAAACATGATTTGGTTAAGTTTTTGGGCCTAGTAATTTCTATTTGTTTTTTGGGCCTTAGACATTTTGAGCCCATTTTTGTTGTGTTATTATCTAGAATATTCTTGATAAATGTTGGACTATTAGAGAGAGCAATTTTTAGAATAATCTTGTAATTTATAAGATAATAGTTAATTAGTAGAATTCTCTAGAAATTGTTGTATGGAAATATTTCCATACACTAGTATAAATAGGGGTCATGTATTGTAGTTGGAATAAATCCAAAATAAAGAGTTTTCCATTTTATAAAAAAAAAAAATCGCATTTCTCTACTCTTTCCAAACACTTTCCTAAATAGCCAAAATATCTAAACACTTCTCCACGTTCCCAAAACTTATTTCCAACAAAGTGTATCCGAACACTGTCCACGTACCCAAAACATATTTTCAACATAGATATACTAATCGTTTAAACATTAGTTTTAAAACATTTCCTACATACAATTTTCACAATTAATTTTAGTTTCGGAAAAGATGAGTATATGTATGTGTTACCAGTAAGAACGAGAATTGAGGAAAGTGGAAAGCCCATGTTGTGAACGAGAAAATACTTGACGAAAGCGACGTCGTTTAAACTTCCTTTGATCCCGTAGCTCTTCCCGATATACGTCACCCCACAAAGCACCGCTCGCCTCCTTCCGCTCACCACCGGAAAAGGCGCCGCCGGAACCGATACAACCGCCGGCGGAATATTCGGCGGTCTAGGACGGCCGTAGAATCCGCCACCGGTCACGACCGAAGAGACGGCGGTTCGAAGCATCTCCGCGGCGGAGTAGATCGAGTCTTGACCGGCCTGGATTATTGAGGCGTTGAAATTATGATGATTATGATTAGGACGGAGTGTTGTGACGTTCCAGCACACGGCGCACCGGATAGTCTGTGATCCCGCCGGAACCCTAAGCTGGGTCCCACAACCGCCACATCTTTCAACCCTTCCCGCCATGATATCACAGAGAGAGAGAGAGAGAGAGAGAGAGAGAGAGAGAGAGAGAGAGAGAGATAGAGAGCTGTCTGTAGCTTTTCAGAGGTATTACTTCAGAAGGGACAAATATGATATGGCTTTAATTTAATTTTAGTTTCTTTAACTTCAAACATACCTTAAACCCAATTATTCCCATAGCTAGAGTATGATATATGTATCAATGTCTACAGCTTCTCAAGGTGATTAGGTACGTTAATATGACATATATGTACATCAGTACATGTATCTTATTGGTGAATAATTCGAAGTTGACGAGTTCTAGATTAAAGCCAAGATAGAACCCGATTCTAACTAAACTTTATTCTTCTATATCTTTTCTTTCATTTTCTTTTCAGCGGCTCTTTTTAAATAATATATATATATATATATATATATATATATATATATATATATATATATACAGTTGAGTCCAGCCTCACTACGATGAAAAGGTTTTGATCCAACGCCTTTTACAATTAAAAAAGACGATTTTGTGTGATAATCAATAATAAAGATATTCGTGTTATTCCGTCTGCCATTTTGTCAATTTCGCCAAAATCTTAAATATGTATACGATTTCATCTTTTATGATTGGTGAAATGGTAAGTTAATCATAAGAAAAGTTATCAAAATTTGTGCATGACCGTCCAATAATTTAATTGATGCTATGATGTAAGATTGAAAATTTGAATTATTCAAAAAAAGAAAGTCAAAAGGCATTTAATTTAAGAAAAGTTTTGAGTTATTATTCGCTGAACATATATATAAGAATAACGTAATCAAGATATATAAATTCATTTGTTATAATTTAAGCTAAATTTTGACCTCGCCAGAAGAAAAAAAAAACACAATCAGATTTATCGTGTTTCGACCAATTGGTTTACATGGACGTTGAGCTTACTAGAGAAATTCGGTCAGTACTATGCACAACTTCAATACACCCTCAAACCTCACCACTACAAAGATATATTACAGTCTCACAATTACGCACACTCATGGACTTTCTTTTGCCAGTTTCTCAAAAGAAAACACGATTAAGAAGATCAAATAAGAAAACAAAATACAATGAAGAACAAACCCTAACAGATGGATCGAGAGAGAATAGAGGAAGGAAAATAAAGAAGGAGGTAAAATGAAGCTCGTTGAGTTACAACAATTTATATGAGACAAACACCACATAACACATCTCAGTCGTTCATCTCCACTCGAATCAACTGCTCCAAACCAATGTCGTAAGTGAAGATGTCGTTTAGACCAACCGACACATTCAAGAGGCTAAGGGATGCAATTAACCTCGGCGAAGTGGACCTCGGAAAATGATTATTGGGCTTCTAATGTAAAAAAGAATGAAGTGGCCGATTTCCTATTATCTTATTAGATTGAACAATTTACTTCTTTTACCATAACATTAACCAATGTACAAAGTATTGTTTACATAAGCTATAACATGTTTCAAAAGCATTCCAATGATCAACTCCTAGATTAGACATAAATCTAATTAAAATAGAAATTGCATAAGAGAGATCTGTTCTAATACTAATCATTGCATACAACAATGAACCAATCACATTAGTATAGAGGCATATAAACATATTTACATTGCACGCTACTAAAATTATAGACAACCTTTTCCAGATAATGCTTTTGATGAACATGTATATATTAGTTTTTATGTTTGTATATATTATCATGTCTAAAATTATCTGAGTAGGGCCAAAGTCTTTCATATCAAACACAAAATCAGGCGATACGAAGATGGACGCCTGACGTTGCCCGAGGACGTGGTGGCGGAGAAACCGACGAAACAAACTACCCCGTCGTAGCCATCATATCAGGCGATACGAAGATGGACGCCTGACATCAGGTCGCCGGGAGCCGATGGACCGCCTGTCCAAGTTCGGTAAGTTCGGGATCGACTACTGGTGCGGGCACCCTCGCCGGTCCAAAGGTGAGAGGGGCGGTCCCGAACGCGGCCTCAGATACCCAGACCCAATGATATCGGTATTTCGAGGGCGTGTTGGTGACCACCGCAAAGTTCCTAGCGTGGTTCGCCCGATACGGCCCGACTCGCGACGGCACTTCCACGATCAGCAAGAACCCCAAGAAGTCGTCCGCCGTCATCGCTCGCCTCTTCTCGCGGAAGAGGATCATGTGACAGGCGGCCACGAAGCGATAGAAGATCGGCGCCATCTGTGCTAGATGAACCTCCAACCTGGAAAGGAGGTCCTGTAACACAAGTTGGAGCGGCAGTCGAAGCCCCGCTTGGAGGCTCGCCACGTGTACGGCGGCATAACCAAGTCGAGGATAGGTCATGCGATCGCCGAGGAATGGTCGGAGGACGTCAAAACAAGAGGGAATGCCAAACTCTTCACGAAGCCTTTGGAAGGCGGAACGGGTTGGGACCCACGCGGCATCGATCCCGTCACACGAGAAATCCCCCCTAACCCGTTGTGACGTAATCGCATAGGACATCGTCCTCTTGTCCTCCTCACTCGCTGTTAGGGGGCGAGTCGCGATTGCCTCGAACGCCTCACGACCAACTCCGACGAGCGTAGGCAGGGCCCTCGGCTCGACGGTAGAACCTGAGAGGTGCGGCTAGCCGATGGCGAGCTAGAGGTCCCCCTTTCCGCCGAAAAGTCCCCGCCCGATGAGGAAGCTTCCCGGGCGGGAGCGGTCGGCCGCTCGATGGCCGACTCAAGGCCGACCGGCAGGGCGGCTCCCAAGCTTGGGTCAACCGGCCGCGGAACGATAGGATCAGGGCCGGCCGGTTGGGAATCGATCCGGGCCGGACCGGCCGATCAGGTTTCGGCCTGGGCAGGCCCGGCCGAAAGTCGACTAGGCCAGGGCCGGCTGTCACGAGTCCTGCCCGGGTAGTGCCAGCCGGCCGCATTTCAAGCCACCCAGGGCCGGCCGGCGCAAGCCCCGCCCGGGTAGGGCCGGCCGACCACATTTCGGGCCACCCAGGGCCGGCCAAAAGAGCCCGGGCCGGATCCCAGGCGGCCGGAGCCGTCTCACCCGTCGCAAGCGTGGCCGCCGATTCCCCCGCGGGCACGTCAAGGCCGCCGGCGCCGACGAAGAAGACGGCTCGGAAGGTCCCCGCGTCCCCACCGTCCGGATTCGACCGGTCCAGAGCCGGCTCCTCCCGCGTGGCGCCGAGTCTGTCCCCACATCCCGCGATCGCGCACAGCACGGCCGGCCTAGCCACGGCCGGCTCTTCTCCGCCGCCGCCTAGATCTGGCTCTGCCAGATCCGGCCGTCTTCGCGCGACGGCCGGCAATTGACTAGCGACGGCATCCGCAAAGCTCTCGGGCCCCGCGTCCGCGCGCGACGCGGCCGGCTCCGCCTCGGCCGTCTCCTCCGTCCACTACTCGTCACGCCCCCAACGCACGACGGACCCGGCATCGCCGCCCAGATCTGGCCCCCTTCGCGCGGCAGCCCGCGATCGGCCGACGGTGGCCTCCGCGTCGCCCTCGCCTCCTCCGTCCGCGCGCGGCGCGGCCGACCCAACCTCGGCCAGCTCCCCCGATCGCACCGCGTCGTTTTCCCGTCCGGCGGCGGTCTCCGCACCGCTGTCCCCGCATGCGACCTGGTTGCCGACGGCCGGCACCCCATGACCGCCATCTGCGTTGGCCTCGCCCACCGGCGTTCGCGAGGCCTCTCCTCCTACGCTCGCCATCCACGCGTCCAACACTTCCTCGTCGAAGAACAAAGGGGAAAAAGGCTCGGATTTCGGGAACGATTTGGGGAAATCAAAAGATGATCAATGTCATCGGGGTTGGACAAGAGTGAACTAATAAAGTCCTCCATGGACCCACCATCGTCAAAAGAGGGCAAAGGATCCATGACGCGTGCAAACAAAATAATAAAAAAAGGAGGGAAATGGAAAGTGCCAACTCAGCAGCTTATATTACCATTCCTCATCCCCCTTCGAAAGGGGGCCCATCGCCGGTACACCCTCGGTCCGGCGGCCCGCCGGAGCTCGCTCGATGCTTCGGTGCGGATGTCGACGCCGGCCCTCCTCTTTTGAGTTCATTCCCGATCGAACGCTCGACATTGAACTCGGGGGGCTAATGTTGTCGTCGGTTTTTTCCGACAACAATGAATATAAATATATCGTCTTCGGACGACCCCCTAGGACCGGGCCCAGCCACCGGAGGGCGCCGCGGGCTCTCCCGACGCACCGGCCAGTCTCGACGCGCCCCGATTAGCCCTTACCCGGCCCTGAGACGTCCCTGGCCGACCCTGGCCGACCCTGGCCGGCCCTGGCACGCCTTGGCCGGTTCTGGCCCTCCCTGGCCGGTGCTGACACTTCCTGGCCGGCCCTGACTCGTCTTGGGCGCCCATGGTCGATTGCCTCGGCTATAAATAGCCCAAGACGCCTCCAACAAAGGTAACGAACAAAAAAGATAGAAAAGAGAACAATATACTTTTCTTACTGAGAACTTCTCCCCGAGAATTCTCCCCAGATCCGAGGCTCGGACTTAGAAACGACGCTGACTTCATAGTCTCCGTTTCCATTTCGCCTCGTCAATCTTCCTTCGTCATCCTACAAACTCCACCCACATTATACTAATGTTGAGCGTCGGAGAGGTAAACATAGGACACCCCTCTGTTTTCCCTTTTTAGTTCACGCTTGTTTACTCTTTTCAGATAACAGAAGGACTCGAAGACCACACAACAGCTAAGAGACGATCCGGGACACCGGATTTGACACGCTTAGGCAGAAGCGAGGGTCACCCGCTCTGAACGAGAATCTGACCGCTTAGGCCTCTGAACGTTGTCCAAATTTCAGCGACAACAGAAACCAATACTAAGCACAAAAGAATCAAATTTCTTATACCATTGTCAAGAACTCTGGTTCAAACCATACAGTGACTTCTTAAGCAAGCAAAACATGTTCAAGTTTATTTTTATCAACAAAACCTTCAGGTTGTCTAATATAAATTTCATCTTCTAATTAAATCGCCATCAAAGAAAGCAGTTTTATCAGCTTTTGAGACTCAGGGTTACTTACCAAAACCAAGGTCTTATTCACAGATAAGGACTTCATTTCATCAATCATGGCTTCATGCCATTTATCACAATTAACATAAACTAATGGAATCAATATATGTTTCAGGTTCTATGGATTTCAGATCTTGGGCAGCAACAAGGAAGTATATACTAACTCTGCATAAGAAAATCTAGATGGAAGTCTAATGTCTCTTCTTTTCCTACACTAGGAGAAAAAAAGGCCTTTAGAAGCGACAAAAGTCGCTTGTAAAAGCCAAAAAGTCGCTTCTAATTTGACTTTAGAAGTGACATTAGAAGCGACTTTGTCGCTTCTAATGTTTCGCCTCTAAAGCCGAGTTGCTTCTAAAGTCGCTTCTAATGTTTTGAAGCGACGAAATTAGAAGCGACTAGTCGCTTCTAAAGTCGCTTCTAAAGGCCCTTAACACTGACCAAAAAAGCGTGTGAAGAGATGCCGGGGAACAATTAGAAGCGACTTTAGAAGCGACTAGTCGCTTCTAATTGTTACCCGCCATATTTTAGAAGCGACTAGTCGCTTCTAATTGTTACCCGCCGTATTTTAGAAGCGACTTTAGATGCGACTTGTCGCTTCTAATTGTTACCCGCCATATTTTAAAAGCGACTTTAGATGCGACTTGTCGCTTCTAATTGTTACCCGCCATATTTTAGAAGCGACTTTAGATGCGACTTGTCGCTTCTAAAACTGTAAAATCTAATTTTCAAAAATTTATTTCCGGTTTTAAATATTATTATCATTAATTAAATTTAATAATATTGAAATTTACTAATTTAAATCAGATTAAATATAAACTGAATATAATCAAAAGTCGATAGTAATATAATCAAACATCGACAATGTATAAAGTCGATAATAACATAAGTTTAACTAATTAGAAAACCGAAAGTCGATATGTAAACAAACGTAAACCGATAAGTCTAAAACGTAGAATAAATTACAATCATCGTCGTCCTTGTCCTCGTCGTCCTCGTACTGCGCGTCGTCCGCTGGGTCCGTGTGGAGGCTCGTCTGGTTCGGTGTCGGTGGGATTCGAAGGTCGATCTGGTCTCTGCTCCGAACCCGAAGCGCCTGCATTGCCCGAATCGCCTACACGATGTCCGAATTGGGCCATGTAGTGGTCCAAAGTCGCCCTAAACACGGGAGTCGGAGTAAAGTCTGGGGTCTGGCTCAAACCACCAGCCATGCCAAATACAGCTTCTTGGAGAGCCGCTAGCTTCTCTTCCATATCAGATGACGACTTCGAACTCACATTCCCTACGGAAGACGATGAGCTATCGTGGGCTTGAGCTTATAGCATGTCGGAGGCGCGGAATTAGAGGCCCAATTCCCGTAGCCCAATCACGTTGCGTCCCGAGGACTTCGCTCATAGCAGTCTCCTCCAATGATCGCAATCTCACCTCACCTCCCGACTCCCGAGCTTGTTCTTGTAGATCAGCCACCCGAGCTACTATGCGAGCCTACATACACAATACAAATAAAAGTAATTATTAATAACAACAATTATAAGGTAAACTTAATTAATAACATATATACTTACATGATACTCTCCAGCAGAAGGCGTAGTCCACTAACCACTGGGAGTCGAGTGCATCCTCTCCCACGCACCGACCGGTCCTAGCATCTGCTTGCCTTCTCCTACCCGCTGCATATGCATATAACACATTATAACTATAATATATAATTTGAAATTGAATGAAAATCTACTTACGTGACTATGACGATACTCATAAAATGAGATCGTGCCCTGTCGACTCTTCGTGGTCTTCTTCTCTTGATTCGCCGTATTCCGTTTGGACATTTTTAATCTAATTTATACCTGGAACGTTTCTGTGGTCATTCTATCAATCATCTCGGACCACTGTTTTTTCGTGAGACCCTTGGGCGTTCTCTGGAGCGCCTCCTCTTTGTCTCCGCCGCACTCAATCCGGTAAAATCGACTATATTTCGACTTTCCGTCTCGCAGACGCTTCTTCGCGTCGCGGATAATAGTCTTCTCGATAAGACTCGAGTGGCACGTTGCTGGAATAATGTCTCCCGACTCGTCCTCGTACACAAAGTCATACTCTGCGTTTATACCAGACAAAATGGCTGCTACTTGTTGCGCCGAGACGTCATTCCAGCTCGGCGTCGTCAGAGGGATGTGCTCTCGCACCAAAACTCCAAGACTATTTGCAAACGTGCCAATGCGCTCTCCTTTTTTGACTGTCTCGTCATCACCTCTGCTGAGAGGCGGAAAAAATTGGAGACGGACGGGGTCGAATATAATCTTGACTTTCTTCCCTTTTCTAACTCTTTGCGAGTTTTGACCCGTAGTCGAACCTTGTCCGGACAAAGGCGGCGGAAGCTCATCTCTGCTAGTCGACATATTGCAAAGCAAAAAAGATAAATTAGAATTTTAGTTTATGAAATACATTAAATTTACTTTATATTAAATATAGTTAAACAATTTACTCAATCTTGCTCATCGTCACTTAAGAGGTCAATTTGATCTATTTCAAGATCATCATCAACACTATCTCCAAGGAAACGGTCAACATCAGCGTCATGATCATCGTCGTCTATGAAGTCGTCGATAGGCTCATCTTCGATAGCATCATCAACTAGAGTCGGTTCATAATTATCGTGAAGATGAGACAAACTCGCGAAATCAGTATGTTGTACAGACAATGGAACTACAGCCGACGATGAAACGTCAATGTCAGGCAAATCCCATACGAATCGATGATTACAATCTTCGACGACATTCCATTCCCCTTTTTCAGGATTTCGAGGATCAGGCAAGTAAAACACTTTTTTGGCTTGAGTAGCGAGTATTAAAGGCTCGTCTGGAAACCATTCTTTCGCCACATATGCACTCGTCGTTCCACATACATTATCTTTGCGAATGCGTCTACGTGAATCGTGCTTGTCACCATACCAACGACACCAAAATAGTACCACTCTGCAATCATGTCGATAGTTCAGCACGACAACATCGTCCATCCTTCCGTAGAACGTGTAGTTGTCCACAGGTACGCAAACACGACTATTTTGAGTAGTACGCATTGAATCAATTTAGCTCGCTCTCGCCCCGCTTTCGTTTCAAAGCCATAGACTACTTGCCCGGAATCAATTCAGGAAGACTGTTCAATTGCTCGAGAATCTGGCTTTCAGTCAACTTCTTCGGAGATTTTCGTTTCTCGACACGCATTGTTTAGTGACCACTGCATATTCTCAGGTGACAATCGGGCAAATATCGTCGGTGATCGTAGTACACGACTCTATTTCTAACGGAAAGCGATAGAGTGTCTCTGGTGCACGTCAGGCACGCAAGGTACCCTTGACCACTCCACCCAGATAAACTTCCTCGAGCAGGAAAATCGTTTATTGTCCAGAGAAGTGCTGCCCCCAAAAGGAAGACATGATTATGGTTAGACCCATCTCGCACTCGAACACCCAATTCCCACAATTCTTTCAACTCTTCAACGAGCGGTTGCAAGAACACGTCAATGTCTTTCCCAAGCGATTTCGGACCAGGAATCAAGAGAGCCAGCATCAAGTATTCGGATTTCATACACAACCAAGGTGGAAAATTGTACGCCATCAACACAACCGGCCACATGCTATATGATAGGCTCATTTCTCCGAAGGGATTGAAACCATCTGCAGCAAGTCCAAGTCGTACATTCCTCGGCTCAATGGCAAAGTCTGGATATGTTTCATCTAACTTCTTCCACGCTTTCCCATCAGCAGGATGACGTAGAACACCTTCTTCAACCACACGTTCTTTCGCGTGCCACTGCATACAGCTGTATGTCGAGAAGCGTACAACCGCTTGAGTCGATCTTTTACAGGAAAGTACCGTAAAAATTTACGCGGTACTTTTTTTCCAACAACCCATCTACTTTCATTGCACATCCGATAAACATCTGCATCTTTCAAATCCTTCCAAAACAAGACACAGTCGTTCGAGCAGACGTCAATCATCTCGTAGCCCATGCCAAATCGCTTCAGCTTTGACTTCGCCTCGTAATGTTTATCAGGAATTCTATTCCCAACAGGATGAGATTTTTTCAAGAGTTGCAAAAGTTCTGTAAATGACTTGTTTGTCCAATGGTTTGTCACTTTAATGTGCATTAACTGAACCAAGAAAGATAATGACGAGAACTCTTTACAACCAGGATAAAATTTTGCATTCAACTCGGCAAATAGATCCGCGATCTGCTCTTCGTCAGCCACATCTTCAGCAGTTGGATCATTATAAAAATCAGGATCATTCCTAATATCGCCGATTGCGTCATGGATTCCACCAAAACCGTCTTGATCGTCTGAATCATCGAGAATTTCTGGTACATGAACGACTTCTTCACGTGACTCGCCGTGATGATACCATCGAGTGTAATACAGAGTAAATCCTTTGTGCATGAGATGCGCTCGAACAACTTCTATGTGTTGTCTTAATGCATTATTGCAACTACGACAAGGACATTTTACTTTGTGCACGCTGTTCATTTGGAATCGTGCAACTCGAATAAACTCGTTCACGCCCAATTCGAATTCAAGCCCACAACGATTATTTTAAATAATCCAATTTCGACTTGGGTTTGACATGGCGCTGATTGTTGAAAATTAGGACAACGGACGTTAGGACATTTGTGACATTGTGATGATCATTTAGAAGACGGATAAGGATTTGATCTAAGAAAGTTTAGAGATTCAGATAACTAAGAGATTATGATTGTTTTATTTGTTCACTTAATTATTTAAAAATTTATAGAAATTTGGGCAGAGTTTCCCCTAAAATATGAACAAACCAAAAATCTGCAATTCACAAAATTTATATATATATACCAGCCAGAGCTATCCTAAACATTTAATAACTTTCAAATAACATATTTAAATTAACAAATTAAGTAACTACTTATCACATTCAAATTAATATAACTAAACAAATTATATATCTATATTTAACAAATTAAGTGATTCAAATTATTAATATCGTACATTCATAACAAATTATTTTATATAACAAATTCACTAATTTAACATATTAATTATTCAATTACATACTTACATGAGCAAATTAAATACATAACAAAATTAATAATAACAAATTATTATTTATTTCAATTGCATACCTACATTACTAATTCAAATTATTAAACATAAATTTCAAGTAAACATAAATATCTAACCTTGTAGATAACAATACGAGCGAGACGGGACGAGTAGGCACAAGACGAGCAAAGTCTACACTCAACGAGACGACGCGACGAACAACAAAAACGCACAAATGTCTAAATACAAAAAAAACATAAAATTAAAACCGTAAAACAAAATATAACTACAATAATTTTTAAAACAAACATATACCTTAAGAAGCAATGATGTGAATTGAGGAGTTAGGTTGCAACGAGGCGTGGGTGCAGCGACAAACGAGCGGTGACGAGGCTGCGACGACAATAATAAATTAAAAACAACAAAATATTTATAAAAAAATATTAGACTAAACTATAACAATATTAGACTAATTATAAACTAAACATACCTTTGCGGAGGAGGAGGGGAGTCGGAGCTCGGCGGAGGAGGGGCGGAGAGCGAGAGGGAGGGCGGAGGAGGGCCCGGATGCGGCGGCCGGGGGAGGAGGGCAGGGACGCAGTGGCCGGGGGAGGAGGGTGGGGAGGCGGCGGCCGGGGAGGAGGGCGGGGAGGCGGCGGCCGGGGGAAGAGGGCGGGGAGGCGGCGACCAGGGGTGGGGTAGGGAGGGGAGGAGAATATTAGAAGGGGAGGAGGGGGAGGGACAGCGGCGGGGGAGGAGGAGGGACGGCGACGGGAAAGGGGTAGAAGTAGGGAGGACGGCGGCGGGGGAGGAGTAGGGAGGACGGCGGCGGGGGAGGAGTAGGGAGGACGGCGGCAGCGGAGGAGGGGGTGGCTGGTCGGAGGGAGAGGGGAGAAGGGGAGGGACGGCGGGGAGAGCTGGGAGAGGGGAGAAGGGGAGGGGAGGGACGGCGGCGGCGGCGGCGGCGGGAGAGGGACGGCGACGGGGAGGGAGGAAGGCGGCGGCGGGGGAGGGAGGAAGGCGGTGGCTGGTCGGAGAGTGAGAGGGAGAGTGAGAGGGAGTGAGAGGGAAAATGAGAGGTGAGAAAATGAGGGAGAAGGGAGGCTCACGCGATTTAAAGCCCTAAAAACATTAGAAGCGACTAGTCGCTTCTAATGTTGCTTAAAAAGAAGCAACTAGTCGCTTCTAATGTTGCTTAAAAACCAAAACGACACTGTTTTGATAAGTTGGGACATTAGAAGCGACATTAGAAGCGACTAGTCGCTTCTAATGCCCCAAAATTAAGCAACATTAGAAGCGACTAGTCGCTTCTAATGCCCTAATTTCTATACTTAGCGAAACTTTTGGCGGAGGAAATTTGGAGCCAAAATTTTGGGGCATTGGAAGCGACATTAGAAGCGACTAGTCGCATCTAATGCCCCAATTTCTATAATTAGCGAAATTTTTGGCGGAGGAAATTTGGAGCCAAAATTTTGGGGCATTAGAAGCAACTAGTTGCTACTAATGCCCCGATCCAATAATTTTGACGATTAGAAGCGACTAGTCGCTTCTAATTGTCAAAATATTGATAATTTGGTTAAAATCGGGGTGTTAAAGGTAGAAGCGACTAGTCGCTTCTAATTCCCAAATGTCGCTTCTAATTCACCTTGTCGCTTCTAAAAGTATCTTTTGTAATAGTGCTATCCCTAGCTAACAGATAATGTTCCAACACTTCTTGAGTGGATTTATCAAGTTTTTCAACATGATCAAATTGCTCGTGCATTGCTGCAGGCTCCTGATCGGGTTGTTGATCAACTTCTAGATTTTCTTCAAGATGTATAAGGTTAATAGTTTCAGGAACATGTATATTAGGCTCAACCTGAAATGTATTACTAATAGTATTAGGATTAGATTCAGTAGGAATTTCTATAGTGACCTCAAAGGTTTTACACATAAAACATTTATCATCAAATACCGCATCTCTACTTATTATGATTTTGATTCCCCTCAATATATACCCCTTAGTACGTTTTTGTTGCTGATAACCTAAAAATACACACTTAATTGATCTATGGTCTAAACTACCATCTCTGATGTGAGCATAGGTCGTGCAACCAAATATTCTAACGTGGCTAAGGTTTGTGTTCCTATTTGACCAGACTTCTATGGGAGTCTTAAACCCTAAGGTACTGTTAGGACTTATATTGATCAAGTAAGTGGTAGTGTAAAGAGCTTCACTCCATAAAGCTCTAGGCAATCCAGAAGTGAACAGTAAATCTCTAACCTTTTCTAACAAGGTCCTATTCATTCTTTCTACACCATTCTATAGTGGGGTACTTGTTAGGAATATTGCCTACTTGAAGATGGCGTATGAATAACTACTAAATTTCATAATTAAATTACTATATAAGCATTATATGATTAGTGGGTTAAGTTATGAATAATTAACCAGAATCAATAACAACTATCTTCCATAGCCTCCGTATTAAACTAAGTCACGTGCTGGGCACCTTAGTTCGGGCGGTGTGCTAAAACAAGGTCGATGACTGATATACGCCTGGAAAGCTATATCGAAAGTCAAATATGTGGAACACAAGAGTGAAGGCTGATCGCTATGTGGGAGCATTCTATACTTGTGGTAAGTGTACGATGTGGATAGACTTTGGGGTATATGTGTCGTTTAAAGATCGTTACGACGCACTAACCAAGGCAACTATAATGGTCACAACAATACTTGATCTAAATCCTGAAGTGATGGACACTCGATCATGTTTCTGAGCTCTTTAACTCATTCGCCAAAAGGCTATCCATGCTAATCACAGCTTATGTCTTGCGAGTTTTCTCAGAGCATAATTCAAGTGGGAAGTGATTTACGGACACGGAATCCAGCCTCCTTGAAAGGAGGTTAATGTTCACTCACCTAAGGGTTGATCCCATAACCGACTTATTGCGCGAACTTTTGAAGTAAGTTAACGTTCGAAAGAATATTTCGCTGGGGAAGCAACAATTTTTAGGGCTGATATGTATCAAGAGAAGTATAACGGAAAAATTGACTTCTCTTGACATAGGTAGAACCTAGAGGATCTTGATCACGAACTGACTATACTAGTGGACACTCGTCACGGTGAATAAATATAATTATAGTATTCAAGAAGGATTCAGTCTTAGATTACACGATGGAGTACTAATAAAGACTAGATGAATCGATGAAAAAGATATAAGACTGTATCGTCTTTTTTGTCGGGTTTGTTAAGCTTCTACTAGTAGGTCCATTGTCCCCAATTCGGCTCTGATAAAGGCACATAAAAACTTTCGAATAATAATGTTGTTCATTATTTAATCTCACTTGTTGTAATGGTGATTGACAACATTGATTTTGGAAAACGGGTATTCGCAGAATTAACTAAAAGATTATAGCATAAATGTTTATTTATTGTTGGATCATGTAAATAAATAATTAATTGGATTTTAAGCAAGTGGGCCATGGAAATTCTTGAGTTGGGCTTGGGACATGTGTTGGTCGAAATTCCCTAGAGATAGGGATGGCCAAAATCCCTTCCTCCCTTTTCTCCATTTGGTTAAGTCAAATGAGAGAAAATCTCAAACATAGATTTTGATATGATGGATGAGAAAGAGTATAGATTCACTGTTGAGATCTAATGGCCCAGATTAAATCCAAAGGAGAGAATATCTTTAGAAGGATGTAATATCTCTAGAAATGAGAGAATATTTTTAGAAGGAGGTAATATCTCAGTGGTTTTTTCCTTCCCAAATGCTATAAATAGGTAAAGAAGGGAAGAGTAAAATGTTGGAAGAGATGACCACAAGAAGATTTTTTATTTACATATTGATGTAATATATAAATCTTTATAAAGTCATTATTGTAATATGCTAATTAAATTGATAAAAGTTGAAACGTTCATTCATTTCCCTTTTAGTTTGGTTGAAGATTTATGATATTCAATAGTCTTATAGTCCTTAATCGAACCTAACAATGTACGAAGAGACAAATGTATATTTGCATAAACAAACTCTTCATGGTTTGACTAAAACGATATATTCACAATCTAAAGATCAACAGACTATTCATCCCAGTATGATTGTTGGAAGAATCTCGATGTATGGTTACAAGGAATAGAGAGTTATGAACTCTATAGTTCTTCCAGTGTATCTTTCAAAGATACTGAATTTACCAGTGCTCATTTAGAGACAATGGAAGAACAAATCATTTAACCTCTTCTTTCTCAAGGTCATTATGTATGAACTGCATCATGCTTACCTAAATCCTGAAATAAGACATGTCATATCATAGCATTAATACTATCATTTGAGAAAGTCAAATTCTAGATCTATTACGTGATCTAGACTAGGCCAATTGGTGAGGTATTACGTTATGAAGATGTCATGATCCAGCTTTGTGAAGTTCTCATAGATATGGAATTCATGTACAAGATTGCTGAAATGCAATATATATCACCTCATGCTTCATTACTTGGATTGTGAATAAATGAACCGCGCGGTATCCAAAATTAAGTAGAGACTTTATTTGGATGAAACAATGTGACTTGTTAGCTCCTCGTCAATACATTGTTTCTAACTTATTTACAAGTAACAAAGGAGTTGAGGAAATAACAACTAGAAGGGTAAAATGGTAATTTTATAAATCTCATCTAGATGATGATATTCATGAAGGGTAAACATAGATAACATTCAATGGATCCGCTCAATATAATTAAATTGAATTTGAGTAGAAAATAAATTCATTTGAACCGAGAGATTCTCAGTGTCAACTCTTTAGTGGAGTCAGTTGACATTAAGCTAATACTCGGGAAAGGTTTGTGAACTTTTGAGTCCGAGTATAAAAGCTCAAGCTTTGTTCATTTGGATCCATAAGGTTACTATTATAGGTCATTCGAGTATGATTGTTAAACTAGAAGCTAAGTCAAGATAAGTTCAAGTAAATCTACATTTGTCTCTTCGTATATTGTTAGGTTTGATTAAGGACTATAAAATTATTTAATATCATAAATCTTCAAACAAACGGAAAAGGATTGAATGAACGTTTCAACTTTTATTAATTTAATAAACAAATTACAATAAGGACTTTTGAGAGATTTATATGACATCGATATATAAATAAATAATCTTCTTGTGGGCATCTCTGCCAACATTTATTCCCCGAAATTGCTAGTTTCAATCATAAATAATAGGAGCAAGATCTCGAAACAATCTGGTTTCGAGATGTAAGTGAGATATCGATTGTGCCCACTCATCTTTCTTATACGTATCGGAGATTACGTTTCGAAAGACTATAGTGTCATCGTCGAGTAGTATATTTAGAGGAAGGACGTAACAGAGTCGATTCAGAAGAAGGAAGAAACGGAGCAGCCGTTGGATCGGTGAGTTCTGTGGCTGATTCCAAACCCATAAGTTTTCCATAAACTTGTTCTATAATGACGGTTGCTGAATAGCTTTCATTAATGAATTAAATTAATAAATCTAGATCTTGTTAGCAATCATCATTTTAATTGATTATTGTGAGTGCAATTAATCTTTTTCGCATTTAATATGTTTGCTAAGGTGAATGAATCACGAACAAGCAGTATCAGAGCGATTCTACGTGTCTGGTATGCCTGTGATTCACCAACAAGTAATATCAGCATGATTGTTCGTTTATGATACGCGCTTGTTTCACCAACAAGTGGTATCAGAGCTAGATTATTTATTAATTTAATTAATTCGTTCTAGTGATTCAATTTGGTTTGAATGAATTTATATTATGATATGAAATTCATTATAATTTAATATGTGATGTGTGAATTGTTATTCGTGGTTGATCGTAGATTTATTGATTCTCGTTTTATTATAAATTTATAATTTTCAATCATTATTATTATTGTCATTGTTGTAATCCGACGATCGACGAGAGACGGATCTGCGACGAGGAGACAGAACGGGACCGAAGGGCTGCCCTTTAGGCCTCCAGAAGTATCTCGACCGAGAAATCCTAGAGGCTAGGGCCGACCGCATGAAATGCCTAGGTTAGGCATGGGTTTGGGCTAGGGCTACCCATTAGCATAGGCCCAACCAACTCGGGTCGAGGCCTACCAAGGCAGGTTGGGCTCGAGGATTATCTGGGCTTAGGCCCGGATGCCAGATGGGCCTTAAGCCCCATCTAAAAAGATTAAATTTTATTTAAATATGATTTAAAACATTAAAAAGTAAATTATTTTGATATCGAATTTTGTTTCAAAAGGACATATGATGGACTTAGATTCAAATTGAATTTTTCAAAGATTATACGAAAACTTTTGAAATTTTTTTTTTGTTGAAACATATGATTGTGTTCAACCATATTAAATTAGTTTTATTTTTAACAAACAAATTCGTACTAGTTTTAGGTTTGGAGTTTTTCAATTCATGTTCTCTGGTTTTCAAAGCATAACAAATCATATCATAGCTAGGAATAGTACCATATTAATTAAAAGCATATTTCCCTACTTGATATGTTTCAGGAATAGAGTTTATAAGAATCATGACAATAGTAGTGATATCCAACTCATTATCAGTTCCAGATAATAACAGAGTTCGTCTCAAGAGTTCATCCATATTATCATCAATAGATTTACCATAGTCTATTTTAAATGAAAACATAGAGGCTTTCAGATATGCAAGATTAGGTGCGGACTGATTCGAGAAGAGAGAGACAAGTTTACCCTATAGAAGCAACATAGTGCTGCTACCATAGACTTCTTTGATAACATAATTAGAGAGATTCAAGATGAGGAGATTGTAGGCCTCCTCGTCTATTTCACATTTTTCGTTTCTTTCAGTCCTCAGACGACTTGTCCTCTTTTTGTTCCAGAATGATCAAGACTTTGTGGTGTGACAGTAGTGCTCGAATTTTGGTGCTCTAAAAACTAAATCTGACTTGCCATCGTAGGCTAATAGTTCCACCCGATCCATAGCTAAACCAAATGCACCTTAAACAATATCAGCAACCTGATGAGGCACAGATAACCCACACAATACTACAATTAAGAATCAGACAAGAAAAAAAATCAAGAAACCCTAAATTTTAAGTTTTTCGCAAGAACCAAAAATAAGGGTTAGGGCTCAGATCTTTGAGAAGATCGAAATCGATTCTCTTCAAGAAGGCTCTGATATCACTGTTATGATTTAAACCCACTTTTGACCTTTATTCTTTAACTGATTCAAACTACGTTTTCAGATCTACTCAGAACAGAATCTACACAAACATAACTCGAAATAAAAGAAAAGAACACAACCAGATTTATCGTGTTTCGACCAATCGGTCTACATGCACGTTTAGATCAGCGGAGAAGTTCGATCACTACTATGCACAACCTCAATACACCCACAAACCTCACTGATACAACGATATTTCACGGTCTCACAATCACGCACACGCACAGTCTTCTTTTTGCCAGTTTCTCACAAAGAAACACAATCAAGAAGATCAAACAAGAAAACCAGATGTAATGAAGAACAAACCCTAACTGATGGATCGAGAGAGAATAGAGAAAGGGAAAGAAAGAATCGAGGAGGTAAAATGAAGCTCGTAGGGTTAAAAAATGTATATCAAACAAACACCCGAGACACATCTCAGTCGTCCATCTCCACCCGAATCAACAACTCCAAACAAATGTCATAAGTGAGGATATCATTTAGACCAAACGACACATTTCAGAGATTAAGGCATATATGGGCCTCGGCGTAGTAAACCTCGCAAATGATTGTTGACCTTCCACCCAACATCATTAAATAGAATATAAAAGTACACTTTGAGCTATTGCAATCCAAGTCTAAACAAATTCCAAAAGCATAATAATATAGTATGGATATCAAGTCATCAATTCTTGTAACCGGGGTCATTAAGGAAGTACTATTACAAGATAATATATACTGTATCGTATCCACTTATTTGGTTTCTGATGTTAACTTATTTATTCGTGGACCGATAAAGTAAGTAGAAACTGAAAAAGCAAAACCACACCACACTAAACAAAGTCAACGCTCTTGCTTCATTAGATTAGCATATTCGATGCCATTTTTAAGGGAATGTTTCAATACCGCCCACTCTCTTTCAGAGGATAATTTTTGAATTAATGTTGAGACGATCTGACGAAGATGATAGCAACGGCCTCTGCATATATATACGTTCGTGAGTTTACATAAAGAAGTAATATACACGTAGATGTCATAAAAAAAATTGTTTTTGCTATGGTGTGATACAAAATAATACAATAAAATTAAATCGTATTGGTGGAACAACAAACACATAAGAATCATTATTAAGAAAATAATACAAGAGTTTCTTAGTGTTCTTTTTATTGGTGAATTTATTATTGATGTTTTTTAATGAACAATAAATTTTAAGAAAATAAAATTATATTTTTCAATATAAACAACTAAGAATAAGTTTACAAGTGCTAGAAAAATTTAATTTGAAAACCTTGGTCACTAACATAAAAAGTAAAATAATGATATTTATAAGGGTAAATATTAAGGCTAAACCTGCACAATTTTGTAGCCGAATAGTCTAGCCAATGTCCTCGAGTTGAGGCATTTTATTTGGTTCACCGAATTTTCACCGAAGCTGGCGGACAATTGATCAAGCAATTCCGCGTATGTTACATCGGGCTTTTGTCGAATTACTTCAATGAAAACGTATGTCAATGCACCGTACATTTCCTTTCCCGTGAAAGCCTTCAACCAAGAACGAAAGAAAAAATAATACTATCTTAGAAAATTTTCTACTTTCATTTATTCTTAAATGCCATTATATCATTTGGACTGCAAAATTTGAGTATGTCCACTTTGAAAATTACTCGATACACAAATATTACTAAGCATATTCTCTACATTGAAAATTCGTTTTTATAAAAAGAAAATTACCGTAGTATCGGCGGCGATTTGATTATCTTCACAAGCGCTGAGGCAAATAGCCAATCCACCACTTGTACTTTTCCGTGCCCCGGAAGGAGGTTTGTTGCAAGTCCACCTCTTACTATATACAAAAAATTTGTGTGCCAAGATTATTTTGAAATTGCATAAAATTAACCGAGTTCAATTTTTTCTTTTCAAAATTTCAATAGAAGAATTTATATAGGTAGTTACTAACCTATTTTGGTAATAAACATACTCTAGATCAAGAATCGTTCCACTATGGCACGCGTCGACAATGGCGTGAAGCGTGACACCATGTTTGAGCGGCCTAACAATGGTCGCATTTATGTAATTATCAAAAATCATGCCATTTTCGACAAAATCGAGCGGACAAATAGTCTCATCAAACCCATCAAGCTCGTCGTTGTTGAAATCGGGTTGTCTTAAGCCATGTCCCGAGAAATAAAACACTAAGTAGTCCCCGGCTTGGCAGCCATCCACAAGCCACCTCAATGAGCTCTCGATGTTCTTCTTCGTCGGGTGAAATTCTTTGTCGTGCTCGAGTTCTGCTCGATCGAACCAATTTTTCTTAATTAGTTTAAATTAGAATGTGTAGATAGCTAGTAATAATGAAATGCTGTTATCTATCTAATTAAATGATGTGGTTACCATAGCCCTTATAATCAAGAAATGAATATATTAGCTAGTAAATTGGTTACGTTGCCATAGTTCTTAGTTAATTGAGCGATATATTTAATCAATAACAAAAAGGATTGTTTTACGTTTCCTTTTCTATTGTTCCATGTCCAGCCATTTAGTACGTACTGTTGGAATTTCGAACTATTTAGTAAGACACTTTTTTTTGTGAAAAAATAGAAAGGGAATAATTAAGGCTAATAAACTTGCCGCCAAAGAAGGGAATATATTTTATGTCTAGTGGAAATGTCGACTTTTTACTATTTTTTTTTCTTTCTTTATACTTGAAGAATAATATATTTCCCGCTATGGAAAAGAGATATTGCAGACAGGTACATAGTATCTGATATATATATATATATATATATATATATATATATACCTTGATGGCTTGATGTAATTTATAGTGAGATGGGGCTTGAGAATCAAATCAATATCTAGAATCTATTCAATCTTTGATAAGATGACAAATCAATTTATTTTTACATTTAGTAGATATGTATATATTTATATATACAATTTCACTGGGAGATAGACAATTACCAAGTGGAGAACTTATATAGGCAATTTAGAAATATAATTTATCTAAGAAACGACTACAACAACAAAAGGAAAGATTAGTTTTTTTCAAATATTGATGCCAAGTTACTTAGATTCTTTTGCCAAAACGTAACCTTTGGGAGGTCCACATTTCCAAATCCATATTATTATCGAATTTCTTGCATACGTTTACTCAATTAATCAAGAAAAAATACGACAAATATGCAAAAATAAAGATATATAAAAAATGTAACAATAATAATAATAATGGCACATGTATAATGTAAATTTCCAAAAAAACAAAAAACAAAAAGTTGTAAATGTCTTTACCAGTGAGGACTCGGATGCAATGAGGTGGGTATTGAAAGCGAGTGATCAACAAGTCTCGCATGTCCTTCACATCATTCACCGTCCCTCTCAGCCTATATTTCCTCTTGTTATTGTACATGATTCCACACAGAACTGCTCTTTTGTTTTGCCGTCTATTCGCATCTCGATGAGCGGAAGAGAGCCTAGGGTTCATCGACGCTCCGTACGAGCTCATGATCGCGCGTTGATCCCGGCTTCTTAGCCGCGAAGTTATCTCTCTGACCGATGAGCACCGATCGAAACGTCCCGTTTCTTGTGACCGGAGAGAATGTTGATTTGCAGGAAATTTGTTCCTCGACCCCATATTTATATTGTTTTTTTATATTGGAGTAACCAAAGAGGTTGAGATATATGATAGAGAGCTATCGGTGATTATTATATAATTATAGAGGTGCGATAGGGAAATCTACGTAGCTAGACTTACCTATGGAAAACGAAAGAGAACCTGGGTTTTTTTAAAACCAACGGTACTGGAAGAGATGACAAATTTAATGTGGGAAAGGAAGCTTTTTGTTTTGAAAAATTATAAAAGAAAAATTAACGGTTCAAGAGCAGCCGAAAGAAGGGAGATTTAAAATAAATAAATAAGTAGTTTGTGAAGGGTTTCTTTTGGGCGTTTACCTCAGCTACGAATGATTAGTGCTTCGCTGGGAAGAAAGTTTCGTAGCCCAAATCTTGTGACCTGGAATAAACTTGAAAGAAACAATGTACGAGGACCATTATTATCTAATTATTAATTTTGCTACGTAAATACCTTTTACGATTAAAGAGTGATTTTGTGCTGGTTTATTCCATCACTAGTATACTCTAGGTATTGTAACCTACAAATAGGATGATAACTTAATTAATATATTTTTAGGGGGCATATTAAAAATAGTAACATGGAAAATATTTAAAATTATACCCATGTTTAAAATATATACCCGTAAAATCAGAAACTTGGTATTGATATCAGCATGGTAATGGTATACCGTCAAATACTCCTTGTATTAGGAATTATTTTTCTTGAGATTCTTAATATTTTTAAATTTTTTTAATTTTTAATTTTTTCAATACTTGAGCTATTACTAATTTGAGTTTGTTATTGGATTCTTTAATACTTAGCATTTGAAAACTATTTTAAATTTATTGTTTATCATAAACATCGTTATATTTTTCTTTTTGAATTTTAGATTTAAATATATAATTTGAATTATTTAAAAATATAAATATTAGACATTTTTTGTCGATATATCCATCAATATTCGATATATCCATGATAAATTATCGATATCGTCAATAATCGGTATAAATAATTTTTAAAAATATTGATCGATATCGATATATACAAAAAAATCAGACTTCGATATTAGTATCGGTATCGATAAAGAAAACTTTAAACTGTTCTTTTTAAAAATAGTTACATCAATCACTACTACAAATGTTAAATTCCACAATCAACTTTCCACAACCCTTATTAGTAAGGGGTGTGGAATCTGAGATCCCACAACCTTTAGAACTAAGGGTTCTGGGAAATGATTTATTGCAGGCTATTCCATAACCCTTAGAACAAAGGGTTGTGGGAATGGCTTAATTGTAGGGTATTCCACAACCCTTAGAATATCGTTTGTGAAGTATAACTTATTCTACAACCATTATTCTAAGGATTGTTTAATTTTACTTATTTTAAAATGAAGAAGATTACCATTTGTTGACACGAGTCAAAGAGGATGAAAACGCGGTGCGAGTATGCAATGTTGGGCAACTAATTTTCATGTCGTACAATCGAAACTTTCATTGGATGCTTGTTGTCCTTGACTTATGGAAAGATTGTGCGATATTTTTTGACCCGTTGAATAAACAAATTCCACAAGACTTAGTTTCGTTGATAAAAAGGTAATTTTTTTACTTATATATTGAATGTTTGTTATAAAAGATACTCATACTTTTCGTTTTATAGGGTGTTTTCAAAATTCAAACTTGAACACAAAGACGCTCTTGGTCACTATTTTGACCGGGCTTGCTATGGGCCATTCTCCACCAAATCTTAACATCAAATCAGCTATGGGGTCTCCTGCACCAATGAAGGGCCAAGAGATTAAGGAACCCAATCGGGTTGGGGACTGGGCTGCTGTTCCAGGACTTCACCACCCAGAAAACAAAATTTCTCCCTCGCGACAAATGGAGATTGTCGAGTGGGTCAAGGGGACTCAAGAGAAGACCGAGGATAATAACCAGACACATCTAAAATCACAAGAGCCGCTCCCTAACCCCTTTGTACTACTCCGCGTTAAAGGAGATGGCACAAAATGGAAGAAGAAGGCTCAAAAAGTTTCAAGGAAGATGGGAGTTGATTTGTTCGCTGCGGTGGCTGGGCAAAGACCTCTCGTGGGAGTTCAAGGGGATGAGAGTGGGTTGTTCTCGAGCTTTAAAGGAAAGTTTGTGGCCGAAGGATCGACCCTGGAACGAGACACGAAAAATATGACAAGTTAGGAATGTCAGGGGACAAAGATGGTCTCAAGCCAGATTGAAGATTATGAGGTTAGCAAGCCTGGCTCGAAGAGGAAACCTTCCACGGTCAGTGGAGCCGGTACTCTGAGGAAGTCTACCAGAGGTGAAGCTTTTGATGATGGTCCTACTTCGACAAGGCCGCATGTGGATTTAAAGCCCTAACAGGAGGCTACGCTATCTGTTTCACCCCCCTCCCCGTCGCCAGTTTTTCTACAATCTCATATTTGCCTGGAGACACCCTGATTGATGAAGCGGCGCCCCTCACGGCAGAGGGCCGCCAAATGCAATGATAAGTGTTTTCTGGAACGTCCAGGGGCTTGGTAGCCCGCGGATGAGGAGAGCCGCTCTCACACGATCGAGTATCGACCGGATCTTATTTTTTTGTCGGATTCGAAGTTAAGGAAGGAAGCAGCGGAGAATCTGAGAGTGGCGCTGGGATTTGACAACTGTTTTACGGTGGAGTGCGTGGGAAGAAGTGGCGGTATTATTGTGTTTCGGAAGAATTCTATTGAATTTGCGGTCCAATCCTACTCGAGATTCGACGTGGAGGGATTGGTAAAAGATGATAAGGGGCAGCAATGGTTTTTTTGGGTCTCTACGGGGATCCGGTCGCGGATAAAAGGAGATCTTTTTGGGAGCTAGTCAAGAGGATTCTTCCTTGGCCCAATCTTCCTTGGGTGGTGGGGGGAGATTTAAATGAGGTGGCTTCTAATTTGCAGCTTAGCGGGAGCAGAACCACGAGTCCCTCCCTCCTCCAGGATTTCAGAAGGATGATGGAGGAGTGTGAGCTGAGGGACCTGGGCTTCGAGGTGAGGTCTTTACGTGGTGGCGGAATGACAAGACGGACACCTGTACAGACCGCCTCGATAGATGTCTGGGCAACTCCGAGTGGATGGATATGTTTCCAATGGCGTCGGTCTCTCATCTTGACTTTTGGGGGTCGGACCACATGCCGCTCCTCTTGCACACCTCAGGGCGGTCTCGTGAGAAAAGGAATTGGGGCCCGCGACGGTTTTTCTTTGAGGAGACGCGGTGCAAGGAAGATGGCATAGATGAGGTGATTCGCACGGCTTGGGACCCAAATCCCCTTGGCACTATTGAGGATCGGGTGGTTAAGTCTCTCAGGGGTTGTCAGAAACCTTTTCAAAGTTGGGGAAAGGCCTCGTGGAGAGTCTTAAAGGATCGGGTGTCCAAACAAATGATATCTTCAGAAGGGTGAGCAATCGGGACGGTGGGGCTAATACGGATGGGATACGCCGGGAAGAACACCAACTTGACGCGCTTTTTAATAAAAGAAGAGGTGTACTAGAGGCAACGGAGCAGGTCGACGTGGATGAAGTGCGGGGACAAGATTTCCAAACTCTTCCACCGTAAGGCCTCTACAAGAAGAAAAGAAATACTATTCAGGGCATCTACGATGATAGAGGGATTTGGACATAATATACGCATAATATTGAAAATGTTATTTCTTCTTACTTCTCGACTATCTTTTCCACTTCTCAGCCGTCGACGGAAGCGCTGGAGGTGATAGGGGAGGTTGTAAATCCGGTCATTTCCCAGGACATGAATGTGGAGCTTCTTTCCCCTTTTTTGATCGACGATGTGAGAGAAGCGGTGTTTAGCATGGAAACGATTAAAGCTCATGGGTCAGACGGCTTTCCAGCCTTGTTCTACCAAAGATACTGGGGCGTGGTCGAGAGCTTGATGATGGATTTCTGCTTGGGAGTCTTGAACAAAGAAAAAATAGGTGCGGAATTTCAACAATGCGATCATTACGCTGATCCCGAAGGTGGACAAACCCGAACACGTCAAGGACTTCAGGCCGATCAGCCTATGCATTGTTCTTTATAAAGTCGTTTTGAAGTGCCTGGTGGAACGCCTCAAAAGTACTATGGATCTTCTCTGAGAACCAAAGTGCTTTTGTGGGTGGACGGAAAATCTCTGACAACGTCATGATATGCTACGAGGCCGTTCACACTATGGATCACGGGAGATTTGGTAAAGGGGGGTGCACGGCCCTCAAGCTCTACATGGCTAAGGCATACGATAGAGCCGAGTGGCAGTTTTTGGAGTTTATGATGCTCAGGCTGGGTTACGACGCAAAATGGGTCGCTTTGAATATGAGATATGTGTCGACTGTGAGCTTTCAATGTCAATGGGGAGGTTCGGCGCGGGTTGATTCTGGGGAGGGGGCTTAGACAAGGAGACCTGATATCGCCCTTCCTCTTTCTTGTATGCTCGGAAGGGATCTCGTGCCTTATTCGTAAACGGAAAGCCAAGAGCTGATTCGTGGAGCGCGCTTCGGGAGAGACGGGCTTGTGGTCTCCCACCTCTTCTTTGTCGACGATAGCATTCTGTTCTTCCAGGCCAATTCTGAGGAATGCTCCGAAGTGGCTCGCTGCCTCACCGAATACTCTGAAGCCTCAGGTCAGATCATTGATTTTAATAAATTTAATATTTGTTTTAGGTCTGGTGTTGATGAAGCTTTAGGTGAGGAGCTCGCTCTTCGGCTGGGGGTGTCTGTTACTCCTTACCACAATCATTATATGGGCTTACCAACAGCGCTAAGAATGGAGAAGGTAGACATCTTCGCGTTTGTCGAAGAGAGGGTTTGGGAGAGAATTAGTGCTTGGAGAGGCCTATCTTTCTCGCAAGGAGGCAAGGAAATCCTCATCAAAGCAGTCCTCCAGGCCATTACGACGTTCGTGGCCAGCTGCTTTCGCCTTTCGAAGGGTTTGATTGAGGGAATCCACAAAGTCTTTGCCAGCTTTTGGTGGGGAGATTCGGGGCAAAGAAAGAAGATACACTAGTGCAAATAGAATGAGCTCACTCGACACAAATCTCAAGGAGGTCTTGGTTTCAGGGATATTGGAGACTTCAATCTGGCCTTACTGGCTAAGAATATGTGGGGCCTTATTCGTCCCCCGAGCAGCCTCGTGGGTTGGGTCCTTCAACAGTGTTATTTCTCTAATGGCGATCTCCTTCAGGCCACCTATAAATCTTTGGGATCTTACCTTTGGAGGATCCGGTGCTGGGGAAAAGAGATCATTGTGCGTGGTTCTAAGTGGAGGATTGGGGATGGCAAAAATACCTTGGTTATTCGGGACAAATAGATCCCACGCCCCTCAACTTTCATATTGAGCAATGCTTCCCCTATTCCGGACGAGATGAGGGTCTCCGAGCTTAAAAACATCACGGGGGCGTGGAATATTCCCCTCATTGAGGCGATGTTCTCCCCCGAGGATGTGAAGGTAATTTTGAGTATTCTTGAGAGTCGAGGAGGGGGCCCCGATAGACTTTGATGGCATTACACGAAGGACGAGGAGTATTCGGTTAAAATTGGATACCGGATTGCGTCGGATAGTAAGTCTATGACGGGTACGTCGGAAAAATCGGGCAATATTGATTGGTGGGATTGTTGGCAAAGATGCCCACAATAAGATTGTTTATTTACATATTGATGTAATATATAAATCTTTATAAAGTCCTTATTATAATTTGTTGATTAAATCAATAAAAGTTGAAACGTTCATTCATTCCTTTTTAGTTTGATTGAAAATTTAAGATATTCAATAGTCTTATAGTCCTTAATCAAACCTAACAATCTATGAAGAGACAAATGTAGATTTGCGTGAACAAACTCTTCATGGTTTGATTAAAACGATATATTCGCAATCTAAAGAGCAACGGACTATTGATCCCAGTATGATTGTTGGAAGAATCTATGATGTCTGATTACGAGGCATATAGAGTTAGGAATTGTATAGCTCTTCCAGTGTATCTTTCGAAGATACTGAATTGACCAGTGCACCTTTAGAGACAATAGAAGAACAGCCCATTTAACATCTTCTATCTCAAGGTCACTATGTATGAATCGCATCATGCTTACCTAAATCCTGAATGAGACATGTCATTTCATAGCATTAATACTCTCATTTGAGAAAGTCAAATTCTATATCCATTATGTGATCTAGACTAGGCCAATTGGTGGGATATTAAGTTATGAAGATGTCATGAATCAACTTTGTGAAGTTCTCATAGATATGGAATTCATGTACAAGATTGCTGAGATGCAATATATATCACCTCATGCTTTATTACTTGGATTGTGAATAAATGAACTGCGCAGTATCCAAAATTAAGTAACGACTTTATTTGGATGAAACAATGTGACTTGTTAGCTCCTCGTCAATACATTGTTTCTAACTTATTCACAAGTACTAAATGAGTTGAAGAAATAACAACTAGAAGGGTAAAATGGTAATTTTATAAATCCCAACTAGTTGATGATGTTCATGAAGGGTAAACATAGATAACATTCAATGGATCCGCTCAATATAATTAAGTTGAATTTGAGTAGAAAATAAATTCATTTGAACCGAGAGATTCACAGTGTCAACTCTTTAGTGGAGTCGGTTGATATTAAGCTAATACTCGGAAAAAGTTTGTGAAATTTTGAGTCCGAGTATAGAAGCTAAAAGCTTTGTTCATTTGGATCCATAAGGTCACTATTACAGATCATTAGAGTGTGATTGTTAAAGTAGAAGTTAAGTCAAAATAAGTTCAAATGTTGAACTAGACTTTTTCTCGGAAAATGTCTAAAGGGTATTTTTTGTCCACATGGACATAAAATGATGTGAATGTCAAAATAAGATTTTGAATATTTTCATATGATGAAAATATAAATTATTTCCTAAAGCCGAAAAGTCGTTTAAGGCATTATGAAATTAATTTCGTTATTTGTGCAATTATAATTCTACAATGGGTATTTTAAGAATTGTCTTTAAAAAAATAAGGAAGCATCTAGAAGCTCCCCCTAGGTAGAATTTCGGCCAAACAAGCATCAAAATGAGAGTTTTATTTCCCTTTAATTATAAAGATAATTACCCAAAAGGAAAAGGGAAATGAATTTCCTTGAGAAGGAAACAAATGTGCTAAGTGAGGAAATAAATTTCCTCACTAAGGCAATTGTATGGCCGGCCAACCTAAGAGAGAAAGGGGAAGGGAAAATCAAATATTGTGTCATGAATACATTATTCTTTCATGAATGAATAACTGACCTTTATAGATTTTTCCTTTCTCCTATAAATAGAGTCTCACATAAAGATGTGAATGTTGAAGTTTTTGCTTTGTTCTCTCTTGCTCTTGGCCGAACCTCCTCTCTCTCTCTCAAAATACTTCTTTTATTTTGCACCTAGATCCATACTTGATCTAGAGAATTAGCTTATGATCCCAGAATTGTTCTTGGTTCATATTGTTTAATTATGCCCACACACAAATCTTTCTAAACCTCTATAGACTCTTGTAATAGAAATCTTAGGTTTCTCAAGTTCAATATTAGAAGTGAAGGAATCGAGCCAAGGAAGAAGATCCACTTTTCTCAAGACGCTTCAATTTTGAAGATACAAGAAAAATTAGTATTCAAGTACCTTAAATAATTTTTTTTAGTTATAACATGTATATGCACTTTATCTAGGTTCGTAAAAATTGTTTTACTAGTAAAAGAATTTTTTATATTCTGCCATTAATATGATTAATGATAAATTTTTCTTAACCCTAGACCTATTCCAACAGGGATAAGTTGTGGAAGCTTGACATCCCGCCAAATGTGAAGTCCTTCATTTGGAAGGTTTTTCGGGGCTGGATCCCGGCCCGATCTAATTTGCGGCATCGACATGTTTTGACAGACACCCAGTGCCCGATTTGCGAGAAAGCGGAGGAATCTATCTTTCATGCCTTATGGGGTTGTTCATGGCCGAAGAAGGCTTGGAAGATTGGGAGATTTGGAGAGTTAGTTAAGGGTTTTAGAGACGGGGATATGATCGGGACTCTTCTCTTTGTCTCCTCCAAAGTCAAGGTACGCGAGCTTAAATTCTTTTTTAATATTATATGGGAACTTTGGAATCACATGAACGGCGTGTAAGCAGGAAAGAGGAAATGGAACCCGGGGGACCTCGTTGAATGGTCGGGGAGATTCATGGAAGACTACCGAGCCGCTTGTAAGAGTCAAAAGAATGGGACAGTGCCGGCCGAGAAGATTTTGTGGAAGCATCCCCGGACGCTGTGGTGGCTATTTTGGTTGACGCGGCGGTCCGTCAAAGGTGTGTCGGGCTTGGAGTGGTGGCGTGAGATCGAGAAGGGGACATCCTCGATTGGACGACTATGGTACACCTCGGCCTCTCACCCCAGACTGCGGAGACTTCGACGATCCTTCAAGGTATGTATTTTGCTCTTCGGATGGGTTGGCCACATGTTTTGGTCCAATCAGACTGGCTTGAGGTGATATCAGTCATTCAGAGACTTTTCTCGCCTATTACAGAATTAGGTACGGTATTGAATGATATATACTGTCTTAGGCCTAAATTCGAGAGTGTTGATTTTGTTTTTCACCAGCGGGATTGTAATAGAGTTGCTCATGTTTTTGTTTGTATTGCGTTTAGTTTTTATTCGGGCGCCCGGTGGTTGGGATCGGGTCCTCCTTGTGTTGTTCGAGAGGTCGTGAACGACACACCGGGTATTAGTTCTCGTTGTAACCACGACATTCCTCCGTCACTTTAAGTGATGGCTCTTCTTATTTTCTCGTGCTGTCGCCCACGGTTCTTAAAAAAAACATATATGTATTAAAACAAAAATACAATACAAAACAAATTACATAAAATAAAATAAACAGATAATATAATGTTATAATTCATTTTAATTATTGTGTTTTTTATTTATTTTAATGTCTTTATATTTGATATCGTTGTAATGTTATTTCGTATCCGTATAATATTAATGTCATTTAATTATTCTGGAACTACAAATATCAATGTTGCATTTGAAAATAAATTTAAAATATAAAATACGAATAATTTATTAATAAATATTATATAAATTTATAAATCAGTGCAAACGTATAAGTTATTAACTTTTACATGGACTTAAATAAATTATATTTCAATGCAATTAAATATTTATATCTCATGCATATGGTTTATTTTTTAAGAATAAATTAGCATTTGGTAATCTAGGAAACATTTTGTTAAAAATATAGAGAACTTGGCACGTACTTTTCTCCAAGAGTGTATATATTAAGGAATTATTATATTTTTCTGGATACTTAAAAATGATTCCGATCATTGAATATCTCTGAAGAGAATGAAGAGTTTCTAATGTTTGAAAAGCGTGTGTTAAAAAAGTACAAAAACGAATATGATGTCGCATAAATGAATAAACAAAGGGGCATATTAATATGTATAAAGTATAGAATGTTTGAATGCGGAATATTGAGTTTGAGAGGAGGATTATTGTTTTCTATTAAAATATTCATTAGAAATCAAATACGAGCGATATTGCTCAAAGCATAAGTATTAACGTTTCAAATCAATGAAGAATCAGATGCGGAGAAACCTGTCTTTTAATATTTAGTGGATGATTAGAATGTCTATAAAGACACGTTCGTTTCATAAATTCCGCTGATAAAAGGAGACAAAAATGTATATGAAGCCGCTCAAAGGAAATGTTTGTTCTTTAGTAAAACAGCATTCTCATTTACTATTGAAATTTAAGGCGCTCCATTTAAACTTGGGTTATTGTATAGAATAGCCTTATATTGGTTTTCTAATTTCATTTTGTCCAACATCGTGTAAAACTTTGGTAAAAGTCCAATAAATCAATTCGGCCAAATTTTCATTCCCAAAATGCCCAAATTATTATCCCGCCCAAACGAAAATTAATTAAAAAAATTCGATTTTTTTTGGTAAATTAGATCCTTAAATTCCGAAAATCAATTAACCAGTTAATTAAAACGTCCAAATTATTGAGAGAGAAAATCAAATCATTATGTCACAATTTTTTTTTGCATTTTCTCTCCAAAATCGCCGCCGCCGCTCTCTCTGACCACCTCCGAGACCTCGACCTCCTCTTCCACTCCGGCGTCCTCCGCCAATCCAATGTCATCGTCCTCTCACATCACTCCGCCAACGACGATATCGCTTTCTTCCTCTGCGATCTCTTCACGCAGCTCGACTCTCTCGTCCGCCTCCTCGCCGACGACGAAAAAACCGCCGCCATCGTCCAGTAAATTTAATTTGGTAAAAAAATTGAAATATGGGTCTCCGAAGGTATGTTCTTCATTTTCTTCAACAAAAACCGCTGAATTTGTATTTATAAATAGGAGTTTTAGATGTTTTTTCTCCGCCATCGCCGCCTCCGGCGACGAGTCTGCTCGCAGAATCGTGTTCGAAGAAGGCGCTCTCGGACCGTTGCTTCGGGTTGTTGAATTTGCTCCTGCGGCGATCAGAGAGAAAGCACCCACCGCTGTGGAAGTCATCGTCGTCGATCTGGAGAATGTCTGCCATGGCTGTCTCCATCGAGCATTTACGTTGTAAATTCACTTTACGTTGTAAAACTCAACGCAATTTACATTGTAAATTCAATTAACAAGCGTAAAAACTTGACAATGTAAATGAAGAATTTGAAAAAAAATATGAAATAAATAGTTCTGTTAAAAAAATCAGTAATATTATATATTTTTCATAAATAAATGGATATGAAACTGTAAAAAAAAAATTAAAATCGACCAAAATTGAATGAAAATCTGTAATTAATATGAAAATAAAGTCAAACCACTAATTTAGGAAATAATACCCACACTTAATGACCGAATCCATTAAAAACGGAAACAATGTTGAAATTTCAAAACAAAAATAAATGTTTAAAATTCGAAATAACTATTAAAACTCAACTCAATTTACGTTGTAAATTCAATTAACAAGCGTAAAAACTGGACGATATAAATGAAAATTTTGAAAAATATTACGAAATAAGCAGTTCTGTTATTAAAAATCGGTAATATGATATGTTTTCCATAAATAAATGGATATGAAACTGTAAATAAGAATTAAAATCGACCAAAATTGAATGAAAATCAGTAATTAATATGAAAACAAAGTCAAACCACTAATTTAGGAAATAATACCCACACTGAATAACCGAATTCATTAAAAGCGGAAACAATTTTGAAATTTCAAAACGAAAATAAATGTTTAAAATTCGAAATAACTATTCAAACTCAACACAATTTACGTTGTAAAACACAACTCAATTTACGTTGTAAATTCAATTAAGAAGCGTAAAAAAATTTCAAAACACGTAAATGGGAAGTTAATTCAGATTGAATCTCGTTCAAATAATTTCAAAATACGTAAATGGAAAGTAATATCAGTAAAAATCTCGTGAATTAAACCGGTTACAAAAATGGACAAGCACGTAATATATTAAAGTTCGAAAATGATTTAAATAAATCGGTTATCTAAAAGTCAATGCACAAATTAAGCAAATAAATCAATTAATTAATAACTGATTACTAAAAAATCGGAATGATTTTGAAATTCAAAAATTACCGGTTAATTCAAAAAGAACTTTATAAATTAATTTCGGAAAATAAAACAAGGTTAAAAACGTAATATCAAGTATGTCCACGTCATCAACAGGGCTATTTACCAAAGTTTTACAAGAAGTTGGATACTTTACAATTATGTTTGACAAATAGGGTCATTTCGTTGAATTCTTTTTTAAACTTTATAGAGATTATTGCCTTTTAGATATGCTTTTTCTTTTCCTTCATATTTTTAATTAAGCTTTATAGTAGCTAACTGTTTTTTATAATTTCCTTATTTTTAACTTGTAAGGTTTTAGCGCAAATTCTGATCATCAAAAGGTTATCATGTTTTTTTGGAATATAGTAGTTCATCTGGTAATAATATATTGTCTAATTGCAAGCTAAAAAATATAAACTGTAAAAAAAAAATCAGCATTACGGGAAAAATAACAAAAATTGCTCCATTTAATCCAAAGAAACATTGAACTTCTAATTTAGCTAAACGTTTTAATCTATGCAGTGTTTAGCCAATTTTAATGAGGTATCATTACGTGGATAATTGTTTTTACTATTTTGTCATATTTCTTATCTATATAATTAATTGAAGTTAGTAATTGGTTGCACGTAACTAACTGCTTATGTTTTTAAATATTTTATTTTCTTTATTCTGTTTTTTATGTAAGAGAGAGATTTAATGTTTTTTGTATTTAATTAATTCGTTGTTTTAGCAGTTATTCCGATTTGTTAGGGTCTATTTTTTGGATATTAAATATTTGTAATATATTAATTAATTGTCATTCTCTCATTTGAATTTCCCATTGAAATTTGTAATAGCACTATTTAACGTTTATATTTTCAAAACCGCGGGTATAAAAACTTTAATATCAGTTTTTCATTTATTCTGGAAACCTAGTTTCTATACTTTCGTTCTCACTGGGTCTGCATGTTCATATAGCTGTACGTATTGGGTTCTGGTAAGTTTCGTTTATTTTTGTTTATATAGCATTAACAGTTTATTTATGTTGGTTCCCGATTTTATTCAATTATTATTATTTAAAACCCCGCTCAAAAGTTTTTAACCATTGAAGTAGTAGATTTTTATTTTTATTTTGGTTTTTCTTTTTGTCGCTTGAAAATTAAGGGTATTATGGACAAATTGAACTGTTTATTTCTAGTAATTAATATAAAGCGAAACTCTTGGATATTTTGCAATTCCGATGTTTCGAGTAGCTGTATAACTACTTAACCCGAAAAATAACAATAACATGTAAACCGCACAGTTATAAATTAGAATTCTGCTCCGCTATGCCCAGTACCAGATCTCATAGAACATAAACTTCTGATGCTGTTTTGGTTAGTAGCTCAGATCTTATTTTCTTACAATTAAAACTATTTAGTTTTCATACTAGACTGGAGTACTAATCCCGGCAACTTTTGCGGCATATGAAATACTGTTCCTTCTCCATTGTATCTTTCTATTGTGCAACGCAATTTCTGATATTGCACTTTCATTTTAACCTATTTTATCCATGATTAAGTAGTTCTATAACTTGTAACCCTGAAAAAAAAAAGCCAGAAGCAATACAAATGTAAGAAATTAGTAAATAAGCCTACTACAACAATAACCCCAACAATTGAAGAGATGCCTTAAAATCAAAACTTTATTTGCTGCATCGTGGTGCCCCGTAAGATTTGATTTGACATATAAATTTCACTGAAGATCACTGTCCTGTTTCTGAATCGACTGGCAGATCTTGCGAATTCGCAGATTCTATTGCAACATCGATCATCGGCTCATCAAAATCTGTTTCGCTCTCGTGACTCAGTTCGATACCAAAAAGTTGCTCCACCTGAAAAATCAACGCTTTACGTTCAACGTTCAAGAAGTGCGATCGGAGAAAAACAGGAAAACGAGATTATGTTTGCACGACTCACAAGACATAAGTAACGTACAAGGGCCAGTGACACAAAAACAACAATTTCACACCTGGTACACCATCGATGAGACTAAAAGTAAATCAACAGGTTATTTATGTCATTCTTGATCACCTCAATAAAAAGAATAGCTAATTCATAAATAATACTTTCTAGATTGTGTTTGATTAGGATTTTTAATCTAAGAAATATATTCCGAGTTTGAAATGCCTTTAAATGAAACACGTTAGGGTATTACACAAAAAGATGATAATTTAAAAAAAATTACTAAATTGATGCATCAATATATAGCTCCTAATGTCTTACCTTATCGGAAATTTCACAGGCCGAGGGGAAACGAGGCAAGGCTTCATGTGTCTCAGTCGCATCAAAAGGGCTTCGAGTACTCTGATCGATGTCCAGTCTTTTCTGGAAATCACTGGTACTGAGTTCAGCAAATTCAGATTTGTCATCTCTTATAGTTCCATCCTTGGCGTCGAAGCTAAGAAATGAATCGTCAAGAACAGAAACCACATTCACATCCAAAATCCCATCATCGATGACCATATCCTCGTTATCGGCCATTATCGAATTCTGCGCAATCTCAAGCAGAGCGTCCATTTTCGAGATCCTCGAAGACAGCTCTGGCGGTTCTTGAACTGAGGACCCAAGGCGGAACTGCTTTGTGATCCTCTGGTGGAACTCTAAGACGTGTTGAAAATACGACTCTTTATCGTCGAACCTCGTATCCTCGCACTTGCGACACTCGAACAGGTCTTGGATCGGTACCTCCATGAGATTCTCCACCCCTGACAGAACAGAGATTGTGTTGTTGGAATCTCCGTCCTTGAAGATCAGACCTGCATTCTATTTTATTTGATTTTATTTTTTAACTCAGTCCGTGATTAAAGCCTCTTTACTCTCGGGTGAATCAAAGAACAAAGGACTGTGTACTTACATTTTTGGCGAAATGAACTTCTTCTTCGACTGGGTGAGTGTAATCTGGGTGCTGTGCCGCGTTTTGAGAGCCAATGGATTGCAAATACGAAGAAACTTCCTTGCAGGTAATGAAATGTTGCCCTGAGGGGCTGTGGAGTAAAAGAACAATGACGGATTGAGAAAAGATTCAGACCAAGTGAACACAAATCATATTCTACTTCCTCCGTAGTAGAAGACTCTGACTTTATTATGAATGAATGAAGAAATAAAACACGGCGCACATGAATCCCATATCATTCTTACTTGCAAGATAGCAAAAGGAAGTCTGAATTAGGGGATGTAATATCCCGGTTCTATAAAACTGAATTAGGCGTTCTAATCCTAACATTTCCAGTCACAATTTCATTTCTACCACACTAAGAAGCCGTGCAATTATCAAATTACAATTCATCCTGAATCGACGTCTCTGTAATTTGTTCCCCGACGAGCTCCCAAACAGAAAGTTAAACAAGAAGAAATCGAATTCGAAAGATCACCTCAAGTATCGGCGACAATAAATCCAAGCCCGCCCTTCTTTCCTCCGAATCCCTAGCAACAGCCTCCACCCAATCGGCAAAACCTCCCCAAACTCAGCGGCGTCCACGATCCTCCGCCGCTTCCGACGGCTTCCCCACTCCCCTTCCACGCTCCTCATGAACCCTAGCAAACCTTCCTCGCTCTCGATCCCCGCCGTCCTCCGCCTCAGCTCGTCGCCGAACGGATCCTCCGCCGCCGCCAGCGCGACCGCGTCCACCGGCCTCAGATTATCCATCGCCGCCGTGATCTCCGACGAGGTCTTCGGCTTCCGACCGCGCTTCCGCGGCGGAGGCGGAGGGGGAGGGAGCGACGGGGAAAGGAGCTCGACGGAGTGGAAGTTCGGGTGGCGAGAGATTAGGGATTTGAGGCGGTCCATGATGAGGCGGTTGTGCATGAGGTCGGCTGCAGAGGGAGGCGGCGGTGGAGGGGAGGGGTTGTCGGAGTGCGATGCGGCGGCGGTACGACGGCGGTGGTGGACGGCGGCCGAGGAGGAGGAGTAGGTCTGGCGGCGAGATCCGGTGCTCTCGTTGAAGATGGAAGGGTCGATCGTCGTCTGAGAGACGAGGGACTGCGTGGCCGTTGAGGCGGAAAAGTGGGCTAGGGTTTGGAGATCGGACTGCGAGAGGGTCGCGAGGTCGACGCAGGACATCGACGGTGGGACCTCCGGCAGGAGTAACGGTGGCTGTGTGATCGCCGCCGTCATATTTCGGCCTCGGCAGGATTGAAAGAATATGATATTCTGGATTCTCTTTTCTTTCTTTTTTTAATATTAGAATGTCATTATTCTCTTCGTTGTCGCTTTGAGAGAAAACGATAACAAACCTAAATACGACATATGAACTGCATAAACGACATATTAGCTGCATAAACGACAATTACACTAATGGTACAGAAAACGACGAGCAAAATACGACATACGATGTTCGGAAATGAAAGTGAGCAACGGAAACTGTTTTTTAGCTAATACACACTTATGCTGGATTTCACACTTGTTTCAAATTAGTTCCCATTTTCTTTTTTAAGGAAAGTAAAATTGCGAGTTAGATTCAAACTCACGATCATTTATTTGAAAGTCATATGTTATCGCAACTAGTTTATCCTATCTATCACAAATTAATTCATATTTATAATGTAAAATATAATGTTAATTTGAAGCATTTTTAAGCTCAAAAAAACGAAAAATTACAAAAGGATTTATCATTCTCATGATAAAAGAATATATTGCTATTTCGCATAGAAACTAACGAGACGAAAAAATGACAAACAATCCAAAATATACAACATATTGAAGTGTACAAATGACAATTACAACAACGGCTTATCAAATGAATGAGTAAGTCTTGCATAATTAATGCGTTTATAACTTCTTAATGTGACACATTACATATATAAACGAGAATTAACTTAGTTAACGGGTTATCGGATGAGGGTACGTCTAGCAACGCAATCCAGTGGCCTTACTGAAAATCGAAGAGCAGATTGTCGTCATAGCGATGAAATATTGTTATGGAAGTCGAATGGTGAGAGCATAAAAAAACGATGCATAAATCGATGTTAAAGTCTTCACAAAAAAAATAGTGGCTATGCGATATTCACCATCATTTTTATATTGTTAAAGTGTCTGAGTGAGTGGGATTGAAAAAACAAAAAAATTGTTGGAACTGTAAACGTTTGGTATATTATTTTCATTATAACCAATGTTTTGTTAAACTTGTATTAATGGCCCTAATGCATATGTGGCACACTAATTAACTATGTGTTTATAATACTTCGTCCTTCTAGTTTTTGACCAATTATAATAAAAAATTAAATTCGAATTAGATTTCTACACATTTTGAATTTCGTTTATTTTCATAAGTCAATTACATTTAATACGGTTTGAAATTGATAAGTCAATATTTAGTTCCTAGAATTTTGTGTAGATCCTATAATTTGGAAACTTTTTTAATTTTTCTTTATTGATAATATTGGTTAATTAATGACAACTTACTATATCTCTTTCCAATTTAATCTCTTTTTCTTCATTATTTCGTATTCTCTCTCATTTTTTGAGAATTTCAAACAATTTATGAACGTTTTATCAAGCTCACAAATATGATACTATTTTGTAAATTACTGTAAATTGAAAGTCGTTTTACACGATGTATCTCGTGTTTACATATTATTTACTGGACATAATTAACGAGTCATATTATATATGATAAAAATAAGAAACCAATAATAATACAACAACTCCAACTTTAAAGAAAATGAAATACGAGTGGCTATGTGTCTTATTTTTCGTAGTCATACATGCCATTAATGTCAATGGAAATTCTCAAGATAAAATTGTAGCTCTCCTCAAATGGAAAGCAAGTCTCGAAAACGTCGATATTGATTCAAAATCACTCATATTTTCATGGAGCGCCTCAAAAAGCGTCATTTCTCTGTCGAACGTCGCAACTCTATCACAGAAAATTTGTGCACCGGCGAAAATATCTTTCTTATCCGGACTCATACATATCGACCTCTCTGGTAACTACCTCTTCCCAGAGCCGCAGCAGGGCCAAGACAGCGTTGCCTGGTCATATATTGCTCTGCCTTCGTCGGATCCTGCAACTGCCGCCCCGCCAACGAGAACATCCGCAGTGAGGCTCGCCGCCATCACCCCTCATCTCCGAACGGGTTCTCGGCCAAGTACGTCCCCTTCAACGCCCCCGCTTCCTCTGACGAGTCGTACTCCCTCGACGAGATCGTGTACCGCAATTGCTCCGTAGACTTTCTCGACGTCCAGCACGACATGGCCGCCCTCCACCGCTACGACGCCACGTATTTCCGCCGCCTCTTCAACTCGTTTGTTGACCACATCCCTGGCCCTACAGATCCGTCATCTGGAGCAAGAAAGAGTCGGTCCTCCTGAGATCGACGACGACATCATCAGCTGGCAATATTAGTTTAATAGGTTTTTTAATAGAAAAAATGGCGAGAGAAGAGATAAACTCAAACATTTAGAATGAGCGTTAATTGAAATATTATTTCCGAAATTCGATTCCCCAATTTATGTTAGATTAATTGGCATGTTTAATGTTGCAGTATCTGCACCCTATTTACTCGCACTTTTATTTATTATTATTGCATTAATTTCGTGGCATCAATATGAGCGGGTAAAATTTGGGCAATATAGGCTGAAAATTGTTGTAAAATTTCGGTGTGTCCATTGTTGATGTCGAAATCGGACCCAACAATCACGGAGTAAAAGATATGATGGAAATACTACGATTTTATACGATATATTCAAAGGGAAGGTCTCGATAGAATGTCATATCGATAATATAATAGTTTTAATAAGGAAAAGGAACGAACTAGTTTAATCAAACGAGATATGACAAAAATATGAATAATATAATAGATCGAACGCGGGGATATAGAGTCATTGTTCTCGACACCGAATCCTTTTAGCGAGGTAGAGATGAATACATGAGTTCTCTTAATAATCACTGAAAGAATTGAAATATATAATAATGATCTTGATCGTCGCGTGTCTCCCCTCTTGAAGTCTGACTCTTCCTTTTATATCCTTGGCTTGATCGAGATCCGATATGAATGGGCCTTCGGGGATTTCGACACGCGTCGTGGCGAACCCTAAAGATATGTTTGATTTCGTCTTCCTCCCTTGTCTTGTGGCGAGAAGAGTGCTGAATGGTTTGTTTTGGGCCTCGGTCTTCGGGCTTCCTCGTGCTGAGCTGTGATCTTCCCTATTTGGGTTGAGATTATGCTCTCACAATCAGCCCCTAGTATTTTTAATATTGTAGAATATTAAATATACTTAATGATTGCGTTTATTACGTGAAACGACGTAGCTATGAACACGTGTCGTTCACGCCGCTCCGTCGAAGTCGAAGGGTCGAAAGCAGTTTTACCTTTTCCCGCTTTTTGAGGCAAGCTATCATGAGATATCAGTTCGATGGGACGTAAATTCCTCGAATCGGTTAAAACGTGCACGGTATAAATAGTTCAAAGGTCGTGGTCGCTCATTTATACCGCTTTCCGCCAGATTAACAAGGTAAATGTCCTTTCTTTTCATCTCTAGGTTTCTCTCTCTAAATTTTTTCATTGTTTAATCGAGATCCTGAGCTCGGCATACCGTGTTTGTTTTCTTTCTGTTCTCGCTTGAGTTTTTACTTCGATAATCTTAGATTCCTAGGTGTTATTTTCTCGTGTCGACATGAGTTCGTCTGATGTCGGTCGATCCGATAACACAGATATATTACTTCCCACTACTATTACTCCAGATGAATTCGCATCTTTTAGGTTCCGTTATGATATATCTCCTGGCCTTGGGGCCTTTTTACCGAATTTGAGTACGACCGCCGACACCGTCATAGATGGGTATTGTTGTGTTTATGAGGTCTGGTTTCAATCTTTTTTGCTTTACTGCCTTGAAGCTAGGGTCGGCGTTTAGTTGATGCGACGTTATGTTTGTGTCGATTCCGGGCATATCTTCGGTTTTCCAGGAGAATGTAGATTTATTCCTTTTTAGGAAGTTGATCATGTCGCGTCGGGTTTTTCCTTTGAGCGAGGAGCCGATTCCTACACATTTGGTCGAGTCACCTCCATCGAGTCGGATTTGAATAGTTGTTTCGACGTCTTCTGGTTCGTCTCCTTTTGGGTCTTCGAGTCGTGCCGGACTTGAATCGTTCCTGGTCGGCTCGATATTCATTAATTGTTAATCTTTTCCGGTGTTCAATTTATGGCCTATGAGGTAGCAACTTCGTGATGCGGCCTGATCTCCACGGATCTCGCGTACCCCGCTCGAGGTGGGGAATCGGACTCTTTGGTGGTACGTGGATGGGACCGCCTTCATCCCATGAATCCATGGTCTACCCAGTATTCCGTTGTAGGGAGATAAGCAGTCAAGAACTTGGAATTCGACCATTTTATTTACTCCTTCGGTCTTCACGGGTAATTTTATTCCTCCGAGAGAGGGAGTAGTTACGCCGTTGAATCCTGTCAGGTGGGTCGATTCTCTTTCGATTTCCGACTCATCGATTCCCATTCTTGACAAGGTACTCTTGAATATTAGATCAACCGAGCTTCCTCCGTCGATTAATACGCGAGCCACCTCGCAGTTTGAGATTTCGACTGTCACGACCAGAGCATCGTCATGGGGGTTTGCTACTTCGGAAGCCTCGCTTTCGAGGAATGCGATCTGGACTTCCTTGGTCTGTTGGTTATTACTGGGCGAGCTGTGCAGCTGTCGTCGATATGCTTTTATCGAATTGACCGAATTGCCGCAATACTTAGATCCTCCGGTAATGAAGTCTACCCGGTGTTTTACGGGAATTTGTGCGAGATTCTGTTCCTCTTCGTCTTCGCCAGGGCGGGATCGTTTAGGTGAAGGGCTTCCCCTACCGCGAGGGGCGAAGACCTTTCTCTCCGGCGGTGGTCCCATGTCGAGGTCTTTTAACTCTCTTTTGGCGTACTTTTCTGCGAGAACTTTTCTCATGGTTTCGCAATTAATTGTGGCATGGCCATTGCTTTTGTGGAACTCACAGTAGGCTTCAAGATCGCGGGTCCATTTCTTTCCTTGGAACCCGGGCTTCTTTGTTTTGTCCCCTACAGCGAATGCGAACCCAGGGTGGTGACCGCCTCGAATTCCTGAGAACATGCTCGGTTTCTTAGGTGGGAAGGACGGTTCTCCGTCGGTTCCTTTTCTGGAGTTGGCTCCGGACTTGTTCCATGAAGTTGTTTGGTTCGATTGGATTTTTCTCGGAGGGAATTTCTTCGATAGTGAGCTTATTTTGTCTTCTGCCCTCGCAAAATTTGTAGCTCGATGAAGTGCGTCCTCAATTGAGGGGGGTCGGTTAACGGTCATTTCCAAACGAAAGCGGGATTCATGCCGCAACCCGTTTTTAAGGGCTGTTAAGGCGGAGTTTCCATATACATTTGATATTTTGGACAATAATTCTTTAAATCTGGCCATGAAATCTTTTAGCGGCTCGGATTCTTTCTGATGTATGCTCCATAGGTCAGCCATGGTAAGTTCATCGTCTACGAACATTGAGTAATATTTGAGGAATGCGGTTGATAGGGCGAAGAAGGTGTCGATTGAATCGACTTCTAATCGTGAGAACCATTCCAAGGCAAATCTCGAGAGACTTTATGCGAAGAGCTGGCAGTATCCGGCGTCTCCCTCCCAGTCTCTCAGTTGGGCTCGCGCCATTGCAATTCTAAATGACATCTGGAACGCTTTCGAGTTTGATGTGCCGTTATATCTCGGCAATCTCCCCTTTCCAGCGTCTCCGATGAAGATCTTGGTGATATTTTTGGCGAATGGGGTTCGACTTGCCTCTGCTACCAATCGGTCGATTTCCGGTGCTGAACTGGTTGCATTATGAAATTTCGAGCGTACGGCTCTGATTTCTGCGGACACGGTTTCTTTGAATTTTCTGAACTCGTTGGACTTTGGGTCGTTTTCGTGCTGAGTTGGATTGATCACGTGTACGGGCTCGCTCCCCAGATCGAAATGACTCGGTTGCCCATTTCCTCGGCTCGAAGGGTCCGTACCTCCTTCAACAACGAAGCGATTGGCGTCGGGTCTGGAGAGTTCTCGTGGCCTTCCCTCCGTGGGGGGGAGGTAGTTCGGTTACTCCTTCTCGCGAAGATTCGCCGAACTGGAAAACCGGGTAAGTGTCATGTCCGGTTCGGGGATCCATCCGGATTCCCGAGAAATCCAGGCGGGTCCCCTGAGGGACGTTTCGGGTCTGTCGCGCACTTGTGACGTGCATCGAATTGTTTCGGGTCATTTCACCGATTCCAATCCCAGGACTGGGTTCGGGTGTGGGTGTCGAGATTATTTTATCAATCCGGTCGTGTATATGCTTGTTCGCTTCCTCGAATTTCTCGTAGAACCTGTCGAGGATCGCCTGGAGAGCCGAATGGCTTGACTCCGGGATTTCGACGGGTGATCTAGGAGAAGTCATTGGAACAAAAGTACGAATATTACCGTCAAGTTGATTTTGTCGATTAGCTTCCCACAGACGGCGCCAAATTGTTGATGTCGAAATCGGACCCAACAATCACGGAGTAAAAGATATGATGGAAATACTACGATTTTATACGATATATTCAAAGGGAAGGTCTCGATAGAATGTTGTATCGATAATATAATAGTTTTAATAAGGAAAAAGAACGAACTAGTTTAATCAAACGAGATATGACAAAAATATGAATACTATAATAGATCGAACGCGTGGATATAGAGTCGTTGTTCTCGACACCGAATCCTTTTAGCGAGATCGAGATGAATACATGGGTTCTCTTAATAATCACTGAAAGAATTGAAATATATAATAATGATCTTGATCGTCCCGTGTCTCCCTTCTTGAAGTCTGACTCTTCCTTTTATATCCTTGGCTTGATCGAGATCTGATATGAGTGGGCATTCGGGGATTTCGACACGCGTCTTGGCGAACCATAAAGATATGTTTGATTTAGTCTTCCTCCCTTGTCTTGTGGCGAGAAGAGTGCTGAATGGTTTGTTCTGGGCCTCGGTCTTCGGGCTTCTTCGTGCTGAGCTGTGATCTTCCCTATTTGAGCCTCGGGAGGCCCAAATGTATTTGGGTTTATGCTCTCACATCCATTAATACGAATTTTACTAAACTTTGGCTGTTTTAAAAACCTCGTGTTTATAAAGCAATACTACTTAATAACCCTAGAGAGTATTATGCAGCTTCTTTTTCCAAAATGTTTTTCTGTTTTTATTCAGAAAATGCAAATTCGAGAAAATAACCTTTTGACTTCAAGAAGTCGCAAGTCAAATTCATGGAACAAGATATTAAAGGACTTTCTCATTGACTTCTTATCATTAACCTCGTAAAGTGAAAATAATTCTTCTACTTTATTAGTGGTTTACTTCTCCTTCTGCAAATATTTAAAACTCAAATCGAGTATATATATTATATATGTGTATATATATTAGATTTTTAAAACGATAATAACGGGACCTCATGACCCAATATTTTAGATTTTTTTTACAAAAATTCAACGGAATGACCCTAGCAAGCAAATCTATTATGGAATTGGCCAACGTTTCGTTAATTTTTTGTAAATGTCCACAATGTCTAGGTAGCAATTTTTTTCATATTTGTAGTTACCATTTTGTCCTTTATAATTAATTACATTAATTTAACCCGCGTTTTTCATTTTTTCCAAATTTAATTTTTTTTTTCAAATTTCAATTTTTTTTAATTGAAGCCGGTTTTACAAATCAGTTTTTTTAGATCCTTAATTTAAGGCAATTAATTGACTACACGTTTATTGCTTATTAAATTCTAAATATTTTATTATATACCTATATTTGTTTTTTCTTGAAAGTTTTTATTGTTGTTTATCTTTTCATTAATTATCCCAAATTTTATGAGATAGACATTCCATTCATGTTGAAATTCATTTTTGTTTTAACCATTTATTAACTTCCCTACATTATTCAAATTTCGTCCAGTATTTACGCTCGTTAATGATATTCAATTTACACTAGGATGGATTTGTTTCGACGTAAATTGTGTTGAATTTTACGTCGTAAATTGAGTAAGTTTTACAACGTAAATTGAGTTTACACTTTTTATTTCGAATTTTAAATCGATTTTGAATACGTCGTAAATTGATTTACATCGTAAATTGAGTAATTTTTACAACGTAAATTGAGTTTACACTTTTTCTTTCGAATTTTAAATCGGTTTTGAATTTTTTTAAATAATTTTTGTTTTAATTCAAATCATCCCGATTTTAATTAGTTATCGAATATAGATCCTATAATCTAGGATATTTGATTGGCCGAATTTATTATACATAATTAAGTAAATCCCTCCTTTTTTGGCTGAAAATAATTATTCAGTTATTTTGGGAAGTCTTTTTTTTTTTTTTTTAAATTTCGTCACCATTTATGAACGCTTATTAGATTTTGTATTCAAATTCTGTAACTTCCCTACTTATTCAAATTTTGTGCAGTATTTACGCTTGTTAATGATATTCAATTTACACTGGAATGGATTTGTTCCAACAATTGTGTTGGTTTTTACGTCGTAAATTGATTTACATCGTAAATTGAGTAAGAAGAACGAAGAACGATGAAAATTTTAATTTTCGTTCGCCGGTGTTCGTTTGCCGTCATCAGCGCCTCCATCGTTGGCGTCGCAACCACCAGAGAAAATCAAATAAAAATGGTTTGGCCTGGAGAATATCATTATGCTCGGTGTAAATACAAAAAAAAACCCTTGTTGGGTATTAATCATCCGAAATTTCATAAAGATTAACATAAATAACTTTAAATACCTGTAAATCGGTCGCTGGGAAGGTTTATTTCGTCGACGGAAGGATTACTTTTACGATTCTTGGTCTGGATGATTTCGAATCGGTGGGGAGAAATGAGAATTCGAAATTGTGGAAGAAATGAATTTTTTTTGGGGGAAATGAGATTTTTGTATGCTTTAAATAGTCATTAATTTTCTCTCTCAAAGTATTGATTGATGTGGTTAATCGGCGTAAATTTTGCTGATTTGTTTTTTTCTAAATTTCCAATTATATTTGAACGGTAATTCGGATGAGGGTAAATGTGGTATGAAAATTTGGTAAATTAAACTTGTGGACATTTATAAAAAATTAACTAAACGTAGGTCAAATTTAAATTTTTAAACCCATATAAGACTATTACCTTTTTTAACCCTTATATGTCTCGTGGAATTTCATGTTTATTTTCGAAATAATGTCCCTTTTAGTGTTAGCCATTTATACATGAGGTCATATTGTAAGAAAGTATGACGAAGACAGAAGCGCTTATCAGTAGATATATGCACACACAAAAATCAATATGGTATGAAACAATTCACAAATTTATAAAATAATTATTCAAAATAGGTAATTATTTGCTAAAGGATGCAGTTACCACAAAAGTATTGTAATACAAGTAAAATTAATATTATTTTAACAATATTGTTAACATATAAATTGATACTTGAATATATAAAGGAATGTTATGTTATATATTAAACTACAGCACAGCTTTATAATATGTATGTTTTTGGCTTATCAATTACTAAAGGAGCATGTCTTATCACTTTTTATATTTTCTCCGTCACTGACGATGTCACGTATGGCCACACAATTCATTATATACATACATAAATGCAGTTCTTTTCATCACATGAGCAGCATATGGTCTCAATTTGGCCGTGAATTTAAACCTTTCAAATGTTCTTCACGTGTTTATAAAAATTCAGCTCAGAGTATTTAATGAAATGATCCACCATTTCCTTCCAGTAAAAAGAACGTAACTACCAGATATTAATATACATCCATAAGGCTCAGTTATTTCCTTGGTACAATTGTTACCGTGAATATGTTAAAAGTGGGATAAAGGTTATAAAAAAATTGCGCGCGTCGAGGACTCAAGAATTCGAAAATTGTGGTGGTCAATGAAAATTGCGATGGAGAAAATTTAAAAATTATATTGCGAAAAAAATTGCGGTCGACGAAAATAATATTGCGAAATACTAATTATAAAACATAAAAAACACACACTTATTTCAAATTAAATAAATTCAATATAGTTTTATTAGGAGTAATAATTATAAATTGGGCCAAATTTTTAATTTGGGCCGAATATATATAACAGCCCTTTAATTGTTATATAACTTAAAACCCTAATTGATTTCCTTCCCCTTTCTCTTCTTCTTTCTCTGCCTCATCACTCCTTCTTCTCTCATGTCCTTCTTTTCGCATCTATCCTGGTTTTGTGGACTTTCAAAAAAAAAAAAATTAACAACAAACAACAATTTTTGTCTGGACGCAACAACACTGAAGACTTTCTGTGGAGACATCGGTGACTTGACGAAGAAAAGACGGTAAATATTGCTGATTTTGCATTACAGCTGTCGAAAATAAACGCAAACTTGGGTATTGCGTCGGTCTTGCGTCGGGAAGTCTGTAATCGTCGGTGACTCGGACCAAAACTTTTAGGATTTCCTTTAACGAAATGAAGACCATGTGGCGCGATTTTTGGGGGTTTATACCCTAGTTTCAAACGACACTAAGCGAAACGACGTCACCGTCATTACGGCGAAAAACGACGAAACAAAGAGGCGAAACGATCAATGGTTATTTTTGTGACGACATGTCAAAAAACGTAATTGCGGCGCAATTCCGACGAAAATTCGCGACATTTTTTGACCACATACATATACGAGCTATATTTTGCTCTATCTCTCTCCCCCTCTCTCTCTATCTCTCTCTCTCTCTCTCCTATTCGTTTTATTTTTCTTTTTAAAAAATCAGCTCTCTCAACAACCTAATTCTTGTACCATATGGATACAAACTGAGAGGTTAATAAATTTAATATACTAGGAAATTAGAAATATTATCGTTCACATAATATATACGCCCTAGTATTTTGAAGTATGAAATGCATATATGAACAACAGTACAATGTATTGACAAATGAGCATCTCTGGGTCACTGAAGTGACTAGATTGATGATATAACACCCACATAATTATATAGGGTTTCTGTAAATGTTAAAAAGAGTATTAAAAGAATTTCCTTATGAGACAAATGTGTTTCATGGGAAAGAAACGTCTAACGACTTTTTATGACTTTTCTTCATGGAAAATTCCAAATACTTGTAGCGTTTTAACCTCTCAATTTTGATCTCAATAAACACATATGTACGATATATACTGTACATAAAAATACAACTTATAGAAATAATTCAGAATTGCGATCTTATTATCGTAGCTATATTTATATCCACAATAACACAAAAAACACAATATGATGTAAATCAAAATGCTAAGTTTATATAGCAACATATATGATTTTGTGGTAGCAAGTAATTATTTTTTGTTGCACGACACGTTCATAACCCTTAAAACTTTTGTACACGAAAATTGGTGCTCCAATTTCATATATTTTAGTCTAAAACTATATGATGTTTTCATATATACCTCCCGTTGACAATTTTGTTTAGATATCTTTTACAAAATTTAGAAAATTATTTAATTAATTATTTCCTTCCAATTTCTTTTCATAAATATGTTTTCAATTTTTTTTAACCGCTATTTTCCATCATCTCACCTAGATTTTGAACCTAGGTCATACCACATATAATTTGTATAACATATGTCTACTCAAACGAATTACATTTAATTAGCCCAAAACACGTGAGAAACGTATATTATAGACCCATGAGAACAAATAAATATGTTTGCGGTCAATCCAAACATGTTGCCAAACATTTCAAGTATTTTGTTCCTCCGACCCCAAACGTATAAGTGTTGGAGAAGATAGTGTTGATCGAGTTGAAGATAATATTAATGCGAGTGGCATTGGTGATGAAGAAAAGGCTAAGATTTAAGAAGTCGTCGAAGAGGTCGTTTCTTTAGGTAATCTTTATCCATGCTTATTTATTTACTTCAAAAGTTTGTTTATTTTCGGTATTTAATCGGTGATTTCATAGGACATGACGATATACATAAACGTCCGAAAGTCGATCCGATTATTGTGGAAAATCCAACTAATGTTCGGGCTAGTTGCCCATTGAATTCAACCACACCGGTGACACCGTGTTCGAATGAAAGTGTCGAGTGTTTTTTCTACATTGACGATATCGTGAAAGAAAACACAATACATGTTGCAAATGGACGAGTATATTTGAACGAGGGCGTAATTCACTTCTCCACTTTGGAAGAAGGAAATGCACGTGTGAGCGTTTCTGGCGTTTTGGTTAAAAAAAACCAAATTACCGATTCTCACCGAAGAAACTCTAACCCTAGAAGATGCAATGGGGGGTTTTGTCTCGTGGCCGCGATGATTAATAGAAACAGAGACTACGACAAAAGAGAGTCGCGGGCCATACATCAAATGCTCGAAACTCGATTCTATGAGTCAACCTACTCCCGACGATAACAAGAGAATTAATTACAAGGTAATATATTTTAACCTACTCTTTAGTATGTATTGATTGTTCAAATTAATTATAAGATAGTTAATTCAAAATTTAAATGGTTACAAGGTAATAAATCTCAAGTTTAAATTTCTCGTTCAATATGCCAACAAAATGATGTTAGCACAAGGAAATGTTATCCAAGTCAACTTTTGCCCAACAATCTCTGTTATACCGATTATGTTGGGATTTGATGATATTTCTGAATTTTTACAATTTTCGGAAATTGGGTTTTCAAGCATATCGATGTACATGGAGTACGTGTTTCTTTCATGAATATCTTTTTAATATTGATGATTGAATATTGAGTGTTTTAACTTTTTGAATAATTTGGAATATAGCTGTATACGCGTATCGATGGCAAAGTTGAAGAAGAAATGTGTCTTGTAAACTCGGCGTTAGCTTCTCACATGTCTACAAATGACGAAGATTGTCATTTGTCGACACGAGTCAAAGAGGTTGAAAACGCGGTGCGAGGATGCAATGTTGGGCAACTAGTTTTCATGTCGTACAATCGAAACTTCCATTGTATGCTTGTTGTCCTTGACTTGTGGAAAGATTGTGCGATATTTTTTGACCCGTTGAATAAACAAATTTCACAAGACTTAGTTTCGCTGATAAAAAGGTAACTTTTTTATTTATATATTGAATGTTTGTTATAAAAGATACTCATACTTTTTGTTTTGTAGGGTGTTTTCAAATTTCAAACTTGAAAACAAAAACGCTCTTGGTCACGGACAATCAACATACATAAGGTCAATGACCGCTCCAAGACAAAACGGTAACACAGAATGTGAATATTTTGTTTTATGTTATATGCGAGAAATAGTTGTAGGAGGTATATGTAAATTAGAAAACAAAAATACGTGTACACCTTTGGATATAGAGAGAGTAAGAGAAGAGTGGATTAACTATGTACAAACATTTATTGAATGTGATGATTAGTTACATTTTGTGATATTGAATGTATATTTTTCGGATGATTTTGAATGTATATGATGATTTTGGATGTATAGTCTGTTTTTAGATTAATTGTGCATGTATTATGCAGGTATTATATGATTTTTGGAGTTTAATCCATTAATTTTGAGGGAAAGTACTCGATGGACATTGGCGCTGCGGCGACATATGTTCGAAGCCGCGGCACCATGTCTCACAACGGATCCAAACATCCGTTGTAAGAGTCGACACCGCGGCGCTGAGTCACGTTGCCGCGGCCCCAATTGTGTTCAACTAGGGCCGCGGCGATCCTTTAAAGCGCCGCGACCCCAAGTCCCACAACGGATATTTGGATCCGTTGTGGGACTCGGGGCCGCGGCGGAGAAAGGCTAGGCCGCGACGATATGCGGCCGCGGCCACCCTTTATGGCGCCGCGGCCTCGGGTTCTACAACGGATATTTGGATCCGTTGTGGAACCCGGGGCCTTGGCGCCGTAAAGGGTGACCGCGGCGACGAATGTTCAAAAAAATAAAAAAATTTACAACTGATAATTGATTGGTTGTTGAATTTCCCACAACCATAGATATTCGATATGCGAAGTATGAACAGTTCACACCGAAAGTTTAAGGGTTGTGGAAAATTCCACAACTCTGAATTTATTCGTGGGATGCAGTTTGTGCACAGAGTTTGGACATACTATTCAGACAACGACTAAATAAACACAACGAAATACATTTTATATTATTTTAGTACACATCCAATAATAGAACAAAAATAATGCTATACAATCACAAAATAGTTAACAATCACATAATGCTATATTATTTTCTTATTAAATGCTACACCTAATAATCAGTACTACCTACACACTAAAACACGAACAACGTGAAACATTCACAAAATGGTTAACTATTAAAAAAAAGATGCAAAAAAGGTAACAACAAACATTAAAAGTCACACACAAATACTTGGTTATATATGTATATGTTGTTATACTAAGTTGTTATATATCTTTTAACAAATTCTCTCTCTCTCTATACACGAAACATGGCTTGTTATAATGCTGATTCTGGGCGTATACCAGAAGTACCCAGATCGGTTCTAGATATCATACAACCTCAAGCACCGCGAGAATCGATTCCCTTGCGATCTAAGACGGATCTGCGTTTAAAAGCCGGAGTTTTAGTGACGTGGCAAGATCTTTGGGTGACAGTTTCAAGTGGAAAAGCGAGAAGTAAACCAATCCTTCAAGGCCTAACCGGTTACGCCAAACCGGGAGAGTTCTTGGCTATTATGGGTCCTTCTGGTTCTGGCAAGTCAACTCTTCTCGACGCCTTAGCAGGTATATACACTCTTCTGTTCCTCTATACATGTATAAATACGTGATGCTAGCTAAACCTTGCATACAAACTACTTATATTTTCATCTCACTAGAAATCGTTTATATATTCTCTATATTGATATATTTTATCTTCGGTGCCGCAAATAGTCTTTTTCGAAATGTTGTAATTGTGATATTTCAGTACCTTAGAAACATGTTCAAGGGGTATAGCAAGAAACTAGTGCTCCAGTATTCACAAATTCTGTAGCACAATTCAAGTCAACATATTTTGCTTCTAAACATAGTATTTATACATATGACGTTCCAACAAATGACTAAGAACATGTAGTGGCTTATTTCTATAATATGACAGCTCATAATATTGAAAGTATAAATAATAATTGCAGGAAGGTTGAGTTCAAATGCAAGGCAAAGTGGGGAGATTCTGATAAATGGACAGAAACAGTCGTTGGCCTACGGTACATCGGTATGGACGTTTTTATTCTTACAATTAAGTTACCTTTGGCTTAATTTTAGAACCTGATACATGTAAGGAATATAACTATAATGTGACTTCTATATTTTCGTATGTGTAAATTAGAATAAATTTATAAAAAGTCAAGTGACCTCATGTATATATTGACGCAGACCTTCATTTTCGCAGTCTTTTGTGTTTTCATCTTTTCCTTGTGAAAATCTTGATTCCAAATCAAACGTTGTCCGAATAAAAAAAGATAGAAATATTTTTCAAATGCGTAGGAAAAATAAATGAAAGTAATTTGATGTGACAACATATTATTATTATTTGCGTGAATAACGGTTATGATGGCAAGTATTTATTAATTATCAAATAAGAAATTTGATAGAACTGTTTTTCAAAGCGTAGAAAAAACGTGGGTCATAGTTGATGTGACAAAGTATTATAGTTATTTGTAATATCATTATTATTATTAATTTTTGCGTGAATAACAATTTAAAAATAAATTAATTAATTATTCGTTATGATGGTGAGTTTATATTCATATCTTCTCTCTAATATTTATACAGCACATATAAATTAACTCTAAAATAAAACCACCTTTATTAAGAGATAAATTTGTTAGAGCATTTTAGTGGTGTGCATTAAAACTTGTTAGTAAATAAAAATAAGTCTTAACTAATAATTTTATCATTACCTTTCATTATTTTTAGCTAAGAAAATTGGCTCTCTTGAACTAATTTGCTAAGTCAAATACATGAAATTCATATTTATAAATTATTGACATCTGAATTAAAATATTTATTTGTATGATATGCACAAATGTTTATATTGTTGATAACAAGTAAAAATTGAAAAAAGGACTATTGCAATGTAAAAATTAAGAAAAAACGACGAAGTTAGCTTAAAATATTATAATTTATAAATATAATGTAATAATTTAAGCATATAAATAATTAATTTAGTTTCTAAAAAACAAAATAAATATGTCCATTACTGACTAAAAAAAATAAAATAAATAGGCATACGTGATGCAAGAGGACACACTGACAACAACCCTGACGGTGGGAGAAGCGGTGCAGTACTCGGCGGAGCTGCAGCTGCCGGACTCGATGTCGGCGGCGGAGAAGAAGGAGAGGGCGGAGACGACGGTGCGGGAGATGGGCCTGCATGAGGCGGTGCACACTCGCATCGGCGGCGGCTGGGGCGTCAAGGGCCTCAGCGGCGGGCAGAAGCGGCGGGTCAGCATCTGCATGGAGCTCCTGACCCGACCCGACCTCCTCTTCCTCGACGAGCCCACCAGCGGCCTCGACAGCGCCGCCTCCTTCTACGTCGTCCAAGCCATCTCTCGACTCGGCCACCGCTCCACCACCGTCGTCGCTTCCATCCACCAGCCCAGCACCGAGGTTTTTCAGATCTTCGACACGCTTTGCCTTCTCTCCGCTGGCAAAACGGTTTACTTCGGCCCTGCCTCCGCCGCCAATGAGGTGTGTGTTTGTGTGTCTATATATATCATCTCTTATCTAGCTACCTTCAAATAGCATCATTAACAACTCTAACATGTTTGATATGTTTTTTTTTGGTAGTTTTTTGCTTCAAGCGGTTTTCCTTGCCCCAGTCTTCAAAATCCGTCGGACCACTTCCTGAAGACCATTAACAGGGATTTTGAGCAGGTACGTATATATATATATGTGATGAGTGTCATGTATATGTGGTTGATTTTTAAGGAATTTATAATGCTGCTATATCCTACATATATATAGTGTATAAATCGTATTATATATGTTCAGGATATTGAAAGAGGGCATGGGAACGGAGTGATCACGGTAGAAGAAGCAATCGGCACTCTAATTAAGTCTTGCAAAGCATGTGAAAGCTACCAGGAAGTTCGAAGACAAGTAGCTGAAATTCATCAACAGGTAAATAAGCATCTCTCTCTTAAATTTGTTGGCATGTATGTTTATATGTCTATACATAGCAAAACATAGCTAGGGACATATTATATAGTTGACGTAGTGATTTACATTTCTTGTCCAAAACCTAACATTATCGTTAATGGTCAGAACATTGGTATAGAACTGGAGACTAAGAAGAGGATTCATGCTAGCTTTCTTACTCAATGTCAAGTTCTCACAAGAAGATCATTCAAAAACATGTACCGAGATCTCGGCTACTATTGGATGCGCTTCGTTGTCTACATCATACTCGCCATTAGCCTCGGAACTATCTTTTACAATATTGACTCTACCCACGGTTCGATTCAGGTAAAGAAAAAACAAATTACTAAGATAAAAATCATCCGCTTTAATTAATATGATAAAAGTAATGAATCATAAGATCTTTATTTGATTGTTTTCAGGCAAGAGGTTCGCTCATCATGTATGCGGCTACATTCTTGACTTTCATGGCTATCGGTGGATTCCCTTCTTTTGGTGAAGACATGAAGGTAAAGCCTAATTAACCATAATAGTCCAATGCCTAAATTTGGTATGAATTAAAGTCAATAATCTCATTTCTAAAAAAACGTAAGTAGCTAAACGGACAGCCTCAATTAAAAGTATCCTCCAGCAATTCAAATATGAAAAATGTTACTTATTAATTCTATTTGATCACTATAACGATCTTGTATTTAGGTATTCGAACGGGAAAGGTTGAACGGGCACTATAGCGTAACATCGTTCGTGATCAGCAACACATTTTCCGCTCAACCCTACCTCTTCTTGATTGCCATTATTCCGGGCGCCCTAATTTACTATCTCTCGGGTCTCCAGAAAGATCTGGCCCATTTCTCGTACTTTTTTCTCGTCCTCTACGCGTGCATGATGTTGGTCGAGAGCATCATGATGATCGTCGCGAGCCTCATCCCGAACTTCCTTTTAGGCATCATTATTGGCGCTGGAATCCAAGGCATGATGATGCTCGCGGGAGGGTTTTTCAGGCTCCCCAGCGATCTCCCAGATGAATTTTGGAGGTACCCTTTGTTCTATGTTGCATTCCATCGCTACGCTTATCAAGGGCTCTACAAGAACGAGTTCGAGGGTTTGGTGTTCCCGGGGAACAATGGCAAGGGAAAGATCGCCGGGGAGGTGATCTTGAGGGACACGTGGCAGGTTGACACGAGTTACTCCAAGTGGGTGGATCTTGCTATTTTATTTGGGATGGTTGTTTTTTATAGGGTTTTGTTCTTGGTGATTCTCAAGGCTAGCGAGAAATTGAAGACTATGAGAGTCTCTCTTGGGACTAATATGCAATGCAAGCAAAGCGTTCAAATCATGGAAAATCCCATAGCAACTCCTATGCATTGAAAAGGGAAAAGAGAAAGAGACAAAGAGATGTTACCAATTGATACGTAATATTATCGTTAATTACTTTATAAGATGTCTCCTTTAAAGATTTATAAGACGCATTTTGTAAGGTTGTCCCTCAAGTACTAATACTATTACCTTTATGTTATTAAACCATGTTTCGTATGTTATGCATTAATTCGGATACTCTCTTCCTTTTTTATGTCATCAATCTATTTAGTTATTAAATTAAATAAAAATTAAGATAATTAAACTGCCTTTCTTACGCAATTAAATTGACTTATTCATCATACATAATAGTTCGTTAGCTATATTTATTGTCATGTATAGTAATCTAGAATTTGTCCTAAGTAGTACTCATAGAGGGCTCTATTCCAGAAATGTACTTATATTCTCAAAAGGACGAAACTAGGAGTAGGCACCAAGTGCAAAGCCCATTTTACTCTTTTTATATTTTTTATTCAGACTTTTTTATTTTGCAAATACAGACTCAGACTTTTTTTATTTATTTTAAAGACTAAGTTATCTCTCATCTCTTCTTAGTCATCTTCCCCGAGCATAAACAAAAGTACATACTCCATCCATACGTAGAAGAAGAGAAGAGAAAGCGAATCGTCATTCTGGAGATTTGAGAGGCAGAAACTAATCCATATGCAATAGAAACAACCACGAACAAACCAAAAGTCATTTATATCTCCATTTCTATATCCAAACCAAAAAACATTTCTACATTCACGAGATCGACGCCTTCTTCTTTTAAATGGTGGAGGATTCGAGATCTACTCCGGCGAAGCCACAACGACAGAAAGAGTCGCTCGCGTTTCTATCGTCGCCAATCCCGGTTTCAACAAAATCGCCCAAATCCACGACCCCTCGCCGTCGCCGAGATCCTCAGGTTATTTGCGCTCTCCAAGCGTCGCGACATCGACTATGAACGGAAAGTGTTCGACCAAATGCCCGAATCAAATGTCCGGACCAAATTGTTATTTTATTTTTTACTGTTAAGTTATATTTGACATTTCAGTTTGTAGATGGAGAATTGTATGTGCTGATAATTAAAAATTTGTTGGACTTCCTTCATGGTATTACCTCTTTATTTTTGTGCTTGATGATTCCTTGTTTTCTTTCACCCGTACTATCTTTCTCGCTATGTGCTTCTTGAATCTCAAGTATAAATGCTAAATTATATTCTTGCTGTAGGCTGCGCTTGGTGGGGTCGTGGGAAACATGCAAAACAATTTGTGCCTTTCTTCGGGTTTGTTGGAATGCTTTTTCTGAGTTTTCAAGATTTGCATGTTAGATGTGCAGTTAATTAATCTATGTACTCCCTGATTATTTTCATATTAGGGATTATGGAGTCCTAGATTTTGACGCAGGTGATGCTTGTAGACAGCCTCCTGTTGATACCACTTGGCAGCAGGTCTTCAAATCTCTAACTCAAATTTTATGCTGTATTTAGTTTAGAATTACATCTTCAATTAGTGCTGGTTTGATGAATATGAAAGTAATTTGGTGATTCGGTTGCTTAATAATATTCGATCTTATATATTATTTTGCCTTTTGATTCGGGCTGTTTAAATGATATTCTTTTGTGTTGTGACTCTCAATAAGATATTTTGATATTGAATAATATTTATCGCTCATCAGATCTACTTTTGCTTGAGAACTGGGTACTACGATGAACCAAGAACTGTTGCGCTTTATTTCCGCTCTTCTCATCAGTTTGCTCCTCAGGTATTAACATCGCTTTTAAACTTTTTCTTTCTTTATTTTTATATGTTTAGCTGTATTTATAAATTAGATCTAAATAGTAAAGTTATTTTCTTTTAATTTATTTATTCAACTTACAGAGTACTAACATATATATATGACAAAGATGGTATCATTAAATTAGAATGCTAACATATATATGACAATGATTTTAGGGTTGGATATATGCGCTGACACTTGTATTTTCTGATGAAGTCTAAATTCTTTCAGGTGAACTATTGGTAGGTCCTGCACGAGTTCTATTCATGAAAGAAATATCTAATGGGCTTGATAGTTTGACGACGTATCACATTATCAAATATCTTAGGCATTCAACTCGTGCACGAGAACGAAAAGGCAAAGAAAGACAAGAAGAAATATGAAAAATTATTTTGTTTCGTTAATTAGTTACTTTTAGTTCTTATTAGTTACATTTAGTTCATGTTAGCTACTTTTCTTTCGGTAAGTAGTTACATTTAGATCATGTTAGTTACGTTATTTTCCGTAATTACTTACTTTTAGATCATGGTAGTTACTTTTATATGTAACTAAACATAAATTTAAATGTAACTAATTAAATTTATATGTAATCAAACACAAATCTGAATGGTACCTTTATTTCCGATTAGTTACATAATTTTGATTGAATAGTTACCTTTATATCTGACTAGTTACATACGTTTACTAAATAGTTACCTATATTTTCAATTAGTTACATAACTAATTAGATTTTTATGTAACTAATCAATAACCAATTTGTAACTAATCAATAACCAGTTTGTAACTAATGAGGAATAATAACTAATTAGGTTTTTATGTAACTAATCAGTTACTTTTACTGAATAGTTACATGTATTCCCGATTAGTTACATAACTTTTACTAATATATAAATAAGTGGATTTATATGTAACTTTGACTGAATAGTTACCTTTATATCCGATTAGTTACGTAACTTTATTGAATAGTTAAATGTATTTCTGATTAGTTACATAACTTTGACTGTATAGTTATATTTATTTCTGATTAGTTACATAACTTTGAGTGGATATTTACTTAGTTAGACAGATTGGTCCAATAATTTGCGTTTAAATCACAACCTTCCATATGAAAATTGCTGACTTCGTCGATGAGATGAGTCTTGACTCGCCCAGCGGCTCGGCTCGGTTTGCTTTTGAGTTGCTTTACGGTCGTGAATTTGTCGTTTCTGCCCATCACAAACAGCTTCCGCTTCAGAGATGCGAGTATGGTTTTGCCTTTATATCGAAGTAGTTAAACATATATTTGAATGTAACTAATTAGGTTTTTGTGTAACTAATCAGTTTCTTTTACTGAACAGTTACCTTTATTTTCGATTACTTACATAACTTTTACTAATATATAACTAAGTAGATTTATATGTAACTTTAACTAAATAGTTACCTTTATATCGGATTAGTTACATAACTTTATTGAATAATTAAATGTATTTTTGATTAGTTACATAACTTTGACTTGACTGAATAGTTACCTTTATTTCATTCCGATTAATTACATAACTTTGAGTGGATATTTACTTTTATATCTGATTAGTTACGCAGATTGATCCAATACGTTGCGTTTAAATCACAACCTTCCATATAAAAATGGTTGACTTTGTCGATGAGATGAGTCTTGACTCGCCCAACGGCTCGGCTGGGCTTGCTTTTGAGTTGCTGTATGGTCGTGAATCCGTCGTTTTTGCCCATCACAGACAGCTTCCGCTTCAGATATGCGAGTATAATTTTTTGGTGTTGCCCGAACATAATCGAGGCCATCAATCCAAAAAGGTATCTGAGGCTCACGTACCCAATTAGATTAATGTGTACCTAAGTAGACTTATATATAACTTTGACTGAATAGTTACATAACTTTATTGATTAGTTATCTTTATTTTTTATTAGTTACATAACTTTGACTGAATAGTTACTTTTATTTCGGATTAGTAACATAACTTTGACTGAATATGTGCATTTATATCCGATTAGTTAAACATAGATTTGAATGCAACTAATTAGATTTGAATGCAACTAATTAGATTTATATGTAAATAAATAGATTTTTATGCAACTAAACATATGTTTGAATGTATCTAATGTAACTAAACTCATGAAGTGCATGTTGCCTAAAACTCTGCCTACAAAGATAAATTGTAAAATGTTTAGTTTAATCATTCAATACAAATTTGGTACATACAAAATCGAATTAGTTGCATACAAAATCGATTTATATGTAACAAATGAGATTTTTATAACTAAACTTAATATTTGAGTGTAAATAATTACATTTATATGCACACAAACATACTTTTACATGTAATTAATTAGGTTTGTATGTAATTAAACACAAATTTTAATGTTAGTAGTTAAATTAATGTGTAACGAAGTAGATTTATATGTAACTTTGACTGAATAGTTGCTTTTATATTTTATTAGTTATATAGCTTTGACTGAATAGTTACCTTTATATCCGATTAGTTACAAAATTTGGACTGAACAGTTACTTTTATTTTTGATTAGTTACATAACTTTAATTGACACTAGGACAAAATAAGCCTTTAGAAGGAAATTTTTTTTAAAGGCCTAAAAGTCACTTCGAAAGTACCTTTAGAAGCGACATTAGAATCAACTTTGTCGCTTCTAAAAACTTAGAAGCGACTTTGTCACTTCTAATGTTTTGAAGCGACTTTTTCGCTTTTAACAGCTCAGAAGCGAAGCGACGAAATTAGAAGCGACTACTCGCCCCAGAGTCGCTACTGAATAGTTACCTTTATTTCCGATTAGTTACATAAATTTGACTGGATAGTTATCTTTATATTCGATTAGTTAGATACGTTTACTAAATAGTTACATTTATTTCCGATTAGCTACATAATTTTGACAGAATAGTTACCTTTATATCCGAATAGTTACATAATTTTGAATGAATAGTTACCTTTATTTTTTATTAGTTATATAGCTTTGACTGAATAGTTATCTTTATATCCGATTAGTTACATACGCTTACTGAATAGTTACCTTTATATCCGATTAGTTACATAACTTGGACTGAACAGTTACCTTTATTTTCGATTAGTTACATAACTTTAATTGGCACTAGGAAAAAATAAGCCTTTAGAAGGACAATTTTTTTAAAGGCCTAAAAGTCACTTCGAAAGTACCTTTAGAAGCGACATTAGAATCAACATTGTCGCTTCTAAAAGGTTAGAAGCGACTTTATGGCTTCTAAAAGCTTAGAAGCGACTTTGTCGCTTTTAAAAGCTTAGAAGCGAAGCGACGAAATTAGAAGCGACTACTCGCCCCTAAAGTCGCTACTGAATAGTTACCTTTATTTCCGATTAGTTACATAAATTTGACTGGATAGTTATCTTTATATTCGATTAGTTAGATACGTTTACTAAATAGTTACCTTTATTTTCGATTAGCTACATAATTTTGACAGTATAGTTAACTTTATATTCGATTAGTTACAAAGATTGATCCAAGAACTTACATTTAAATCTGCTTAGCTACACATATTGCTGAATAGTTATGTTTAAATTTGAATAGTTACATACCTTTTACTGATTAGTTACATACCCTCCAAAGACGAACTGAAATTGTGGATGATATTAACCATTTTGGCGTTGCAATCACAACCTTCCATGTGAAAATGGCTGACTCCGTCGATGAGATGAGTCTTGAATCGGCCGGCGGCGCAGCTGAGCTTGCTTTTGAGCTGCTTAACGGTCACGAATCTCTCGTTTGTGCCCATCACAAACATCATCCATCTAATTAGAAGCAGTATTTATGACCTTTAGAAGCGACTAGTCTCTTCTACTAATCAGTGACGGAAAATTAGAAGCGACTAGTCGATTCTAATGTCCAAATACTTTAGCTCGTCTTTTTGAGCCTTTTTTTCATTATTTTTGGGTATTAAAAGCGACTAATGTAAATAAACACATGAAGTGCCAATTGGCTTAAACGCTGCCTACAAAAAAAATAGTCAACTGTTAAATTTCATCATTTAATACAAATTTGGTACATACAAAATCGAACTAGTTACATACCAAATGGATTTATATGTAGCTAATTATATTTTCATAACTAAACTTAATTTTGAGTGTAACTAATTAAATTTAAATGTAACTAAACATTATTTTAGATGTAAGTAATTATATTTGTATATAATTAAACACAAGTTTGAATGTAACTAATTAGATTAATATGTAACGTTGACTGAATAGTCACCTTTATTTTTGGTTAGTTACATAACTTTGATTGAATAGTTACCTTTATATCCAATTAGTTACAAAAATTTAACTGAATAGTTACTTTTATTTCGGATTAGTTACATAACTTTGACTACATATTTACCTTTATCTCTGATTAGTTACATCTCTGAATATTTGACCATATATATTCAATTCAAATCAATTTGTTTGTCACATTATTGTGATTGTGCATCTATAATAAAAAGTTGAGCATAGCGTAGAGATATGATAAAATAAAGAACACTCACATCAAAGGTGATTCATAGGCAACATTACCAGTTTAGATAAAAGAGGTGATTCGTAGGCAACATCCACGTTAGTTACATAAAAGACTAGTTTAATAACATAAAAGAGTAGAAATGCGTGTGTAAGAGGAGGAATATGATATATTTGTCCACTAAATGATTAGTTAATAAATAAAAAACCAGTTTAGATACATAAAAACCAATTTCGTTATATTAAAAAATAGATTAGTTACATAAATATCAACATTAGCTACATAAAAATTGAATTGTTACATACAAATCGAATTATTTACATATAAAACCAAATTAGTGACACACAAAACCGAATTAGTTACACACAAAAACTAATGATTATTCATGATTTTTTTAAAATTAAATATTTTTTTAGATTAATAAAAAAATAATTGCTAAAAAACGATTAATAAATAAAATTAGAAAAATTATTATTATTGAAAAAGATGGAGGAGTGGAGAAAATAATAAATATGATAATTATTTTGATTAAAATATGAGATATAAATTAAAAATATGAGAGGTGAAAGATTGATTTAATGTTTGTGGGGTCAATGAAAGAGAAGAAGATTCTTTTTTGTGTGTTTTGATTGGTTGATATTATTTAGATATTTAATATTAGTTTATATAAGTTAGTAAATAAACATAAAGTGTAAGGGTAATTTGGTATTTTTACTTCTCTCTCTCCTTTGAAAAAAAACCCCTCTCTTTTGACTACTCCTAATTTTGTCCTTTTAGAAACATAATTACATTTCTGGAATAGAGAGGTTGAATATTATTAGAATTGTCCAAAGCCCATAGTAATCTAAAACAGTCTCTTTTTGTCCAAAAACAAAATAAAAAAAATAAAAAAATCGTCTCCTTCACGGAATAAATCTATATCTATATAATATTATAAGTGCAAATAAGTCGTGTCTATTTTTCAATCAATAATGCCTTTTCATTTTTTCTTAATCCAATCAAATTAAAACACTTAAAAATAAATCTTGATTTTTTTTTTTGCATCATCACCAGCCTAATCCAAGAGACACAACCTTCACTACAACCAAGTTACACATCTATTCTTAACATAACCGACAACTCCAATTGACATGAGTACCTTCCACATCCATTCTTAACATAACCGACAACTTCAATTGACATGAGTACATCCAAGAGATCTAATCTGACAACCAGTCCAATTTCAAAGTCAGGGAACTCTCTCTCTCTCTCTCTCTCTCTCTCTCTCTCTCTCTCTAAATCCTCGCTCACTCTCTTTGCCGGGTTTTAGAGAAAGGAAAAAAGCGTGGAGGAAGAGTCCATTCGGTGTCTCCGTTACGTCGGTGGATCTCTCCTCGGAGGAAGAGCCCGGCCCGTCGGGAAAGATCGCCGCCTCCGAAGCGAAGGAGCTCCCGCAGAGGCGATTCTCCGACGAGAAAGAGCTCTCGCGGACGAGAAAAGCTTGAGAGACCGATCTCTCCCGAAACGCCTGGAACGAAGAGGTCGAGGAGAGTTCAGGTGGAGAGAGAGGGTGAGAGGGAGAAATACCTGCCAGGCACCACGGCGACGGCGACAGAGATCGGAAAAATGGTGGAAGAGAGCGTTCGGAACAGTGATCTGGAAGAGACGACGTCAACGAGAGGTCGAAGAACAAGCGCAAGTCTCGCTCGCCTCCGAGAACACCTCGCGATGAGGTTTCTGGTGATATCCATATCTAACATACTATTATATCTATACGTTTGTAATTGTTGATCATAGTAGGTTTAGTGAAAGTATCATGAGATTCCTTCTTAAAACCAATTGGTGATAAGAGGAGTAACTCATGACTTTTATAAGCTCTTGTTAGTTCCCATTCACTTTCAATGTGGGATTCCTAACACGCCCCCTCAAGATGGCGGCTCTTTGCGTTCGCTCATCTTGGGCCGAATCCCAACGATTAGATCGGATACCCGGTTGAGCTTAATGGGCTCTGATACCAAGTGAAAGTATCATGAGATTCCTTCTTAAAACCAATTGGTGATAAGAGGAGTAACTCATGACCTTTATAAGCTCTTGTTAGTTCCCATTCACTTTCAATGTGAGATTCCTAACAGGTTTGAATTCTGTTTGACTTCGATCTTTCCAGGTTCAACAGGCAAGAGAAGAATTCGAAGAGAGGTCAGACTCTTAATTCATTAATCGAATCACTTCCTTTTTCATGGATTGTTCAGTTCTTCATATTATTCAGAAATTCTGTTTTTTCATCACTTTCTGAAATAGACACTGATTTTCTCGGACAGGAACGATGAAGACGATCTAGTTTCCAAAGTGGAAGCCGCCGAGAAGGCTCTCGCCGATAAAATAAAAGGTACGAATTCTTGCTCCAATTCTTCCTTTTTTCTAATCAAATTGAATGAAAAATCAAATATTTGAAGCTTTGGATAAATAAACAAACTCTTTGATTGGAGGATTGATTTTCAGAAAAAGCCCTCATTTGACCTTTCGGGAAAACACGCAGCTGATACTAATAGAGTCAGAGGTGCGATTGTTTTCTTGATTCTGTCAGTTGCATATATGTTTCAGTTTCATGAACTGTGTGAGTGACTCGAATAAATTTGAATAAAAAATTTGAAAGCGAATAATGGTTTCTAAAATCTCAGTGAAAGGGGACTAACTTGTATTTCAAATGAAAAGAACCCGAAATTCGGGTTCAGAATTTAAATTATATTTTCCAGATACTATTTCCCCTAATTTATAAGCTAATTTTACTTCCACATATTCTTTATTCACCCCTTACTTATCTACTAATTATCATAGTATTATGAATATCTAAGGTGCTCTCAGATTCTTTGTGCTGACATCGTTCCATGCTTAGTTGCCATTTTCGATGGATTGCCTTTATGCTGATCCTGAACGCAAGGTAAAAACCTTATGCACAATTTTTTTGCACCTTTTTTACTTATTTAACTCTAATAAACAAAATACCCAAAACTTCTTCTTTTTAGGCTTATGATACTTTGGGTTTATACTACGGATTCGACAGGACCTTCTTTAATCCAGCCAGTGTAAGATTCTCTCTTTTTCTCTACACCCTTGGTGGAAAAATCTTATTTCAAATCACTCACTTATACTTAAATCGAAAATTGTGCTATCCGACAGAGAAAGGTATTCTCTAGAGTGGAAGAACTGAAAAAATCCATGAAGAACTATACCATTAAAGCCACACCAGAGGATCGGAGAAGCGCGTTGCAACAAATACGAAATGTGCAAGTTATGTATTAAATTATCTATTTTGTAGTAAATTATTTTGTGTATTTAAATTGGTTTTCTTTTATTTTTTTTGCCTTTTAGGGTGGAATGTTCGTCTTCAAGGGCAAGCAATTGTTATACGGAAGGAACGAGGGCATATGCGATCACGCCTCATTGGACAATATCTGTGATGTCCACTGTAAAGCTCCAGTTTCTTGAAAATACTGATAGAAATGCGAGGTAATATTTATACTCAAGAAGAGGATATTTTCGGATATATGCATAGTTTATGTCAGTTATATGGTTTAAAATCTGATGTATATATTTAATGTTGTGGTTTCTTTTGCACACTGAAGCAATCAATGTTAGCCTATCTGTATTTGTTTGTAAAATGTAAGAGAACAATTAATATATAATGATAATACTCCAATATATACAATGATCAATTTTGCGGGTAGAAATTATGAACCAATGTGTGATGGAGATTTGGTTGGTGAAGTCTTGAATTCATATAAAAAAAATATAAGATGATAGCAACTACATATCATGCTTAGTCTGAACACTTGTCAATATAAGATGATAGTAAGGTAGTCAAATAAGATGTTAAGGGTATTTTGGTAATGTAAGAGTGGTCTAGTCAGCAAGTTAATTGCAATAAAAGCGTAAGGGTCATGTCACGGGAAGATCATTCTCTTGTTTTTGTGTGTATTTGGTCAGAGAGCAATCAGGGGGAAAGTTCGTTGTACCTTCATCGCTCACCTGATGTAATACAATTCGAGAGAAATAAAAACACAGATCCTTTACTCAAATTTTTTGGTTCTTTGATTTCTTTACTGTTAGTTATTTTTGTTATTCACAACAAATTGGTATCAGAGCATAAGATGACTGGGAGAGGGAACAAACAATCACAGATCTCAGCGGCGGTGGTCGAGGAAGGACCGTCGTGGGAGGAACGGTTGTCACAGATGGCGGGGATGATCCAAGAGCAGTTGAGCATAGCGAACGAAGAAAGATGGGCACGGTATGAGCAGAAGTTGGAGACCACGATCTCGGGCGTTCGAGATGGAATTCAACTCGAGCTCTCGGAGGTGAAGTCTAGATTGGAATAGGTGAGCGGCGCCAGATCCGGAAGCGTAAAGACGAAGCAGAAGTGACCGATAGGCGAGGAGGAGAGTTCAACTCCGGCGACTATGGCTCCACCGTCTCGGCTGGCACCGTACGCTGTGTTGCAAGATCAGGGATGTGTGGGACAGATTAGACGTCTCGACATGCCGTTTTTTGACAGAACATCGCCGGACAACTAGATCTTCCAGGCGGAATGCTATTTCACAGCGTGTGGATCATCTGAGGGTGAGAAACTCGCAGCTGCGATCCTTGCACTAAAAGGAGCGGCGGTTTCTTGGTTTCAATGGCGTGATTAACAACATCCAATCGTGGGAAGAGATGAAGACGGCGGTGCTCGGGCGATTCCAATCATCTCAGGCCAGAAGCCCATTCGAATGACTCCTTACGCACCGCCAAACTGGTAGCATGGCCGACTATCGCCGCGATTTTGAGATTTTTGCGGCGCCATTACCCACGCTTACATACTCCTTACTCTTTGGCTTGTTTGTGAATGGCCTTCAAGAGCAGATCAAAGCAAAGTGAGGATGTTTAAGCCCATGGGCGTCGAAGGGGTGATGGATTTGGCCCAACGTATTGATGAGAAGATACGGGCCAAGAAAGGTCAACTAGGGTTTGGGCTGGGTCAAAAAAATACAATAACCCAAAACCCTAGATTTGTTCCTGCGTCAAACTTGAGAGCAATTGGATCATCAAATCGCGATGGTCGTTCGAACTCGACGGTGGGTGGCGGTCGGCGAGAGCCGGCGGTGCGATGAATGACGACGACAGAAGAACGAAATCGTCAAGAAAAAGGGTTGTGCTATCGCTGCGATGAGCGCTACTTCCACGGGCATCAATGCAAAAATCGCGAGCTTCAATTTCTCGTAATTGTGCCCGATGAGGATGGATTTGCGATGAGCAAGGAGACGCTGAACGAGCTCGTCGGTGGTTCACGAGAAGAGGACCACGTAGCAACGTTGGAAGCGGTCGAGGTATCGCTGAACGGGCTCATACCAATGCCACCTCCGCGAACGATGAAGGTGCACGGTACAGTAGGAGGTTGCCTCGCGGTGGCTCTAATTGACTCCGGGCAAGCCACAACTTCATATCGACAGCCTTGGTCCGCGAGCTCAACTTGAAGGCCACGAGCACGAGCCCTTATGGAATCAAGATGGGCACGGGAGTAGTAGTCCAAGGGATGGGACTATGTCAAGGAGTGATGTTCTCTTTGGCCGATAGCGATATTATCGCAGATTTTTTGCCGCTCGAGCTCGGAAGTTCGGATCTCATATTAGGGATCCAATGGATTCGTACTCTTGGGACAATGAAGGTGAATTGGGACACACATGTCATGGAGTTCAAGTCGGGGAACTCTATGATCACAGTCCAGGGAGGGCAAGCCATTGCGAATTTGAACTCGGCTCTCACGGTTAAAGACACACCGGTCATGGGGAGCTCATCAATCTCTTTTTAAGTCCTTGATAAAAGTGGTTCAAGGAGATCAGGAAGGTGTTTTGATCGAGTTAAACGCTATGCAATCAGAATCGGAGGGCTCGCAAGTTCCATCGGAGCTCTACGAGGTACTCGAGGGCTTCTCGAGAGTGTTCCAGCCCCACTCGGATCTTCCTCCCCAATGAGCGAGATCACGCCATCGTTCTCCGAGAGGGTAGTGGTCCGGTAAGTGTGCGGCCGTATCGATACCCGTAGACTCAAAATGATGCTATTGAGGAGTTGGTGCGAGAGATGCTACAGTCGGGAATTATACAGGATAGTACCAACGCTTTCTCAAGCCCTGTCTTGTTAGTTCGCAAAAAAGATGGAAGTTGGAGATTTTGCGTGGACTATTGCGCCCTCAACCGAGAGACGGTCCCCGACAAGTTTCCGATCCCGATCATCGACAAACTCCTTGATGAACTACATGGGGCAGCCTATTTCACGAATCTCGATCTACGATCTGGGTATCACCAAATCAGGGTTCGAGAGGAGGACGTGCATAAGACGGCATTTTGAACTCAAGAGGGCCACTACGAATTCAGGGTCATGCCGTTTGGTCTGACAAATGCCCCTGCGACATTCCAAGCCCTCATGAACTCCATCTTCAAGCTGTTGTTGAGGAGGTATGTGCAGCACCTCGGAAATGTGTTGGGGATCTTGGCAGACCACAAGCTGTCTGTGAACAAGAAAAAGTGCAGCTTCGGCCAGCCACGACTCGAGTACCTGGGACATATCATCTCGGCGGAAGGAGTGGAGGTTGATACTCAAAAGATTGAGGCAGTGGTGCAATGGCCGACCCCTCGCACTATCAAAGGATTGCGGGGCTTCCTCGGATTAGTCGGCTATTACCGTAAGTTTGTCAAAGGCTACGGAAAGATCGCATGGCCGCTCACGGATAAGCTAAAGAAGGATTCTTTTGGGTGGAACGAGGCGGCGGAACAAGCTTTTAATGAGCTGAAGCATGCTCTCACGACCACCCCGTTTTTGGCCCTCCCGAACTTTTCCAAGCCGTTTGAGATTGAGACCGACGCCTCCGGGTTCGGCTTAGGAGTTGTGCTAATGCAAGACAAACGACCAGTGGCATACTTCAGCCAAGTTTTGTCAGCCCGTGCGCGCCTTAAGTCGATTTACGAAAAAGTGTTAATGGCTATCGTCTTGGCCATCTAAAAGTGGTGTCCTTATTTGCTCGGTCGCCCCTTTGTTGTACGCACTGACCAGAAAAGACTAAAATATGTACTCGATCAGCGACTCGTGAGCGAAGAACACCAAAAATGGATGACCAAGCTCCTCGGTTACCAATTCACGATAGATATCGTCCTGGACCAGAGAATAAGGCAGCGTATGCACTCTCCCGCATGTCTTCCGCCGATTGTCGTGCACTGAGTGTCCATAAATGCATGGACTTTGTGGAGGTAGAAGCTGCGATAGAGGCATATCCGAACACTCGCCGAATTAAGCAAGCAATCCTCGTCGGAGAGGCTCTTCCAGCGGGATATGAGCTATTTGAAGGGAAACTCTTATACCATGGTCGACTCGTCATTCCAGCGGAAGCTCCCTTCATCCATAAAATCTTGAGCGAATACCATCACTCACCGGTTGGAGGCCATGCAGGTGCTCTGCGAACTTTTCAGCGAGTGGCGCTGAATTGGTTTTGGCCCGGTATGAGACGTTCGGTGACTGACTTCGTGAGTGTGAAGTATGTCAACGTTGCAAAAGCTCTACTCTATCTCCGTCCGGCCTACTCCAGCCTCTCCCGATTCTCGAGAGGGTATGGGAGGACGTGTCAATGGAATTCATGGAAGGGTTACCGGTGAGCGACGGTGTAGACTCGATTCTTGTGGTTGTGGATCGTCTCAGCAAATACGCCCATTTTATTGGGCTTCGACATCCGTCTACTGCACCATCGGTGGCCAAAACATTCATCAAGGAGGTGGTTCGCTTTCATGGCATGCCCCGATCCATTGTATCTGACCGGGACGCGATCTTCACAAGTTCATTTTGGGACGAGTTGTTTAAACTCCACGGAATATCCCTCAAAACGAAGCTCAGCCTATCACCCTCAAACGGACGGACAAACCGAAGTCGTGAACCGGACATTGGAGACATACCTTTGGTGCTTTTTTGGGGACAAGCCGAAGAAATGGAGTTCATGGCTACCATGGGCCGGATATTGGTATAACATGGCATATCACACTAGTGCCAACACCATGCTTTTTCGAGTTGTTTATGGGCGGGATCCACCGGCCTTGCTGCTTTTCGAAGCCGGATCGAGAGAGACGAGATCTTGGCTGAACTCAAGCGTCAACTCTCGCGAGCACAACAACGAATGAAGGATGTGGCGGATAATCATCGTCAGGAGGTCGAGTTCTCGGTGGGAGATTGAGTTTACTTGAAGATCAGACCGTATCGTCAACGCACAGCAGCGACGCGGGCCAATAAGAAGCCGGCCTCACGCTATTACAGGCTGTTTCGGGTGCTACAACGCGTCGGGGCAGTCGCTTACAATCTCAAGCTGCCAACTTCGACGAGGATTCATGTCGTTTTTCATATGTCGCAGCTTCGCCGGGTCATAGGGGAAACCGAGACAGTGCACAACCTTCCCACACAGCTCAACGCAAATCGGGAAATGGTATCCACGCCGGAGAAACTTATGGGTGTTTTCACAGGAGCAACTCAAGACTCGGAGGTATTGATCCAGTGGCGAGGGCTGCCGTTATCAGACGCTACTTGGGAAAATTTCTCCGACGTTCAACGTGAATTTCCAGAGTTTCACCTTGAGGACAAGGTGAAAAGTCGAGCGGCCGATATTGATATGTTACCACCAAATACTTACAGCAAGAGGAAGAAAGTAGCACGGAAGGACCTGGAAATTAAATGGCCAGCTTTATCTGTGTTGAGTTGTTGGAGATACAAGGATAGTAAGGTAGTTAAATAAGATGTTAAGGGTATTTTGGTAATGTAAAAGTGGTCTAGTCAGTAAGTTAATTACGATAAAAGGGTAAGGGTCATGTCACGGGAAGATCATTCTCTTGTATTTTGTGTGTATTTGGTCACAGAGCAATCAGGGGGAAAGTTCGTTGTACCTCCATCGCTCACCTGATGTAATACAATTCGACAGAAATAAAAATACAGATCCTTTACTCAAATTCTTTGGTTCTTTGATTTCTTTACTGTTCAGTTTAGTTAACTTTAGTTGGGTTTTTTTTTCAGGTCTTACACTTTTGTACAAAGAACCTCCAGAGGCAGAGAAATCAGATATAAGGTGGGGGTCTATGTTTTCAAGAACGGCGAAGCTCTCAATGGTGATTCTTCGAGATAGTGGCGATCCTTTTTTTGCTTTCACTGACATGTCATCGAATTATGTGTTTGGTATAATTCTCTTAGCAGAAAAAAGACACATTCTTTTGCTCGAAAATCACTCTCCAAACGCATTCATTGGTATTTGTGTGTGCTTTTTCGTGTGATTCTTACGAATGTTTATTATTCCTCAAATCCAAGAAGCTCCAATTGAACCACAACGTTACTACGAACTTCGTGAACGATATACCATTAAATTCAGAAATAGCAGGTAAAAATAATTACAACTTTCAGTCACAACACAGTTGTTCTTCGTATCGTTGTTTTAAAGGTCATTCATCTTTTTTTTTGTTTCTTCTTCTGGTATTCGTAGCCGAAAGTATGTCCTCCTGCACGAAAACTCTTCCTCGTAATCCGAGTATTTAGCAGTTTTTCAATAGGCATTCTCTGTAAAAATGGTTTGTTTGCTTATTTCACCAACCAAGTGACCTCGAACAAATTTATAGTTCAATCAAATTTCAATTATGTCATATTTTTCTTTCAATCTATATTTGAGCCTTGTCGATTTGGTTGTAGATTTTCATAGGTTGTAGATCGAGCCGCAGGTGCAATCGGGAAAGAACATGATGATCGTGGCCCACGGGAGGGAGGCGCATATCCAGTTCAAGATCCACATTAGTTTTTGTTCAGATTAATATGGAGAAATTGATACTGAAGAAGGTCAACAGTTGCAGACGAGCGAAGCCGACGATGGGTTTTGAGATTGTAGAATGCGGTAGGTCAACAGTTGCAGACGAGCGAATCTGACGATGGGTTTTGAGATTGTAGAATGCGGTAGTTTTTTGGGGTTGTGGAATGCGATGAGTTTTTGGGAATGTGGTTTCGATGGTTATTTGGGTTGAATACTAACGACGCCGACGTGCTACAGTTGTGATCAACATTTGGTTGAGCACATCATCGGGTTATTTGGATATGTGAATAGGTCGGGGAGTTTAATGAGCCCTTAATTTAAAAAGAAAAAAAGACAATTGACAAAGACATGCGTTTAAATGGGAGTGTGAAAACATGAACTTCTTTCCATATTAGGTATATTGTGCCTAAACAAATTCACAAGTTCTCTATTTTTTTAATTATTAGCATTATTTATATTGCATAAGTAAGGTAAGGTTCAATAATTTAATTCCATCTCTAAATTGAAAAAAAAATTCCTTACACGCAAAAAAAATTATTGTGTATGGTTGAGCTCTTGAACAAAATTGCTAAGCTCGTAGACGTCATTCAATTGTTATTGAGCTCGATATTTGAGTTCTTTAATGTTTCCTGAAAGCATATCACAAATTGTACAAAACACGGTTACAAATAAAGGCAAGAATAGTGTTTCTCATGAAAATTGGGAGGATCGGAGGGGGCATTATTTCCTAATAAGAAATTCCCTATAAATACAACTCGCTATGTCTAGAAATTCATACGCACTTCTGCCTGTAAAAGTTCTAAAAATACTGAAAGAAAGAAATGCGCAACAATTTAAAAAATTAGCATCAAGAAACTAGAAGCGACTAGTCGCATCTATAGTCGTATGAAAACCGTTCAATTTTTTTTTACCTTTAAAAGCGACTTTTTTACCTTTAGAAGCAACTTGTCGCTTCTAAAAGTAAAAAAAAAAAAAAAAAAAAAAAATAAAAAAAAAAAAAAAATTCAGAACAATTAAAAAAAATACATTAGAACTTTGATTACATGTTAGACAGAAGAAAAGAAATAAACATGCACAAAAAATAAACGACAAACCTCATATCTAAATTCTAATGAGATTGCAACCAACTCGAGACTCCAATAAATACGAATAACTAAAACATATTTTAAAACCGAATTAAAACAAAACTAACAAAAGTTAAAAACACAATAACCAAATCAAGAAAAACAAAAAACACATACCGAGAAGCAACGACGATGCGGGACGGGGTAGGACGCGCGGGACGAGGCTAGACTCGAGACTCCGACCAACATGTTATTAATTAAGTGATAATGAATTACAAATTCAATTATTAATTAAATTATTAACAACAAATTCTGTAATTACGTAAAATATTTAAAATATGTTAATGTAGTTACAAACTATACATTTGCTCTTTTAGTTATTTTACTAACTAAATAATTAAGTTAAGAATATATGAAACGATGTGAGCGGCAACAAACTTATATATATCAAAACTATACAATGCTAATATAAAAACATATTAGTAAAACCAAAAACTAATTAACAAATTTATATATATCAAAGTAAAAAAAACATACCGAGAGTCGTTGTTAGCGGGAGGCGGCCGGAAATCTACGATCGGAGAAAAAAATAAAAATAAAAACATAATAATTTAAAAAACACACCTTAAGTGAAATATGATAAAAAAAAAGGTAAGCACTTACCTCACAGGTCGCCGGAAAATGGATGATCGGCGGATGCGTCAAGGCCGCCGCGTGGGTCGCCGGAAAAGGACTACCGGAAAATGGGATCTTTAAGGAGGATATCCAAACAGAGAGAAAAAAAGAATAAAGAGAAAACTTATCGGAGAGAGGAGATAGGAGGCGAAGGGGCGGAGACCGGCGGTTGCAGGGAGAAATGAGAGAGGAGGCGGAGGGGCGAAGACCGGTGGTTGCAGGGAAAGAGGAGAGAGGGGGCGGATGGGCGGGAGAGAAGAGAGAGGGGGCAGATGGGTGGAGGAAAAGTGGCAGAGGGAGAGTGGCGGAGGGGGGAAACCGGTTGGAGTAGGGTTGAACGGCCGGAGGAGGTTTGAACGGCTTGAGGAAGTTTTGGAAAGTGTTTGGGGGTTGAAAATCGCGAAATGGGAAAAGAAGCAGAGGAGGTCAAGTTTTAAAGACCTATGAGCATTAGAAGCGACTAGTCGCTTCTAATGCTCTCACTAACCAAAATGATGTTGTTTTGGTTTAGAAGGAGTGAAATTTTGTCGAAAGAATTTTGGATCCTAAATATTTGGCATTAGAAGCGACATAGTCGCTTCTAAAACTCAAATTTTAGTACTTAGCGAAATTTTGACGGAAAAATTTTGGAGCCAAATAATTTAGGCATTAGAAGCGACTTTAAAAGCGACATTGTGGCTTCTAATACTCAAATTTCTATACTTAGCGAAATTTTGGCGGAGAAATGTTGGAGCCTAATTTTGGCATTAGAAGCGACAATGTCGCTTCTAATACCAAAAAATTGGGGGAAAAAAAGCGAGCCAAAATTTTTGGTCATTTGAAGCTACTAGTCGCTTCTAAAAAATCGACTCGGGCAATTAGAAGCGACTAGTCGCTTCTAATTGTCAAATATTTCATTTTTCGGGAAAAATCGGGGTGTTTACGCTAGAAGCGCCTAATCACTTCTAAAGGTAAAAAGTCGCTTCTAATTAGAAGCGACTTGTCCCTTCTAATGCCCTTGTCGTTTCAAAAAGTCATTTTCGTAGTAGTGATCGACGAGAGTGACAACCAGTCCAATTTCAAAGTGTGGTAGTTTGACGCGTTCGACGACGACTAAGGCGGTCGATCTCACTCGGGCGCGGAGGGAGGCACATATCCAATTCAAGATCCACATCGTGAAGAACCACGACATGTGGGAGCTGCTCAGCCTCGAGTTTTAACCTTGTGTTTCACCGTCTCCGAAGCCGACGTCTTCTCCGCCGCCGTCGTGACTTTGACGAAGTTGCGTGGGGGGAGCGGTAGCTGAAGGAGGAGTTCACAGCGACGAAGGCGGGCGATCTCGCTCAGGCGATGAGGGAGCGCAGAAACCGTTCAAGATCCATATCGTGAAAATTCATGACATGACGGAGCGGCCTTGTCTTTTTGAAAACCATCAATTTTTTAGAAAAATTTGAACAAATAGGAAATGACCGACATTTAGTTATTTATTTTTGGTCAACATACGAGACAAAAACTATATTAATTTAATGATGACATATTTTACTGTGATAAAATCTTCATTGTTGATGCATTCCATACCATTAATAGCATAACTGATCTTGACGGCTTAATTATATATATATATATATATATATATATATATATATATATGTGTGTTCTATTTGCTTATATATCATAATTTAAACCATCTGATTGGAACTGGTAACCATAGACGACATTTCGATTCGCATGGAATACATTGGAACTACTCGTGTTAGACGTGTTCGACGACGACGATGGCGGGTGATCTCACTCGGGCGCGGAGAGAGGCGCAGATCCAGTTCAAGATCCACAACGTGAACAACCACGGCAGGAGGGAGCGGCTCAACCTCGAGTTTTAACCATGTGTTTCAAAACACATTTGAAAAAAAAAGTATCGTAAATCCAAATTGTTTTAAAAAGTGTAATTTTTAACTATTGATATATAAAATAGCACTTTATTTTTCAAAGACTAAAATACTCACATAATCTCATATATTTCTCCTATTTTTTCCATTGTTTTAATTATATTTTTATCGTCGTGGGCAGGTTTGATTAATATAGTTAAAATAGAGTCTTTTGAGTCATTGGTTTTATAATCATAGTAAAAGCATTATACCAATCCATTATTTTATACATTATATATTCTAAAACATAACACTATTATTGTAGAGGTCGGTTTTCGCCGAGACTCTTTCAGTCACAAGGATTAATAACTGTCGTTAATATGTGCGGGTCTAATTATATGTTAATATCTTTGAGTTTATGTATATGGAGCTCGGTCTTTCTCGTTTATTAGCTTGGAAGCTTGTCGAAGAAATACAGACGATGATGAACAGTAATGACTAATATATCTCTCTCTAGGGTTTTGATTGGGATCCCCTTCTATGTGGTTTTTACATTGATATTTATATTCCACCCTCTTTTGGTCTCCCCCTTCTCTCGGGTCTGTCCCTCCATTAGGGTTTCCTCTTTCGGCCCGGCCTCCCTCTGACCGGTCCCGTAATTTCTTCATGACCTTTACCTACTAATTCCCGTGATTGCCGCTCTTTCGACTGACTCTCTGACGCCAAGTCTTCTCGAGCACGCTTCCGCTTTCCCGCCATTTACGCAGCGACGATGCCTCTCTGAGGCAATACCCCTTCGCGGGTGGAACGAGGAGAGATTCATCGAGGGGATCTCCTCGTAGGAAAGACCCCCTTTCGCGAAGGATCTTCCTCGCGAAAGATCTATCTTCCTCGCTCGGGGCTAAACTCTCCTCGCGGAGGCGAATCCTTCTTCTCGCCTTGCTGTCACCAGCTGCGGCCCCGCTTGCTTCTAACCATTTTGTCGTTTAAGAGCCTAAACGACATGTGTTTATGTTAAGAGGGATTTGACGAAATCCCACCTTAACAGTTAGTCCCCCATTTTATCAAGTGTGGGCACTTGGTAAAATAATATAAAGGATCTTGTCGATGGCCCCCTGTTTATTGGGCCGAGCCCTCTGTTGATTAACTACTCGCTGGCGATTCTGCTCTCCTCGCTCCTTTTTAGGCGCGTGGTCTTGGTTCCCGTGAACCTCCCTGCGGGCAGAGTACTCGAGTGCCTGTGTCCGCGTAGGACTGCTCCTCTGCCCGCTTCTGTCCGTACAACAGTTCCCCAAGACGTCTTTTCGCTCAGCGTCCCTTCGCATTCCATCCGTCGATTCGCCTGCGTCGTTTCGGATTTCCACCGTTGGATCTCCCCTTTCCCCCCCTATAAATTGTGGGTCTTAGTGGGGGAATGAGATTTCAAACGTTGCGTTCTTTCGTTCTATCGTACTCCCAAATTGGTATCCCGCCTAATCCCTATTATTCGAATTTCATTCTGCCGTTACTCTCTTGCTTTCTCAATGGCCTTGATCCCAACATCGCCAAATCTCGGCCGCGTCCTCAGACGTGGCCCTGGCCACTCCACCATGACCCTGGAGCAGCTCCGCGTTATCCAGGAGAGGTGTTGCGACGGGGACGTCTGTCAGGTCCGCCTTCCGTACCCCGGCGAGCAGCCGGAAGACCCCTTGGACGAGGGATGGGTCGCCGTCTACGAGGGTTTCTTCCTCGACGCGGGGCTCCGCTTCCCAATCCCATACCTTCTCATTTCCTTCCTTCATGCGTTCGGCATCCCCATCGGCCAGATGCATCTCAGCGCCATTCGTCTCATCCTGTGCACCATGGGAGTCGCTGCCGAGAAGGGGGTGTTCCTGGCCCTGGAGGATCTGATGCGCCTGTACAGGCCATTTCGGATTTCCAGACACATAGGGCGCTTCACGCTCATCCCTTAAGATCGGGACCTGATCGTCCTCAACGCTCTTGTCGAGGCGCCGGGATGGCAGAGCTGCTATTTCATTGTCAGGGTCGACAACAGCTCATTCGGCTACCACCATGAGTCATTGCCCACGCGATGGGTAGAGACTGACCAATCTCTCCCGGTTTACTCGCCCAGCTCGGGTGACCCCCACGAGACCATTTTCCGGGGAATTCGCCGGGCCCTCTTTTCGAGCACGCGTCGCGACTAGGGGCAATTTTTTCGAGATCCTCGGCAGCTGTTGGAACTCGGAATATACCGGGAGGAGTTCATTAGTGGCCCGCCTATCTCCGAGTGCTTCCCGGTTGGGTTTCGCGGACCGGAGCTCGCGATTGGTGGCCCTTTCCCCGACGCGACCATGGCAGGGGCGAGCTCGGTACCACGAGTTGAAGAGGAAGATCCTGAAGACGAGGAGGGCTCACCCGAGCGGCCCCTCCTGCTGAGGCGTAACCGTGCTCCTCGCTCGCCGAGGGGTCTCCCAGGGGCCTCGCCTCGTGCCGAGTTTGCTGCGGGAAAACGACCCGTCGGAGGTGGTGCTAGTGATCGTAACGCGAAGAGGGCTAGGAGCGAAGGTACATCCGGCATAGCGCCGCGTGCCATGGGGGTTCGCATTGCTTCGCAGCAATGTGCTCCTCCTGGCGCTTCTCCAGGATCTCCTCAACCGGAGCTTCCCTAGCGACGGCCGGGTCGCCCATGCCCTTCCTCTCCTCCTTCTTCAGCCTCCATTTTCTTCTCACTCTTCGCTTCCTCTTCAGGTCCTCTTTTCCTCCTCCGCTTCTTCTCACTCCTCCTCTTTCGTTTCTTCTCACTCCTCGCCTTCCGTTTCTTCTCACTCCTCACCTTCCGTTTCTTCTCACTCCTCGCCTTCTCTTCGTTCTCACTTCTCACCCTCTCTTCCCGCTCTTCTGTCCTTTGCTTCCGCTCCTCTCCATCCTTCACCTCCTCCTTCTCCCTGCCGCCATCCCCCGGCCGGTCCTCGTCCGCCTCCCCTCGTCACTCCCGGTGAGCCTAGCTGGGACTCGCCCATCGAGGTCTGGAGGGAGTACTCCCTACGCACGTACCGGGACCTGTCCAAGGGGACCTCTGGCTCCTCCGCTACTCGTCACTCTGTCGCAGAGGTCGATGGGTACTCCGAGGCGGTGGCCTTTTTGCTCGAAGGGGTTGCCCGGGTGAATGATGTCGTCCTCCGCGAGGCCGACATGTCCTTGATGGTGGAGGAGTCCATTGACGCCTCCCATCAGACATCAGAGCTCCAGGAGCAGCTCGATCTCTCCCTCCACAGCGAGCGCCTATCTCGGGGGCGGATCGCGAGGCTAGAGTCAGCCCTGGCCGAGGAGAAGCGGGATCGCGCTTCCGCCCAGGTCGACTTGGCGGACTTCAAATCTCGATCGGGGCGGCATATCGAGGAATGCGAGTGGCGACTCTCCGCTCGTGGGGCTCTTCCGGAGGAGGAACAGAGGCGCCATCAGGAAGCCTCGGAGCTTTCTCGCCACCAGGATGAGCTCCTCGCACAAATTGGCGAGGTCGTGGGCGCCCCTGTTGTCGTGAAGGAGGGTCTGCCCTCCCAGGTTCGTGGCGTTTTGCGGACGTTCGCTGATGAGCTGGAGGCGGCTCGTGCCGAGGCGGAGAAGGAGCGTCGAGCTCGGCTGCGCCTTTTCGAGAAGGCCAAGGGTAAGCTCGAGCAAGCCTCTTCGCGTTTCCGAGCTCTTGGGGATTCCGTCGAGGTCAACCGCATGGAGGCCTCCTACCAGGCTCACCAAAGGGCGGTCGACGCGCTCCCTCCTGGGGCGTCGGTCGAACTTCTCCGTGCCCAAGTCTCGTAGTGGGAGCAGGAGCGCATCCGGGAGGAGGCCCTCGTTTCGGCGCTCGAGGAGAAAACTGCGGCCGACCCTAATTCTCCCCTCTGTCTCCCGGCGGCCTTCCGTTGACCGCGCCTCCTCGCTCGCCTACCCTCGTCGTTGGGAGTCCTTCGACTGCTCCCGGGTCGCCGAACGAGCAAGAGGCCACCGAGGCCTGATCTCGTTTTGGCGGCTTAGGCCTTTTTGTAGCTTGTGACTTTTGCTCTTTCTCTTCCTGCTGTAGGGCTTTTGTCGGCTTTGTAGGGTGTTGCCTGATTGTTGTGCTTGTAATTTTGTACCACCTACTTGTAACTTATTGAGATTCAATGAAATATCCTTGTTCTTCTTTCAAGTTTTTGTCTCTTACTTTTTTTTGCATTCGGTCATGGTTAATTACCTGCTCGCCCCTTCGCATTGCATTACCTTGTCGTACCTGTTTGACACTTCCCGAGTTTGTTTGCTTCGACGACCCTTGCAATTGATGCGAGCAACTTTTATGTTGATAAAGTTGTGGGGACGGCCAGCCCCCCTTTGTTTTATCAAGTGGGAACACTTGGTAAAAGAAAAGAAATCTGTGCCCCACAAACTGCTCGAGGTTGTCTGCTTCGACGACCCTTGCAATTGATGCGAGCAACTTTGACGCTGATGCGGGGACGGCCAAATCGATGCGAACAGCTTCGAAGAGCGGCACTGATGCTGATGTGGGGACTGCCAGCCCCCCTTTGTTTTATCAAGTGGAAACACTTGATAAAAGAAAAAGAAATCCGTGCCTTAATGAGCCGCTCGAGGTGGTGATCTCCCTGCATGTGACGTCTGCACTAACCTGTGTACTCATTATTTTTGGGCGCGTCTCCTCGCTTTCCGCGTTTTCTCTCTCCTTATTAAAGTTGGTGCAGGTACTTGAGTGTTGATGACTTTTCAGAGCCCGTCACTTCGAATGGCTCTTGGGTTCCTGTTACTTTTTGGCGATCCACGTGTCCTTTCACAGGACGTGGGGTCGAGACGCGTCGATTCACCTGGCCTCGCCTCTTCCCACTATAAAATCGGAAACCCTACTTCGAGGCATAGTTTTACTTCCTCTCAAACCAGATTCCTCTGAAAACGCAGATTCCTTCTTCGTCTTCTCCTCTTTTTGCTTAACTTCCGTCGCTCTACAAACTTCGATCGATTATGTCTCGCACCCACGGCGTCGGTCCCATCTTTGCTACGCGTTCTCCTCCCTCGGTGATGATGGAGGAGACCCTGGAACGTTTTCGGGAGGAGTTTGTCTTGGAGCCGAAGGTCGCTCTTCGCCTTCCTCGCCACGGTGAGCGTGCCGATGCCCCGCGGGACGAGTGCATCGCCCTGTACGAAGTTTTCTTTCGGAAGACGGGGCTCTGCTTTCCCATTCCGTCGCTCAACGTGGCCTTCTTTTGTGCCTTTCTGGTTCCCATCACTCAGGTGAGTCCAAACTCGATTCGTCTCCTCGTTTGTACCATAGTTGTGGCATTGGAGGCGAACGTTGATCTCACCCTGGAGGACCTCATGCGGCTGTTCAAATTCTCCAAGAACCCCAAGAACATTGGTCGCTATTCTCTCTCCCACCGGGTTACTGGTCATGTCATCGACAGCACTCCGTCGAACGAGTCCGGGTGGGAGGATAAGTTCTTCTTCGTGTCAGTGGACGAGCACAACTTTGGGTGCTTCCACAAGTATTTGCCCAGGGAGTGGCTTGTCGACCAGTCCCCTCTTAGGTACGTTCCCAGTACCGATGATGAAGCTGCTCGTCGCTTTGAGGTGACCCACAGGAGGCTTCTTGCCGTGCCCAACCGTGATTGGGCCTCGGACTTCTCCATCGCTAGGGTCAAGAAATCTGGGATTTTCTCATGGCCTTATCCCTCCGGGATGAATCTCCGGGATCTTCTTCCGTCTTCTGGTTTCGACGGCCTTACGTCGTCTGGGGTCTCGTCGCGGGTCGCTCGAGGTGGGGCTCAGGACAAGAGAAAAAGGAAGGTGTCCCGAGGATTCCCGGCCGTCGACGGGAGTGGTCTGTCGCGGAGAGGGAGTGCTTCCTTGGATGGGTCCCCCGCGAAGAGGCCTCGCGGAGATGGGGGCTCTGCTGGTGTTCCTCTTAAACCCACGGGTACCGCCGTTCCTTCTCGCGAGACGGGTAACCGCTCCCCTAAGAAGAATAGGGTATCTCCTTCGTCTGGTGGAACGCGGGAGGCGTCGAATCCTCAGGAAGGTGTTTCCCTGGGTCAGGCGCCGATGCCGACTCCAAAGGGTCCTGCCCCACAACAGATTTCAGCCGCTCCGTCCGCTACCGGCCCTTCTGGCGAGGCGGAGGTCGTTCCGACGGGGAATCGCGATCCTCCACCTCCTCATCCCAATGATGAGGGTGGGCTCCCCGTTAAATGGGGCGCTGGGGGCGGACGCTCTTCCTCGCGCTCGCGAAAAAGGCCGGCGATCGTAGTGAAGGTTGCCATTGACACTTCCGAGATCGCGACCGCGGCGGTCGGGGCAGGTGTTGCGGCCGTCGCCGCAGGTTCCCCACGGCCTCGCGGTTGCTCGAGGGAGTCCGGAGATGTGGGGGTGACGCCGCCTAAAGAGAAGACGCTCCCGCCAGGGTCTCGGATCCCCTGGACTCGGCTGTGCGGGCGTCGGAGGGGAGTGCCCTCGAGGCCAAGGCGCCGGCGGTCGCGGACCCTCCGGTGTCGCGAGATGCCGCCCGCGCCGGGACCTCGGCTGTCGTGGGCCAGGCCGTGCAGGGGGCGGAGGAAAGAGTCCTCGAGCCCGAGGACCTGGTCGTCGCGGATCTTCCCACGCCGTCGGAGGCTGCTCCTGCCGACGAGCTTTCCTCGCCTTCCGAAGGAGGGACGTACTTGTCTCCTCTTCGGTTTACTGATGGTCCGCCTTGCATCCCTGCTGCGGATGCTCCCAACGAGGCTTGGGAAACATACTCCGCGTTTATGTGCCAGAGATTAACGCGATGTGCGCCCGGGGCACCCAGGCCTGGTTTGGTCCTCAGCCAGTACGAGCAGTACCTCCACGCCACGGGACATCTATTTCAGAGCGTTGCCTACCTGAATGATCTTATCCTCCTCGAGCGCGATCAGCGGATGTGGGCTGCAGAGGAGTCGGTGGGTGAGAAGAAGAAATCCCAAGAGGTCAGCAAGCAGGTCGACGCGTCTATGGCCCTGGACCGTCAGAACCGCGAGCGAATTGAGCAGCTCGAGTCCGAGCTGGCGGATGAGGCTGCCCGGAAAAAGGCCTTCCAAGCTCAGCTAGCTGAACTCAAAGTCAAGACGGATCGCGAGATCGAGGATCTTGGTGCGAGCTTGGCTGCTCGCGAGGAGACTTTGGCCGACGAGAAGAAGAGACACCTGGATACGCTGGGTGTGTTGAAAGAGAACGACGAGCATTTTGCCCAGGTGTGCGAGGTCCTGGGGGCAGTTGGCTCGGAAAGGCTGTCGTTGCCGGCGGTGGCCAAGTCCGTCGTGGAAGGACTCTGTGGTGACCTCGCGGCGGCCCGAGCCTTGTCGGAGGAAGAGCGGAACGCCCGATTGCGCCTCTTCGAAAGAGCACGTACAAAGCTTGACAAGGCATCGGCCAGACTTCAAGCCTTAGACTCAGCAATCGACTCCCATCGTCTCGCCGCGTCGCACCAGGCCAACATTGCGATGATCAAAGCTCTTCCTGTTGGGGCCTCGGCCGAGTTGCTTCGATGCCAGCTTCCGGAATGGCGACAGATCGAGGAAGAGAAGCAGGCGCAGGCTGACGAGCTCGAGAGGGAAGCCGAAGTCGACCCCGAGTCCCCTCCTCTTTCGCCGTGCAATCCCGCTCTGGCAAAGGGCGCTCAGCTTGCGTCTCCAGAAGCGTAGATTCTTTCTTTTACAACCATTTTCTTTAACGGACCAAAGGATATAAACTTCTTGTCTGTAATAATGATTTATTTTCCTCCTTTGCTAGCTTGTTGATATTTCGTGACTACATATTAATCTGTTGGCTGGGGGTCGTGTTTGACATTTTCTACATTTTGGATGGAGTCAATGGAATGATATTTTCGGTAAAATACATATACTTACATGGGGCTGTATAGACGCGGTGGGATGTTCCCGTTCCTCGCTTCCCTACTGGATTGGCTTTAGCTGTTCCTGTTGACTCATTTTATATGTTTTGCTCGCTTGGGAGCCTTTAATTGTGCTCGCTAGGAGACTTTCATCGGCGATGTATGCCTTAGGTAACTTTCACGCACTCTCGCCTCTTTATTTTGGGCACTCTCGCCTCTTTTATGCTCGATGTGGAGTCTTTTAATTGCTCGCTGGGAGGCTTTGTTTGCTCATTGGGAGGCTTTATTTGCTCGCTGTGAGGCTTTAATTGCTCACTGGGAGGCTTTTATTGGCGATGTATGCCTTAAGTAACTTTTGGGCACTCTCGCCTCTTTATTTTGGGCACTCTCGCCTCTTTTATGCTCGCTGTGGAGTCTTTTAATTGCTCGTTGGGAGGCTTTATTTGCTCACTGGGAGGCTTTATTTGCTTGCTGGGAGGCTTTGTTTGCTCACTGGGAGGCTTTATTTGCTCGCTGGGAGGCTTTATTGCTCACTGGGAGGCTTTAATTGGCGATGTATGCCTTAAGTAATTTTTGGGCACTCTCGCCTCTTTATTTTGGGCACTCTCGCCTCTTTTATGCTCGTTGTGGAGTCTTTTAATTGCTCGCTGGGAGGCTTTGTTTGCTCACTGGGAGGCTTTATTTGCTCGTTGGGAGGCTTTATTTGGCGATGTATGCCTTAAGTAACTTTTGGGCACTCTCGCCTCTTTATTTTGGGCACTCTCGCCTCTTTTATGCTCGTTGTGGAGTCTTTTAATTGCTCGCTGGGAGGCTTTGTTTGCTCACTGGGAGGCTTTATTTGCTCGCTGGGAGGCTTTGTTTGCTCACTGGGAGGCTTTATTTGCTCGCTGGGAGGCTTTGTTTGCTCACTGGGAGGCTTTATTTGCTCGCTGGGAGGCTTTATTGCTCACTGGGAGGCTTTAATTGGCAATGTATGCCTTAAGTAACTTTTGGGCACTCTCGCCTCTTTATTTTGGGCACTCTCGCCTCTTTTATGCTCTGGTCGTATGTTTCGAACCCTTCGAACCGTGTATATATATGAATTGCCGAAGCCATAACAGTGTTCCCGAATAAAAAAGGGTCGGGGTCCCCTTAAAAGAAACTTGACAGAAATGTTAGAATGCTTACAGGGATTTAAGATAAGGCCACGGGAAGCAGAAGATGGTCCCTCCTTCAGTAGAATTTCTTCAGGTGCTTCACATTCCAGCTCCTCATCACCTTGGCGCCTTCGGTGTTTTCGAGCTCGTAAACCCCTGGTCGGACGACGCCAGTGACCATGTATGGCCCTTCCCAACTCTGCCCCAGCTTCCCGGCGTACAGCCTTTTGGAAGACTCGTCGAAGAACCATTTCCCCGACTCGAAAGCTTCTAGGGCGCACCTGCTTGTTGTAATAGCGAGCGACAGCGTTCTGGTAGTTAGCGACGTGGACACTTGCATGTTCGTCTACATGATCGAGCTGGTCGAGCAGGCTTTGTCCGTTAGCTTCCTCATTCCCTGGGGCCAGCAATCGGCGAAGACTCGGAATTCCCATCTCTGCTGGTATGACCGCTTCTACACCATACGACAAAGAGAACGGAGTTTGGCCGGTGGCCGAGTGCGGATTTGTCCGATAGGCCCAGAGGACACCAGGGAGCTCATCGGCCCAGAGTCCCTTCTTGGCGTCAAGCCTCTTCTTGATGTTGTCGGTGATCGTCCGATTGACCGCTTCGGCGTTCCCGTTGCCCTGGGGGTATCTTGGTGTTGATGTGTGCAGCTTCACCCCCCAATGCGCACAGAAATTCCTGAACCTCTTCGAGATAAACTGTGAACCGTTGTCAACGATGATCTCCCTCGAAAGTCCAAAGCGCGTGAAGATGTTCTTCCACACGAAACCTTCCACGTCGGAGTCCTTGATGTTGGCGTATGCTTCCGCTTCCGCCCACTTGGTGAAGAAATTCGTGACTACCAACATGAACTCCTATGTCGCGTGTTTATGGGCATTGGGCCAACGATGTCCATAGACCACTTCATGGAAGGATACGGGACGGTCACCGAGGACAGCTCCTCGGCTGGGCAATTTATAGCCGGAGCGTGTCGCTGGCATTTCTCGCATCTCTTGGCGTGATCGGCGCAATCTGCCACCATCGTGTTCCAAAAGAAACCATGGCGCTTGGCCTTCCTTAGCAGGGATCTTCCCCCGGCATGGTTCCCGCACTCCTCGCTGTGGATTTCTCCCATCACGTAGCCGGCCTCTTTCTTGCCGAGGCACCTTAGGTAAGGTCCGGTGAAGCTTTTCAAGTAGAGTTTTTGCCTGATGATGGCGTACCTCGGGCCCTTGGCCTTGATCTTCCTCGCCTCCTGGCGATCATCTGGCACGGTTCCCTCCTGGATGTATTTCTTGATGGGCGTCTGCCAGTCCTCCTCATCGTCATCCTCCACCACTCCTCGCTCGTCATCATCCGGCTCTCTGCTCATGAGCTCGTGGATGCTAAGCTCTTCGGGAGATTTGTCTTGCTCCTCGCCTCCGCCTCGAGGTTTCTTCTTCGCTGGGCCCTCTTCTCTTCTTATACTTGGTCTCTCGACTGTTTCCACCGTAATGGATCGAAGCTCGCCTACTCCCGTCGTCGAGCCCAATCCTGCTAGCGCATCGGCGTGGGTGTTGTCTCCTCGCGTCACCTGTGTCAGGCTGAAGTAGTCGAACTTCCTGGAGAGTGAATCCACGAGTGCCGCGTAAGCCTCCATCCTCTCGTCGCTTCTCTCATACTCGCCACTGACTTGCTTGACGACTAGTTGGGAGTCTGAGAAGACGCTGACGTTCTTCACGCCAATTGCGAGGGCGGAATTCAAGCCTAAGAGGAGGGCTTCGTACTCGGTCGTTGTTTGTAGCCCGATAGGCTAGGCGGCACGCCTTCTCGACGACTTCTCCCATGGGCGAAGTGAGTCTGACTCCGGCGCCTGCTCCTTGCGCGGTGGAAGATCCGTCCACGTGTAGGTTCCAAGTCCCATCTTCATCGCTCAAGTCGAGAGGTTCCCTTGGAAGCTTGATCAGGAAATCCGCGAGGACTTGAGATTTGAGACTCGTCCGGAGTCTGTACTCGATGTCGTATGCTCCGAGCTTGATCGGCCATTTTGTGATCCGCCCCGACTGGTTTGGACTATGGATGATTGCGCGTAACGGTCTGTCGGTCATAACGACGACGAGATGCCCCTGGAAGTGGAATCTGAGTCTCTCCGAGGCATCGTAGACTGCTAGGGCTAGCTTTTCCACCAGCGGGTACCTCGTCTCCGCATCGAGGAGCTTCCGACTGATGTAGGCCACCGATTTCTGCTCTCCCTCATCCTCCCGTACTAGTACCTGGCTGATCGCCTGGTCCGAGACGGCGACGTACAGGTATAGGGTCTCTCCCGGGATCGGCTTCGTCATCATCGGGGGCGTCTAGAGATACGCCTTCAGAGCTTGGAAAGCTTCCTCGCATTTGTCGGTCCATTCGAACTTCTTGTTCTTCTTTAGCAACTCATAGAAGACGAGTGTTATGTCGGCCTTCCTCGAGATGAAGCGGCCCAGGGCGGCGATTCTCCCCGTCAGCCTCTGTACTTCTCGCCGATTGCGTGGAGATGACATAATCTTGATCGCCTCGATCTGCTCGGGGTCCGCCTCGATCCCTCGCCGGGTGACCATGTGACCCAGGAATTTCCCGGAGGAGATGCCGAAGGTGCACTTGGAAGGATTCAGCCTCATCTGGTGTCGGCTCAGGTTCTCGAAGCACTCCGCCAGGTGTTCGATGTGCCCCTCCGCCTTCATCGTTTTGACGACCATGTCGTCGATATACACCTCCATGCTCCTTCCAATCTGCTCGTGAAACATCTTGGTCACCAGCCTTTGGTAGGTCGCACCGGCATTCTTCAAACCGAACGGCATCACCTTGTAGCAATAAGTTCCCCACTCGCTGATGAAGGCGGTCTTCTCTTCGTCGTCTGGATGCATCCTTATCTGATGGTATCCCGAGTATGCATCCATGAAGCTGAGGAGCTCATACCCCTGAGTGGCCTCGACGAGGTGGTCGATGTGCGGCATAGGGAAACTATCCTTCGGGAGGCTTTGTTGAGATCGGTGAAGTCCACACAGACCCGCCACTTCACATTCTTCTTCTTGACGACGACCGTGTTAGCCAACCACTCGGGGTATTTCACCTCTCTGATGGTGCCCATAGAGAGTAGTTTATCGACCTCCTCGTTGATCACCCTATTCCTGTCCGGCGCCATCTTCCACCTCTTCTGGATGACGGGACGGTGGCTCGGGTCGGTGTTGAGACGGTGGGCGATCACGGACGGGTCCACCCCTGGCATGTCTTCGTGGGTCCATGCGAAGCTCTTCCGATTCTCCTTCAAAAAGGCTATCAATCTGGCCCTGACTTTGGGTTCGAGCTCCGCCCCTATGCTGGTCGTCCTCGTCGGGTCGGATTCGTCGATGCAGACTTGCTCGACCGCTTCGACCTGCGGTCCCGGTTGCCCTCTATCAGCCGCTCGCTTCTCGAGCGCCTCTGTCGCCGATGACTCGAGGAGCGGGGTCGCTGGACTCCTCCTCTCGTGTCCCTGTGAGCCGTTCCCCGATACCTCGTCTCCCTTGTTCGGGAGGGTAGAGGCTAGCTGCTATAAGTCGGCAGCCTCCTCCTCGCTTACTTCCGCCGGTGTCTTCTCCCCATGCACTTGGCGGTGGTGCATCATGTAGCAGACACGGTAGGCGTCCCTGTCGCCCCGTATTTCTTCTATCGTCCCGGCTTCTCCGGGAAACTTGATGCACTGGTGGTAAGTGGAGGGTACGGCCCTCATCGAATGGATCCAGGGTCTCCCCATGATCACGTTGAAGTGCGAAGGCACGTCCAGGACCATGAACTCGACCATCCTCTGCACTCCCCTTGCACGGACCGGGAGGTGGACCGTGCCCAGAGAGATAGCCACGTCCCCGTTGAATCCCAAGACCTTCCGCCGCCGTCCTCCAATCTCCAGGCCCTCGATCTTCATCTTCTCGAGGCAGTCATAGAAAATGACGTCGACGGCGCTTCCGTTGTCGACGAGGACCTGGCACACATCGGCGTTGCCGATCTCGAGCACGAGGACCAGGGCGTCGTCGTGCATCTCTGCGCATTCCCCGGTTTCGACGAACTTAATCTTCGCCTGGGAGCCGGTCGCCATTGGATCCCCGCGGTTGTGTTCTTTCCCCCGACACTGGAAAGCCTTGATGCTGTTTACGGAATCGCCGCACAATCGCGATCCGCCCATGATCACCTCGATCCTGGCCCTCGTCGCCGGTCTATCTTCTACGACCCGGTCCACCACCTGCCTTCCCGCGATCGGGTCCCTCCTCGCTCCCTCAGGAGCCCCCTCGACGCCTCGCGCCTTAGCACCGTGCGGCCTTCGCCACGTTCGATTATCGTTCCTCCACGGCTCGCGGTGGCTCGGGGCCAAGTCCCGCAGCTCTCCCTGCGCATACCTCCTCTGGAGCTCGCGATTCAACATGGCGCACTCCTCGGTGGCGTGACCACTCATGTTGTGGAAATCGCAAAACTTGCTCGCGTCTTTCGGCCAAGGTTTCCTCTCGAAACCTCCTCGCCCTCCCGAGGGTCCTCTTCCTCCCTCGACGTGGCCTCCTCGCCCGCCAGAGAATCCCCCTCGGGCCGACACGAAGTTTCCTCGCTGACCTCCTCTCGGCTCGCTCGAGAAGTCTCCTCGCGGCTGATCCCTTTCACCGGGGTCTCTCCTTTCCTCTACTTGATAGACCCCTTTTCTTGGGGCCTCGCGACCTCTTCGCTCTCCGGGCGCTCCCCAGCTGTCCCTACGCGCTGTCGTTGCCCGGGCCCCGGCCTCGTCCCGGTGTTCCCTCCTCTCAGGGTGCTTTCCTCTTCCGCCTCCTTCATGGATCTTACTCAGCGCCGCTTCCTCCTCCTCGATCTCCATAAAGATCGAGGCCCGGTGGAGGGCATCCTCGATCGTTGAGGGGCGCATCTTTGCCAGATCCAGTCGAAAAAAGGAGGTGTAGAACAGGCCGTTCTTCAAAGCCTGGATCGCGATCAAACCATTCAGGTTTGATATTCTGACCATGACAGCTTTGAACCTTTCGATGTAGTGGCGGAGCGTCTCCCATTTCTCCTGGGCGAGGTTCCACAACGTAGTTATCATCGCGTCGCTCTGCACATACATCGAGTAGTGGCGCAGGAACGCTGCGACGAGGTCGTCGGAGTCGTCGATGGACTCCGAGGGTAGCTTGGCAAACCAATCGCTAGCCGGTCCCTGCAGGCTCTCAACAAACAGGCGGCAGAGGATGGCCTCCACCTTCTCTGTCTCCCCGGTGAGGCGCTCCGTCACGATTCGGAATGACTTCACGTGGGTGTTCGGGTCTGAGGTTCCTTTGTATGGGGTGATTTTGACCTTCGGGAGTTCTCCCAGCTCCACCCCCCGGATTTTGGACGAGAAAGGATTGGCTCTCGCCTCTCTGACCATCCGGTCAATCTCCGGTGCTGAACTCGTCGCCTGGTGCACCCTAGACGCGACCTGTCCCATCATGGACTCGATTCCAGAGGATAACTCTTTCACCATTTTCTTTACCTCGTCTATCATAAGGGGGGTTAGGACGGGACGGGCATTCACGGCTGCCGCCAGGTCTTCTTCCTCTGCTGTAGATGGCGTGAGTACGGTGGTCTGGAAGAGATTTCTGTGGACCGGGGCTCCGGGCGCCGTCCATCCTCCCATCCCTCCGTTGGTCATGAACTGGTCCAGGCGGGTCGCGAGTTCCCTGTTTAGCTCGGCTTGCTCTTCGGCCCTCCTGTTGGCCTCTTGCGCCGTTGCTAAGGCTTCGGCCAGCTGCTGTCGGAGCACTCCTGCCTCCGCCATCTCCTCTTGACATCATCCTGCGCTGCTGTCATTGTTCGCCATGTCTTCGGTCTTCGCGAGCTTCCTGGCTGTGAGATAGAAAAAGACAGGGCCCCACGGTGGGCGCCAAACTGTAGAGGTCGGTTTTCGCCGAGACTCTTTCAGTCACAAGGATTAATAACTGTCGTTAATATGTGGGGGTCTAATTATATGTTAATATCCTTGAGTTTATGTATATGGAGCTCGGTCTTTCTCGTTTATTAGCTTGGAAGCTTGTCGAAGAAATACAGACGATGATGAACAGTAATGACTAATATCTCTCTCTCTAGGGTTTTGATTGGGATCCTCTTCTATGTGGTTTTTACATTGATATTTATATTCCCCCCTCTTTTGGTCTCTCCCTTCTCTCGGGTCTGTCCCTCCATTAGGGTTTCCTCTTTCGGCCCGGCCTCCCTCTGACCGGTCCAGTAATTTCTTCCTAACCTTTACCTACTAATTCCCGTGATTGCCGCTCTTTCGACTGACTCTCTGACGCCAAGTCTTCTCGAGCACGCTTCCGCATTCCCGCCATTTACGCAGCGACTATGCCTCTCTGAGGCAATACCCCTTCGCAGGTGGAACGAGGAGAGATTCATCGAGGGGATCTCCTCGCAGGAAAGACCCCCCTTTCGCGAAGGATCTTCCTCGCGAAAGATCTATCTTCCTCGCTCGGGGCTAAACTCAACTCGTGGAGGCGAATCCTTCTTCTCGCCTTGTTGTCACCAGCTGCGGGCCCCGCTTGCTTCTAACCACTTTGTCGTTTGACAGCCTAAACAACATGTGTTTATGTTAAGAGGGATTTGACGAAATCTCACCTTAACAATTATCATATTTATTTAATTTTTCCTAGAGATGTTTATCTCGAGGTGGAGAGAATTAGTTTTTAAAGTTTAGTGTAACAAATATTATATCCCCTCCAAGAAAAAAACGTAAACAATAAATTTCTCATTTATGTTTTTACTCTATAGGTTGCGTGTAGAATTTATTTTGACAGATGGTTCAGAAAAAGTGGAAGCAACAAGTTTCGGTTATACTGCTGAAAAACCTTCTCCTCCAAGGCCGCACAATTATCAGACGTTATTAAGCAGGTATCAGATACACACACTTGTACAAATTGCTTATTTAAAAATTTAAGATATTAATAGTTAGGAAAATTTGCTACAACAGAGTCAAAAAAATCACTATTGAAACCACTATTCAAAGCCAAAGAAGCAATAACAAAAACGTTTTACGTTCAAGGCACGAAAGTTCAAAATTCAAGTGTAACACAACACCAATTCATAGTTAGCCAAGTTTATAAGCTCACCGATCTTAAATGCACCAACGACAAAGTACTAGAAATTATTTATTATGATCTCTCACCTGCAGCATCCACCTCTAACCAAAAATCAAGACTTGATTAAATTTTATTTTTTTATTTTATCTGAACATTGAGCACTTTCATTTCTATCGCTCATGATTTATTGTTACATTATTATTTATGTGTTGTTTGAAATGTTATGAAAAACATGAGTTTTAATTATTTATACATTATCATGATAGTTGATTGTTTACATCTATAAATTATTGTATAAATTTTTAGAAAGTTAAGAAAAAGTTTTTAAACAAATTTCTAGTTTTGATAAATGTAGTATATCAAGAATGTAAAAGTCATCAAAATGATGTATGCAAAAAAAAAATACGATAAGCACGTGCGTAGCACGTGTTGCTAACTAGTATCATATATATTCATAAATGTTAGATTGAAGTTCCATTATCACGATCTCTGGGGTTTTTTATTTATTTTTCAGAACGACAATCTAAACACCCTTGTGAATATACGATGTGTGACACGTCGTTGCACAAAATAATGATTTATAATGCAGACGTTGAGATATACAAAACTTTGGTGTGGGACATAATAATGTCGTGTCACTCTGTCCATTGTGCAGATTTCTATTGAGTTTTCCAATTACTTACTCTCTTTTTTTCTTTTGATATGCTTTTTTTAAAAAAAACGTGGTCGGTGCCACGAAATAGAATAAAAATCCTCATGTATGGCGGATGAAAATTGCGGTTACAAGGATAAAAATAAGAACAGAAACCACAAGTAATGAAATACAAAGAAAATCATAAAACTAACGGCTATATGGGGATCTCTGGACGTTGAAACTCTGTACTTCTCGAGAAAGCTCACCGTCCACTGAACTAACTGACTCTGACTCCAAGCAGGCCTCCTGGATAGGACATTATTTCTGTGGTTGCAAAGCTCCCAAATAATAGTGAAAAAGAGCTCAAAGGAACAAACCTCAAAAATGTATGTCGCTCTGAGAATTGTGCCAAAGACGTCTCCCTCTCTGAAAGGCGGGAGGATGTGACTGAAGTCCGCATCCTTCCAAACTCTCCTGCTCCACCTGCAATCCTAAAAAGCGTGGAAAACAGTCTTTCTCGCCTCCTGACAAACAGGGAACTGTCCTCAGAGGTGATCCTCATCTTGACTAACTCAGCCCTAGTCCGAACCCGGCCTAGGCGGACTCGCCAACAAATGAGTTTCACCTTAGGAGGAACTCTCCGCTGCCAGAACTTTGTCCACCAGCTCTCCATCTCCGTCGGGTCAGCAGAGCTGGCTTTGGGAGTGTTGGCACTCTCCATCGCCACTCGGTAGCCAATCTTGACGGAGTACTCTCCGTCATCAGTGTAGTGCCAACATCTAACGTCCGGGATACCCTCACCCTCACACGGAATGCTTAGAATAGCCGCAGCGTCCTCCTCCCCGAACATCGCAGAAATGAGATCAATGTCCCAACTGCCGTTTAAACACATAAGCTTCGCTACACACATATCGAGGGGACCCAATGGGGATCGATCCAGGACTCTGGGCACCCAACTACCGCCCATGACCAGCACTGACTCCTCATCACCAATCCTCCATCTTGAACCGGCCTGAATGATCTCTCTGCCCCAAAGAAGGCTACGCCACATTGAAGAACTGCACCAGTGCGGAATGCTGGACATGATATCTCCATCAGGAAAATAGCTCTGACTGTAAACACGCCCAACGAGACTATCAGGTCTCCGAATAAGTCTCCAAACACTCTTGTCCAGAAGAGCCTGGCTGAACTTCCTCAAATCCCTGAAGCTCATCCCACCATCTAACTTGTGCCTCCGAAGCAACTCCCATCTACACCAATGAATCTTCCTAGTCACAGAGCCACCTCCCCACCAAAACCTGGTAATCGCCGAGTGGATATCATCAATCAGAGAGGTCGAGATCTTGTGGCAAGAGGCCACGTGGCTGGGATCGACTGAAGAACAGACTTAATGAGCACCTCCCTACCAGTCTGCGAGAGAGAAATATCGTTCTAGCCTCTAATCTTATCCCAGACACGGTCTCTCATGCTTGAAAAATAAATAAAAGGTGCTTGGTTAAATGTCGCTCGAAAAATTTCATAAATTGCTTTTTCATGATATCAACAATGTTACTGAACCTCAATTATCGATATAAAAATGATATTACCTTTGCCACCATTATTTTAACATTTAATTAAAAAACTTGGACAAGTCTAAAAAATATATTGTAATGGTTATGAAATGTTGCTAGATTCTGGTGGGGGTGGTACGGCGACGAGGAGGATTTATAGGTGCAAGTGGAAATGACTCACGAAAAATAAGTCTGATGGTGTGATGAGTTTAAGAGATTTGGAGAAGTGCAATCATGCCATTCTGACTAAGAGTGTTTGGAGGCTACTTATAAGACCTGACAATTTGATAGGGAGGGTCTATATACATAGTTATTTCCCCGACGGAGACATTATGACGGCCCGTCCAAGCTGGTGTAGCTCATCCATGTGGCACAGCCTCCTCTAGGGCAAATAAATCATTCAGTCTGACTCGATATGACAGATTGGAGATAGAGAGTCAGTATTGGTTATGGGGGACAATTTGGTTCTCAGACACAGACCAGCCACCTGGATTGACCCCTCTTGGATTCCCCCGATGTGAAGGAAGCGGAGCTTATGAGATTCGACGGTAGTTAGAACGTGGATCTTATTTCAACGATGTTCGGGGAAAGGGCCATCCCTGACGTGCGTCATTGGCACTTCACATCCCGGTAGAAGCGATAGGCTGGTGTAGCTCATCCATGTGGCGCAGCCCACTACTATAAAATATATTGTTACAAGCGAAAGGTGGCATTAGAAGCGACATTTTGGCATTAGAAGCGACTAGTTGCTTCTAACGTAAACACCCTTATTTTTCCCGTAAAATGAAAATATTGAAAATTAGAAGCGACTAGTCCGAGTCGACATATTAAAAACCCGACTAGTCGCTTCAAAAGGCCAAAATTATTGGCTCGCACCCTCCGCGCCAAATATTTTAGTATGTTTGGGCATTAGAAGCGATTAGTCGCTTCTAATGCCCAAATTATTTGGCTCCAACATTTCTCCGCCAAAATTTCGCTTCTAAATGTCGCTTCTAATGTCCAAATATTTTGGCTCCGAAACCCTTCCACCAAAATTTCACCTACGGGAACATTAGAAGTGCCTAGACGCTTCTAATGTCGCTTCTAATGTTGCTAGGGCTTTAAAACACCCGACTCTCCCTTCTCCTCTCCCATTTTCTCTCCCCTACACGAAAAAGACACTCATCCCTCTCCCAGCACTTTCCTCCAACCATCTGCCCTCCTCTGCCTCTCATTCCGCCTTTCCGCCCTCCTCTCTTCTCCTCCCTCTCCGCCCTCCTCCACCTCCCCTTCCCTCCCCTCCTTCGCCCATCGTCCCCCTCCTCCGCCCCTCCGCCTTCCTCCCTTCTCCTCCCTCTCTGCCCTCCTCTGCCTCCCCTTCCCTCCGTTCCTCCGCCCCTCCTCAGCCCCTCTGCCTCCCTTATGCCCTCCTTTGCTTCACACCGCCTTCTGCCCCTGCACCGGCCCTCCGCCCTTGCACCGCCCTCCCTTCCCCCGCCGGCCCATTGCCTCTCCACCGCTCTCCGGCCCTGCGCCGCCCCTGCACCGTCCTCCGCCTATCTTTCGCCGGTAAGTGTTGATTTTCTTTTAACTAAGTTTGACTCAATTTGAATCGGTTTTGATCTTGTTGTGTAGTTTCCAATTTCTCGTCGTTTATTTCCAGTCTCGGTGACTTAGTCCCTCCGTTCGTACTCGTGCCCTCTGTAAGTTTTTTTTAATATGTTGTGGTAATTAATTTTGTCAATATACGTCTCGAGTATATGTTGAACAATGTTTTTTAATGTCTCGTAGGTCGTTTGTAATCCGACTCGCAACTCATCTCATAGTTCGTGTCGCAGCCTCATCCATTCTCGCATTGTGTCGTATCGCCGCTTGCTAAGGTATATGTTTGTTTCTAAAACTTATTTTAGTTATATTTTGGTTTATGGTTTTTTTATTTAGATTTTGTACGTTTGTTTCATTGTGTCTCCTTGTTGTTATCTAGTTTGCTCGTCTTGTGCCAACCGGTCTCGTCGCGCTTAAAAAGTTGGATATTTATGTTTTACGTTTAATAATTTGAAATAGTAATTTAGGTATGCAATTGAAATAATAATTTGTTATAATTAATTTTGTTATGTATTTAATTTGTTAATTAAGGTAGGTAAATGAATAAGTAATTTGTTAAATAAATAATTTTTTATGAATGTAAGAAATTAATAATTTCATTAAATTATTATAGATACGTAATTTGTTTAGTGATATTATTTTGAATGTGATATAATTTACTTAATTTGTAATTTAAGTGTGGAGTTGAATTAGTAATTTGTTATAGTAACTAAGTTTTTTAACTTAAATATGTTATTTGAAAGTTATTGATTGTTTAGGATAGTTTTGGCTGATATATATATATATATATATATACATATATATATATATCGTTTTTTGTGAATTGCAGATTTTTGGTTTGTTCATATTTTAAAGGAAACTCTGCCCAAATTTTTGTAAATTTTTAAATAATTAAGTGAACTAAAAAATCGTAATCTCCAATAGTTATCTAAATCTCAAAACTTTCTTAGATCAAATCCTTATACGTCTTCTAATTGTTCACAATGTCATAATTTTCCTAATTTTTATTGTCCTAATTTTTAACATTCAGCGTCATGTCAAAACAAGTAGAAATTGGATTATTAAGAATAATCAGTGTGGTCTTGAATTCGAAATGAGCGTGAACGAGTTTATTCGAGTTGCACGATTCCAAATGAACAGCAAGCACAAAGTAAAATGTTATTGTCGTAGTTGCAATAATGCGTTAAGACAACACATAGGAGTTGTTTGAGTGCATCTCATGCACAAAGTACTTACTCCGTATTACACTTGATGGTATCATCACGAGTCACGTGAAGAAATTGTTCATGTACCAGAAATTATTGATCATTTAAACGATCAAGACGATGTTGGTGGAATCCATGACACAGTCGATGATATTAAGAATGATCCTGATTTTTAAAATGATCCAACTGCTAAAAATGTGGCTGACGAAGAGCATATCGCGACTCTAGTTGCCGAGTTGAATGCATAATTGTATCCTGGTTGTAAGGAGTTTTCGTCATTATCTTTCTTGGTTAAGTTAATGCACATTAAAGTGACGAACCATTGGACGAACAAGTCATTTACAAAACTTCTGCAACTCTTAAAAAAGTCTCACCATGTTGGGAATAGAATTCCTGAAAAATATTACGAGACAAAGTCAAAGCTGAAGCAATTTGGCATGGGCTACGAGATGATTGACGTCTGCTCCAATGATTGTGTCTTGTTTTGGAAGGATCTGAAAGGTGCAGATGTTTGTCCGGTGTGTAACGAAAATAGATGGGTTGTTGGAAAAAAAGTACAGCGTAAAGTTTTACGGTACTTTCCTATGAAAGATCGTCTCAAGTGGTTGTACGCTTCCCGACACACATATGTTGAAATGAAGTGGCAAGCGAAAGAACAAGTGGGATTTGCCTGACATTGACGTTTCATCATTGGCTATAGTTCCATTGTCTGTACAACATACTGATTTCGATCGTTTGTCTCATCTTCACGATAATTGTAAACCAATTCTAGTTGATAATGCTACCAAAGATGAGCCTATCGACGACTTCATAGACGACGATGAAGTTGATCATTTCCTTGGAGATACTATTGACAATGATCTCGAAATAGATCAAATTGATTTCTTAAGTGACGATGAGCAAGATTGAGTAAATTGTTAACTACATCTAATATAAACTAAATTTAATGTAATTCATAAACTAAAATTCTAATTTATCTTTTATGCTTTGCAGTATGTCGACTATGGGTCAAAGCTCGCAAAGAGCTAGAAGAGGCAAGAAAGTCAAGATTGTATCTGACCCCGTCTGTCTCCAATTTTATCCACCTCTCAGCAGAGGTGATGAAGAGAGAGTAAAAAAAGGAGAGCGCGTTAGCACATTTGTCAATAGTCTTGGAGTTTTGATGCGAGAGCACAACCCTTTGACGAAGTCGAGTTGGAATGACGTCTCAGGGCAACAAGTAGCGGCCATTTTTTCTGGCGTATATGCATAGTACGACTTTGTGTATGAGGACGAGTCGGGAGACCTTATTCCGGCAGCGTGCTACTCGAGCCTTATCGAGAAGACTATTATCCGCGACGCGAACAAGCATCTGCGTGACGGAAAGGCAAAATATAGTCGGTTTTACCGGATCACGTGTAGTGGAGATAAAGAGGAGGCTCTCGAGAAAATGCCCAAGGGTCTGACGCGACAACAGTGGTCTGAGATGATTGATAGGATGAACACATAGACTTTTCAAGTATAAATTAGATTAAACGTATTAATCAATTGATTTATTCTTAAAAATAATTTTTTTACTCTAACCAATGTTGTTTTCTAGGGCATGTCCAAACGGAATGAGGAGAATCAAAAGAAGAATACCACGAAGAGTCGACAAGGCACGATCTCATTTTTTGAGTATCGTCATAGTCATGTAAGTATATTTTCATTAAATTTCAAATTACATAAGTTATATATTATAATTATAATGTGTTAAATGCAGCGGGTGAGAGAAGGCGGGTAGATGCTAGGGCCGCTCGGTGCGTGGGAGAAGATGCACACGACTCCCAATAGTCAGTGGACACGCCTGCTGCTGGAGAGTATCATGTAATTATATATGTTATTAAATTTACCTTATAATTGTTGTCATTAATAATTAATTTAATTTGTATTATGTATGTAAGCTTTGATAGTAGCTCGGGCGGGTGATCTACAAGAACAAGCTCGGGTGTCGGGATGTGAGGTGAACTTGGCTGATTTGGAGGAGATGCTATGAGTGAAGTTCTCGGGACGCGACATGATTGAGCTACGGGAATTGGGCCACTAATTCCGCGCTCGGACATGCTTAAAGCCCAAGCCCACGATAGCTCATCGTAGGAAACGCGAGTTTGAAGTCGTACTCTGACATGGAAGAGAAGCTGGCGGCTCTCCAAAGAGCTGTGTTTGGCATGGCCGCTGGATTGAACCAGACCCCGAATATTAATTCGGATCCCGTGTTCAAGGCGACTTTGGACTAGTACATGACCCAGTTCGGACCCAATGCAGGCGCTTCGATTTCGCAGCAGGGACCAGATCGACCTTCCACTCCCACCGACACCGAACCAGATGAGCCTCCACACGGACCCGGCAAAAGACGCGCAGAACGAGGACGACATTTATTTACTTATGTTATCGGTTTACGCTTATGTTATTACTGACTTTAGACATTGTCGATTATGTTATTACCGACTTTTGATTATATTTAGTTTATGTTTAATTTGATTTCAATTAGTAAATTTCAATATTATTAAATAAAATTATATTTTATAATAATAATAATATGTAATTAATTAATAATAATAAACCGAATAATACATTTAAAAAAGAAATAAATTTTAAAGTTTTAGAACGACAATGTCGCTTGTAAAGCTGTGCAAATAAGTGTTTTTACGTCATATAGAAGCGACTAATCGTTTCTAAAGTCGCTTCTAAGAATATGGGGGGTAATATTTAGAAGCGACTAATCGCTTCTAATGACGCTTCTAAGTGTTACCCGCCATATTTTCCCACGTTTTTTTGACGATTTTTGGGACACTTAGAAGCGACGGTAGAAGCGATTAGTCGCTTCTAATTTTGTCGATTCAAAACATTAGAAGAGACTCGATACATTAGTTGCTTCTAATGTCGCTTCTAAATGTGATTTAGAAGCCACATTTTGGCATTTATAAGCGACTTTTGTCGCTTCTATGAGTACTCTCATTTAAGAGATGGCCACGAGGGTGACTCTTAGTCCGACGACATGTGCACATTAGTGTTGGGGATCTCGGGTTGCAAACAATAAGTACAACCCTCCCACTTAGTTTTTAGGAAAAATAAGGGGACCCTGGATTGCAAACAAGTGCAATCCTCCCACTTAATTTTTGGAAAAATGGCACGTCTACTCTTGTACATATAGGAAACATTTTTCCATTAGCAAAGAGAGATAGATTGGATCACTAGAAAAAAAGAACCCTAAAATTGATATTTGTGAGGGGAGAGCAGTGTTAATACACTAAGGCATAATGAACATACTCGGATCTTTTTGTCTATTAAATTTATTTTTCCTAAGGAAAGTGTGTGCGATTAATAAATCATCACTTTTGCACTTGTAAGTTTTTGAGATTAAAAAATCTCGTAAAATTAATATGTATATCTATATATATATATATATATTTATATATATATATATATATATATCTTCATGACATCTTCTTTCCAGGCGCCTTCGTGGTGGTGGAGCGCGAGAACGTCGGAAATCCACGATAGCATTAAGAAGACGGGAGAAAGCTAGGAGTCGCAAAATCCGGATTAAAAAATCTGGATTCGCGGACTGCCGTACACCTCGGACTTAAAAGGTCATAAATGACACATCTGGTATCCGATTGAGCTGAAACCAATTGCATTGGATAGCTAACATCCGTACCTTTAATTTGGTTCAAGAACCACTAATTGTCAAGGTTGGAGCAAAGAGTTATGCCCGTTTCACTGCGCCATAACAATTTGTCCAGAATTTGAAAAAATTAAAAGTACGTCGGATCTAGGTGTAAAGAGAAAGAGGTTTATTGAAAACATTTTAATTGTATGTTTTGATTTCAATTGTGTGTTATATTAACATATTAATAATTAAACACAATATAAAATAAACAACATAATATAAAACATTCAATAACTAATTTAAACTAGAAGTGCTAAGAACTAGTTTAAACTATGTACACAAATTTTCAAACTTGTCAAAAAATTGATTTTGAATATGCTAAACATAAAATAATTAAAACCTGTTTTTAATGTATTAATATAGCATATATAACAAGTGGAAAATCAACAAAAAATTCATTTTAGAGGTCGTACCAAAAAATTAAAATTTTGTAAGATCTAGTCTTTTGGAAAACCATCATTCAAGTAAATTTAGAAAACAATTTTTTTATAATGATTTTAAATAACATGTACATGTTTATGCTTTGATCATAGCTCTGATACCATTTGTTGGAATAGGTCTAGGTTTAAATAAAAAATTAACATTAATCAAATTAAAGGCGGGATTTAAAAATTTCTTTTTCAAGTAAAACGATTTTACTAACCTAGAAAAAGCATATACATGTTATATATTAAAATCATTATTTAATTTACTAGAACACGAACCTTTCTTGGTAGATTGATCTTGAAGCGTCTTCAGAAAAGTAGATCCTCCTCCTTGGCTCGCTCGTCATCTTCACACCTAATCTTGAACTCGAGAAACCTAAGATTTCTATTACAAGAGTCTATAGAGGTTTTGGAAGGATTTGTGTGTGGGCACAATTAAACAATATGAACCAAGAACAATTCTTGGATCATAAGCTAATTCTCTAGATTAAATGTGAATCTAGGTGCAAAATAAGAAGAGTATTTTCTATAGAGAGAGAGAGAGAGGGTCGGCCACAATAGGGAGAGAGCAAGGAAAAAGCTTAACCTTCACATCTCTATGTGAGGCTCTATTTATAGGAGAAGGAAAAATCTATAAAGGTCAATTATTCATTCATGAATGAATAATGTATTCATGAATGAATAATGTATTCATGACACAATATTTGATTTTCCCTTCCCCTTTCCCTCTTGGTTTGGCCGGCCATATACCTTGCATTAGTGAGGAAATTTGTTTCCTCACTTAGCACATTTGTTTCCTTCTTAAGGAAATTCATTTCCCTTTTTCTTTTTGGTAATTATCCTTATAAGAAAAAAGAAATAAAATTCTACTCTTGATGCTATGTTGGCCGAATTCTACCTAGGGGGGAGCATCTAGATGCTTTTTTTTAAGACAATTCTTAAAATACCCATTGTAAAATTATAATTGCACAAATAACGAAATTAATTTCATAATGCCTCAAACGACTTTTCGGCTTTAGAAAATAATCTATATTTTCATCAAATGAAAATATTCAAAATCTTATTTTGACATTCACATCATTTTATGTCCTTGTGGACAAAAATATCCTTTAGACATTTTCCGAGAAAAAGTCTAGTTCAACACTTTAACTTAATTTGACTTAGCTTCTAGTTTAACAATCCTACTCTAATGACCTGTAATAGTGACCTTATGGATCCAAATGAACAAAGCTTGAGCTTCTATACTCGGACTCCAAAATTCTCACACTTTTTCCGAGTATTAGCTTAATGTCGACTGACTCCACTAAAGAGTCGACACTGAGAATCTCTCGGTTCAAATGAATTTATTTTCTACTCAAGTACAACTTAATTATATTGAGCGGATCCATTGAATGTTATCTATGTTTACCCTTCATGAATATCATCAACTAGTTGGGATTTATAAAATTACCATTTTACCCTTCTAATTGTTATTTCTGTTGGCATTTATGCCCACAAAGGAGATTTTTGATATTAAATACTTTTGTATTTGTTTTGTTTTGAAATTAAATAAAGATTGAATATCCATTCTAATTTAAGATTGTGTTTACGCATTTATGTCTACGCTCTGAAACTGTCATCAACGAAAGAAGTGCTAAGTACAGACTTGACAAGATACCTTCTTATGACTAGTTTAAATAATAGTTCGCAATCTAAAGATCGATTGGGCAATCGATTCCTAGTAATGATTGTTAGAATGAATTAAACGATATCTTATCTTGTGATATGGAGAGTTGTGACTCTGTAATTCATTCTTGATATCTTAATGAAGATATTGAACAAGACCAGTGAAGTTTTGAAGTTCGAGATAAAACCGTTTAATCACTCGAAACATCAAACTCACATACGAGGGGTATTTTAGTAATTACCTAAATCCTGAAGTGAGTACATGTATTCTTGTAACACTTTATGACATTTGATTTGTCAATGGGCAATGGCTAAATGAAGTTTCATTGACCCGACGGTTGGTGTCATAATACTGTTTCGTTGAAACATGTGATTCACAGATATGGAATTTGTGTTGAAACAATGCTAAGGCATTAGTATCACACCATGCTCTGTTATGAGAGTGTGAGCGAATAAACCAGGCCTGGTATTCATCGAATAAAGAATTCTTTGAAATAAAACATGTGACATGTTGAGACATTTCATTTTATGTTTTTCTCGTTCACAAATAACAGAGGACTTGGTGAAATAATAACTCAGGGGTAAAACGGTAATTTTACATTCCTCTGAGTTAATGATACACACAAAGGGTAATATCGTAAAATACACCGTGGACCATGTGAAGAATAGTTTTATCACATCAAACGAAAATATAAACGCATATGAACTTAGAGATGTTCAATATTGGTCCTTTAGTGGAATCGACTAATATTAAGAATTAAAAGTCGGAAAAAGTTTGTGAACCTTTGCGTCCGATCTTTATTCTAAAGCTTCGTTCATATGGGTCCATAAGGTCTCAATGATAGACTCTTGGATGAGATATTAGTGAACAAGAAAAGATCGATTTTCTCATTAAACGTAAATTGTGATTTACACTAAGAAAATTATTTTCTAAGTAACTAAATAAATAATTCGTTATTTATTATTACATTTATTTAACGAATCATATTGTGTTATTATATTGATAATAATATAATTTGATGATTCAAATAAATAAAAGATGAAAATAAATATTTTATCGTTTCGTACTACATTGTTTAGTATGAAAATAATTAATGACTTGTCATTAAATAAATGAGATGTTCTAAATTAATTAAATATTATTTTAGAAATAAATCGAAAATATTTGGGAGATAAATACATAAGGTGGCCGGCCACTTAATGCAAATAAGGGGTTGGAAAATTGCTTAAATGATTTATCGGGCTTAAGTTTGATTAATGGGTCATTAATTGTTTTTGACCTAATTAAGCCCATTTTCCCCGAAATAAAAGGAGCTCTTCTCTCTCTCTTTTGACCTAGCTTATTCAGCCACTCTCTCTCTCTCTCCCCTCCCATTTGGCCGACTATTTCCTCTCTCCCAAGGAGAAAAATACTTGGCCAAAATCCCTAAAGAATTGAGAGAGCGAACCGTAGAGAGAATCCCCTTTTATTCCTTCTTCCCTTGTTCCTACGAAAGAGCCCACCCTCTTTGTCTCACAAAATCCCTCGAGTATTATCATTGACTAAACTTGTGGTTGTTTGAGTGATTTTTCCTCCCACAGGGCCGGCCATATTTTGGAGCAACGAAGGATCGACGACTTTGAGGATTTGCTTGACAGGCGTGGCGTAGAGGATCGGCCGGCCAGTTTTTTCCGAGAGACACCGAGACTTGCTCTCGCAGATCCGAATTATGTAAGTATCCCTCGAACGAATTGGATCTGGACAATATGATATTTTAGAATGATTATATGTGTTTGGATTGTTCGCGTGCATGTTTAGATAGATTTATTGACAAGATTATAAATTTATTGACATGTTAGGTTAGATTTAATGATATGGTTATCGAACATGTTTTAAATTGGTTTTAATATGTTAAATTGAATTATGAAATTCCGCCACATATTGATGTGTTTCGTAATTAAATTAGGTTAATTGTTAATCAAATTCCAACAATTTCCTCAACTCCTTTAGTACTTGTGAATAAGTTAGAAACAATGTATTGACGAGGAGCTAACAAGTCACATTGTTTCATCCAAATAAAGTCGCTACTTAAATTTGGACACTGCGCAGTTCATTTATTCACAATCCAAGTAATAAAGCATGAGGTGATATACATTGCATCTCAGCAATCTTGTACATGAATTCCATATCTATGAGAACTTCACAAAGTTGGTTCATGACATCTTCATAACTTAATATCTCACCAATAGGCCTTGTCTAGATCGCACATTGGACCTAGAATTTGACTTTCTCAAATGAGAGTATTAATGCTATGAAATGACATGTCTCATTTCAGGATTTAGGTAAGCATGATGCGATTCATACGTAGTGACCTTGAGATAGAAGATGTTAAATGGTTTGTTCTTCTATTGTCTCTAAAGGTGCACTGGTCAATTCAGTATCTTCGAAAGATACACTGGAAGAACTACAGAGTTCCTAACTCTCTATGCCTCGTAACCAGACATCTTAGATTCTTCCAACAATCATACTGGGATCAATAGTCCGTTGATCTTTAGATTGCGAATATATCGTTTTAGTCAAACCATGAAGAGTTTGTTCACGCAAATCTACATTTGTCTCTTCATACATTGTTAGGTTTGATTAAGGACTATAAGACTATTGAATATCATAAATCTTCAATCAAACTAAAAAGGAATGAATGAACGTTTCGACTTTTATTAATTTAATCAGCAAATTACAAAAATTTATATATTACATCAATATGTAAATAAACAATTTTTCAATAAGGACTTTACAAAGATTTATATATTACATCTATATGCAAATAAACAATCTTCTTGTGGGCATCTCTGCCAACAAGAGAGGTGGCGGACGAAGTTTTGGCAGTTGAGAGTTCCAACTAAGGTAAAACTTCTCTGTTGGCGATTCTGGTTAGCCCATATTCCGGCTAGAGCAGTATTAGCCAAGAGGAGGATCATCCTGGCGACAGCTTACCTTCTGTCAAGAGGCGAGAGAGACAGTTTTCACGTGATTTGGGGTTGCAAGTTGAGCAGGAGACGGGCTTCGGCCACATCCTTCCGCCTTTTAGAGACGGTGACGTTTTCGACGCTGCATAACGACATATATTTTTGACGTTCGTTCCCATGAGTTATTCATTCTATTATCTGGGAACTTAAAAACCATAGGAACAATGTTTTAGCCGAGAGATCAACATAAGGCCTCCACAACTAGTACAACGGTCATGACTGGGTAGACTTAAACGGGCACGAGGGTGATTACGACCCCTAGATGGGCCCCCAAGGGACAGAACCCTCTCGATTAACGTTGACGCAACACTAGCTCGTGACCTTGGAGGTTTTGGTGTCAGTTGTATTGTTCGAGACCACACCGGATAGGTGACAGCCTCACATATAATTTTCCTGGCTCGGGGGTTCTCCCCCAGCTTGCGAAAAGCGTATGTTGTCCACCATGGCTTAGAGCTAGTTTGGAGTGACGGCGGAAGGAGAGCAGAGATCCAGTTTGACTGCTTGGGGGTGGTGAGGTTGGTCGAGGAGGGCGTGACGCCAACGACAGAGCTTGGGACGATCTTGCACCACATCTTCAGGGAGATGAGAGAGCTTGAGGAGTTCCACATTTTGCATATTTCTCGTCTATTTAATGTCGCGGCGCATAATCTAGCGCGTTATGCGGTTAACCATCACACGAGTTCGAACTGGGAAGTTCAGTCTTGTCTTTTTCGAAAGAGGCCGTTAGAACCGATAATCGTGAATTAAGGTCTTGCACAGCAAGTTAAAACCTGTTTATTTTTTGAGTTTATGTGTATCTCATTCTATTTTTGGCTCATTCCTATCTTATATTTATATCTTTATAATTACGGTATTCCTCCGCTATGTGTGAAATGTTTTATTATATTTCGTGGCATATGACCACGCTTTCTAAAAAGTTGGTTGTGAAATCAAATTCAATTCTGTAATAAGATTCCCTACAATTATGTACTATGAAGCAAGGTTTACATGGCCGACGACTTTCCACGAATTTCCATCGAAATTCCGTGTTTCAGAACTTACCGGCCATTTTTAGCCTATATAAGCGTTTCGTCATTTTATGCCCATGAATTTCCATGAAAATCCCATTGTCGGATTACCATATTTTTCCTTTGTATTTAGTTATAAAACAACATTTTTTCCCGAAATTTCATTGGCAATTCCATGGGAATTCCATATGGAATTTCCATTTAAAGGAATTATGTACAATTTCTAAGGTAGACTTTTTTTATATATTTTGATTTTTTTTGGAGATTTTTTATGAAATAGAAGTTGTTAGAAATGATGTTATAGATGTAATGCAATTTTTCAGATTTTTTTTAGAACCAAAAATGTTAATTTATGTTTAAATTGTTTAATCTTTGGTTATATTATTTAAGCTCTTTAGTTGAATACTGCATTTTATTCAAATTTTGATTTTTTTTGTAGGTTGTTTATGAAATAAAAGTAGTTAGAAATAATGTTTAGATATGATGTAATTGTTTTGGATTTATTTGAGAATCACAAACGTTAATATAAACTTATATTATTTCATTTTTTATTATGTTATTTAAGGTCTTTCGTGTAGTTCATTCAAATTTTAATTTTTTTTAAGATTGTTTCTGAAATAGAAATCGTTAGAAAATGATTTTCTTTATATAATGTATTTGTTATGAATTTTTTTATAATTGAAAACAGTAATTGTGTACGAACTTCATACATAACAATATTTTTACTGTTTTTTTTTTCTTTTTAACTTAATATTTACTAAAACAGTAGCTGTGTATAAACTTCATACATAACTAATATTTTTACTGTTTTTTTCTTTTTAACTTAATATCTAATATTAATAATATTCAATCCATGTTGAACATTTTATATAAAAAAAAATACAGTCTATTTTATTCTAAAACTTGATAAAATACAATTACAATTTTATTTTAAGTCTACTATTATTAAGATCGTTATTGAAAAAATTGCTTCAATTAGCCATAACAAACATGATTATTGCATTTTAGCCAAACGTTTGTTATTTTTTAATTAATAGCCTTTATTGAATAGGTGTCCATTTATTAAATTTTTTAATGACTAATTTAACCCTTGTAGGAGAGATAAATTGTTAACGTTTATTTTCGAATTTAAAATTTTCAGAATTTAAAATTTTAAATTAAAAACTGCAGCGGTTATTTGTTTCATATCTCTTTAATACTATTCGCGTTTTCAAAGCTGGATTTTTGCCAAACTTCGTGCTTTTTACAACCAGTTCATTCATACATATTTGTTCTTGGTTTTTGCGTTAATTTTTTTTATCGAGGATGTCAAGATGGAGATAGTGGATCTATCATAGTTGGTAGCGGATAACAGATTAGTCCTGAAAATAAACCAGTATAAACGGTTATTACTACTATTTAAAATTTAAATGTTTTACCTCATACATGTCATTAGTTCATACTCGTATTGTATGAACGCCAGTTGTTTTTCACCAGACGTGAGTTTATATTTTCCCGAGATTTTGGTATAGTGGGGTGAGTGGGTATTTTTTTCCCGCTTATCTTTGGTAACTGCATAGTAGAGATTTATTTTTATTTTTATGACATTGCCGCCCAAATTTGGGGCAATCGTGTCTTTCATATTTGTTTATTCTTCCCATAAACCAAATTTTGTTGAACTTTGGGCTATTTTGCAAGTTTTAAGTTTGAGAGTGCTATATGGCTACTTTACCCATGTTATTGTTAAATTTTTTATAATCTTTAATTTTTGATAATCAATATTTTTTTTCGTCGAATTTTTGTTATTTTTGTCAAATTCTCGACCGGTCAACGATAATTTCACCGGCATTCATTTTTTCGTTTTTCACATTTTTCTCATTGAAATTCTGTTCGGCTAACGACATTCTCGTATTTTTTAGTTATCGGTCATGTATCGGCATTCGACAGTTCAATCTCTGCTAGGAATCTCTAAAAATTACAGAGGCAGAAGAAAGGAGCATGAATCTGCCTTTTTTCTAATCCGGAAATAAACTTTTTTTTATTAATAAAGTTCATCTCATTTCAATTTTTATTATAAAAGTGTAATTTCTTTAAGAACATTAATTCGACATTCTTTAATGAACATTTATAAAAGAATTGAAATCTTAAAATTTTATAAGAGGAATTAAATTAACATTTCATGCAGAGATTATATAAGTGTAATTCCAATGTGTTAATTATCAAAATACTCTCTTTACTCAGTCCCCAGAAAACTCTTTCTCTCTCTCTCTCTCTCTCTCTCTCTCTCCGAGGATCGGTTTTTTAGAGAGAGAAAGATATGGAACACGATGATGTCGACATGACCAGCACGGACATGCCCGAAGAAGTGGTTCGTTCTCTCGCTCTTTCCTCTGTTGATCTCTTCTCGTCTCCGATCGAATTGTTGCGTTTCGATTTCGTGTATTTTTAGACTCTTAACATATCCGAGTTTTTAAAATCGATTAATTCGTAAATGGAACGTCGCAGGAGCTTGATGACATGAAGAAGAGGCTGAAGGAAATGGAGGACGAAGCCGCCGCGCTCCGGGAGATGCAGGCTAAGGTCGAGAAGGAGATGGGCTCCGCACGAGGTGATTTCGGTTTCTTTTTTCGATTGTTAGGGTTTTTCGTAGTTGCATTTTCGTTTCCAGAAACAGAATTCGGAATTGGTATCCGGATAGAACTGATATAGAGAAAACGTAACTTACTATTTTTCAACCCTAATTTATAAGTATTGGAGTTAGTTTGATTGGATTTTGAATTCTTCAGAGATATTAGCTGTAAGGATTTGTAAGGTGGATTACGTTTTTGGTCTATAATCTGTTGTTATGATTTGTTATCGAGTAATGTTAGCGAAATATTGAATATTTGGGCTCTGTGGTTGGTGATGTGCAAATGTAATTCGTAATCTTTTGTTTCTCTTCGTAATCATAAATATTATGCGATTGTTGAATTATTTTTCTTCATGATTCTCTGCTGATTGAATTATTGTGCGACCCAGAGCCATCTTCGGCTATTGCAGCACAGGCGAACAAGGAGGAAGTTGATTCTCGTTCTGTGTTTGTGGGCAATGTGAGTCATATTCTTATTTAGTTTTACTCCAACCAAATTCATGTTTTTGTTCGGCTTTTAGTTTTCTTGCTGTCTTGTTTGACGTATGAGTGTCTTATATTGGCGTAATGGAGAATTACTGCAATTTCTTCTTACGTGCAAAACAATTTGTGTTTGACTCATTGGTAGTATAAATAAATAGTTGTGGAAGGTACCATATAAGTATATATGGGTAGTTTTGGGTCTGTTCATTTGTAGCCGGGTACTTTTTTCAAAAGAAAAAAATTACGCTTCGTTGCGATTTAACTTTGCATAGCTGGTTACTATATTTCGGGAAAACTGAAGATTAGTATAGAAAGAAGTGAATAGACATTATTGAAAGATAGGTTACTAGTGTTGAGATCAATACAAATATCTTGGCGAGAGGGAGAGAATGAGTGGCTCACTGATGCTGAGAATTTAATTGGCTTAAATGATATAAGAGTTTCTTTCCCTTGGGAAGAGTATTTTGGAGACGAGAAGGAAAATATGATTTTATGTTTTTCTCAAAGACGAGTAATGTGCAGTGAACTATGTCAATTTTTTCTGGGCTGTAGTCATCTAATAGTCCGTAAGATTAAGATCCGTTAAGATACTATATTGTAGTGATCATTATGAACATCATTAGATAGCTACTGGCTGAACTCTAAATGTTGTAGGAAACTAGAAACTTAATCTTACCGCCTTAAAACATTGTTGTTGCGTAACTAATATAAATGCCCTCTTGAACTTTCACATTACTAGTTCAGTTTTTCTTTGGCCATTTATTTCAAGATGACTATGTCGTGTTTTCATTGAAGGTTTAGTTTTTTTTCTAGAAATTAAAAGATTAACGGTTTGTTTCTTTGAGTTGATTTATTGATTCTAAAGCTAATTTGCTGATGCTGTATCTAAAGTTTCCATTGATCTGGATCTGATTTGACATCTCATATTCTCGTGTTTCATTATAATGGCAGGTCAAACTTCACTCCAGCTTTCTAATAACCAAATTTCTTGGGTAGGGATAGGGATAGGGATGGGGTACTGAGTGCTAAAAAAGTGAAAATTGAAAAGAAATGAGAACAGAAAAAAAAAAAAGAAAAAAAAAACTGGATGATTAAAAAATAAACTGGACTATGAATCTATATTTCATCCAAGAAAGAAAAAAAAGAAAGAAGTAAAAGAAAAAGTATGAGAGAAAACAAATGAAAAAAGATTTAGGAAAAGAAAAAGGGAACACATTATGAGGTTTCTTTAACCAGATTAATCGAGTACAACGGCAAACAAGCATGGAGCTTATTATTCATGCGATGCAGATTCTTTATTGATGGTTAAAGCTCAAGTGTTTCTAAGTTACCCTTTTTGCGTATGGTGAGGGGTCTCTAGACTTTGATGCCTCTTTAGTCCCTCTAACTAGCATTATCCGCGTCGATAAGATAAAGAGTTAACCTAATTGTATTTAAACCAAGCTTCTTAGCTTCATTTAACCCTTCTTTTTGCTACCCATTGAACTACTTCTTTGGTTTATTATATTGGCTGACGATAATCTTGACTTGAAATCTCGTTGGATGTACACAGGTGGATTATTCTTGCACCCCTGAAGAAGTGCAACAGCATTTCCAGTCATGTGGAACCGTGAACCGGGTCACGATTCGCACTGATAAGTTTGGCCAACCGAAAGGTTATGCCTATGTGGAGTTTGTCGAAGTCGAAGCTGTTCAAGAGGCCATTCTTCTGAATGAGTCTGAACTTCACGGTCGCCAGCTAAAAGTTAGCCCCAGTGATTTCTCACATAATATTATATCTTTGAAACTTAAATTGATAAAACAAAATAAAATAAAAAAGCTAAGCTCTTTCCCTATTGTTCATTGTGTTTCAGGTCTCTGCTAAAAGAACTAATGTGCCTGGAATGAAGCAGTTTCGTGGACGAAGAGCGAGTCCGATGGGATTCCGAGGCAGGAACCCATATGTACCTCCTCCGTTTATGTACGCCCCATATGGTTATGGGTATGCCTCATAATTACTATGCCTTCTTTTTCAATTTTGTTTTCAGACTTGTATTCGCCTTTATAACTCGTGTTTCGAAAAAGCTGCGGAAATGCGAGTCTTTGGTTGGTGTACTCAGCTCTGATGATTTTCCCTACTATATTTTTTTTCAATTGTAGAAAGGTTCCGAGGATGAGAATGCCTATGCGTTACAACCCCTATTTCTGAGTTCCCGAATCCGTTCTCGCAGCCTGTTTCATCCAATTTCGTTATATCTTTTTTTTTCTTCTTCTTCTTCTCTTTCCCTCCCTCATTTATTATTATCTGGGATGTTAATTTAAAATGGCTTTTTATGGTAGTTAATTTTGATCGCTTAGGTTAATATGGATAACTTTGCGTGTTGAATTAAAGCTTTTTGTCCAAACGTTGAAGAGTGAATGTAATTGCACAAGCTATGCAATCGTACTTTCTATGCCCCTGAAAGTAGAACCTTTTTGCTGTAGTTGTAAGTTTTTTTTCTACTGTAAGATTGATGTTTTTCTTGTATGAGCTAGAAATTAGTGCGTACTCTACCTTGTATTATTCGAAGAAAACTTAAGCAAACAATCAAAACAAAGACAACAATAATACGAACTGTATCAATAATTTACTTTTGTTGTGAATTATTTATAATAGCTTTAGCTATGAACTTAAGTAATATTAGGCTAATGATCTATGAAGTGTTTGGAAGAGGACTCACGTGAAATTCGTAGCCCTCACCAAATTTGGTGTAATGTGACAGACGTGACACCAAAACTATATTGTCAATATGGTCCAAATTAGTTGAACTCTACCGGATTTCATCATTACCAACAATATATTTCTTTATTACTTTAATATTTTTTATATATATTTTTATGCTACATAAGCGGATTCTTTCTTTAGCTTCTCGTGAACTAGAAATATAAAGTAAAAAACTTATAATTAGAGCATGGAGAGTATGTGATGATTTGAGATGTTTTGTAAGTAGATAAAGAAAAATGTGAAGTGAACATGATCCTATGCTAAATCTCTACAATATAGACAGAGCATTATATCAAGCAAAATCGCATATACAGTCCTTGTAATACAATATGGATATTATTTTGTCATCTAACAAGAACTAAAATAAACCAATTTAAGTTAAAAACTTATATTTTGGGTTTTGGCCTTGCACAGAAGTGTTGCAATTATTGGCAAGATATTATTTCATTTGGTTACGTGTAACTAAGGATTCCACAGTGAGAATTATGGTTTTTGTCATTATTTGTTTCCGAAGATGACAATGAGAAAACAAAAAACTGCATGAGTCCGTCCATGAGAGCAGTACAGAAGAAGAAACAGAGAAAGAAAACAAGACAAATGACGTGAGGCCTCAATCTTATTGCCCAACGCCAAGGCAGAATTAAAAGCCATTCATTGCATACTTCTAATAAAACTCTTCCAAAACTCTGATAAGAATAATATAATAATAAATAAAAGCTACATAAAACTCTTTTTTTTACTCTGCCATTTCGTACAAAAGGGTCTTTGTTTCATTTATTGCATACTTCTCTGTTCTGGGCTTTCCTCGTTTATTTTGTTCAACATTTCAATATTTTTGTTGGGGAGCATTAGATAAGATATAGATCGAACTGGATTCTTGAAGCAATTCATTAAAGTCATTTTGAGAGTAAAACAGATCATTCATTCTAGTCTTTAAGTGGTCCACCAGGATACCTACAATAAGCAGTACTCATTAGTCATTAGGCTTTTCCTTTTTGCTCATTTAAATGCATGATGATATTAGATATGAATGATTACTCTCTTAGATTGTTTAGGACCAAATTTAATTATTAGCTTTTATTATTATTAAATTAATTTAATAAATTTTTTATTATAATATTTGAAGAGCTTTGTACTGGAGACTCTTAAAATTCAAATTTAAATCCTAAACAATAAAATACAAACATCGCCCACTTCATCTAGTTACCATATTTCCAATCATTATTCACCCAAAAGCGAAGAAAAGAAAATGACAAAAACTATAAATTAATCTCCTTCCATAATCCATAACCATATACACTCATTCACAATTTCACATCCTTAAATAAAAATAATATTAGAGACATCATTTTCTTATTAAAAATAAACCACCATCTCATTCTCGTAGCTCCAAAGACAAATATTATATTATAATAATATCTCATGATTTCCTTTTAAACGAAACACCATTTACACGTCACGCAAGACGACAAACCCCCGAGAACCTCACGTACCCTCCTTCCTTATCTACAAGCACACAGCCACGTCAGCAACAAACACCGTACACTACCGTACTTATTAAAACCCCTCCTCCTAGTCCCTCCTCAAACCAGCGTCTTACACGTGGCAACTTGCGGGTCCCACATCGCCGGCAGCAAAAACCTCCTCCCGTTGACCCCGTTCGCGTTGTAGCTCGCTCCGTTAACCTTATCGGTCAAAACCCGACCCGGATACCCGGGATACGCGCCCGAGCCGAACACTCCGGGGCACGCCGAGACCGCCTCGAGCGGCGCCGCCGCCGAGCCCTGAAAGTACCCGCCGCGGAACGGATTCGTCACAGTTCCGGCAAGAAGCGTCGCTAAGTTGATCACCATTCCGTCCACACCCACGTCGCCGTTCGGCGCCGCCAGCGGCGGGGTCTGAGGGCCGTAGATCGGGCGGTGAAACGGCCACGCGCACTGACCTGGGCACTGAGTCACCGAGTTTCCGACCCACACGTAAGCCTTCCTCCCCCGGCCCAGGCCCGTCGAGCCGTGGGTCCCACACCGACTCATGCAGAACCCCTCCACCGCCACGTCGGATGACGTCAGAACCACCGTGATCGAGCCAGGCGTGGCCCCTGAGGCGAGGGCGGCGAGGTGGGGGCCTTTTAGGGATTTCCCGAGCGCGTAGCTTTCGCGGAGGGTCTGCTTTCCGAGGACGACTTTCGCGGCCGTGCCTTTGTACTTCTCCGTCGTCCTCCACCACGTGGCGACGGAGGGAGACGGCGAGAGTTTCGTCGGGTTTAGCGATTGGACGAAGTCAGCGACGACGGCGCGTTGGGCCGGGGTGAACTTCCCGTACCAGACGAGGTTCACCGTCACCGTGCCTTTCAGCAGAGCTCCGTTGTGGTACTTCATCGTCAACGGCTGCTCTTTCACCAGAGCTCCGGCAACCATGTAAGAGCCGAAGAACAGAGCAAAGACCAAGAAGACGATGGCAGAGTTCGAAATAGTTCTCATCGTTAGTTTTTTTTTTCCTTTCTTTTTTGGGTTTTTGGTTCGTGTCTTGTTTTATTGGGGATTTTTTTTATTTTGATTTCTGCGGGTATTTATACAGCGGTTCTGAGGGGGAGAGTGAGACAGCTGTAGAGGAGTGTCAACATCGAGGGGCATCCACGTGGAAGCATTTCATTCGTGGTTGGACTGTTGCCAGGCTGTACTAAGATGGTTCTGGTGTACTGTAGACTAGAGGGAGTGACGTGGAAGGTCTACCTAGCTTGTAGCGTAGACGACTCAGCTCTCAGCACTACATACAGCAGCTATACAAGAAGATATGCAAAGAAACGAACAACTAGATTTATATTTTAAAATTGCTGTTAGTGTTTAATCTTTTATTAAATCTTGAAATGTCACTTTCGAATATTAATAAGAATTGTTAAGCCATTTAAAACAAAGCAGCAATAATAGGTTTGTTTTAGTAATACCTTAGTTTTCGCAATTTTTTATTTTATTATTAAATTATGTGGATGGAATAGTATCAATTTAATTTATGTAATAAACTATTATTTAAATTGATAGCTTTGTTGAATAGTATGACCTTATATTGTATTGTAATACTTCCTCACTTACTTACTTTTTCAATTTTTATAAAATTGCGTGATAATTAAGATATTTTAACATTAATATCATCTAATTTACAGTTAAAAAAGGTAAATTCGATCTCCACACACCGCATAAATAACACGTACATATTTATAAAATTATAAATATACAGAATAATTAAATAAATACGTTTAAGTTGGGAACGAACAGTCAACATGTAAAAATAAATGATTAAATAAGAAAAGGAGTAATAAATAGAACACTCGAGTGAAGGGGTAGGGACCACAACAAAGCAGTGTGGGTCAGTCATCAGATCAGATGTTTTATATTTTTGGATTAAAAGTATTCAGATCGGATGGTTATAAATACACAAGACAAAGTTCAAAAATTGCTTTATCATTCTATATTGTTTGTTTAGTAATAGTTTGGTGTTAATATATAGAGATTTATTTTAATTAATAGATATTAATTAATTTTTTCAAAACTTTTACGAAGTTTTAAAGTGTTATTGCTATTTATCTCAACAAGTTTGCGTAATCAGAGTAAAGAGGCGTGAAGTGGGCCCTGTTTTGAACGATGACGTCATTCAAAGCGTGGGGTCTAGTGGGTAGGTACAAACTTCGAGGCAAGTGCTCAGAAACTTTAGCGTTTTATTTTGTATGGAATTGTCACGTATGTTATGGATAGATGATAATACTAACAAAACATTATTTTACTCGTTTGTCTTTTGCTCGATTTTCCATTTAAATTAATCTTTTGTTTTGGATTCCCTGCAACTACTGGTTATTTAGTAGCTTTCTATACTCGTAGACCCTGTGAAAACCTATTTATGATTGCTTATCCACTTCTGAATTCATAGCTCTGTATAAGCTTAATTATGTATATTTTTAACTAAAGAAGCTGTTAAATTACAGCACATTTAATAGAGTGACAATATTTTAACGTATATGTATCTGCGTACAAAAACCAAGATTTTTTGTTGGTATTTTTCAATTGTGGTGTTCTCCACTATCATAAGAAATGAACAATTAAATTTGTTTCTGCAATATACATATGAATGTTAAAAGTCGGTAATATTTTGGTCAATCATTATCCGAATCCAACTGAATTATGAAATATATTGATTTTATGTTAGAAATTTGAGAGAAACAGATAGATAGACGACTGTAAAATAAAATTATTCCGCAACGAATGTTCGTCTGAAAGTTTGTATTCTAAAAATATTTCATAATAATAAACACACCCCTCGAATTGGCTTTTGGGCGTACTCAAATTTTGCATACGAAAACTATACGAATGCAACAATTTAAGTTTATTAACTACTTGTGTCTAAAATTTGAGAAACTTTTGGTCATTAGATAATTAAATACAAATAGTATAGTCTTATATACACTTTTTAGTTTGGTATTTAGTTAATTTTTAATAGATGAATATGTTATAATATTTGTATATTGTATATGAATAAATATACAAACAGTAATTACAAATTTCCTTTTTATAAAAAATACAATATTTTAATTATTTGTAAATTATTATAAAATTTGTGACTTAGTATGCTAATTATTTATTTTAACTACTTTGGAATTTTTCTATTTTTGGTGACTTAATTATTTAATACTTTATAACTTTATACTAATTAAGAGAATTGTGACTAGGATGTTTATCTGTATGATGTGATATTCCTACTTTTAAACACCAATAACTGTTCTTTTTATTTTATTTACATTTTCAAATTCATGCACGTGGACTAATAAGGAACGAGCTAAATTGATGCATCTAATGTTTTTTAAAAAATTAGGCATGCTTCACGTGAGTAAAAAGTAGTAATGAGGGAGCTCGAATAGACCCCCTAGAACTACACCGCCGACAAAAGCAAGCAATAACAACAATATTAATTCATCTACATCGTATTCCATGAAGTTATAACTTATAACACATATATACGATACATTATGTACTTCAATGATACATATATTGAAGTATAACGTAATACTTACACCAAGGGCAAAGTCAATATTTCGGGTTAAGAGAGGGCTAATATATGCACACGCAAATATCTATATTATATACATTTATATATTCATATTTGTTAATGTCTAAAAAAGACACAACAGTGTCTCGACGAAAGTAATCAAGATGAACAAACTATGAACAAAACAATGATAATACTCAGGTCGGATTTTCCTTATACGAGACTAATCTCCAATATAAGAAGTGTGTTTTTCTTTTCCTTCAGCCCCCTTCCTCTTTCTTCTGCTCTGCCTTTTATAGTGTCTTTTATGAGAACGTGGGTTGATCAGACCCGCGTTTCTCGATAACTGGTGTCGGTTCTTCTACTCGTGTATTCGTGCGTAAGATAACCGTTATACGGTTATTCTTGGCGGTTTTTATGCTTACATGGCTTTCGTAAGTCTTAGTTCAAATGACTAGTATTTATGCTCGGAGAATTTATCCGGTTATTTTGGCTTTGTTACTCGGAGTTCTGAACTTAATTTATGTTCAAGTTCGTTTCTCTTCATCGTCTCCAAATATTCTTATCATTCGGAGATGATTTGTGGTCGGTGTTTATCGTTTTTATTCCGATCGTAACACTGCCCTCTAGTTTTTTAGCATATAAGAATTTTTGTTGAGAAAATTAGGGGTCGGTAGTGATCAGTGGTTTATTTCCGAATGACTAATTTCGAGTTTTCTTCATATGCTTTATTGTCATTGTTTTTTTTATTTATTTATTATATATATATTTATTTATTTATTTATGATTATTATTATTTTTTGTTTATTTATTTATTTTTGTTGGAATTGATGGATGCCTGTTGAAGTTGATGGGCCGCGACCCTTGGTATTCGGATATGACTGTTCCTTGCGTCGTGTCTTCTCATGTCAGGCTTTTCGAATTGCTCATCAGCTTCTTGAAGAAGTTTCTTTGTTTTTCATTTCCTACTATAAATACATGCGGCTCTTATTCCATTTCTCTTCTTCTGCCCTCTCATGTCTTGCTCGAATTTATGTTTTGACTTTTATTCGGTGAGTTTTATTTCATTTCGCTTCGTCTGCACTAGTATTTCTTTTACTTTGAAAGCATATAAGTGGTCGTTGCGTTAGATCGTGCCTTAGCGGGAGAAGGTAGAAAACTCGTTGTTACGTCGGGTTGCTTCTTGAATTTCCTAAGCGGTGCTGGCGGAGGTGATCATGTTTAAAGCCGATTCTTTCCTTGGGTCGGCGGTGGATTCCACTTCGGATTCTTCTGCTACTCATTCTTGCAACGAGTCAAGTTCCTAATCTACTTCTTCCGAGGATAACCCTACTTTTCGTAGACCAATTTTACGGGATTCTTCAGACTCTGACTCGAATATGGACTCGGCCGAAAGGCCTTCCGACCCATCTTTATCGGAGACGTCCCAAAACACGACTGAGCGTAGATCGACCGATTTTTCGGCGAAGCATCAGGACTCCAAGGTTTGGGAGTCTTATTTGTCTACATTCCAAAAATCTCTTGCCATTCCCTCTCATTATTCATTTTTGGTTCCTGATCCTCGCGAGCGCGCTCATATTCCTCCTGATGGGCTTGTCGCCGTTAATCCGTCCATTTTGCGTATACTCGGCGGTCTGCCCTTCCATGGCTTTATTACGAGGATTTTTGCTGAGTCTAATCTTGCGCCTACTCAGCTGAATCCGAATGTGTATCGTACTCTTGTGTGTGTGATAATTTTATGGCGTAAATATTATAATCGGGATCATCCGACTTCGGTTATTCATAAGTATTACGTCGTGAAGCCGAATCCCCGCTGTAATGGGTGGTCACAAGGACTCGGAAGTTTTCGTTAATTACGGATCTCCCGACTTGCAGCAAAGACTGGAAAGATTGGTTCTTTTTTATAAGACATGTTGATCTTCCGATGACCAAATTCAAACTTCCGAGCAAATATTACATGTTTGGTATGTTTCAACTGACTGTTACGAACAATTCTTATATTAATTTCGACTGAAATTTTGTTTTTCAGACAGCTTCCGTAGCCTTTCAGTTTCGGGAGACTTTTCGTTGGTTGAGGGATTGTCTTCCCAGGAGAGGTCTTATAAGACGCTTTGGACCCCGGATAATTACCTTCAGTTTTACTGGTTGTTTTGTCCTGCTCATCCCGGGTTCGACTCAGGTATAATTCATGCTGTGGAAGATTTTTGTTTTTCGAATATTTGCTTATGATGATTTATTGTGGTGTTCAGAAATGGGTAAGGCTACTTCCATTCCCGATAACCTTATTCTTCCGAAAGGGTTTAAGGTTCCGAAACGTGGAGTAAAAAGGGTTGCTTCGAGTCCGAAGGCTGATAAGAGTAGTAAAAAGACAAGAAGATCCGAGTCTCCTCCTCCGTGTCCTTCTTCTTCTAACCAAATTCCGACTGTAGATGCCCCTGATCATCTGAGTCCGGTTTTTGCCTACATGATTGATCTTCCGGGGCTTCAGGATCCGAAGATGGTGACTGATGTTCCCCTGGTTGATCGGCTTTCTCGGCTCCCGTATCATGTCGCGCTTGTAAGTATATTATATTCGATCGGAATTTCAGGGTTTATGTATTTTTTATATTCCTCTGACTTTAATTTTCTTTTTATATATATAGGCGATTGCCGATCTCTCCTTCCTAGGTCCGGAAATGTTGAAAGACTTTTCGGAGAGGGGGGTTCTTCAGGATATTAATCAACGTCAGGCGGATCAGATCGTGCTTTTGAAGAAAGAGTTGGCCTTTTCTCAGGAGAGAGTACGTGCGAAGGACTTATAGATTGCAGGTGCTGCCGAGAAGATGCGTGAGAGGCTTCGGAGTATTCGGGCCGAGGTTAGAGATAAGGTTGAGAAGGCTGTCAATGATTATAAGGAATCCGAGGAGCTCCAGTCGGAGCTTTCGAAGTATTACTATGCTGGTCGAGTGGCTACGGTTGAGTGTCTTTTGAAGAAGAATCCGTCTATGGATACTTCCGACCTTGACGCTCCCGAATCTTCGACTGATAATGCCGACTCTAGTCTTCCTACTTCTCCTCCGATTGAAACTCCTGCCGCTGATCCGGTCCCTGTTGACAAAAACTCTTCTCCGCATGATGGTGTATGATTTTATATGTTGTCGAATATTTTGGTATCCATGGCTCGGATTTTATCAGCCAATTTAGAATATTTTAATATCCGTGGCTCGGATTTTAACGGCCAATTTCGAATATTTTAATATCCATGGCTCGGATTTTAACAGCCAATATCTATGTTTTAAGATGTTATGTCTGCAACTTATCTCGTGTTCGGCTATCCGTTTAATATCCGTGGCTCGGATTTTAACAGCCAATATCTATGTTTTAAGATGTTATGTCTGCAACTTATCTCGTGTTCGGCTATCCGTGGCTCGGATTTTAACAGCCATTTTTGTGAACGTTTTATTCTTGTACTAATTATTTGAAAGTTTATTTTTGTATTCTTTTGCTATTGTGCCCCCGATCAAAAACTTTGTTCGGTGTTTCTATATTCCGATTAAGATTTTGCGAAATAGACATATTTAGACTTTTTAGTTAAATTTTTGTTTGCAAGTATATAAAATTCGAACACTTGGTTATTTCTTTGATATAGTTAAATATGCGAAGTTAACAATGACTTGGTAATATTTAGAGGGGACAAGAGAATCAGAGAATTTTACAATATTTGTCTTGATTTAATCAGAGAAGAAATCAAATTGACTTGGTGATATTTGGCTTTGATTTAATCCGAACAGAATTCAAATAACTTGGCAATAGTTGCCTTGATTCAATAAAAAAGGAAATCAAATGACTTGGCAACTTGTGTTGGGGTGTTGTCTTCAGTGGTAGTATCGTCGGAGGTGTTCCACATTCCATGAATTTTTCTCTTCTTTTCCATCTTTGGAGATTCGGTACGCACCGTTCCCGAGCGAAGAGATAATAGTGTATGGTCCCTCCCAATTTGGTCCGAGTACTCCACTTGATAATTCTTTAGTATGTTGAAAAATCTTTCTAGCGCCAGACGAATAAGCCATCTTTGGTTGATTCCCCCTCCTTCTAGCGCCAAATGTTAATGTCTAAAAAAGACACAACAATGTCTCGACGAAAGTAATTAAGATGAACAAAGTATGAACAACGATAATACTCAGGTCGGATTTTCCTTATACAAGACTAATCTCCAATATAAGAAGTGTGTTTTTCTTTTCCTTCAGCCCCCTTCCTCCTTCTTCTGCTCTGCCTTTTATAGTGTCTTTTATGAGAACGTGGGTTGATCAGACCCGTGTTTCTCGATAACCGGTGTCGGTTCTTCTGCTCGTGTATTCGTGCGTAAGATAACCGTTATACGGTTATTCTTGGCGATTTTTATGCTTACGTGACCTTCGTAAGTCTTAGTCCAAATGACTACTCTTTATGCTCGGAGAATTTATCCGGTTATTTCGACTTTGTTACTCGAAATTGTGAACTTAATTTATGTTCAAGTTCGTTTCTCTTCATCGTCTCCGTAACAATATTTAAATTATTAAAAGATAAGAAAAGTTAAATAAAAATCGAAGGGGGCTAAACTTCACTCTGAATTGACTCTAACTTCATCGGGCATTAATTTTTATCTTTGTTATAAAAAAAGTATAATTTATATTATATGTACGAAAAAAGTTATATTTTAACTTGATTTTAAGACACAAAATTATGAAAATAGTGTTTAGAAGCTGTCATATTTTAACTTTTTTTTTTTTTTTTTGTAGAAATACACCATTCTTTTAATTTTAGAATTATATTTTCTAAAAATCAATAAGTTTTAATAAAAATAGTGTTCTATAATTTGAAAAACATCATAATTATTTTAAACCAATAATATATTATACATGATAAAACTAATAAATTTGTAATACATTATATATCACCTTCATAATTATATTATAACTAATAATATCTTCTACGAAATTTGATGATGGTTATGAGTTTCGCCCGTCCAGAATAGTAGCTATAATCGTTGTAGAAGTGACAATAGTATTTAAATAATATATGATTATCGTATATGGTGGAAGTGAAGAAACAAGGTTGCAATTGGTGTTGTTGGGAAAGAGAGACAAGACACAAGTTGAACAAAAAAAGGTCGGCAGCCGGAATTCATAGCAATGGTGGCGAATACGTGTTACCATATTGCGACTGACGCGTGGCACCCTATTCCAATAATTCACCATCTCACACGTTTATTATTAATTTTGGATCATCATGCTCTTTTGTCCACTATGAGTAAAGTTGTTCAAAAACTTCCAACATGATTTAGCATTTTCTTTCTGTCACAAATTTTGATAAATTTGACCTATTATTTGAATGTAAATGATCAACAGTTCTTTCTCGGTTTTTCAAATTTATCACTGAGCTATTGTAGTTATTACATACATGTCTCAAGTTTTAGGAGTAATTAAATTAGATCAATGGAGATTAATTATTAATAAATTTAATTGATGGCCTTGTAATTTTATTTTCTTTTTTGTTCAGACAAATCAGATTTTCATTCGCTCATTAACTCTCGGGAGAAAAGTAGAAAACGATATTAATGTATTTGCACGAGTGGATATGTACAACAATCATTTATTATTGGACCTATACTAAGACTTGGTAAAGATATTGAGACGAGGAAAAATAATATTAAACAATAATACCACAAAAGAAGTAAATAGTATGAACATTTGAAACCCTCGCAATTTGGTATATGCTCGTGCCATGACCCATCATCACTTCTTGATGTCTACATTAGAAATTCATATAATTGTTTTAGTATAATTTTCAGATGTCGCGCGATAATGCATACCCGAATAATGTAATTAAATACGAAATTGGGACCACTCTACGTTATAGATCTCATTTTCCAGCTAATTAAAACTAAACTCATACTTGTTTAATTTGTAAACTATATATGTTCTTTATATATTGTTAAAAATGTATCCATAGTTGATGTATAGTCAATCTTATACGCTTCACGAGAGCCATAGAATCTTGATTTCCTTCTTTCTTTATAGGGCTTCCTTGCCTAACTTATATGATCATATAGACTAAATATAAACATAGCATTCGTCTACATAAATATAAATAACTTTACCCGTCTATTTTTTAAAAATAAATATGACATTCTTTCTTTTATTTCATGTAAACAAACTGTGGCTTGACGATGAGATAATTGGTGCTCGCCGTGATGAAGTTAAAATTTTGTAGCGCCAAGTGTCTCCGGTTATTTTCGCTCCTCAAAATCTTTATTACAAGTTACAAGGAGTACATAGTTCACCCACCATTTATTTCAGCTTATAGACGTTTATAGTATAATAAATAGACATTTCAAGATGATAAAATGAAATAAGTATAGGGAGAGACACTGGGACATGTACAATCTACTTTTTACAATTTAATTAGTATTTTTCTTATATAGTAGCGTTTGTGACAGCTAACAAATAATTGTATTGTTGATAGCATGCAATATTCCAAGTAGATCCCTAAAAACTCAAGTTATTATACAAAAATAGTAGCTAGAAAGAATATTAATTCAAGGAAAATTCTTCCAACTTGCGATCAATTAAGATTGAAAAGTTTCAGTTTCGTTTTAAAAACAATAAAGTAAATAATTCAGAACAATATTCTCTATATAAATGTACGAATGTTACACATCCTTCCGTATTCCTCTGAAGAATAGACTTAGAAACTCACATAAGATTAGGATTTTTCACAATATTTAGGGATATCATGTGAGAAATCTTATTTAGTAAACCCAAAAAAAACTAAAAATATTTAGGTTAGACCTATCTTTCTAAAATATCTAACTTTAGACCTAAAATCGCACAAAAATATCCTTAAACTCATTTATAGAGTTTTTTAGAGATTTCTATCTCATTTTCAACTCAAATTCTCTCTAAATCCGTTCAAATCACTTAAGATCATCGAAATAATGATATGTTACTTCATTAACTCTATTTAAATAATTTTTGTAATCGTTTTGCTGTTAAAATTATTTTTCGACCGGGAAAAAATAAATTTGTCAAAAATTTGAAATTTTTTGGACGATAGTTTAGGTTGAAGGTCATTGTACGATATGGTACGCCATCGTACACCATTGTACGACATTGTAAGATGTCGTACGATGGTTTACGATGATTTTCAACCAAAATTTTCGTATAAAAATATCCAAATTTTTTAATTTTTTTTCCGACCGAAAAATGATTCTAACACGAAAAACAAAGACAAAAATAATTTGAACATAGTTAAATGAAGTAACATATCAATTATTTTGATGATAGTAGGTGATTTCAACGGATTTAAAGTGGATTTGAGTGGATTGAAATGTAAAAATGAAATTGAAATTTCTAATAAATTCTATAAATGAGATTAAGGGTATTTTTGTCCAATTTTAGACTTAAAATTCAGTTTTAAATATTATAAAAAATAAGTTTAATCTGAATATTTTTAATGTTTTTTAATCTATAAAATGAAATTTCTCTACTGTCTTCACTGATTTAGTTAAGGGATTTCTCTATCAGAAAAATACACGAAAAACACAAGAACATCTTATATTTATAATATGTTATTTCTGAAAACTAAATAGCCATCAACATCTTTGTTGATGGATTGACAACGAAAATTAAATAAAGGAGCTCTATAGTTTGGATGAGACAAAACTGAGCCAGCTACCATATAGAAAATATAACCCACACTTTTCTAGATTCCCATTAGGTTTTACCTTTTTACAAACTTGACATTGAAGATGGTTTAGGAATTTTAAGACACAAAAAGTTAATTATTGCTTGGTAAACGATCACAACTTGATAATATCAATAAAAATACATAAAAGGTTGTTTTATTAGCAACGTACCTCGAAATAATACACGAACGGTATGGTTTCATACAACTATACTATAAGTTAGTGGTGATAATACATATGATAGATAAGTTTTAGTGATAAAATTATAAAAAAAAATAAAATAAGGTTCATTTATATTCATTTGCAAGTGTTAAGCAACCCATAAAAATGGAATATTAGGTGAAAGTTTGATATTATATAAACACTCCATGGATTAGCGTTTGATCAATTGCGTCTAGAAAGGAGAGAAAGTGGAATATAGAATATGTCATGTGTGTGATAACTTTCCTCGTGTACGTATGTTAAATTAAAGAGATCTACTATACTATATACTCATTTATTTCCTTTTATTTTTAAGAAGTGTAACTATTGTCATTAGGGGCATTATATAATGACATTGACTAATATTACATTATTCAATGTATAAGTTACGAAACCAAAAAAATAAAAAACTTATAAGTGATACATGTATTTTTACAGCTCAAGGGCCTTGGATAAAAAATCTATATATTGAAATATACGTGCGGTTAACTTTGGATTATTTTAACTAATAATAGTATATATATTCTTTTCGAAACGAGGTACTTTTCAAATAACCAATGTATACTTTGTATTAGAGAGAGTAATTTTTCGAAGTCGCACTCAGAGATTGTACCTTCTTAAACATATATTTTTACATGTTATATAATACTATCTAAGCTTGAGTGGGAAATGCATTATCTCGGAACTCAGAAACGTTTGAAAATAGCATAGTGCTTCGTGGGTCGCTAATTGAGTAAAGCAAATACTGCTTCGTAATTTCGAACATGATCTATACTTTACGAAGGAGAATCCAAATTCGATTTTTTAAAACTATAAAGTTGCACGAGCAGGGCCACTTCCATATAATGGACTTGTCATTAATTTTTTAATTTTTTTTAGGTTATGATTCTTTAATATTGTTATTTTTTTTCTTGCAATGGCGATTCTTTAATATTGTTAATAACTTATATCCATACCTACTCTACTCCAACAACGAAAATTATTAAGTATATTTTTTTTTTGTTTATTTTTTTTTCTTTTCAGGAGAGCTTAATCATCGCCGACTAATATTTGATACAACACCAACATATGTATTATGTAGCGGACCTTAATCTTAAGCCTAACACAGATAATTAATTATTTTTTTCGTTAATTATTGAGTAATTGTAGTATATACTTATATAAATATATAGTGTTTTGAGAATATCCAAAGTTTTGTAAATGAGTGGTAAATATCCAGCTTAGAACGTTTACGGAAAATTTAAGAGTATTTTAGCTCAAAATTCAGTTCTCGCCTAACAATCTCGCTCCGACAAAAAATATTAAAAAAATAGTAAATGAACCGCCAAAAATCTAATTGATTATATACGTCATCATTGAAAAGACGTTAATCGTAATCTCAATGCGTAAATCGAGGAAGTATTGACAACAATCAATTAAACTTTTGTTAATTGGTTGTAAATAAAACAACAATATTAAAATGTTGTTAATAACAAAAATATAGCACGTAGGTTGTTTACAGCAATTTTGTTAACTGGTCGTAAATAAAACAAAAAAAATACAAAAACTGAAAGCTCATCATATTATGTTAGTGAAGAATTTTCATTGTGATGTAATTTCATTCATCCAATAGATAAAAATAAAAAGATGAGAAGAACTATGACTTACGTTTGATGAACATACTATCTGTTTTGAGTTTTGTAAACAAAGCTCATAAACAATTTATAGATTTTGTTGTTTATGAATTACGACTTAAAGTGTGATATGAGTTTTGAGTTCTTGAAACAAATAGTTGAATAAACGAAAACAGAAAAGAGTAAACCCGCTAAAACACCAATAATCAATTAATTATGTTAATTAAATGCCCAAGAAAATGAAAATTGGTGATAATGTGGTTAGTTTTCACAATTATAAGATCTAAAAATAAATTAAACCATATTATTTCTTTCTAAAATCAACGGCAATTGAATTCCATTTTAGAACCGGTTAATAAGTAATGCTAAATAATAATACAAATCGAAAATATAATCAACGAAATTTATTGAATTTTGAACGAAAATTAAATTGAAACTGAGAATCAAGTACTCGAAATAATAACGAGGGGTAATATGGACAAAAAATTCGTGTAAATATTTTTAGATGCATGTTTACCAACCGTTTACAAAATATTGGGTTTATATAAACACTATAGAGCTTAGTGGCCAAAGAGATAATTTTATGTTAATTATTTTGTAAATATATAGACGTGACATTAATTCGTGAGTATTTTTTCTATTTTTTTCTCCCTTCTTTCACGTAATATTAAAAATATATTTGAGAATTTTTAATTTGTTATTTAGCGGTTCAGCGAATATTGATATCAATTTCAAAATTTTAAGATTAATATTCGGATTGTTTTAGACTGGATTGTTTTATATTTTTTGCATGTGTAAATCATATGTGATGATTACTTACACAAAATTAATAGAAGATGAGATATTTTTCAATCCACTTAAATTCGAGTGACTACTAAACACAATAACTCATAATAAAATTTTAAATAGATTATTTTTTTCAAATAAAATTTTCCGCTAAGGAAATGTTAATTAGGTAACAGGAAACACGAAATGATAGTGAGTCGCAAAAGAACCAAATAATTATAATAAATCCGAACAACCAAATTTGGATTCATTTGCCTGTGGACCGACAGACACTAGAATTCACAAAATCAAAGACTTTGCCGGCCACGCCTTACAAAACAATGGAGTGATTCGAATACTTGTTGAAATTTTGTAACCCAACAAAAACACAATAATATGCCGAGACATTATGTCATATAGTAAACACTATTTTGTTTAACTGTGCACAGTGAAAATTGTGAAGCCGTCAAAACAGTAAAGCAACAAACCAATACAACATCTTGGGTTTTTTTTTAACTAAGCAACATCTTGGGTTTGCTCCTATTTCAACATTTCCAAAACAAAAAACAAATTACAAATGCCACACGTCAACAACTTGCCTTGAACTGAAGGAGAAAAAAAGTCAAAGGAAGAGGAAAAAAGTGCATTTGGGTCCATTTGGGAAAATGCTTAGAACAAGTCGGGTGGGTTTAACTTAAAAGACAAATCAAACTTTTGAAAAAAACTGATTCACTTTTTTGTATGGTAGACTGGCTTGTGGTATACGCTGTTTCTGTCATCTCGTCAACTTGTTTAGTCCAATAATTTTGACTGGAAAAAAATGTGGGACACTAAGCTAATTCAAATCAGGACAACTCAAAGAACTAGACAAGATAGTGGTAAAAAAATCTTAGTCAGCTTCAATATTATTTTAGTCTTGGTTGATCTGGTCGAACCTAGCTTCGTCGTATACATACACATGTGTATATTGTTGAACAAATATGACTGCATTCAACCTTATGGTATTTGTTATTTGATTTTTATTGTAAGCTGCGAGAGATACAAAATCAATAAGTTAAAATGATAGATAATTTACATTCATGGAATTTTAGTTTGCTAAACATGAAATTTTGATTGAGCAACATATATTAAGAGCTATTATCCTAGTATTGAGTTTGCAAAATACCTAATTTTTATAAATTTTGGTTAATACCCAGTTATAAAAATTAACGCAAATTATCTGACTATTATACCCTTTTCGGTTTTGTAATTGTTGGAAATTAATTTTCGAAAATTAACTAAATTATGGCCGGATTTTATGTACAAATATAAACTCAATTTCTCTCTCCAATTAAAGAGCCGGATATGTTGAAAATTAAAAAAAATTAATGAAAACTTTTAATTTTGGGCAGGAGAAATTGTTTTGGAAAGTTGTTATATACCCCATCAAATCTCTTAAACTCTAACCCCCTTTAACATTCAAACTTACTTTTCTCTCTCTCTCTCTCTCTCTCTCTCTCTCTCTCTCTCTCTCTCTCTCTCTCATTCCCACCGAAACACAAACGCACAGAACTATTCTCTCTCTTGAATCTGAATCGTCACTTTCTCTCACTCTAAATCGATACTACTCTCTCATCTTTTCTCTCTTTACGAAGAAAAATCTACGATTTCAATGGCCTCGAAGGAAGATAAGAAGTCAATGAAGAAGAAGTCGGTGGAGGAGAAGAAGACTCCGGCAACCGAGAAAGCTCCGATGAAATACAAGCCAAAAGAATGAAAGAAACTTCCCCCGAAGAGAAGAAGAAGAAGATGATGAAGAAGCCGACGGCCGACGAAAAGAAGAAGAATGTGACGAAGAAGAACGTTTCTATAGTTTTTATTTTATTGTAATTAAATCTGTAGTTTGGTTCCCCCTCAATTAGATCTGTATTTTCTTTTCCCCTAAAATCGTTATGAACTCTTTCGTCACGTAAATTAACAAAAATTAATAGTTAATGTACAACACGTTATTAATAGAGACACAAATTAACCAAAATTAATAAGAAAATCATATAATTTTTAGGAATCAGTAAGCATAGCTGAATTATAGAATAAATTTTTAAATTTCAAAATCTCAAGATTATATTCGACTGATATTAATTTCATTTATTAGTAATAGACACCGAATATTTGGTCACCATTTTTGGAAATAAAAAGATAAGGTTTTATTTTTTAAATCATAAAGATTTTAGACTAAACATATTCGGAAAGAATATATCTTAATATCAATTTGGAATTATTCGAATTAATAGTTAAAATGATAAACAAAATGAAATAAAGATTATATCAATTAAAACAGCCAAAATAAAGGCTACAAAACATGAAATTCCTAAATATACACCACAAATTAACCAAAATTAACACGTAAAATAGTGTTCTTTTCCATATTAGTTACCAAATTTTAAGTAGCAAAATCGAAAATTAAATTTTAAAATTCAAGATTATATTCGACTGATTCAAAATTCAATTATTGACTATATGAATTATATATAAAAAAAAGGAAATATCCATTAAATTTATAATGAATAACAACTACAAAATAGGATATTCGTAATTGTACAACATACTAGTAGTAGAGGCACAAATTAACCGAAATTAATACGAAAATCATATAGATTTTGGGAATCAGGAAGCATAGGTGAATTACAAAATAAATTTTTAAATTTAAAATTCTCAATATTATATTTGATTGATATTAATTTCATTTATTAGTAATAGATACCGAATATTTGAGCATTATTTTAGGAAAGAAAAAAAATAAGGTTTTATTTTTTCAATCGAACAAGATTTTAGACTAAAAATATTCGGAAAGAATTAGAATTATTCGAATCAATAGTTAAAATTAAAAACAGAATGGAATATATCAATTAAAACTGCCAAAATAAAGGCTACGAAACATGAATTTCGTAGCTGTACACCTGAAATTAACCAAAATTAACACGTAAAACAGTGTTTTTTTTCTTCAAATAAGTTAGCAAAATAAAAAATTAAATTTCAAAATTCAAAATTATATTTGACTGATTCGAATTCAATTATTGACTATATTAATTACATATAAAAAGGAAATATCAATTAAGATTATAATCAATAACGACTGCCAAAACAAATTCATGAAATCATGAAATATGCATTTATTTCTCGTTGTCTACTGGACACCAAAATTAACATAAATTAACTAGCATTTCATCAGGACGAGTATTAACCAAAATTAATTTCAAACCGGATTATTAGTAGTCAAACGTTAATTACTAAAAATAACCGATACATTAATTAAATATATTTAAATTAAAAGATAAATCAACCAAAAATCATTAATGGTTTGGTTGACTAATTCAAACATTAATGAAATATAATTTATTAACTATTTCAAAAATATATTAAATCCACGAAATAACAATTTAAAATCTGAAAGTTGAAAATTAGACACTAAATCCCGTAATTTCAGGTTAATTCGCGTTAAAATTAAAAAACTGGAAAATAAATTAACAATTTGAATTACATGAAATCAGGTGGATGGATAAGATTATAATGTGCACAAATTAACGCAAATTAACGCAAAATTTCGAAGTCTTCTCCCTGTCTTCAACGTCTGTAACCTGCAATATATAAGAAATATCAATTAATGAAAAAAAGTAAATCTGATTAAAACTAAATCAACAACAAAATCGTTTAGAAATTAATTAGTTGACTATTTCAAAAGATATTAATTCGCCATAATAACGATATCAAATCTTAACTATGAAAAATAAACAAGATATCCCGTAATTCATGGTTAATTTATGTTAATATTACAATATGATTTCTGAAAAAAAAATCACGTTTTTTAAAATAAAAAGGGCATAAATAAAATTTCAACTTCCATATAAAATGCCACGTAGGCCTGAATGAGTATTTTTTAAACGTTTGCAAATGATTGGGTATTTTGCAATTGCAACGTTTCATTTGGATTAATTGGAGCAATTTTAGGGACCCTGAAATTTAGAACAAGGACATTTTCATTTTTAATTAGTGATACCTAAATATTTTTATTTATTTACATGTACAAGTTTTTTTTCAATTGTATTTAATTGCGTTTAGCTTTTTCTAAACGGAATTTTTTATTCAATCCTTCTTGAAGGTAAAAAAAATATTTAATTGCCGCTGAAGGTAAATCCTGACTTTGATTGTGATGATCGCTTACATGAATATAAGAATGGAAAGAAAAGTGAATTAATGTGTAAGAGATGTCATTTCATGGTAAAATATATCAATTATTAATTTAATATACTTGCACGAATATCATATAGTGATCTATGGATATGTATGAGTAGAACTATCCCAATATCATGGGACTCTTGCGTTGACCTTTATGCGTAAATTTATCTCAGGGAGCTGTACAAAGTACACGCGTGCCTTCAGATCTCAAGGCATGCAAAGCTTTCATTAGTAATTGAAATAATAATATGATGAAAGAGTTCTGATTGCTAATGATATTGCTCAATTATATAGTACATATATGATCCTCGATTAGCTCGTACTGTCACCTTCAACTTTATCCATGGTTCATGCATGCATGATTTGTTATCGCATATATATTATAATAATAGCAACGAACGTCCTTAAGATGAGAACTTAATTCATGTGTATACGGTTGTTATATGTCGATAGGATCAAATGAATATTAAATACAATTTGGGCATGGGTATGGGTTGATGAGGGCTATCAGAAAAACAAATAGCTGTATGAGTGAGAGTCAATACCAACCAAACTAGTACTGGAAAAAATAACACTTTGATGACGATGGGAATAATTAGGACTAGGAGTAACTGATTAAATTCATATTGCTAGTTGTCAAGTGGCACCTAGACCAGTCCATGCATGTATTACGTATGCTAATATAAATTATAGTTTTATTTAATATATATATATATATATATATATATATATATATATCCGCATCCACGTTCGCTTTTGGCCAAGGAAATGTAAACTCCCTATAAACTTGAATGCCATATCTAGATTTGACCTGAAAATAGAATTACAAAAATGATATTGTTATGTTTTAAGCCCAATATTTTCCGTTTTTTATCGATTAAACACCAAAAATAGATTCAAGATGAGAAGAACATGCAAGAAATTAAATCGACAGGTAAGGAAAGAACACAACCGGATTATCGTGCTTCGACCCAATAAATGGTCTACATGCACGTTGAGCTCAGCAGAGAAGTTCGGTCTTTCACTATGCACAGCCTCAGTTACACCATCAATCTCACCGGTACAACAGATTTCACACACTCACACACACGCACACTCACAACCTTCTATTTACTAGTTTCACACAAGGAAACACGATCAAGACGATCGCTCAAGAAGATAAGATGCGAAGAAGAAGGAGAAAACCCTAACAATGGATCGAGAGCGAATCGAAGGAGGAGAGAGAAAGTTTCGAGGTTACAAGTGATACAAGCTAGGGCAACACAACTTTTATATTAAAGTCTTCATCGTCGTTTATGTCTTCATCAGGCCCAAACGACAACATCACTTGAAGGTGTAAAATGGGTCTCGGCAAAGTGGGCTTCGGCAAAGGACAGCTGGGCTTCCACCCAACAATCTCCACCTGAAGCACATCAGCTCTACCAGAGGCGAGACCGTACATAGCTTTAGACCAGCTTCTTCAACAACATCATCGCTCAAGTACCTGCATTGATCACTCAATAAACAATAAATCCAAGCAGTGCTTAAATTTAGCATTAGTCACAATCTTTGTACCCATATCAGGTGGGTTATTCTCAGTGTCAATTTTAATTAACTTAACAACATCATTAGCAATCAGATCTCTAATGTAATGAAACCTAACATCTACATGTTTGGTACGTTCATGGTACACAGGATTTTTACTCAAATGTATAGCACTCTGACTATCAGAAAATACATGCACAGTTTCAGTAATCATCTTAGATTCTTTCAACAGACCTTGCAACCACACAGCCTCTTTAAAGGCATCACAAACAGCAATGTATTCAGATTCAGTCATTTAAAAAGCTACTACAAATTGCAAATTTGACTTCCATGATATACAATTACTACCTAAAGTGAAACAGAAAGATGTAGCAGATTCTCTATTGTCTCTATCACCGACATAGTCATCATCAACATAGCCTACCAAATTAAACAATTCACTTCTTTTACCATAGCACAAACCAATGTTCAGGGTACTACTTATATAGGCAATTACATGTTTCAATGCATTCCAGTGGTCCAAATCAGGATTAGACATAAACCTACTTAAAACAGATATAACATGAGACAAATCAGGCCTAGTACTAATCATTGCATACATCAAAGAACCAATAGCATTTGCATAAGGAATCATTTCTGTTATTACATGTGATTGGCGTATTTTTATTAGGCAAGTATCATTCGTTCTCGTCAAGATTTGTTGCACATCTTTCTAATGATCTTCGGCATTAATATTTTGCGCTATTTCGGGATCTGAATATATCAGCGATTATATTCCTTTTATTATGATGGTTAAAGGTCTTTCCTCATATATGCTCGCACGTTTAATTGGTGGGGATTCTCGAGCATTGACTTTTTTTCTTTGGGTCGTCATAAAAGCCGTGGTTGCTACCATTGATCTTTTTGATGCTTTCTCTGAATTTGTAGGGTTTCTAGACGTGAAAGTTGGCGGACTGGAAAGCTACGAGTTCAGAGAATTGCAGTGTTGAATCTGTTCACCCACTGTGAAAGATTTGTGTTGTTGGCTTTGTTACTACTGTGTGAGTTTGTGTATTACTATAAAAGTTCATTGTGATAAAAGAACACGTGTGAGTGTGTCTTTGTGGATCTGTGATTAGGTCACTAATTCAGGGGGAGGACTGAATTAGATCTTTCACTTCATAGTTTGTAATTTGGCTTTGATGTTGTTGTTGTTCATATAAGTCCATTTGTACTGAAAACTATTATATAGTGAAATCATTTTCACCGGGTTATCACACCCCCCAGATGTAGGAGAAGTTGCTCCGAACTGGGTTACCACTCGTGTGTGTTCTATTTACTTTTCATCGTTATTTATTTCATCTATATCTTGCTCGTTGATTGTTACACACATTGTCATAACTATTGTGTGTGACAGTTGGTTGAGCGGCTAACAGAATTTCAATTTCCATTTTCAGAATTTCAGATCTAGACTTAGGGCATTGAGTCTTATCTAAAACAAAATGAGGAGTCAATGGCAAATAAACAGACTTACACTGCAGATTACCAAACTTTGATACAACATTTTCTAAATATGGTTTTTGGTGAATGCGAAGAATATTGTTTTTCCTATTTCTTTCTATTATCATGCCTAATATTTTTCTAGCAGGACCAAGGTCTTTCATATCAAATGCAGAGTTCAAATCATTTTCAGTTTGTTAATTTTAGAGACAGATTTACTAACTATTAAGATATCATCAACATACAACAAGTGATACACAGGCAGATCATCAATAGAAGTAAAATAAAAAAAACTATCATATTCACTTTTAATAAAACTAATACTAAGCACAAAAGAATCAAATTTTTTATACCATTACCTAGGGCTTTGTTTTAAACCATACAGTGACTTTTTAAGCAGCAAACATGTTCAGGTTTGGTTTTATCAACAAATCCCTCAGGTTGTCTCATAAAAATTCCTCTTCTAAATCACCATGTAAGAATGCAGTTTTAACATCCAATTGTTCAAGTTCCAAATTTAAATAAGCAACTAAAGACTATTCAATTCTAATTGTTTTAAACTTAACAACATGCGAGAAAATTTCATTAAAGTCAATACCTTCACGCTGTGTATAGCCTTTAGCAACAAGGCGAGCTTTAAGCCTAGGAGAGTCAGAGTCAGTGAGACCCTCCTTGATTTTAAACAGCCATCTACACTCAATCAATTTTTGAGACACGGGTTTACTTACCAAAACCCAGGTTTTATTCACAGATAGTGACTTCATTTCATTAATCATGGCTTCATGCCATTTATCACAATCAACAGAATTCATAACATCAATATAATTTTCAAGTTCTACAGATTTCACTTCATGTGCAGCAACAAAGGCAAGGAATACCAAGTCAGCATAGGAATATCTAGATGGAGGTCCAATGTCTCTTCTTTGTCTATCCCTCGTCAAATGATAATCTTCTAATACTTCTTGAGTTGATCTGTCAAGTTGTTCAACCTGATCAGAGTGCTCTTGCATTGCTGCAGGCTCTTGATCAGGTTGTTGGTCAACTTCCAGATTTTCCTCAGGGAGTATTGGATTATTAGTTGCAGGTATAGTTACATTAGGCTCCACCTCGAACATGTTACTAGAAGTGTGAGAATCAGATTCAGTAGAGTTATCAGTAGCATATTCAATATTTTTACAAATAAAACTTTTTTCATCAAATATTACATCTCTACTAATACTAATTTTAATACCTCTAGATGACTTATCCCATAATCTATAACCTTTTGTACCTTGTTGTTGTTGATAACCCAAAAGGTCACATTTAATTGATCTAGGGTCCAACTTACCATCTCGGTTATGGGCATAGGCAATACAACCAAAAATCCTAAGGTGACTTAGATTTGGACAACTGTTTGGACAACTGTTACTTAAATATGTTGCAGTATAAAGGGCTTCACCCCAAAAAGCTTTAGGAAGACCAGACGTGAAAAGTAATTCTTAAATGTTAACAGGGTTCTATTCAATCTCTTAGCTACACCATTCTGTTGTGGGTTACTTCTAACAGTTTTATGTCTTAGTATACCATGTTCAACACATAAATTATCAAACTCAGAATTACATAATTCAAGACCATTATCGGTTCTAAGTGTTTTCAGAGTTTTACCAGTTTGCTTTTCTTCTAAAGTTTTCTATTCTTTAAATCTACAGAAAGCTTCATCTTTAGATTTAAGTAAGAAAGTCAAAACTCTTCTACAATAGTCATCAACAATACTAAGTAAATATTTGTTACCACCGTGTGTTTCATGATTTTCAGGACCCCACAAATCAGCATGCACATAGTCCAGGTCAGCACATGAGAGGTGTGTGCCGGCCATGAACCTATGTCTATGCTGTTTTGATATTACACACGGTTCACAGAATTAGAGTTGAGATATAGGATTTTTACCAAGAATTCCCTGTTTATTAAGTTCAGTCAGACCTTTATGGCTTATATGTCCTAACCTAAGGTGCCATAGTTGAGTTTCTGTTTGGTTAGTGTCAGCATTTAGTGAACAATCAACAGTCATGTTACTGAAGGAACCATTCAGATAAAATCAACTTATTATTTCTATACACACTTAATTCACCATTATGAGCAGAATAAGTACATCCATTTTTATCTAAGCTACCTAAAGAGATTAGGTTTCTTTTTAGATCAGGGATGAGTCTAACATCAGACAGAGTTACAATTTTACCATTATCTAGTTTCAAGTTAACGGTTCCAATACCTATTACATTACAGATATTGTTATTTCCCATATACACACATTGATTAACTACAGGTACAAAATTGTTAAACCATTCCCTATGAGGACACATGTGAAAAGAACATCCAGAATCTAATACCCAATTATCTACACTAGACAATTAAGAAACATTCAGAACTTCATATTGTTCAACAGCAGAATCATAATTAGACACTACATTAGTTTCAGGGTTGGTATTTCCAAGATTCTTATTCTTTTCAATCCATTTGAAGCACTTCTTTCTTAAATGACCAGATTTACCACAGTAAAATCATTTTCTAGTTTCTGCACCATTTGAACCAGTTTTATCGTTTACTTTTGCATTCTTGTTCTTATTTCCACCAGATTTGTTCTTAACAAACAAGTTTGTTCCAGACTTGGACTTAGCATTTTTCAATTCAAGTTCTCTAGTTTTCAGGACAGAGCAAAGCAAGGCATAGCTAGGAACAGTACCAGAATATTGAAATGCATCTTTAACGACTTGATATGATTCAGGTATGGAGTTCATTAAGATCATAACAAGACTAGTGTTATCAAACTCATGGACAGTTCCATATAAAAGCAGGGTTCGTTTTAAGAACTCATATAAGTTATCATCTATCGATCTATTAGAATCCATTTTAAACGAGATCAGTGAGGCTTTCAAATATGCAAGATTAGGTGCAGATTGATTAGAGAAAAGAGAGACCAACTTACCCCATAGTAACAATGGAGTATTGTTACCGTGATTTTCTAATCCCAGAATCCGAAAGATTCAAGATGAGGAGGTTATAAGTCTCCTCATCTAGTTCATCTTTCCGATTCTTGCAGTCTTCTGACCATTTGTCTTCCTTTGGTTCGAGAACTATCAAAACTTTGTGGTGTGACATAAGAGCTCGTATCTTGGTGCTCCACACACCAAAGTCTGTCTTGCCATCGTAGGCCGACACCTCCACTCGGCCAATAACCATGATCAGAGACACCTAAAACAAATCAGAAATCCAATGAGGCACAAATAGACCACACAAATCAAATAAAGAATCAGAAATCGAAAAAAATCAAGAAAACCAAATTTTTTTTCGAATCAAGAAAATATGGTTTTAGGGCTCGGATCTTTGAGAAAATCGAGATCGATCTTCTACAAAAAGGCTCTGATACTACTGCTATGTTTTAAACCCAATATCTTCCGTTCTTTACCGATTAAACACCAAAAACAGATTCAAGATGAGAAGAACATGCAAGAAATTAAATCGACATGTAAGGAAAGAACACAACCGGATTTTCGTGCTTCGATCGTATAAATGGTCTACATGCACGTTGAGCTCACCGGTACAACAGATCTCACACACTCACACACACGCACACTCATAATCTTCTATTTACCAGTTTCACACAAGGAAACACGATCAAGACGATCGCTCAAGAAGATCAGATGCGAAGAAGAAGGAGAAAACCCTAACAATGGATCGAGAGAGAATCGAAGGAGGAGAGAGAAAGTTTCGAGGTTACAAGTGATACAAGCTAGGGCAACACAACTTTTATATTAAAGTCTTCATCGTCGTTTATGTCTTCATCAGGCCCAAACGACAACATCACTTGAAGGTGTAAAATGAGTCTCGACAAAGTGGGCTTCGGCAAAGGACAGTTGGGCTTCCAACCAACAGATATATTAATTTATCCTATATAGTAATCTTTCTTTCTGGGTCGTTTTATTAGCTTTCTGCTCTTTATTTCTGTAAAAGAATTGCCTTTATGGTGCGGGTACATATTTCGAATTTAAAGAATCATTCCATCTCCAAATTTGGTGTGCTCCAATCGTATTGCATTTTTATACTAAATTTGATGTTGTGAACAGTAACACGTCATATTTGGTGTGTTACTGTTCATACGACAAACATTTTTTGTTTTTAATCTTTTTATATGTATTAAAATATATAATAATAAAAAGATTATATAATGGTGAATAATTTTTTATATTAAATTTAGTGTTGTAGTTGAAAAAAAAAACTTTAACACCAAATTTGATGCCGATGATTGGAGATGACCTCACATAAGCAAAATGATAGATATGAAGTCCCTTAAAAATTAAAATATTTTAACTTGGCTGATGGTACAAACTACATGCAGCTACTTATTAAACTCCCATAAAAAAATTATTTTACATTGTTTATTTATACCTTGAAAGTTTATATTTTTAGCTCATCTAAAAGAATTACATTTAACTTCGAAAAATTTATAAAATAGATTTTATTGAATCTTTTGTATTTTTGGTTTCAAATTAGCTCCCTGATGACTTATCTGTTTTTGTCTCTGTGTACAAACAGTAGCATTTGGCGATATGCGATGACTTAGGTTATAATATAAACAATTGCAATTTATTAGGATTTAGGTGCACTTGATGTACAATTATCATTGCTATACGTTGGTTGAGAGAATCATGTGATAAGATAAGATTCAACCTATTATTGTCATATATAGGCTAATAAGTCTTACACTATCCACATATATTTTCAACTCATATTATAAGTGTAACAAATAACTTTCTATATATGAGTATTAGTTGAACCTAAAAAACGCATTTTTCTTTTGTGTACGTCGAAAATTTATATATGGTTATATAGTATATATCTTTAATATGGACCTAACAAGAGTCCTTCATGATTGATGTGTTTGCATATTCCTGGATGCGAAGTTTGGTACGTAATGGCATGACTCTTTCCCGACTATTGATAACTAATGACCACAATATATTCGTACTAATATCACATTAAATGTATCTTGAAATTAATATATATATATATATATATATATATGTATGTATTTATATATAATTACAACTTGTACTAATATGAGTCGGTAACCAATCCACGCCTTAGGAAAAGAAGTAGCTACTTAATGAGCACACGCTTGCATGGTTAAGTATGAACGTGTGGTTTTAAAATAGGTATAGTTATAACTTATAAATATATATAGTGACATGTCGTGCATGAACTTTGTATAGATCTTAAATTTTGGTCAAAGATGTGTTTTGCATGTATAGTTGCTCTCAGCGTAGTGTAAATGACTTTGCATCGTTTGTATGATTGACGTATTTCGATTGTGCTATATGCAAGCCTCCGCAATGATATAATTTCTTTTACTTTATCCTAAAATAATTCTAAGCAATTAATCAGAAATAACTCTTATCAACTAATAACTATAAAAGGCAAACTTTTAATTGTAATTAAGACATCTTAATTCTAATGACAATTTTGAGACATGGTTTGGAATTTTGCAGGAATTTAAAGAAATTAAAGCTAATAATGATATAATCTAGGCTCGAATTACGCGTCTACAATTGAATTCGGAATGAGATTTATAATATATAACCAAGCTTACTTAACTTTTGAAACTAGGTCCTCACGAGTTTAGCTTATTATTTAATTAGAGTTATGAGCAACGCCGAAACCTCTCTTCCAGTTTTGCATACCTGGTTCAAAGCAATTTGAAGAGCACATAATTCATTTGAAGAAGAAATCTTGTTTTTAAATGTTCATAAAATAAAAAAAAAAGAGTACACTAAACATATGCATAGACTGGTACGAAACGAGTAACATAATTTTTTCATTAACATAATAATGATGACGATCATGACGGATCTAGAAATTTATAGAATGAGAAGCACAAGCCCATAATTGTAGAGTCCAGCCCATAAAAATATATTTTATTAATATATTTCTAAAAATATTTCAGGGGATCATTGGTTCACTGGTTCAAAGCAATTTGAAGAGCACATAAATATATTTGAAGAAAAAATCTTGTTTTTAAATGTTTATAAAATAAAAATATTTTAGAAAAAGAGTAGGCTAAACATATGCAGAGACTGCGTATGAAACGAGTAACATAATTTTCACTAAGAGAATAATGATGATGATGATGATCCTTTAAATTCCGGCTGTGAGGGACCACCATGGAATACTGTGGATCCGTCTTTTCCAACGATATTTTCTCAAACTTCGGCCAAGTGTGAGATCACCGCCTTTTTTTCGCTACGTCACACATCACACTGGACGTACATCTCTCTTCTCTTCCCTTCATTGCCTAACAACATCTTCTTATATCGTTTCTAATTTTTTTTCTTACTTTTATGTCGTTTCTTGTTTTCTCTGACTTTAGTCTGTCATTTCATTTTCTCTTTTTCTTTTGTCGTTTTTATTTCTCTAATTTTTTTTTCTGTCATTTCTCATTTTCTCCTATTTTTTTCTGTCGTTTCTAATTTTTTTTTTTACTTTTTTTTTATGTCGTTTCTCCTTTTCTCTTAATTTTTTTTTCTAGCGTTTCTTATTTTCATAATTTTTTATGTTCGTATCTCATTTTCTCTTAATATTTTATATGGTTTCTCATTTTCTATCACGTTTTTATGTCGTTTATCAATATTCAGCTATATATCTTTATTTAGTCGTTTTTTCTTTGTTTCTATCGTTCTCTCGTTTACATGAACTGAGCTCTGAATTTCTTCAAATTGACATCTGTTTATCCTTACAAGCTCTGATTGTTGGGATTGGTACCCACAAAGGAGAAATTAGACAATGAAATACATTTGTATTCATATTTTTGCTGAAACATTAATATCAATGAATATTCATTCTTAATGAAGTTTGTGTTTATGTATGTTAGCTACGCTCTGAAACTGTCATCAACGAAAAGGTGTTAAATACAGATTTGACACGATAACCCCTTATGACTAGTTTAAACCATTTGTTTGCAATCTTAAGAACGAAAGAGCAATCGTGTCTAATTAACGATTGTTTGAATGAATCATGATATCTTATCATGTGATATAGAGAGTTGTGACTCTATGATTCATCCTTAATATCTTATAGAAGATATTGAACAAGACCAGTGATACTTAGAAGCTCGAGATAAAACCGTTTAAACACTCGAAACTTCAAGATCACATACCTGTATTTGGATACTTACCTTAATCCTGAAGTGAATGGATAATTGACATTACACTTTATGACATTTGATTTCTCAATGGACAATGATTAAATCTTAGTTTCATTTGACCCGACGATTGGTGTCATGATATTGTGATGTTGGGTCATATGATTCACAGATATGGAATTCATGTAAATAAAATGCGAATGCATTAGCATCACACTATGCTTTGTTATGAGAGTGTGAATGAATTAACCTGGCCAGGTATTCATCGAATAAGAGGATTCTTTGATTAAAACATGTGACATGTATAGACATCTCATTTTATGTTTTTCTCATTCACAAATAACAAATGAGTTAGTGAAATAATAACTCAAGGGGTAAAACGGAAATTTTTACATTCCCCTTAGTTAGTGATGCACATGAAGGGTAATATCGTAAAGTACTCCGTGGATCGTGTGAAAAATTATTTTGTCACATCAAACATAAAATATGCGCATACGAACAGAGAGAGTGTCAATATTGGTCCTTTAGTGTAATCGACTAATATTAAGAATTAAAAGACGGAAAAAATTTGTGAACTTTTGTGTCCGATCTTTATTCTAAAACTTCGTTCGTGTGGGTCCATAAGGTCTCAATGATAGAAGAACAAGGATTGTTGATTTACTCATTGAATATAAATTATGATTTATATTAAGGAAATTATTTCTTCTTAAGTAATTTTTTAAATAATTAGTTATTTAATGTTACGTTTATTTATTGAATTATAGAGCATTATTATAATGAGATAATACTCTTGTGATATTCAAATAGATAAAGAAAGAAATATATAATTTCTCGTTTCGTACTTATTTGGAATGTATGAAATTATTTTAATGAAATGTCTCTAAATAAAAATGAGAGTTCTAAATAAATTGAATTTAGAAATAAATCAAATTAACTGGGAATAAATAAATTGAATTATGGCCGAGTATGAGGAGAGTGTGTTGGCCGAAAATTAGAGCGATAGGGTCATAGGTTTGACCGAGCTTAAACCCATTATGAAGCTGTTTATAAAAAGGCAACTAAACCCTAATCACTCCTAACCCTAACCCTAACCCTAGTGATTTCGGCAAGACTCTTCTCTCTCCCTCTTTGTGAGTCTCGGCCGAATTCCAATGAAAAGGAAAAGAGAAAAAAGTTGTTTTCTGGTTTCCATAATCAATCCCGAGTGTTCTTGAAAGCCTACCCTTTCAATCTCGATAAACTCCTTGTGTATTATCGTTGATTCTCACTCGTGGTGTTTGGTGTTTTTTTGTATTCTGGAAAATTGGTTTAAAAGTCGTTTTTAATTTTTTTTTGGATTTTTTCCACTCTGCCGGATTGCATCTGATCACCCAGGAACCCTAGTCCGGTGAAGGCATTCCGACCGGCGTGTTTCTCCCTGTCAGGCGAAGCTGCTCCTGTCCAGCGACCTGCTCCAGTCCGGCGAGCTTCCCAATCCGGCGACCTTCTCCCAGTCCGGCGATGTTTTCTCCAGTCCGGCGGTCCCAGGTTCAGAGACCCAGTCCGGCGAGCCCATTCCGGCGATCCCAGTCCGGCGAGTCAAATCCGGCGAGCCCAATCCGGCGAGCTCAATCCGGCGAGTTTCCTTAAACTTCCAGTCCGGCGAGACTCCATTTCAGCGACCCGGTTCTTCCCAGTCCGGTGAAGAATTTTTTGGGCATTCGGACGAGCCTGTTTTTCGACGTGGATTCGGTGAGACCTTCCGACGCTAGCGAGCAACGTCGGGATAATTAATTATCCTAATTGTAAGTATTTTCTCAACGAATTAAAAATGCTAAATTAAATATATGAATTGTTCATATAGGTTGTTAGTGTGTTTAATTGTCGAGTGTCTTACGATTTAATAAATTGTTTAGTAAACTTATAAATTGATTTTAATGTCATAGGTTGTTATTCATATTGAAATTATTTAAATATGTATAGATCTATTATATAATTCCGCCATATTTGATATGTTATATAATTATTTTGTTTAAATTGTTAAATAAATTCCAACACTGATTTTCTGTTTGTCAAAGATCTTCAACTATTACTTCAGCGCAGTAAAAGAAAATAAGGGTATTGTACATATATATCATAAGAAAAAGAGAATTGACAAAAAAAAATTAACATTATTTTAAACACACTTATCCTTAAAATTATACTTGACATGTTGGTGAAAGTATAAATAAACAAAGGTTTACAAACCTGTTATGAAATTTCCGTTCCGATATGCCTTTAGCGGAAGCCGAGAACTCCCGTTTATCCATGTAGTAACGAGATTGTAATTCCCGTTAATCGTGTTACGGGACCGAAACTATCGTTAGCACCTGACAAAATTGAAAAAAAAAAAAAATTATGAAAAAGGGAATATAACTGTTGGCCCCACAACCACAAACGTTTATTTATTTTCTTTTAATTTTTTTAATTTCTAAAACTTATAAATACCCTCAAATTCATACATTTTCTTCACACCTTTCACTCATAACTCTCTCAATCTCTCTCACTCTCCATTCTAATTCTCTCAAATTGTTTAGCTCTCAATCTTAATTTTTTTTTCATGGCTTCACCATCCCAAAATCAAAGTGGTCGAAGGAGAAGAGACTCCCAAGATCAACAAATGCACCGATTTGAATAAAACTGGTTACACTTTGGATTCAAATTATATTGCTCCTGCTTTCAGCAGTGCTCCATCACCGAAATTCCAAACACCCAAGAGACATACTACTCGCAAATGAATCTCATACCAAGCTGAAATTCCGCCAATTGAATCCAATATGGCTTATCAAGCATTTCAAGAATATGAACATATTCAAGATTCTCAAAATCCAAATGTATAAGAATATAATAATAAAACCCAAAATCCAAATGAAACAGAGGAGGTACCGCCACCTCGACAACGAAGTCAAAGACAAAGTTCACCTTCGTTATCGTCCCTCGACCACGACAATGTCAACAACGAGAAGAGACACAACAACGACGATAACAACGACCGCATTAACAAAAACAACCAAGACCCGGACAACCCCAACAACCATAAAATCACCACCCCAACACCCACAACAACCATCACGAAGGAGGTCTAGGTCTTTTATGTTTGGTTTGAAGATGTGATTTTGTATTGCGAAAAATCAGGAAAATGTCACGGTTGTGGCAAAATATTTAGCGCTCACAACGAAAGAGTCAGGACGTCACTCTTGTGGAGTTATCACAAACACAACAATGCGGGAGTCTCGCCAAACGTCATAAGCTATATCAATCCTCTACTATTAAAATGCAATTAGGAGAGTACTTTTTTCGACCGATCAAATCTTTTCAACATATTGAATCTCAAGGATGTGTTAGATTTTTAACCTTTTTACTTTCAAAAGTTCAAATTATGTGTAGACAAGTTTCGAGACTTAAAAAAACAACTTCAGTGTGACGATAGCCTTTTGCATCAGCGATGCGCAACCCATATCCTAAACCTTATAGTTCAAGCCGTAGATGCTAGTTATAACTCTTCCATAAACAAAACTAAGTGTAACATTAATTGGATAAATAGTTCAACCAGTAGAGTAGACGATCTTAAGAGACATCTTAGCTACAATGGTCTCCAAGATCGCACTTGACATCTAGATAACAAAATTATATGGAGTTCAACCTTTTTAATGTTGAACAAACTTTTTATCTGTACGTTATGTCGATGCTATTTTTGCTTATTTAACAATGAACATGGTGAGAACGCTATTTTCGAGTATGATATAAAGACGGCTGAATCATTTGTTTTTTTTTTTTTGTACAAAGAAACTTGTTATGTTTCCGTTGTTTACACTCCCACTTCTTTTCTTGGTTTGCATAGTATGACTGCAATTTGCAGTCCATTTTGAAAAATATAGGGAACAAGTTATTTTTCAAGAATTTAGTATAGCAATGAAAGCCTAGTTTTTGAAATATTGTGGGGCTGGAAAAGTTTCTTTACTATACGATTTTTTAGCCATTCTAGACGTTCAATGTAAAATTGGTGGTTTATTTTGTTTTGAAATACATTAGAAATTGTTTCGTCGATGAAGATTATGTTGCACTTGATTTTTCCCGGATCGTGTAAGGTTTTTATGCTCTTTTTAGGATTTACATAGCCCAAACTATTAACGTAGTATCGAACGCAACAGAGTAATGCTAGGAATTTTTAATCCCTACTTTACGATCCTAAATCAATTTATGGGAATCGAAATTGGATAGGGAAGCGTACCTGAATCCATGGATGAAAACACTGTGAGTGGTCTTCCAATTGTAGATTGCTTGAGTGCCCTTAGTGTTCTTGTTGATGGGGATACAAAAACAAGCGTAACATCTACAATCAGAGACCTACCCTCTAATAACTGTCTTTTGGCAGTTACTAATTATTATTGCCTATTTATAATTTGGCCCCTCATCAAATTAGATTAGCACTTATGGTAGCCACATAATACTTTCATGACAAATACGTCCTTAAGTCATAACTTTATTCCGAATTAGACCACATTAATTTGACTTAATAAAATAATGACCCAACATATTTATTTTATAACATTAATAGTCCCAAAATTCTAACAATCTCCCACTGGACTATGCATGTATAAAATAAATGTGTCAAACTTTAGACATGTCAAAAATAGTCATTGCTATAATGCGACTTAATACAATCTCGTCCATCAACTATATCAACATAGGATCAAAGTGATTTTCGTTGTATAAATCACAATAAACCCATCAATGATCACATACATCAATATAGTCAAATGACATAGATCAATTTATCATGAATATGTGGTAGATAAAATTATATGTAAAGTGATCTAATCATATTAATTTTATCAGATCCAACTTTAAAGAGATCAAATTTATCCAAAATATGCAAAGTGCACTAAAATAAATTTCACAAGTCTGATCAAACATAATAAATGTGGTTTATTACAAACCACACAAAACATAGATAAAAAAACAAATTCCCACTGAATATAGATATCTTGAAACTTTACAACACCTGTATACGAAGTGTGTTGGTGAAAGACCTTCAATAGTAAACTATTTGCAAGAGAGTCTAATATTATGGAGTTTATTCTTAATTGTTTAAGTAAATCTATCCACTTTGCACTTTTCCTTTAACAACTAAGAATTTGAATTTGTCAAACTCATGTTGTTGGAATACTTACGACTAATTTATTGTTACAATATAACTTAATTCGTCTTTCAATTCCTTCATAATACACAACCCTGTGACAAAATTCCTCAGTCATATATCATAATTATATGTCTCATAACATGATATAACTCCACCATCAACATATAGATGTAGCCTGATGAAATCTCACACAAAGTCGGAATAACCAGTGATCTCCAAATGGTCTGACCTCATATATGTGAGCACATAATCTTATATTCTTTTCAAGTATCTCATGACCTTTTTTGGCTGCTTTCCAAAGATTAAACTTGAATTGCTTAAATTATATACTTAAACTTCAACAATATACACAATATCCAGGCGGATACAAACCTTAGCATACGTAAGACTCCCAACTTCCGAAGCATAGAGAATCATTTCTTAAATTTTTCTTTAATACTGTATGATTCCACATTTAAGGTTTCATTTTTAAGAAGCAATAATTACAAGCGTTTAAAGATTGTCATAAATAACAAATGAATCGGTCTCAATAACCTTTATAATTAATAGATAAACTGAACACAATATCTTGAATGAACATAATATCTAACTTTGTCCAAACAAGAAACATAAACCAAATTCCGTCTAAACAACGGTACACCAAAAATATCTATTAAATTCAAAAAAGAACCAGTACATAATAACAATTTGAAATGCCCAATTGCTTCCACATCTACCTATTTGTCATCACTAAAATAGATACATCTCTCGGCATCTCTTGGCTTTTGGTAGTTCAGGCAACCCTTTCTTCTCACGCCATAAGTGATACTTAAGACATTCATCCTTCTCGTGTCCAGGCTTATTGCAAAGGAAACAATTCTCCAAAAGTATCTCTCGGGCATGTTTCTTTAGTGCTGGATATTTACCACTTTTAAAGGTACTTGCCAAATGAGCACTTTCAGTCTTATATTGCTTCAATCTTTCCTCCTCTTGAACACAAAATGAAATGAGCTCGTTAAGAGATCACTTCTCTTTCTGACAATTATAACTTACCTGAAAGTGACTGAATTTAGAAGGGAGAGAAATAAAGACCAAATGGACAAGCAAGTCATCCGACAACTTAAGTTTGAGTTCTTTAAGTTTTGAAGCAATATGAGACATTTCCATAATGTACTCCCTTATGTTTTCATTGCCCGTGAACTTCATTGAAATAAGTCTCTTTAAAAGAGTACTAGTTTTAGCCTTATCGCTCTTTTCAAAGAGATTTTCGCAAGAAAATCTTTGGCATCGATGATCTCTTCAGATACCACACCCTTAAAAGTTTGAGGTATAATATCGATTGCTAATGGAACTTTTGTTGTAATGAACAAACATTAACAATAACACTTGTCAAATAATTAATCTATATTTGGATCTATTAATTATTCACAAGTAAACTTTACAATTGTTACCTGTTTATCATCACAAATGTGTATATCAATTTAGCCAGTCACTAATCTTCCTTTGGGCCGATTAGTATCCGCATAAATTAACACATACACGACATTTAAAATTCTTCATAAATAATCTACACTATAAAGGTCACTTTGGCAACATTTTTGTTTCAATTAATTATTAGGAATAATGAACATATATATATATAGAGTAATTTAAAGTACCATTTATTTGATTAAATAAAACTTTAATTATGTGTATATATACTGTGTAAATATCATGATTAAAAGAAACACTGATACATAAAGAAGCCCATAATCAATCGTTGTACCATATTTCGCATAATAATAGACATGAAATAATTCCTCAAATGCTCATTCAATTCATTTGGCACCGTTAATAAACGTAGGTTCACATTTGCTGCGCTTGACAAACAGATCCATTATTAACGCTTTTTTATTAATATATAGAGTAATACTAATTATAAGTACTGCAAAAAAGCAATCAATATATATCGCTTACAGAGAATTCTTTATATCGCAAAGTGAAGGATTTTACATCGCATATTACAGGTAAAAAGAAATTGTGATATAAATGCGAAAGAAAAAATAGAGCCTATCTGATGTCGCATATGCGCAGTTATGCATATCAATAACAAAAATTATCGCATATGCGCAGTTATGCATATCAATAACAAAAATTATCGCGACAGAGAGCAATCTCGCATATTAACAGGGAACAATATCGCAACAGAGTGAGAAGTATACTCTCTATCTGACCGAATGATAAACCCAGAATCCCAAGAAAAATAAAGAATCGCGATAATCATAGGTTCGATCTACTTTATATATCCCAAAAATTAAATTAGGTTGCTCTGATACCAATTGTTAAAGAATTTTTAATTATGATCCTAATTCAATTTATGGGAATCGAAACTGGATAGCGGAAGCGTACCTGAATCCATGGATGAAAACAGTGTGAGTGGTCTTCCAATTGTAGATTGCCTGAGTGCCCTTAGTGTTCTTGTTGATGGGGATACAAAAATAAGCGTAACATCTACAATCAGGGACCTACACTCTAATAACTGCCTTTTGGCAGTTACTAATTATTATTGCCTATTTATAATTTGCCCCCTCATCAAATTAGATTAGCACTTATGGTAGCCACATAATACTTCATGACAAATACGTCCTTAAGTCATAACTTTATTCCGAATTAGACCACATCAATTTGACTTAATAAAATAATGACCCAACATATTTATTTTATAACATTAATAGTCCCAAAATTCTAACAAGTAAATCATAGACGCAGTATCCAAGAAGACGTCAATACACGAATGCGTTCGTCAACGCTAGTGCTTACAACCGATCTCCTCAACAAAATGAGCATGAGACAAGTCAGCTGAGGTCGAGCCCATGTGACACACAAGCTCATCTCGAGGTACAAGAGTACGACTGGAACGAGTGGGTCAGACGAGACATCGAATTATTTGTTTGGTGGAGATAGGGAGCAAGCGGGTTTCTGGTGTTGGCAACTATAACTCAAGATATACTCACCTATATCAACCGTGTCATCGGAGACAGCTTTCTACAGTGTGAGACAGACGTATCATCGACGAAAGAAAATATAGCTTGGCTCCAAAAATGGTCGAAGCATTGACATTTGGTAAGAATTGACTTCAACATATAAATCAAGCATAATAAATATTCATGTGTTTTGATATTCTTGATGATTTTAAGTGGATTATTTAAATGTAAATTTAAATAGTTAGTCGTATCATTAAGGGATATCCCAATTCTTGACGTTTTTTTTTCTTCGCTGTCATATATTTTTAAGAATCAGTGAGATTTGTTAAAAAAATTGATTTTTAAGTTAATCTTCTTTTTTCATCATTTCTTTTAATTCATTTAGTTTAATCTTTTTCATTGTTAAATCTTTATTGATTATTGATTTCAAATCTATTAGTTAATTTTTTTTTCAGTTATATCTTTCTAAATAATTATTTAAAAGGTAATTTTTGTATATACCTAACTAAATTATAGTCAATTTGAATATACTCAACGTTTTGTAAACAAGTCGTAAATAGTCAGAGAAATATGTTTACAGACGAAAATAACCCAAAAAATTTATTAAAAATTAAAAAATATATGAAGGGTAAATTAACTGTAAACATATGTAAACTAATTTCTCTGTCTATTTACGACTTGTTTACAAAACGTTGGGTATATCAAAATTGCCAATGCTTGAAGTGGGTATAGAACCAATTTTTTATAGCCTTATAAAACGTTACCATTTTGGATATATTTTAGGTGTCGTTAATAGATTGAAAATACCCACAGTTTCGTTAATAGATTGAAGATATACAGACAGTTTTGTTTACATTTCGTTTACATAATGTAAACAGTTTAAACTACCCTTAATTTACCGATTATTTATGAAATATTGATATTAAATTTTAGATTCGAATTTGGAATTCAAAATTCAAATTTAGTTAATACGTGAGTTGACCAGCTTTCCCGATATTTTTGATTAATTACTCAATCAATTTTTATCTCCTAATTAGTTAAGATCCTATATTAAAGAAAACATTTTTTTTTATATTACTTACCGAAAATCGTTTTCACTCTCATATTAGCTGGTAAAAACAAAATAATTAAATAACATATTTCCAGTTTTGATCGGCAAAAAACGATTTCGAGTGTTATAAGTTTATTTGATGATGATGGCTTATCGCTTCAAGAATCTGGTACGTGTTTATAATTAATATAGTTTACATCGTGTTTACGTTGTATTTACACTGTAATATTTTACATCGTGTTTGTAATTAGTATAGTTTATATCGTGTTTACGTTATATTTAAACTATAATATTTATATCGTATTTGTAATTAATATAGTTTACACTGTAAATCAATGTAACCGAATAGTCGTTATGAGTATTTGATCATCATTATTACGTGTGTTGATGCCCTTCATTCTCGGTTTTTTTTCTCTTTTCTTATATAAAACACGTAATAATGGGAGGGAACTACTTTCGGGGTACTTTTGTGTTTAAATTTTTACAAACGAATTAAATTGACTATTTTCAAATTATTAACCAAAATTTCGATATAACCAAATTGGATATAGTTTACATGAATATTAATCAAAATTACCCTTATTTTACTTCCATATAGCCTAACGGGAAGCATATTACGGGTCCCGTCCCGATAATTAACGGGACTGGACTCTCGTTAGGTTTAACAACCGGGAGGGGAAAGGGGTTGTACCTCCCGGCGGTAAGCCTAGTTTACTCACAGCAATGGAATCCCCAAACTGTTGGTCCAACATCATCCTCGATCGTCAACCAGCAAAGACCCCGAGCGCTAGCGCCGATTCGCTCGCCGGAGTAATCGCCGTCGCGGTCGTCGACGCCAACGCCGTTATCGTGTGCCGAGAAGCTCGTCTCGGTTCCCGAGGTTCGTGACCTCGTTTCTCGCCTTCGTCCCCTTCACTGTCCAGTCGGCCGAGCCGTCGCCAGAATCTCTCATCAAAGGTATGTTTAAGGTTTCGTTATTTGAAAATAAACTATTTAGAATAATTTGTTTATACGAAAAAGGATAAAAATCGAGTGTATTGAATAATTTGTTTAGAATAATTTGTTACAGAGTCTTTCAGACGTCGATATAAAGCTGATAGCTTTGACTTACACGTTAGAGACTCGAATATACGGCACAGGTCATCTCCGAGAATTCCGCCTCCGATTCAAACTGTCCACGTGAAGAGATTTCCGGAGAAAGACTTGCCCGTGTTGGGCTCGAACGTCTCAAACCTCGAAAAATGCGCAGCTCCGGAAGACGAGGAAGAGGAAAACCGAGTGGGGCTTCGAGAATCCTTCCCCTGAGAGATTTGAACTCCAATATCATCCCCAATCTCAATCCCGAGCCGAAGAAAAAGGAGACGGGCATCGAAGGGGAAAAGATGGAAATCGGACCGGTGAGCAGTCAGAGGACGCATCGCCGGAGACAAGTGAGGCGAGAGATGATCTCCGACGAGGAAAGCCTCGCCTCCTAGCTCGAGGAAGCTATGAAGTCTCGCGAAGGAGAAGAAAATTTGGAATCCAGAGAAGACGAAGGATCGGAAGAGATGTCGAGCGAGTCTAGGCGTTGCTTGCGTAACAAGCGACTTTGCGATGCAAAATGTCATCCTGCAGATGGGTCTTTGCTTGGTCGCCCCGGGAGTGATGCAAATCCACAAACTTCAGCGGTACGACCTTTGTTTTCTATCTTAGATTCTGAATTTATCACTTTGATTTCAGGTGGGTTTTGAGAGTTTTAGATTCATAATTTATTTTGAAAATCACTTTGATTTACAATGGGTTTTGAGAGTTTTTCTGAATTTATTTTGAGAATCACTTTGATTTCATGTGGGTTTTGAGAGTATGGTTTTCAATTTTAGATTCTCAATTTATTTTGAGAAATCACTTTGATTTCAGGCGGGTTTTGAGGGTAATGTTTTCGATTTTAGATTCTGAATTTATTTGGATAAATCACTTCAATTTCAGGTGGGTGTCAAGAGTGTAACTTTCAGTTTTGGATTCTGAATTTATTTTGAGAGATCACTTTGATTTCAGGTGGGTTTTGAGGTGCCACGCTTGCTATACGGTAACTCCTGAGGTCGAGAAAATATTTTGCCTGAAATGTGGAAACGGTGGAACTTTGCGTATAGTCGCTGTTACAGTCGGTAAAGTAGAGTTACCGTGGCCGCGAGACGTCCCCGAATCTATCTGCGTGGCACAAAAGTAAGCACATATACTCTTTTTTAGTTACACATTGTATATTTGTGTTTTTTTTTGCTAATTTGATTTCTCTCAGTATTCATTGCCATTACCACAAGGCGGAAGAGAGGCCTTCACAAAGAACCTCATATTGCACAAAGATCAACTTTCCCAGAAGTACCTTCACTCTAGGACCAAGAAGAAAGCAGTTAACAAAGACGAGGTATTTTTGATCGATTCCTTTTCTCTCTTCGATTGATCTGATTCTGAGCTATGTGATTTGATGATGGGTTTTTTTTTCCAGGGAGATGACAGACAACTGTATCTTCTTGCAACATCACTGCGACAAAAAGTCGGTTCTTCAGCCTCCAGTTCGTAAGGCCTTGCAGGTCTTCAGTGGCAAGAGAAACCCGAAAGGCAATTATTACTCGTTCCATGCGCAGATAATTTGTATTTTTTGATCCTTTTTTCCTGGGTTTTGATATTTTGTAAGTAATTTTTTATATTTTATGCGTAAAAAGCTAACTTGCAAAAGTGAATGTATTACGAGATTCCATTTTAATACCAATTGGTCATGAAAAAAGTATCTCAGTAAATTTATAAACTTTTGATAGTTCCTAATGAGATTCCTAACACCGAACAACAAAAGTTATTTATTGATGAGTTCTGTGAACATGTACTGCCTGTGTAACTCAATTATCTCTCTTTGATCCCGTTATTATGAAAGGAAAAATAATATGCCATCTGTTTTAAAGGTACGTTGTAATAAGCTTGTTTTGTTGCCTTCAATTCATAGATCATTATTTTAAGTACAGTAGCGAACAATACAGAAACCAAAAAGAGACTTCAACTATGAATTGAATTCTTCCCTACTTTTTTATTAAAAAAGAAACATACGTCCACGTACTCCCTTACGTAACAAGGGTACTACAATAATATATAAATTTCAGTCTTTCCTTTATCAGTTGTACATAGGATTACGGAGAAAAGACGAAAAAGAAAGATTAGCCAGAGAGAAGAAATATGGGTTGGAGAGGAATCTTGGGATTTGAGTACGGGATAGTTCAAGCACCATTGGGACCGGACATTTCAGGTCCCGAGCTCGTCGCTTCTGTGGCCAACGCCGGTGCAATCGGTCTCCTCAGAGCTCCTGACTGGGTCCGTGCTTTAACATTATTAAATTTTCAATATCGATTCTATCTGTTATTTCTCATGCACACGTACTGCTCGATGAAATGCACCCGTTCTTTTAGGAGGCACCGGAATACGTGAGAGAGCTGATAAGGAAGACCAAAGAGCTGACAGACAAGCCATTCGGGGTCGGCGTGATTCTGGCATTTCCGCACGTGGAAAACGTGAGAGCCATATTGGAGGAGAAAGTGGCGGTGCTGCAAGTCTATTGGGGTGATTGCCCTCGGAGCCTCGTCGTTGAAGCTCACGGCGCCGGAGTCAAAGTCGTTCCTCAGGTCGGCGTCGTTTTTTTTTCGTTTTTCATTTTTCCTCAAGTAACGAGTTGAGAGAAGAAGTTGATTAGAGGTTTGATTGTACGAATACAAGTGAAGATTGGGAGGTTAGAGGAAGCGAAAAAGGCGATCGAAGCGGGCGTAGATGCGATCATCGTCCAAGGACGCGAGGCTGGAGGCCACGTCATTGGCCAGGTATCTTAATCTGACAGCGCTTATAAAACGTCTTTAAATTGCAAAAAATGTAATTTATCTTTATGTTTTTTGTCTTCCCGCTTTGCTACTAAAAAAGTCAAATATCATAGATTAACCCTTACTAAGTTTCAATTAATTAAGATAAATACATAAAAAAAAATATAATTATTCAGAGCGAAAGACCGAGAGATTGGGTTTTGAATAGTTATTTATTTTTAATTATTTTGTTTAAATAATAACTAGGTAGGAGTTGCGTATGAAAATGTTGAAAAAGAAAATATAAAGAGTAATTAATATTTTCATGTTTAGTGAGATACTGTAAAGAAAAGTTTAAGGGAACGAGAAAAAACATAAAAATATGTGACATTTTGGATAATTTCTGTTAAATGGTTGTAATCTACAACTTTCTTGTTATGCAAAAAATCCTAGCAAACCTATGTTCTTGATTGATGAATCATACAAAAGCTTAAAAGTTGACACAATTATTTACCCTGGTTAGGTCTAAGATGACCTACGTCCAGTCTCAAGAATATTAACTATCATAATCGGAATACACACTCTTCCCCACAATTGAGTTCGAAACCCGACTCAACTCTAAACCCTCAATGCTCTTTAATGTGTGTGATGTGTTACAAAGAATTACAAATGTGTGTGTGTGTACAAAGTTAACCACAAACAGTTGTAACCCTCTTATTTATAGAGCTTACTTATATTGGTCGAGTCTTAATCTCAGGAAAGTGTTTTGTCATTGGTACCGAGAGTAGTGGATCTCGTTGGGGATAGAGATATACCCGTCATCGCAGCCGGTGGAATCGTCGACGAACGAGGCTATGTCGCTGCATTGGCACTCGGAGCTCAAGGCGTGTGTCTCGGGACCAGGTTTCGTTGATCATGATCATATTACTTTCTCGTAATTTCACCGAATTATTAACGATATACTATAAAATGTTGACTTGGATATATTTTACGGCTCTTCAAGAAAAACCTAGGGATATATCGCCGATATTTTGAGCCTTGATTGTGATCGTCTCGTCTGTTTTATGTTTGTAATAACAAGGTTTGTTGCGACGGAGGAGAGTTTTGCTCATCCTGTGTACAAGAAGAAGCTGATGGAGCTCGAGCGGACCGAATACACTGACATGTTCGGGCGCGCCAGGTGGCCAAACGCGCCGCACCGTGTCCTCGCTACACCCTTCTACACCGAATCGAAACCTCTCCCCGATCACGAGAACGAGTCTAGCCAGACCGTCATTGGCTTCTCCACGATTCACGGCCGGGTCAGTGTGTTGAAACCGGGAAATGAATTTCATATCAATTCGGATTTTTAATTCTAGTTACTAGCCATATAAACATGTCCTATTTCGATAATAGCTAACATTTTGTAAACGTTCCATGCAAATCTATTTACAACAATCTTGTACTAATACAACTCAAAATTTAAAGTGCACAAAATGTCTATAAACAAGGGACAATCAGACCCATAATTTCCTATAAAACAATTGTCATATAACCATATTGGCTATTTACAATATATTTACAGAACATTAGCTATTTTCAAATTCCGTATGTTTATGTTGAATAAAAATCCAATTTTTTGTTAGATTAATTTAGACATTAAGGTTTTAGATTTTATTATGATTTTAGGAGAAAGAGATTCGGCGTTTTGCGGGGACTGTACCGAACGAGACAACGAGGGGAGAGATTGAAAGCATGGCGATGTACGCAGGGGAAGGGGTCGGCCTCATTCATGAGATTTTGACGGCCAAGGAGGTTGTGACGAGGCTTGTTGAGGGTGCCCAGTTGTTGATTAGCACCAATTTTAGTTCTTAAAGTTTCACCCCAATCAAGCATCTGCTCTCTTTTTTTTCTGTCTGATTTTGTATATTTTGTGTCATTCTGTATTAAATATAGCACTACTTCTTTCAAAAGAAAATAAAAGAAGAATATAGCAGTACTCAGACACCCGTAAATGTATCTTATTTTACTCAAGTTTGGTTTACTTTTTATATCCTCTTTGTTATATAAATAGTCTGACACTTGGTAATTAGTTTCATTGGCCGCTTAAAAATGTACTTAAAAAAAGGGATATTTCATTTTCTAGTTTGGTGGATAAAAAAATATTATGGTTAGACTTTTTTAGTTCAAAAATATTAAAAGGTCTACTTTTGTCATATTTTCTAATCAAAGTACTCTTAATTGAAATAAGTAAACTCTTTATTTAATATATTGGATGGCATACAGAAATTTGACAGAATCCATTGAAATTTGACCACCACCGCCGTCTCCAGCTAACTTCAACTGTCTCTAATGCCATTGATTTATTTTTTCATTTAAGACATATTTTATTGTTAGATCGTGACAAAAGTCTAATTCAATACTGAGTCCATGATGATATTGTAAGGTGAATGTAAAAATCATTATCAGGCCGAAGATTTTTTTGCAAAGATAGAAACTCTCGCTCACCAAATCTCTCTTTTAAATGTACGTTTTTTTTTCGAAATAGGATTTTTCTAAGAAGAATGCAAAAGATGTAAAATTTGTGGGTTTCGGAAAATTTTCTAAATTTTGTCGAACGCCATTTTTTAGTATAGTTTGTTCTTTTCCAGTTTTAGCATAAATATGTGGGTATAGATTAATCAAAATTAATGGAGTTTGAAATATTAAAGTTATTTTTAAACTAGAATTTAGTTGTTTGTTGAACGTGTATTTGTGTTTCGAGTCTAAATCATTTTGTATGATTTAAAAAATGAGAAATAAATCAAAATAGATGGAGTTAAAATTTGAGTGTGAAATCAACTAAACTCAATCGAGTGTAACCCTTGTTCATATCCACACTAGAAATGACGAGGATTACAAGAAGAAGTAGCGGCAAACTAACAACTATAGAAAATAATGTGAGCTAAAATGAAGATGAGAGAATATTAGAAAAAAATGCACTCAAAATTAAATATCGTAATGAAATTAACAAAAAATTAACACTAATATACTTAGTCTTCAAAGGTTTTCTGCACACTTAATAACATCAAAATCCTAAGATGACTTTTGCTTTAGAATTCTATTAAAAAAGAAAAGCTGCTTCCCTTAAACTCTTTGATGCTTTTCGAAGAGAATACATAGTTTCTATCCGTGCACGATCGGCGGAGTAGTTGCAACTAAACGCCCAACATATGCCATAAATCCCATCGGATAATATTTTAAAAAAATAAAAAAAATTATCCCTGCCATGTCAATTAAACGAGACAGATAGGGGGACCCGCCTAAATTTTCAGAATTTTTCGGATGCGATTAGTCGCATCCGAAAAATTCTGAAAATTTAGGCGGGCCAAATTTTTCCCCCTATCTGTCTCGTTCTTGACACAAAAGTAACAGTTGTAGTAGTAATTATTACGATCTATTCTTTATTTTGAACAATTTCATATTCAAAATAAGATCGATTATCTTAAGTTTGAATTCGAATTTCGAATTCAATCTAATAAACGAACATAAGAATTTGAACAATTAATTATGTAATCCCTTTTATTAAAATTAACCAATTATAACATTTTATACATAATTAAATAATGAAAAAAGGTAGAAGTTTAAAATCAATCTTTTTAAATATGTTACGTCACAAAGATTGATTATTTTCTAAAGAAATTTAAAATATTTGAGACAATGCAATTACAATACTTTTTAGATTTAGGAATTCTTTAATTATTAATTTATTATTTATTTTGAAGTGTTGTATGCCACAATTTGGTAATTTCTTATATTTCTTCTACATATATTAAATTTAAAACTCGATAAATTAGAATAAATTACAATAATTTAAGGCTGTCGGTTGGTGACTTATCAATATCATCATAAGTCATCGTAATTAACCAGAACTTTCAAAACTAACCAATAATTTTATTTGATCGTCGCTGTTTCCACAAATAATCGTTCACCAATTTTGATTCATTAATCAATGTAATATTACTTATGCGCTTTGTTGGTAACTTGGCATATACGAAAAATTAGTAAAATCTCCAAAAAAATTGGAAAGGGGTATTGCACAAATTTAAATTTATGACAAAAACGAGGTCAATAACTAAATGAAGCTCAAATCATTAGAATTCAAGAAAACCATAAGAAAACGAATAGAAGACAACGGTTGAAATTTGAAATAGCCAAAACACTATTTATTTTATTACTAAAATTGAAGCGGAAATGATTCAAAATTTGAACATATATCCTGATTTATCTTTGCTTCTCACTCTCAGATACTTAGTGTAGAATTTCAACATTGTAAAGAAAAACAGAATACACTCATATAACATACGATACTGACTACAGTACTCATAAAACATACAGCGTACGTATGGGAAAACTCTAGGTTTTCGATAATCAAACAAATCTCACATAGGACCCACATGAGCATTGTTGGGCTTGCCTTTCAATAGAATATCGTTGACCAGATAGTCCAAGTTAGCGAATGAAGACCCACCGGGACTAGTGGCTTTCAGGGCCTTCTCCTTCCACTCCAAAGCCTTGATTCTCATCTCTTTCCCTTTCTCACCGTCCAGTAATTCCCTCACAGCCCTAACTATCTCCTCTCTCTTAACGTCTTCGCTGATCTCGATCCCGACTCCCCACTCTCGACACAGAAACCGGCAATTCGTCGGCTGCTCGCCGAAGAACGGCCAGCACGCCATCGGAACTCCAGCGATCAAGCTTTCCAGCGTCGAGTTCCAACCGCAGTGCGTCAGAAACCCTCCCACCGCCGAGTGGGAAAGCACTTTCTCTTGATCGCACCACCCTGCCACAATTCCTTTCCCCCCAAAATCCGGCAGAACGTTCGCCGGACAATCTCCGACGACCAAACCCGGCCTCATGACCCAGACGAAGAGCTTCCCGCTCTCAACCAACCCCCATGCAAACTCATGCAACTTTTCCGGGCTCAGAACGACGCTCGTCCCGAAATTCACGTACAAGACCGAGTCTTTCTCTTTCCCGTCGAGCCATAAGAGACACTCGCTCTCCTCTCTCCAGAGATTGGATCCGACGGTGGGGAGCGACGAGCCGCCACGGCGTTCGAGGGCGAGATGGAGCGGTCCGACGGAGAGGAGGCGACGGAAGACGGAGGAGGAGACGAGAGGCTCGAGGACGAGGTGCTCCAAGGCGTCGAAGGTGTTGATGATCACAGCGGAGGCTCGCGAGGCCGAAGCTAAGTAAGTCGCCGGAAAGCTGAGCATGAAGTCGTTAGGGTCGGTGGTGCGAACGGAGGTGACGAGATCCCTCAGCCGTATCTCTTCCATGCCTGGGATCCAATCAATGACTGTGTCCAAGTGTCCGCTTGTGAGATAACTTTCATCTGCATGGATGCATGCGCGGAGATTCTAACGTATTAGTTATTGATGTACGATTGCTCTTCGCAACAAATTACATTTATGAGCTGACCAAAATCAGAAAGCAGGTTTTGATGATTGGGTATAATTATGAATCTACAGATATATAGCAGCTGGAGCATCTTTAAAAATAAAAATAAAAACACGAAATTAATTACTATTTCGCATTTTACATATTTATTTAGGTAAGTAACTTAATTATATAAAAATAAATAATTAAGTGAAATATATAAGATCCACTTTACTAAAGTATTGATTTAGTTGCTTAACTATATTTTAGTTTTTTTCTCTGTCTTGTTTGTAATATTTTTTAATAAAATATTATATGTTTAGGTTGTTATATAAATTTCTTGTTTATATTTTTTCTTTCATATACAATTAGCATAATATAATTTAAAAAAATTCATAAATTATTGTTGAAGGTGGCTTTTGGACAATTTCGATTAAAAATGCTCTAGTATCTATGTTTTGCATGCAAAGAACTTGCATGCTCCAGTCCAGATCAGATATAAATTTCTGAAAAAAATATAAAAAAATAAAGCAATGTGAGATCTTGGATGGTCAGAGCTTAAATAAAACCCTAGTAGTATTGTTACATGTCGCACACCTATATATATATATATATATATATATATATATATATATATAATACCTTTTAGTGGTGTAAGACCTTCTTGAATAAGGCGAGGGACTTGCAAACGACCCATCAAGCCGCAAGCACTGGCTGTCCAGAACAGCACAATCGGAACTCCCAGCTCCTCCGCCGCATCGATACTAAACGACGAGAACGAAATGTCAGACACGACACAGCTCACTGGAAACGACGCGTCATCGCTGTTCAGCCTGGAAAGAAGCCTCCGGAGCGGCTCGGAGAATTTCTTGGCGACGGAGCTGCACAGCGAGGCTACGTCGCGTCTGGCGTCGGGATCGGCGTCGGCGACGGCGCGGCAGTCGGAGATCGCCTCGAACTGGAACCCGGCGACGGTCTGAGCGCCCCGAGATCGGATAAGACGGTCGTAGTTTTCTTGGGTGTGGACGAAGGTGACGTGGAGGCCTCTTTGGTGGAGGATTCTGGCGAGATTCAGCATTGGGTTAATGTGGCCTTGAACCGGCATCGGAACACAAACGACGTGTGATTTGCTCACCGACCCCATTCTTATTATTTTATTGTCGTTTGCTCTTTCTATTTAGGGCCTTCTTCTATTATGTGCTTTGTTTGTTTGTGTTGTGCGGTTCAAAATTTAATATTTTGCTTGCATTATATAGAGTGATGTACGTGAGTGATGTGAGCGAAATCAGGCTCGACGATATGTTTTACTAATGAAGAGTGATTTTGTGTAAATGGGTAAACATTTAATGAGAAGAGCATTCATAAAAAAGATCATGTCAGTTTTTTTTTTTTTTGAAGGATGATCATGTCAGTTTTAAACATAAAAATATCTTCAAATCAAATAAGTATTTGAAGAAAGAGAGTATCTTTATTTATTTTTAAATAATTGGTTAAGGAAAAAGTGCTTGACCTATTGCAGTCTAAAAAATTGTGAGAGAAAGAGTGGAACCAATATGTCGGGTAGGTCCCATCCCATCTCTTTGTGTTACAAAAGTACAGCAGCGACTGTTACAAAAGTATATTTTGTGGCAGAAAATAACACGTTTTATTTAAAAGACTCCCTAAAAAATGAGTGGATGAATCAATTACGATGGAAAAAAGAATGAGTGCATTTTAACTTTTTAAATAAAAATGAGGACCCTCTTTTTCTTTTTATTTATTCATTTTTCGAGACTCTTTCGAGCGAGCGAGGATGCTGGAGCAATTTCGGGAATCCGATTCTGGGATTTACATGTGTTTTATCTTTATTTTCGCGGATGATAACTTAATATTTTGTCGCGCGATGCATGACGAGTGTGAGAGAGTCACATACATTTTACGGATTTATTCAGAGGTATCGGGCCAGATGGTAAACTTTCAATAATCCGATGTCAACTTAGGTACTGAGGTTAGCGATGAGGAGGGTGAGACTTTAGCCCAGATCCTGGGAGTCAGGATGACGGAGTGCCACGAGCGATACTTAGGACTTCCCGCGTTTAATGTCGGAGGACGACAGAGCTTTTTGGGTTTGTGAGGGACCGTGTCTGAGATAAGATTAAGAGCTGTAACGGTCTCTCCCTCACGCAGACTGACAGAGAGGTTCTAATTAAGTCCGTCATTCAGTCGATTCCCAGCTACGTGGCCTCTTGCCACAAGATCCCGGCGTTTGATTAAAGACATTCATTCGGCGATTGCCAGATTTTGGTGGGGGGAGGTACGACGACGAGGAAGATCCACTTGTGCAAGTGGGAGGACCTCACGAGACGCAAGCCAGAGGGCGGGTTGGGTTTCAGGGATCTGGAGAAGTCCAACTAGACCATTCTGGCTAAGAGTGTCTGGAGGTTTCTCAGGAGACCAGATAGTCTGGTAAGACGGGTATATAGACAAAGCTACTTCCCCGACGACGATATTATGACGACTCACTCATACAGCTCTTCTATGTGGCGCACTCTTCTACGGGGTCGCGAGATCATTCAGTCCGGTTCGAAATGGAGGATAGGGGACGGGGAGTCTGTGTTTTCATGGGCGATAGTTGGGTTCATAGGGACAGGCCGGTCACCTGGACCGACCCCCTTGGATTCCCCCCCACATGCGGGTAACCGAGCTCATGAGATATGACAGTAGTTGGGACGTCGATCTTATTACAGCGATGTTCGGGGAGGAGGAAGCTTCGACGATTTTGAGCATCCCGTGTGGTGGTGAGGTTATCTCTGATGTGCGTCGTTAGCAATTCACTGAGGACGGGGAATACTCTATCAAGAGCAGTTACCGTGTTGCGATGGAGAGAGCCAGTTCTCAGGTCGCCAGTTCTTCAGATCCGACGAGGATGGAAAAGTGGTGGACGAAGTTCTGGCAGCTGTGAGTTTCCTCCCAAGGTGAAACTCTTCTGTTGGCGAGTCTGTTTAGGCCAGATTCCGGAAAAAGCAGTCTTAGCCAAGAAGAGGATCACCTCTTACGAAAGTTTCCATGTCTATCAGGAGGCGAGTGAGACAGCTTTCCATGCGATTTGGGGTTGCAGGTGGAGCATGAGAGTTTGGAAGGAGGCGGGCTTTAGCCACATCCTTCCACCCATCAGAGACGGCGAATTTTTCGACACTATCTTCAGAGTGACAGACGTCCTTGAGGTTCGTTTCCATGAGCTATTCATTACTATCATCTGGGAACTTTGTAACCACATGAACAATGTACTTGCCGGGAGATCTGCATGGAGCCATCCTCAGCTAGTCCAGTGGACAATGAGATTCCTTGAGGAGTATAGAGCGGCCACGACTGGGGAGACCCAGATGAGCCTGAGGGTGACTACGACCCCCAAGGGACGAGTGTTGGTGAAACAAGTGCGTATCATACACGAACAATCGCTCTGATATTACTTGTTGGTGAATCCCACGCGTATCAGACACGAATAATCGCTCTGATACTTCTTGTTGGTGATTCATTCACCTTAGCAACCATATTAAATGTGGAAAAAAATTAATTGCACTGACAATAGCCAATTAAAATGATGATTACTAACAAAATCTAGATTTATTAATTTAATTTATTAATGAAAAAAATTCAGCAACCGATATTATATAACAAGTTTACAAAAAACTTGCGGGTTTGGGATCAGCTATAGAACGCTCCAATCCAATGCGCGCTCTGTTTCATCGTTCTTCTGAATCGACTATGTTTCGTCCTTCCTCTGAATATAGTACTCGACAATGCACCGTAGTCTTCCAAAACGTAGTCTCCGAGAGTAATAAGAAAGATGAGTAGGCACAATCGATATCTCACTTAGATCTGGAAACCAAATTGTTTCGGGATCTCGCTACTATTATTTAGGATTAGAATTAGCAATTTTGGGAAATAGGGAAAAGAGAATTTCGGCCAAGAGAGAGAGTAGGTTGGCCGAAAATTCTGTATGGAATGAGAGTGTATTTTCCTCGTCCCTTCTATCCCTATTTATAGCATTGTAGGGAGATAACCCCTGAGAGATTTTCTCTCATTTCCGTTGAGATATTCTCTACTTCTGGAGATATTCCCTCCTTCTAAAGATATTCTCTTTTTTTGGATATAATCTAGGTCATTAGATCTCAACAGTGAATCTAAACTCTCTCTCATCCATCAAATCAATATTTATGGTTGAGAATTTCTCTCCTAAGAGAGAAATCTAATGAGAATAAGGGGGAAGAAGTTCGGTCAACCCATAAGTTACATCCCTACGGGATTTTCGGCAAACTCCTAGGCCAAGCCCAATCCAAAATTCTCAAACCCAAAAATCCAATAATTATTTATTTACCTTATTCAACAATAAATAAACAATTTTACTATAAATATTTATTTAATTCTGCGAATACCCGTTTTCCAGAATTAATGTTGTCAACCACTATTACAACAAGTGAGATTACATAATGAACAACATTGTTATTCGAAAGTTCTTATCCGCCTTTATCAGAGCCGAATGAGGAACTATGGACAAAGTAGTAGAAGCTTAACGAACATGATGAAAAAGACGATATAGTCCTATCTCTTTTTCATTGATTCGTCTAGTCTTTATCAATACTCCACCGTGTAATAAAACACTGAATTATATTTACTCATCGTGACGAGTGTCCACTAATATAGTCAGTTCGTGATCAAGATCCTCCAGGTTCTACCTGTGCAAAGAGAAGTCAATTTATTTCGTTATACTTCTCTTGATACATATCAGCTTTAATCATTGTTGCTTCCACAGTGAAATATTATTTCCAACGTTAACTTACTTCGAAAGTGCTAGCAATCTATCGATTCTGAAATTAACCCTTAGGTGAGTGAATATTGACCTCCTTTTAGGGAGGCTGGATTCCGTATTTGTAAATCACTTCACACTCGAATCATACTCTGAGAAAACTTCCAAAGGAAGACTCCCAAGAAATAAGTTGTGATTAGCATGAATAGCCATTTAGCGAATGAGTTAAAGACCTAAGAGACATGATTCAGTTTCAATGACCACTTCAGGATTTAGATCAAGTCTCATTGTGACCATCATAGTAGCCTCGGTTAGTGCGCAGTAACGGTCCTTAAACGACACATCTACCCCAAGGCTTTTGCAGGTCATACATTTACCACAAGTGTAGAATGCTCCCGCATAGTGATCAACTTTCATTCATGTGTTCCACATATATGACTTTCGATATAGCTTTCCAGGCGTATATCAGTCATCGACTTTGTTTTAGCACACCGCTCGAACTCAGGTGCCCAACACGTGATTCAGTATAATACGGAGGCTATGAAATATAGTTGTTATTTAAAAATTCCTAATAATGTGTGTCCAAATAGATTGATTTCTTTTATAGTTGTTCAATTGCATAAATTCGAATCTACCAAACCGTATAAAAAACTCTCAGATTTTTTTTTCAATTTTAATACACACGTTTCACATATAAATTTGTAAAAAAATTAAGCGGACCATTTGTAATTTTTTTTTTTGTTTTGACCCACTAAAATTGTCTAAAATGCGTAAATTTGGATTCTTATATTATTTTTTGTGTGGGGTTTTTATTTGGATCAATAAGGGTTTAAAATACTGACGGTTACAGCCGGTATACCGTAAAAATCATCTTCTTGGTGAAAAATCGAGAGTTATCGTTCAAGTTTTATAATACCGGTCAAAAATATCGCAAATTTATCGATTTTTACCGAATTAATTTGAGTAGTTATAAAATCCAAATTATCGCCAAATTACTGATTTTTACCCGATCATCACGTGCATTTTTTATACTTACCGGCGATAGTGATTATAAACTTAAATATTGTTTATAATTTTGATTATGGATTAGAATTTGATTATGTAATGGTAATTTTTTATTTCGAATATAAGATTATTAATTGATAATTGATTTTGAATTTATAATACAAAGTTGTGAATTTGATTATGCATTGTGGATAAAACTTGATTATGGATTATGGAATTGTAATTTTTGATTTAGAATATAAGATTCTTAATTGATAATTGATTTTGAATTTAGAATATATAGTTGTGAATTTGATAATGTATTGTGGATTAGAATTTGATTATTGATTATAGAATTGTGACTTTTGATTTTGTATATAAGATTTTTAATTGATAATTGATTTTGAATTTATAATATAAAGTTGTGAATTTGATTATGGATTATGAATTTGAATTTTATTATGGATTATGGAATTGTGATTTTTTATTTTGAATTTATAGTATAAAGTTGTGAAAATGATAATGGAATTGTGTATTTTGATATTGAATTTATAATATAAGGTTGTGATTTTGAAATATATAATTGTTAATTTTGATATCGAATTTGAATTTAGAATATAAGAATATAAGAATACGATTATGAAATATGGAATTGTGAATTTTGATATTGAATTTGAATTTTAATTTAGAATATAAGATTATGATTATGAAATATGAAATTGTGAATTTTGTTATTGAATTTGAATATAAGATTGTGATTATAAAATTTGAAACTGCGAATTTTGATACTGAATTTAGAAATTTAAATTATGATACATGTGTATTTTGGATTTTAGAAATATACGTGTTATATGATATTTGTCGGTATTTGGTATACGGTTGATAATTTGTCGGTATAATCGGTAATCGATAAATTTTTTTTATAGAATATTTGTCGGTATACCCATCCATATGCGGATATCTCTAAAAATCAGAACTTCAACGGTGATATCGGTATCGGTATTTAATCATTGGGATCAACCACGTATTCTTCAATATGAACAAGTTGCACTTATTGTTAATTTGAAGCAAAAAGTGATAACCTTTTATGCAGTTTCTGGAAATACTTTTTCCTTGTCTTTTGATGTAGGGTTGCTCACACTTTTCGATCCCTTCGTCCTTATCATTGCGGTTGCTATCACCTAATTATACTAGTTATAAATTAGTAAATAAACCAAAATTAACAAGGTTCATTCACGACCTCTAAAATGCATATAATGATTTCATTATTCCTCAAAAAAACAAAAAAGATTTCATTAAAACCACGAATCGGAACACTAAAATAGGGTTTTGTGTATTTATCATTCAGGCAAACCCTAATCCTTTACATTCATATTAAACGAACAACAGGAAGAAACAAATCAAATTTTCTATACAAAAGTATTTTTTTTCATTTGCATGCATAATCGAACAAGTTTTTATTTGAATGTAAACATTTGTTTAACTAATTGTACCCTGATTCTCGCTGAGTACAAACGTAAGGATTCAAGTGAAAATAAACGTTATGGAGACCAAATCGTTAGTGAGCGATTCGATAAGAAACGCCTAATTTCAAAGTGATTTTTGAAGATGATAAATTTGAGTACCTCGGGGTGCTTTTTCCAAGAGTTTTGAATAAGATAAATAACCGGTTTTGGTTTTATTTCAAGAAATAAATGCACGCGAAAAAATGAATTTATCCTAATTTTATCTCCAAATTTATCATTAATTTTAAATTCAAAATAGCCTCCTGTAAACAATTCTTTTATGAACTAGAGTATTCTGAATATTTTTGCAGCCATTTTATTTGGTTACTGTTAATGCCTAAAAAAGACACAACAAAATCTCGACGAAAGTAATCAAAATGAACAAGGTATGAACAAAATAATGATAAGACTTAGGTCGGATTTTCCTTATACAAGACTAATCTTCAATATAAGAAGTGTGCTTTTTCTCTCTTTTCTTCCAGCCCTTGACTCTTCCTCTCGTTTTTCCTTATATAGGATCTGTTTTGAGAACGTGGGTTGATCAGACCCACTCCTCGTCATAACTGCTGTCGGTTATTTTGGTCGTGTATTCGTGTGTAAGAAAACTGTCATATGGTTATCCTTGGCGGTTTTTTTGCTTACGTGGCCTTCGTAAGCCTTAATTCAAATGACTAGTCTTTATGCTCGGAGTACTTATTCGATTACTTTCGTTTTGTTACTCGGAGTTCTGAACTTTCGTTTATGTTCAAGTTCGTTTCTCTTCACCGTATCCGAATATTCTTATCATTCGGATATGGTTTATGGTCGGCGTTTATCGTTTTATTCCGATAGTAACACTGCCCTCTAGTTTTTCGGCATATAAGAATTTTTGTTGAGAAACTTTTAATAGCGGGGGTCGATGACGATCGGGATTTTGTTCCCAAGCGATTGCTTTCGACTTCTATTCTTTATTATCTTTATATGCTTGTCGTCCGCGTTTTGTATGTTTATATATACATATATATATATATATATTCATTTATGATTATTGTCTTGTAATCATTTTGCCGGGGTCTGTGACGTCTGTTGAGGTCGAGGGGTCGCGACCTTTGGTATTCGGATGTGACCGTTTCTGGCGTCGCGTCGTTTCGTGTCAGAGTGCTTGAATCGCTCCTCAGCTTCTCGAAGAAGTTTCCTTACTCTGTGCTTCTTACTATAAATACCCGTGGTTCTTACTTCATTTCTTTCTTTCCGCTTTCCCTCCTCTTGCTCGGATTTCTGTTTTGGCTCCTATTCGGTGAGTTTTACTTCGTTCTGCTTCGCTTGTTCTAGTTTTTGTTTTAATTTCGTCCGAGTGTAAACGATACTGGTGAGGGTGAGTATGTCTAGAACCGATTCTTTTCTCGGGTCGGCGGTGGATTCTACCTCGGATTCTTCTGCTACTCGTTCTCGCGATGGGTCAAATTCTTCATCTACTTTGTCCGAGAATATCCCTATCTCTCGAAGCTCCACCTTGCGGGATTTCTCTGATTCCGATTCACATGCGGAACCGGCCGTAGAGCATTCCGATCAATCTTCATCGGGAACATCTCAAAATACGACCGAGCGTAGATCGACCGATTTCTCGGCGAAGCATCAGGATTCCAAAGTTTGTGAATCTTACCTGTCTACATTCCGAAAAACGCTGGTCATCCCTTCTCATTATTCGCTTTTGGTTCCCGATCTTCACGAGCGCGCCCACATTCCTCCCGATGGGCTTGTCGCCGTTAACCCGTCTATTTTGCGCATACTCGGTGGTCTTCCTTTCCATGGGTTCATCACAAGGATCCTTGCCGAGTCTAATCTTGCGCCTACTCAGCTGAACCCGAAGGTTTATCGTACTTTAGTGTGTGTGATAATTTTGTGGCGTAAATATTATAATCGGGATCCTCCGACTTCGGTTATCCATAAGTATTATGTCGTGAAGCCGAATCCCTCGCTGTAACGGGTGGTACAACTTTACCACGAGGACTCGGAAGTTCACGTTAATTACGGATCTCCCGACTTGCAGCAAGGATTGGAAAGATTGGTTCTTTTTTATAAGACATATTGATCTTCCGAGGACCAAATTCAAACTTCCGAGCAAATATTACATGTTTGGTATGTTTCGATTAATTGCTGTTTGCAATTCTTATATTAATTCCGACTGAAATTTTATTTTTTAGACAGCTTCCGTAGCTGATCAGTTTCGGGAGACTTTTCGTTGGTTGAGAGGTTGTCCCCTCAAGAAAGGTCTTATACGGCGCTTTGGACTTCGGAGAATTACCTTCAGTTTTATTGGCTATTCTGTCCGGCTCATCCCGGGTTTGATTCAGGTATGATTTCAAGTCGTAGGTAGATCTGTTTCCGATTATTTGCTTATACCCCTTTTTTTATGTTGTTTAGAGATGGGTAAAGCTCCTTCTATTCCCGAGAATTTAGTTCTTCCGAAAGGGTTTAAGGTTCCGAAGCGCGGGGTTAAGAGGGTTGCATCGAGTCCGAAGGCTGATAAAAGTGGTAAGAAGACGAAAAGATCCGAGTCTCCTCCTCCGCGTCCCTCTACTTCCGCTCAACCTTCGACTGTCGACGCTCCCGACCATTTGAGCCCAGTTTTCGCGTATATGATCGATCTTCCGGGGCTTCAAGATCCGAAAGTGGTGACTCATGTCCCCCTTGTTGATCGGCTTTCTAGGCTCCCGTATCATCTCGCACTTGTGAGTTTATTATTTTTGTTCGGAGTTTTAAAGTTCATGTTTCTTTCCCCGATTTTGACCTCCTTCTCCTTTTTTTGTAACTATAGGCGATGGCCGATCTCTCCTTTTTAGGTCCGGAGATGTTGAAAGACTTTTCGGAAAGGGGGGTTCTTCAGGATATCAATCAATGTCAGGCGGACCAGATTGCACTTTTGAAGAAGGAGTTAACATTTTCTCAAGAAAGAGTACGTGCGAAGGAGTTGGAGCTCGACAGTGCCGTCGAGAAGATGCGTGAAAGGCTCAGGAGTATTCGAGCTGAGGTTAAGGAGAAGGTCGAGAGAGCTATCACCGATTACAAGGAATCCGAGGACTTCCAATCGGAGCTCTCGAAGTATTATTATGCTGGTCGGGTAGCTACGGTCGAGTGTCTGTTGAAGAAGAATCCATCTATGGATACTTCTGACCTTGACGCTCCCGAGTCTTCGACAGACAATGCCGACTCCAGTCTTCCTACCTCTCCTCCGAGCGAAACTCCTGCAAATGACCCTGCCCCCGTCGACAAAACTTCTTCTCCGCACGGTGGTGTTTGATTAATTTTATCTGTTCCTCGAATTTATCAGTATCCGTGGCTCGGATTTTAACAGCCATTTTTGTGAACTTTATCAGTATTGAATATTTGTAAGTTTATTTGATTCTTTTGAATGTATTCTGATTAAAAACGTCTACTTAATCAAATTATGAAATCAATATTCGTGATACAAATATTCGGTCCGTATTAATTTTTAATTTTAAAACAGATTATATCCGACTAAACATTTTGTTCGGAATTTTCACAAAAAATAGCTAAGGGTTATTTGGGGGGTACAATAAAATTGGAGGATTCCATATAGTTTTTGATTTGATCAAATTGTTCGGCAATCTTTTGCCCTGACTTAAAAGGGAAAACCAAAAGATTTTGCAATTTTTCGCTTAGGTGAAAAATTGAATGGAATTTAAGTTACTTGGGGACATTTTGCTTTGATATAATCCGAAAAGAATTAGAAATTGCTTTGGCGATAGCAGCCTTGATAGAAACAAAACATAGAATTAAAGTGCTTGGCAATATTTTGCCTTGATATAAACAGAACATAAAATCAAATTGCTTGGCAATATTTTGCCTTGATATAATCCGAACAGAATTCAAATTGCTTGGCAATATTTTGCCTTGATGTAAAAAAAACATAAAATCAAAGTGCTTGGCAATATTTTTCCTTGATATAATCCGGACAGAATTCAAATTGCTTGGCGATAGTTGGGATGTCGTTTAGTGGTAGTATCGTCGGAGGTGTTCTGCATTCCAAGAGTTTTTCTCTTCTTTTCCGTTTTTGGAAATTCGGTATGCGCCATTTTCGAGTGAGGAAACAATGGTGTATGGTCCCTCCCAATTTGGTCCGAGCACTCCACTAGACAACTCCTTAGCGTGTTGAAAGATTTTTCTTAACACCATAACTCCAGCTTGGAAATCTCTTTTCCGAACCTTTCTATTGAAGCATTTGGCAATTCGTGCCTGATTCATTTGGTTTCTGATCAGTGCTTTGTCTCGTTTTTCTTCTAAGAAATCAAGATTGTTTTTAAGGTTGATGTTGTTTACCTCTTCGGAGTAGAAAATCCATGGATTGGTTTCTATGCCCACATCAATCGGGATTATTGCATCTGTCCCGAATGCCATTGTGAAAGGGGTTTCTCCATTCGACGAGTGTGGGGTCGTTCTGTAGCTCCACAGTACTCCGGGTAGTTCTTCCGTCCAATTCCCTTTGTGACTTCCGAGCCTTGTTTTTAAACCTCGCTTTAATGTTTTGTTGACCGCTTCGACCAATCCGTTTGCCTGTGGTCGGATTGGGGTTGAAAAGGCTTTAGTGATTTTGAACTTTTCGCAAAATTCTTTGAAGGGGGAACAATCGAACTGAGTTCCGTGATCGGAGATGATTTTTTTTGGTATTCCGAACCTCGAAATAATATTTTTCCAAACAAAATTTTCAATTTTTTTCTCCGTGATGGTTGCCAATGGCTCGGCTTCCACCCATTTTGTGAAATAGTCTATAGCGACTACTGCGTATTTGTACCCTCCTTTACCTTTGGGCATTGGCCCGATCAGGTCTATTCCCCATTCGGCGAAGGGGATTGGACTTACAATGTTAGTGAGTTCTGTCGGTGGTTGATGTGAGAAGTTGGCGAACTCTTGGCATTTTCCGCATTTTTTAACAAACTCTTTTGCGTCTTTCATCATTGTAGGCCAGTATATTCCTTGTCGGAGTATCTTTTTGGCTAATGCCATACCGCCTCCGTGGTTGCCGCACACTCCCCCGTGTATTTCCTTCATAGTGTAATCTGCATCTTCTGTGCCTACACATTTGAACATCGGAGTGGAAAATCCTCTTTTGTATAGAGAATCTCCTTGCATCGTGTATCTTGCCGCTTTGAATTTTAATTTCCTGGCTTCTACTTTGTCTTCGAGGAGTTCTCCGTGCTTGAGGAAGCGGATTATCAAATTCATCCAATTTTCTCCTTCACCTACAAAATTTACTTCTTCTTTTAGAATGCTTTTTTCTGTTATTTCAATGATCAATTGGTCGGTGGGTTTTTCTAATAAACCTGATCCGATTTTTGCCAAGAGATCAGCGTCTTGATTTTCCTCTCTCGGGATTTGTTTGAATTCCGATCTTTCGAATCCTTCGGATAGTGATCTTGCGATTGTAACGTACTGTATCAAAGTATGCTCTTTAGTTTGGTAATCATTGTTAATTTGATTGACCACAAGTTGGGAATCGGAGAATACAGATATTTTAGAAATGTTACAAAACTTCGCCAATTGTAGGCCTTGGATTACTGCCTCGTATTCCGCTTCGTTGTTTGAAGCTCGGAATTTAAACTTTAATGAGATTTTAACCTGAAAACCATCTTTGGCTTTGAGCAGTATTCCCGCTCCGGATCCGGAGTCGTTGACCGCGCCATCCACGTATAATTCCCACGTTGGGCTTTCGAGTGGTCGGTATGTGAATTCGGCAAGGAAATCGGCTACCTCTTGACCTTTTATCGCCGGTCGTGAAGTGAATTCTATATCGAACTGAGTGAGTTCTACCGACCATTTTGTCAGTCTCCCGGAAGTTTCCGGTTTGTGCGAAATCTGTCGGAGTGGAAAATTTGTTAACACTTTAATCGGATGTGCTAAAAAATAATGTCTCAATTTTCGGCATCTTAATTCAGCATCCACCATTCTTCGACTCGTGTAGTAAATAGGAAGTTGGGCTGATCCTTCATTTTTTATCAAAGCCGAACTTACTGCGTGCTCGGAGACTGCCAAGTAGATGTCTAGCGGGCATCCTTGTTCCACTTTCACCAACTGGGGTGGTTTTAATAGATATTCTTTCAACTTTTGGAAATCTTCATCACACTTCTCATCCCATTCGAATTTCTTTGAGCCTCGCAGTCGGTCAAAGAACTTCACGCTTTTGTCCGTCGATCTTGAAATGAACCTTCCGAGGGCAGTGATCGATCCGGTGAGTTTTTGAACTTCCTTCACATTCCTCGGTGGTTTCATGTCGACGAGTGCTCGGATTTTGGTTGGATTTGCTTCAATACCTCTGTCATTCACAATGTATCCGAGAAATTTTCCTGTAGAGACACCGAAAGTACATTTAAGCGGATTTAATTTCATGTTATACTTTCTTAGTATTTCAAATGTTTCTCCAAGGTTCGTGACGTGATCCTCGGCATTTTTGCTTTTAACTAAGAGATCGGCGATGTATGCTTCCATTGTTTTTCCTAATTGGTTCTCGAACATTTTATTCACCAATCTCTGGTATGTTGCGCCGGCGTTTTTTTAACCCGAACGGCATTACTGTATAGTAGTACAATCCTCGATCAGTGAGGAATGCTGTGTGATCTTCGTCTGGGCCATACATCGGGATTTGGTTGTATCCCGAATAAGCATCCATGAACCTTAATAATTCGTGTCCTGCGGTTGAATCTACCAATTGATCTATCATCGGCATTGGAAAACTGTCTTTTGGACATGCCTTATTTAAATCTGTGAAATCTACACACGTTCTCCACTTACCATTTGGTTTTTTAACCAAGACAGGGTTTGACAACCAACTAGGGTATTTAGACTCTCTGATCGATTTGTTTGAAATTAATTTATCAATTTCTTCTTTTAATGCGGAGTATCGATCTGCATTCAAAGGTCGTCTCTTTTGCCTAATCGGTCTAGCTTTTAGATCGATGTTAAGCCTATGGCAGGCGTAAGTGGGATCTATTCCGATCATATCCGCTTGCTTCCAAGCGAAAATATCTAAATTTTTCGACAATAGCTTGATTAGATTAGATTTCATACCTTCTCCGAGGAATTTTCCGATTTGTAGATTCTTCTCGGGGAATTCAGGATTCGGGGATATGGATTCCACTTCGTCTCCAGGACCGACGTATCCTTGGCTTGGGAGTCGAGGGTCGAGGTCTTGTAAATCGTTTATCATCATCATGGTGTGACCGCATTTACTTTGGCTATTTTTGACGTAGTCCGAATAACAACTCCGTGCTATCTTCTGATCTCCGATTATTTTGCCGATACCAGATTCCGTCGGGAATTTTATTGTCAGATATTTTTCCGAGGTAACGGCGCCGATTGCTTGAAGTGTTGGTCTTCCAATTACAGCATTAAACGCCGATGATCCGGGGACAATGACCCATCGCGGATTTGTAGTTGTGGTATGAACATCTTCGCCTACGGTCAGCGGAAGTGCTAGTATGCCTCTTGGCAATACTGCATCTCCCGTGAAACTGTACAAGTGAGTGGGGCTCGGGGTTAAACATTCTGTGTTTAAACCCATTTTGTCGAAGGTGTCGCCGTATAGAATATCCACTGAACTTCCGTTGTCCACGAGAATTCTTCCGACTATATGATTTCCGATAGTTGCTTTTACTACAATCGGATCGTTGTGCGGAAAATGGACACACTTTCCGTCATCGTCGGAGAAAGTAATTTCATTTTTATCTTTCTTTAGGGTCTTCATCGGCCTCTGATCGGAATTGTACATGAACATCATCGATGCCGAATCCATCTCTCGGGTATAATTTTTCTGAGCGCGCCTTGAAGTGCCTCCAACGTGTGGACCACCCGCTATAATTGCGATCTCGTTGTATTGCCTCGTTGAATCCTCTTCTCGGAGTTTATACTCGGGCTGATACTTCTTTAGCTTTCCTCGTCTTATTAATGCCTCTATGGCCTCCTTCAAGTTGAAACAATCCGCTGTATTATGCCCGATATCGCTGTGGAAAGCACAATATTTTGTACGATCCCTTTTCGTAATATCTTTTTTAATTTTTGCTGGCTTCGGGAACTCTTCTTGATCCTGTGTTAGCGCGAAAACTTCCTCAATTCCCTTGGTTAGGGGTGTATACTGATCGTACATGCTCCGAAAAGGTTTGTTCGGAACTCGATGATTATTCTCCCTTCTAAGGGGTCTGGTTTCTTCAATATCTCGTTGATTAGATTGTCTCCGATCGTTTTTGAATTTTTCAAGTTGATGTCGATTTTCTTTTCCACTCCTTCGGTGATCTTCTTTTCGCTCTCGGCTGTTTTCAATCGGTCTCTTCATCGAGCTCGCTGCCATTTTTGCTTCTTCGGCGTTGATATATTTTTGCGATCGGATAATGAACTCGTTGTAATTTTTGGGACCAGTTTTTTGTAATGACCACCAGAATGCCGAATCTGTTCGGAGTCCTGAGGTTATTCCTGATAGCCGAAAATTTTCGTTTAAGTCTTCCACCAGTATCGCCTGATCTGAGTACCGATTTATATAATCTTTTAGAGATTCCTCTCGGTGTTGTCGGATCGCCAAAAGTCGTTCCTTGGGAGTTTTTCCCGATTGTGATCCTACAAATTGATCCATGAACACGTTGCACATTGTTTTCCAGGAGTCGATCGACCCGGGCTTCAGCATTCTGTACCATTTCTTGGCAGATCCAACTAACATGATTGAGTACGCTTGGCACATGACGTTGGAACTTGCTCCTTGTAAACTCATCCAAGATTTGTAAGTGTCCAAATGGTCTCCGGGATCCGACTTCCCATCATAAGGGGGGATGCTTGGCATTCTGAACCTTCTATGTGGGAGTTGATTTAGAATCTCGTGCGTTAGCGGTGAAGTCGTATCTAAACCTTTCGTTGGCTGACCGTTTCCGAGGGCGATTTCTTCTATTCTTTGCTCTAGTTTTCGGAATTCCGTTCGTTCGATGTTTTGCGATTCTCCTGCTTCAGAATTTGCCGCAGACGTCCGAACATTTTTTGATCGTATTCTTTTTGACTTGGCTTCTTCATCATTTGGACAATATCGATCTGCAAAACATGAATTCATTGGTTGGGTTGAGCTCCGAGTGTCTTCACTCGATTGCCCCTTTTCATACCGATCTCTGGCGTGTTTGCGGCCTTTTTTGTATTTTTCTTTCTCTGGTTCTACCTCCTTCCCGGATCTTTGTGCGTGCGGAATCTCGTCGGGGGTTACTATTTCACTCCGAATAGTTACCCGCCTTCCCTTCAGTTGCTCTTCTAAGAGTTTATTCTTTTCTTCTAAGGCTTCCAGACGCTCCCTCATATTCTTCATCAAATCCGGCAAGCGTTGCTGTTCATTTAACTCTGCCATCTCTTCTTCGGTCTGTGGCAGAGTACGGTTGTGATTTTCAATTTCTTCCGCTTCACTCATGATGCGATCATTTTCTTCCTGAATCTGTGGGAGAGACGAGTGAGCCATCCCCCTCCTTCTAGCGCCAAATGTTAATGCCTAAAAAAGACACAACAAAGTCTCGACGAAAGTAATCAAAATGAACAAGGTATGAACAAAATAATGATAAGACTTAGGTCGGATTTTCCTTATACAAGACTAATCTTCAATATAAGAAGTGTGCTTTTTCTCTCTTTTCTTCCAGCCCTTGACTCTTCCTCTCGTTTTTCCTTATATAGGATCTGTTTTGAGAACGTGGGTTGATCAGACCCACTCCTCGTCATAACTGCTGTCGGTTATTTTGGTCGGGTATTCGTGTGTAAGGAAACCGTCATATGGTTATCCTTGGCGGTTTTTTTGCTTACGTGGCCTTCGTAAGTCTTGATTCAAATGACTAGTCTTTATGCTCGGAGTACTTATTCGATTACTTTCGTTTTGTTACTCGGAGTTCTGAACTTTCGTTTATGTTCAAGTTCGTTTCTCTTCACCGTATCCGAATATTCTTATCATTCGGATATGGTTTATGGTCGGCGTTTATCGTTTTATTCCGATAGTAACAGTTACTAATTATTAGCGAAAACATGATCAAACGTGTGCTAATATGAAATTGTCACATTTCAAATGGTTAAACTACTCGTTCCCGACTTTGTTTTAGGCTTTTAGCTAAGGTTGATTTGCCTTTTATTTTTTACACTAATCTGGATTTTTTTTTTCTTTCAAATGTTTTTATATCTCTATAGAATTAGCTCAAAATCTAAATGAAAGTACTTCACACGTAGACAAGAGGTCACACACTTTTTTGAAATTTGACTTAAAAATATTTTCCGACACATATATAACAGTTTATCGACATTTTGCATTACGAAGAAAGAGCGTCACGAAGTATGCATGAATAACTCAAATCGGAATGTTGACTCATTGACGACCTAAAAAGGAAGATATGATAACAGAATCTTATTAGAAACTTTCATTATGTAAATCGCACAAAAAGAATTAAAAGATTAAATTTAGATCGACATATCGATCGATAAAACCCCACCTCTTTTAATCATACACAAATTTTCTCCAAATATTGTACACTTGTTGGCCTCTAGACGGTTGGACAAATCTAGAAGGTTCAAGCTCTCTCTATGAATTATGGAAAGTTGTCATGTCCATTGCTTCTTTTTGTTTGTTTGAGAGAGAGAACTTACATTAATAAGGAGTCTAAATACTTAATACTTATTAAAAGAAAGAACATTGACTCTTTTATAAATCATTAGGACAAAAAAAAGACTTACAAAGAAAAGATAAACAAAGAGTGGATAATTTATCTGATTATTTGTTTGAAATTTTATATATCTTAGCTAAATTGAAATCCCAAAACGACTTAATTAATTAAGTTTACTATCCTATGAATGTTGAATGGTTATTTAGCTAGAGTCTATTTATACAAAGTTTTATCGTACCAAAAATATAGTAATGTTATTATTATGTAAAATATGCTTAAATTTATAACCTTAAAGTCCACAAATTAGTTATTTATGAGTTAATTGATCACTTTCACTCATTAACAATTTGATGTTATATATATATATATAGTTAATGACGGCATAAAACTCAAATTTACACTTATATATCCAATGTTTAAAAATGGCCGGTAAAATACCCAAAGTCACGTTCTGTTGGCACCGTACCAAAAATCGCCGTTAAAAATTAACTTTTGCCACGTGTAGCGTACAGATTGATTCACCATTTTAGTGTTTTGTTTTCGTGACTAAACTCTTATTCTTTACTTTTCGTTTATTGATGATGTTGTCGTTTTTCATACATTACCAATTTAAAAATCCCTAAATCTCAAACAAACAAACAAATCGAACGAAAGAATAAACAAACAAACAGAATGACGAACAAAGAAGAAAACAGGACGACGAACAAAGAAAAAACAGAACGACGAGAAAAATCAGAGCTCTGGAAACGTCCACCAGGAGTTCGACGAATTGTCTGAACCAGATATGGTGTGCTGGATCTCCATTTTGTCGGCTATGACGTGGAGCGATTCGTTCGATATGGTTTTAACTTTGTTTCGGTCGATGAATCGGGACGCGGGTATTTCCGGGGACGGGTTCACGTTCGGGTCGAATGTGAGTTGTTGTGGAAATTTTCGAAGAACGAGGCAAGGGAAAGAGGTTCACGCGAAAGCGGTATCTCTCGGTCTTATCGGGAACGTTGTGGTGCAAAGTAGTTTGGTCGACATGTATAGAAAATGCAGGTCGACCGGGGAAGCTCGACGGGTTTTCGAATCCATGGATGCGAAGGACTCGGTCTCTTTTTCGGCCATAAGAGTTTTCCGAGAAATTGAGAAACTCGATCTCGACGAATTCGTGACCGTTCTCCGATGCTGCTTCGGCTTAATCCTAACGAGTCTCGAAAAAGAAATTCACTGTCGATGCGGGAGGAGTTTAGATCGAGGCGATGTGATCGTGGAATCCGCGCTCGTCGATCTTTACACGAAATTCGATTCAATGGATGAAAAACGACAACATCAATAAGCGAATAGTAAGAATAAGAATTTGGCCACGAAAACAAAAAAATTAAAATGGTGAATCATTCTATACGCTACACGTGAAAATAATTAGTTTTTAACGACGATTTTTGATACGGTGCTAACAAAATGTGAATTTGAGTATTTTATTCATCATTTTTAAATATTGGTTATATAAGTGTAAATTTTCTTATATATATAGTAAGAAATAAACGGTAAACTCATTATATAATATGATGGAAACGAAAGGTACAAAACCCGATTTACAAACACAACACTTCATTAAATCGTATACATTCGATATTTTCTTATGGTTTATTCACAAGTGTCTGTTCGCCGGGAGAGGAGATTACATAATAATGACTCATTTATATAAAATTGTTCCAAGACTCAATGTTCCACACCATGCATAGATATTTAATTTTTTTTTCCAGAATACTATTTATAATGATTAGATATTTCAACCGACAATTTATAATGACAGACCCAGAAGCTATTATTGAAACCGATAATTGACAATTTTCAAATAAAATATTAAGATCCCCAAGTTCCAATGCCTTGCTTTTAAAGAAAATATAGACTTCCCGATGTTTTATTCAATATTTAATTATCCTATAAGTAGTTTATTGTAATTCTAAAAAAATCTTCGTATGATTATTTATATATACAAAGTATTAAAATATAATTAACTAATCTATGCTTAAAACTTCACAAAACTGTAAAATTGTATTAATTGAACTATTGTGGGCATTGACGACGGGTCGGCCAGCATGCGAGGCACTCCAAGGCACTGCTTCTCATCTCCTTCCCTCTCTTTTCCTCCATCAACTCCCTTACGACGCTCTCGATCTCCTCTCTCCTCACATTGTAGCCGATCTCCATTCCGACCGCCCATTCCCGGCAAAGAAACCTGCAGTTCGTGGTCTGCTCGGCAAACCAGCGACTAGGCTCTCCAGAGCGGCGTTCCAACCGCAGTGAGTCAAAAACCCTCCGACGACCTTGTGAGAGAGAACGCTCTCCTGAGAGCACAACCCTCCCTCTCACCCGTGGCCTCCAGAAACTCCGAAAAATGTGTGAGATTAACAAATCTTCACTTTTTCACTTGAAAGTTTTTGAGATTCAAAATCTCTTAAAAACTAAAATTTTGGTCTTCATGTAATTTTCCTTCAAAAAAATTTATGGTGCTTGAGCGCATGAACGTCGAAAAGCACGGTAGCATCAAGAAGAGGGGAAGAAGTTAGGAGTCGCAAAATCCGGATTCAAAATCCTGAACTCGCGGACTGCCGTATATCTCGGACTTAAAAGGTCATAAATGACACATCCGATATCAGATTGAGCTGAAACAAATTTTATTGGATAGCTAACTTCCGTATCTTTAATTTAGTTTAAAAACTACTAATTTTCAAGTTCCGAGCAAAGAGTTAAGCCCATTTTACTGAGTCATAACAATTTGTCCAGAAATTTAAAAACAATTAAAAGTACGTCGGATCTAGGCGTAATTGGAAAGAGGTTTATTGAAACATTTTAATTTTTTATTTTGATTTCAATTGTGTATTATATTAACATATTAATAATTAATACAATATAAAACAAGTAATATAATATAAAACATTCAATAACAAATTTAAACTAGAAGTGCAATAAACTAGTTTAAACTATGTACACAAATTTTCAAACTTGTCAATAAATTGATTATGAGTATGCTAAACATAAAATAATTAAAAAAATATTTTTAATGTATTTATATAGCATATTTAACAAGTAAAAAACCAACACAAATTTAATTTTAGAGGTCGTACCAAAAAATTAAAATTTTGTAAGATCTAGTCTTTGAAAAACCATTATTCAAGCAAATTTTGAAAACAATTTTCTTATAATGATTTTAAATAACATGTACATGTTTATACTTTGACCATATCTCTGATACCATTTGTTGAAATAGGTCTAGGGTTGAGAAAAATTATCATTAATCATATTAATGGCGGAATATAAAATTTCTTTACAAGTAAAACAATATTACTAACGTAGGCAAAGTGCATGAACATGTATCAATTTAAAAACACTTGAATACTAACATTTCTCTTGTTGCTTGATCTTGGAGTCCCTTCTTGGATGAAGATCATTATCCTTGTCTCGCTACCTTTCGTCTTTTGATTCTCAAGCAACCACGAAAGTTTCTATCACTAGAATCTTTGAGCGTTTGAAGAGTTTAGTGAGTGGGCACTATTAAACAATATGAACCAAGAACAATTTTGGATCATAAGCTAATTCTCTAGATCAAGTGAGGATCTAGGTGCCAAAATAAAAGAGTATTTTAGAGAGAGAGAGATGGAGAATGTTGGTCGGCTAGAAGAGAGAGAGCAAGACCAAAAAACTTGTTTTCACATCTCCATGTGAAACTCTATTTATGGGAGAAGGAAATACAAGAAAGCGTAATTACTTTTTCCTATTGTGTATTCATGATACAATATATGATTTCTTCCTCCCTCTCTCTTCTACATGGTCGGCCACCCTATGCCATAAGTGAGGGAAATCTGTTTCATCACTTAGCACATTTGTTTCCTTCTCAAAGAAATTCATTTCCTCTTTTCTTTTGGGCAATTACCAATATGCAATAATGCACCAAATAAACGAAGATATTTCTCTCCCTCCCTTGATGTAAAGTGGCCAGCCATATGGGTGTCTACACACATATTTACTTCCTAATTTGTTCATAACAAATTACGGAAAAACCCTCGCATTATTGCCCATACAATAACATGTCACAAAATTTAATTCATTAAGCATGAAAATCAATATTCAGCCGTGTGATTTTATATTAATTTGTGAGAAAATAAAAAATGTTATTTTGACATTTTACACCAATTATCCTCAAGGAAAAAAAATACCCTTTAGACCATTTTCGGAAAATACGTCTAGTTCAACAACTGAACTTATTTTGACTTAACTTCTAGTTTAACAAACTCTACTCTAATGACTTGTGATAGTGACCTCATGGACCCAAATGAACAAAGCTTTAACTAGGACTCTTGGATTCAAAGTTTAAAAACTTTTCCAAGTCTAGTTTATTGTCAACTGACTCCACTAAAGAGTTGACACTGAGAATCTCTCGGTTCAAATGAATATATTGTCTGCTAAAAAGTCTACTTATTTGTGATGAGCGGATCCACTAAATATTATCGAATGATTACCTTTCATGAATATCATCAACTAGATGGGATTTGTAAAATTACCATTTTAGACTTCTAGTTGTTATTTCCTCAACTCCTTTGTTATTTACGAGGAGCTAACAAGTCACATTGTTTCATCCAAATAAAGTCGCTACTTAATTTGGGATACCACGCGGTTCATTTATTCACAATCCAAGTATTAAAGCATGAGGTGATATGCATTGCATTTCAGCAATCTTGTACATGAATTCCTTATCTATGATAACGTCACAAAGCTGGTTTCATGACATCTTCATAACTTAAATATCTCACCAATTGGTCTAGTCTAGATCACTCAGTTGACCTAGAATTTGACTTTCTCAAATGCGAAGATTGAAGTTATGAAATGACATGTCTCATTTCAGGATTTAGGTAAGCATGATGCAATTAATACATAGTCTCTGATGGATTTAAACATCGCTACAGGAGAGAAGGTTTCGTTGTAGTCAATTCCTTCTCTGTGGGTGAAACCCTTAGCTAGAAGTCTAGCCTTATAGGTTTCGACTGTTTGAATAAGTTTAGGGTTAGAAAAATCATCATTAATCATATTAATGGCAGAATATAAAATTTCTTTACAAGTAAAATAATTTCACTAACCTAGGCAAAGTGCATGAACATGTATCAATTAAAAACATTATTTAAAGTGCATGAATACTAACATTTCTTGTACCTTTAAGGTAGAGGAGTCTTGAGAAAGGTTGATCTTCTCTTGCTCGTTACCTTCACACCTAAACGTGAAATCGAGAAACTTAATGTTTCTATTACATAAGTCTTTAGAGGTTTATGAAGGATTTGCGTGTGGGCACAATTAAACAAAATAACTTTAGAAGAAGTTTATGAGCTAAATAGCTAATTTAGCCTAAGTATAATGAGGACTTAGCTGACAAAATAAAAAGGGATTTTCTGGGGGGGTGGGGGGTGTCGGCCAAGAGAAAGAGAGGGTACTAACCCTTTTCAAATGTGCATTAATGATACAATATTTGATTTTCTCTCCTCTTCTCCCTTGTACATGGCCGGCCATCCCTAGCAAAAGTGAAGGAAAATTTGTTTCCTCACTTAGCTTATTTATTTTCTTCTCAAGGAAATTCATTTTCTCTGTTACTTTTGGGTAATTATCCTTATAATTAAAGGCGAAAAATTCTCTCCTCTTGGGTGATGTTGGCCGAACTCTACACTAGGGAAGGAAATCTTAAAATACAGATTGTAGAATTAAAATTGCACAAATAATGAAATTAATTTCACAATGCCTCAAACGACTTCTCGGCTTTAGACAATAATTTATATTTCCATCATATAAAATATTCAAAATCTTATTTTGACATTCACATCATTTTATGTCCATGTGGAAAAAAAATACCCTTTAGACATTTTCTGAGAAAAAGTCTAGTTCAACACTTGAACTTATTTTCACTTAACTTTTAGTTTAACAATCCTACTCTAATAACCTGTAATAGTGACCTTATGTATCCAAATGAAAAAAGCTTGAGCTTCTATACTCGGATTAAAAAGTTCACAAACCTTTTCTTAGTATTAGCTTAATATCAACTGACTCCACTAAAGAGTTGACACTGAGAATCTCTCGGTTCAAATGAATTTATTTTCTACTCAAATTCAACTTAATTATATTGAGTGAATTCATTGGATGTCATCTATGATTACCCTTCATGAATATCATCAACTATATGAGATTTATAAAATAACCATTTTACCATTCTAGTTGTTATTTCCTCAACTCCTTTGTTACTTGTGAATAATTTAGAAACAATGTCTTGACGAGGAGCTAACAAATCACATTGTTTCATCCAAATAAAGTCTCTACTATATTTTGGATACCGTGCGGTTCATTTAGTCACAATCCAAGTAATACAATATGAGGTGATATACATTACATTTAAGCAATCTTGTACATGAATTCCATTTCTATGAGAACTTCACAAAGTATACTCATGTCAACTTCACAACCCAATACATCACCAATAGAGCGCATCTAGTTCACAAACTTGGATCTAGAGTAACTTTTTCAAATGAATATATTGAAGTCATGTAATGACATGTCTCATTTTATGATAAAGGTAAGCACGATACAATTCATACATAGTGACCTTGAGACGTAAGAGGTTAAATGGTTTGTTCTTACATTGTCTCTAAAGGTGCACTAGTCAATTCAGTATCTTCGAAAGATACACTCGAAGAACTATAGAGTTCCTAACTCTCTATGTCTCGTAACCAAACATCATAGATTCTTCTAACAATCATACTAGGATCAATAGTTCATTGGTCTTTAGATTGTGAATGTTTCGTTTTAACCAAACCATGAAGAGTTTGTTCACGCAAATCTACATTTGTCTCTTCATAAATTGTTAGATTTGATTAAGGACATTAAGACTATTGAATATCATAAATTTTCAAACAAATGAAAAAGGAATGAATGAACGTTTCAACTTTTATTAATTTAATCAGCAAATTACAATAAGTACTCATGAGAGATTTATACTACATTAATATGTAAATAAATAATTTTCTTGTGGGCATCTCTGCCAACAGTCAGTTCATCCATATTACCCATTATATAAACATCTTTTATTGGCACAAAGTCCTTTTCCATAAGATGTGGAAACTCGACGTATCCCATTTACCCACACGCACTTGGCGTCCAATGAACAACCACCGGAAGATGAATCTTTGTCGCAGCCTCGATGCCAAACGGCAAGATGGAGTCGGAAATGACACAACTCACAGGCGGAATAAGAACCTTATCATCTCTGCCGCCTCCGAGCCTCAAGAGAAGCTTCCGAAACAGAGCCAGGCAATGGAAGTGGGTGGGTCTTCAGCAGTGATGTGACGTCCTGTGTGGCGGCGTCGGAATCTCTTTCCGACACTGGAGGAAGGACGTTAGGGATGGTCTCAAAGCGGAACCTAAGCCGGGGCGCGACAGAATGTGGGTCCCGGGACTTGACGAGGAGACGGAAGTTGTATTCTGTGTGGACAAAGGTGACATGGCAGCCACGGCCGTCGACGAGCTTGGCTAGGTTGAGCATCAGGTTAATGTGCCCTTGCGACGGGAACAACACGCAAACCACATGTGGTTTATCATCGATAGAACCCATTATTTTCTTGGTTGTCTTTCCAAGTGACTAATAATAGGGTTTTGCTTATTGGTATGTTTTATATTGTTATAACATTATGGTCATGAAAAGTCTATCACGTGACTCGGTTTCTGTTGTTTTATGGACAACTACGTGTTGGGATTTTGAAAGAAAATGTAAATGTTAGAAATAAAAGGATTGAAAATACATAAATTAAAGAGCAATCGATTCATTACTTGAGAAACACGCGATTACAAATGAAGAACCATAAAAAAAAACACAAGATTTGTTAACAAGATCCGGCAAATAATTAATCCTACATTCTCGCGAGCTCTTTCAAGTAAAAGTAGCTCGATTTACACTAACTTTCAAGAATAAATACAATTGACCTTAACTCAGACCGAATTTTTTTACAATGATGAACACCAAAAACTTTCAAGCTATCTCACACTTACCTTTCTCTAGCTAGCTTCTTGCTGTTAGCATCTACAATATACTATTCCTTTCACACATTATTTTGTTGGCATTTATGCCCACAAAGGAGATTTTTGATATTAAATACTTTTGTATTTGTTTTGCTTTGAAATTAATTAAAGATTGAATATCCATTCTTATTTAAGATTGTGTTTAAGCATTTATGACTACGCTCTGAAACTGTTATCAACGAAAGAAGTGCTAAGTACAGACTTGACAAGATACCTTCTTATGACTAGTTTAAATAATAGTTCGCAATCTAAAGATCGATTGGGCAATCGATTCCTAGTAATGATTGTTAGAACGAATTAAACGATATCTTATCTTGTGATATGGAGAGTTGTGACTCTTTAATTCATTCTTGATATCTTAATGAAGATATTGAACAAGACTAGTGCAGTTTTGAAGTTCGAGATAAAACCGTTTAATCACTCGAAACCTCAAACTAACATACGAGGGGTATTTTAGTAATTACCTAAATCCTGAAGTGAGTACATGTATTCTTGTAACACTTTATGACATTTGATTTGTCAATGGGCAATGGCTAAATGAAGTTTCATTGACCCGATGGTTGGTGTCATAATACTGTTTCGTTGAAACATGTGATTCACAGATATGGAATTTGTGTTGAAACAATGCTAAGGCATTAGTATCACACCAAGCTCTGTTATGAGAGTGTGAGCGAATAAACCAGGCCTGGTATTCATCGAATAAAGAATTATTTGAAATAAAACATGTGACATGTTGAGACATCTCACTTTATGTTTTTCTTGTTCACAAATAACAGAGGACTTGGTGAAATAATAAATCAGGGGTAAAACGATAATTTTACATTCCTCTGAGTTAATGATACACACAAAGGGTAATATCGTAAAATACATCGTGGATCGTGTGAAGAATAGTTTTGTCACATCAAACGGAAATATAAACGCATATGAACTTAGAGATGTTCAATATTGGTCCTTTAGTGGAATCGACTAATATTAAGAATTAAAAGCCGGAAAAAGTTTGTGAACTTTTGTGTCCGAGCTTTATTCTAAAGCTTCGTTCATGTGGGTCCATAAGGTCTCAATGATAGACTCTCGAACGAGATTTTGGTGAACAAGAAATGATTGATTTTATCATTCAACGTAAATTGTGATTTACGCTAAGAAAATTATTTTCTGAGTAATTAAATAAATAACTGGTTATTTATTATTACATTTATTTCACGAATCATATTATGTTATTATATTGATAATAATATAATTTGATGATTCAAATAAATAAAAGATGAAAATAAATATTTTCTCGTTTCGTACTACATTGATTAGTATGAAAATAATTAATGACTTGTCATTAAATAAATGAGATGTTCTAAATTAATTAAATATTATTTTAGAAATAAATCAAATAAATTTGGGAGATAATTAGGACAATATGGCCGGCCATAATAAGTGTTTTATGGGCTGGAAAAATTGTTTAAACTCATTAAAAGGAGTTTTGGGCTTAAGTTTGACTAATGGGTCTTAACTGGATTTTGACCTAACTTAAGCTCATTCTCTCTGATATAAAAGGAGGCTCTCTCTTTAGTAACCCTAGCCTAATTTCGACCAACACTCAGCCAAACCTCTTCCCCCTTGTGCTTGAGAGGTTTTGGCCGAAATTAAGAGAGAAAGAGAGAGAGGAAAACTGTTTCCCGGCAGCCCTTCCTTTTCTTTGAGTTTCCCCTTCTTCCCTTGTCCACGAAAGAGTCCACCCTCTTTGTCTCCTAAAATCCCTTGAGTATTATCATTGACTCAACTTGTGATTGTTTGAGTGATTTTTCTCTCCCCAGGGCCGGCTACTTTTGGAGGAACGAAGGCACGACGGATTTGAGGATCTCCTTGACGCGCGTGGTGTAGAGGATCGGCCGATCACTTGGACGTACACCGAGACTTGCTCTCGCAGATCCAAACCCTATGTAAGTGTCTCTTAAACGAATTGGATCTGAATGATATAGTATTGTAGAATGATTATATTTATTTAGATTGTTCGTTTGCATGCTTAATGAATTTATTGATATGTACATAAATTTGTTGACATGCTAGTTGAGATTTAATGACATGGTTATGAATATGTTAGAAAACGTTTTTAATATGTTAAATTGAATTATGAATTTCCGCCATATTTATATATATGTTTCATAATTAATTAGGTTAATTGTTAACTAAATTCCAACATATATATACCACTTACATGTTTACATAATAACATATATACAATAATTATGACTAAAACTACCAACTAACTCTTAACTTTTTTTTTGAGATCTTCAATTGTTGGAGTTGAGCTGTCTCAGCTCACTTGATTATCCATATAAATTGATTGATAAGCCCCTGGTCTTGGTTAGTGCAGTCATGTGTAGCTTTCACAGTCGTGTATGCTGAGATGTAGCTGAGCATCTAAAAGAGAGATTTCATTGGTATAGTACATACTAACTGTAGCACATGGAAAAAAACTAGTGATATTAAGTTTTTACTCACACTTGTAAAATTCTTAGTATTCGAAAACGTCTTCCATAAATCACGCATGAGATGCGTTTTCCTTAATATATATTTTACACCTAATTTTTTTTTTTTAAGGTTATATATAAAAAATACCACAGAATACGACATGTCTAGGTTCAAACTGCACTAAGACATAATGAAATTCGAACGTACACAACGACAAATATTTGAAGAATTTTATGAGAGAGATATACATTATATTGAATGAATTAAGTGACGAAAACTGTGAGCCCATGGTGAATTTTATAGATGATCGCACTCATTCGTATAAAACGATAGCTATCTCCTCAAACGACGCGATTGTTGATCAATCGGTCGTTCATTTCAAAACGACATAACTATTCACTCGTACCAAAATAATTGAAACAAACAAACGGCGGGACCAAGGGCAAGGGCGAGAAGCACACAAACTCGCCTTCAGCCCGAGACGTGACCGTCGTGCCAAAGTGCACCTACAAAGTGCCTCTACGACTCTACGCTGGAGTCGATGTCACCGGTGGCGACACCGAAGAGGGTGTTGATGAGACACTAGGACAAAAAAGAAATATAGAAGCGACAAAAGTCGCTTCTAAAGGCCACCGAGTCGATTCTAAATGACCTTTAGAAGCGACAAAGTCGTATCTAATGAGTCGCTTCTAAAGGTTCGTCGCTTCTAATATTTTGTAGCGACGAAATTATAAGCGACTAGTCGCTTCTAGAGTCGCTTCGAAGGCCCCGAAAAAGGGAAAAAACATGGGAAAATATGGCGGGTAACTTTTAGAACCGACTAATCGCTTCTAATAGTTACTCGCCATATGTTTTGAAGCGACATTAGATGCGATTTGTCGCTTCTTAAAGGTCTCAAAAATTTACTAACGTGGCATTGGAAGCTTACTCGCCAACTTGTAGACGCAGAATTAGAAGCGACATTATCGCATCTAAATTTGAGAATTTTGTTTTTTTTAATTATTATCCGGTGTATTATTAATTAATTAAAATGTATTATTAATTAATAAAAATTATTGTGAAATATAATTAAATGTAATCATAATTCAATATACTAATTGAATTCAAATAAAACATAAACAGAATAGATAAAGAGCTGATAAACGAAATAAAAAGGCGATAATATAAAGTCGATAAACATGTACGAATTAAATCCATAAACATGTCAATAATCTAAAATCGATAAAAATAAACTAATAAAGTTCAAAAAAGCCTAAAGTATGAAAGAAACTAAATTTTTTTATTTAGAGAATTGAATATAGATTAAATTTTTATTTTGATCAACTAATTATATAAAAAAATTACAGAAATTTGAGCAGAATATCCCTTAAAATATTGATAAATTAAAAACCTAAAATTTATAAACGACATATATATAATAGCCAGAACTATCATCGTGGTAATAAATTTTATAACAGAGTAAAACAAACTAAATAACGTATTAAAATTAACAAATCAACTTAGTTATTAAAAACTTATGAAATTACATAACTATATTAACATATTTGCTAAGTTATTAAAGCTTAGTTATTACATAACAACAATAAGAACTTATTATAACTACCTTTACAAACTAACAAATTACTAATTAAGTTATGATTTAGATACGAATGCTCTAGTTAGATAATTAACTACAAATTCTATAATTAAATTATTAACTACAAATTCTCGAATTAGGTATTACCTTAGTAATTAAGTTAACAATACATTTCATAAATTTAACATATTAAGTAAATCATTTAACTACAAAAAATTTAGTTACTTAATTAACTACGTAATTAAGTTAAGAATATAATTAACTTTACGAGGCGATGTGAGAGGCAACGACGCAAAGAGAGATCGAAACGAGGCAACAACCGAAATGAAGCGGCAACCAAAATGAGGCGATAATTGATACGAGGCTTCGAACAAAATTTAAAACCGGATTAAAACAAACCAAACAATAAAATTTATCCAAATTAACAAAACTTACATATAAAGAAAAAAAACTTACTGAGAGGCAAGGATGGCGCATTAAGTGCCGAGGCCGGAGTCGTTTGCGGAAAAACAAACAAAATTAAAAACAATTTGCAAACAACTTATAAACTTACAACAAGCGGAAAAATAATTTAAAAACAAAACAATCAAATTACAAAAAAAAAAAGATAAAAAGTAATATAGCCATTTGAAATATAACAATTACAAAATAACCAAACTTTTGAAAAAAAATGATTTATAGCAATTAACGTAGATAAACGGAGAAATATGACAACTTTACCCTCAATTAAAAGTGAAGTAAAAAGACATAATTTCGGAAAGAAATAAATATATATTAATAACCAACTATAATTATCCCACTAACCGACAAAAAATACCCACTGCTAATATCCCGAAATTAATAGCTATTAATTTGAAAAATCTAAAACAAAATTGTTTTATAACCGCAACATATCCGAATATTAATTCAAACCAATTAATAATTATTCGAAATTAAAATAATTAAAGTAGCAGTTAATTCTCAAAAGACCTAATCGAAAAATACACCTCTTAACAATGCTACATCACCCCATTTTGGCTATTAGTTAAAAAACAAAATGTATGGCTAAAACACAATATCAGAGTTTTAATAGGCTATTTGGAGCAATTTTTCTTAAAAAAACAAACAAATTTATAAACTTACCTGTTTTGCGGAGGCCGGAGCTGTAGCAGGGGCTGGACACACGACGGGCTTCGACGTTATGAAAAACAAAAAATAAAATTTACCCGGATGGGACAGGTAATAAAAGACAAACAGTTGAAGAACAACAATAAATGAATTTTATCGGCGGATATCGGAAGCGCGGGACGACGGGAGATCAATCGCTAGTGAAGAAACACGTGCAGAAGGTGAGGCTGACGGATGAAGGGCAGAGGCGCATGGCGGAGGGCGTAGGGTGGAGGGCGGAGGGTGAAGGGTGGAGGGCTGCGCAAAGGGTGGAGGGCTGGGCATAAGGGGGAGGGGGGAGGGCTGGGCGGGGGGGCGGAAGGTCAAGGGCAGAGGCGCAGATCAGAGGGGATATGAGAGAGGAGAGAGGAGGGGAGAAGAGATAAGGATTTTCAAAGGGGAGGGGAGAGAAGGGAAATGGGGAGTTAAGGAGAGGGTCGGGTGTTTTAATAACCTAGGGACATTAGAAGCGACTAGTCGCTTCTAATGTCTTTCACAACCAAAACGACGACGTTTTCGTAAGTGGGGGAAAATGTCTCCAGAAGTGATATTTTGACGGGCAACTTTTGGAACCCAAACTTTTCAGTCGCTTCTAATGTTCCAATTTCTGTATTTAGTGAAATTTTGCGGAGATAAGTTTGAGCCAAATAATTTGGGCATTAGAAGCGACATTTGAAGCGACTTTTCTCCAATTTCCGTATTTAGTGAAATTTTAACGGAGAAAAGTTTGAGCCAAATAATTTGGGCACTAAAAGCGACTATTTGCTTTTAATTTCCTAAAACACTGAAAAATTTGGCAAAAAAAGCGAATCAAAGATTTTGGCCTTTAGAAGCGACTCTAATATGTTGACTCGGACCTTTAGAAGCGAACAGTCGCTTCTAAAAGTACATGTCGCTTCTTAAAGTATTTTTTGTAGTAGTGAGAGTGAAAAGTGGCATAGTCCCGTCACCTTACTTTCACTTCACCTGGACCTCACCTCCTCATAAAATCTACTAACTCACCACACAATTAATAATGATTATTAATTAGTTCATTTATAAGAATATCACCTCTGTTGTTTTTAATTAACGTGATATTCTTTCCCAAAATCTCTATCGTACGCATCAGATTTTGTCATTATTAAACAACTAATAAAAATGTTTCAAAATTAATAAGTTTTGTGACATTATTCATAACAAGTAAATCAACTTCATCTATTTAACCGCCCTTGCTTACAAGACGCCCCGCCCTAAATCCATCTTCAACAACACTCTAAAACACTAAATTCAATGTGGAAAATGCTCAAACCATACTGCATTTTCTACACTAAATTTGATATTGTAAACAATATCACGTCATATTTGCCGTGGTACTGTTCGCACGACAAATGTTTGAAAAAATATTTCATATTTATTATTGCTTAAATATATATATATATAATATTAATAAAAAGATAATATAAATTTAAGAATATAATAATAATAAATAATATATTTGGTGTGAAATTTAGTGTTGTGGTTGGAGATGAGAAACTTTAACACCAAATTTAGTATTGAATTACATTGGTATGGATTGGAGATGCCTAGTAAAGAACTTCAATGGACTATTCCCTCATCCAAAACATATTTATTTACCCAACGTATTTATACATATATGCACCAAATGTGTTTACAATCCCATGATGTTGCATGCCACCACATTCTTTTTTGCTTAATTACGCTGTCTATTTTTAGGATTTGATTTATTTTCTTTTACTAGTTTCTTTTCCTAAAATGTTCAAATTAATAGATTCCAAGTAAGTGGAATTTGCGAGTATTGGTGGTTGGTACTGGATGTTTTATCATCATGGTTGCGGTCAATTCAATTATCAATTTCTCTTGTCTACTGTTTTCTTCTTTCTTTTCTTTTCTCTTCTTTTTAAGGGGCCTCCAGTACAAATAAGATTACTTTTAACTACTAAAGTAATGTGAAACCTCCTTTTAAAATCTTTAAAGAAGATTCAAACATTGCCATTTTAATCCAAAAGCTAGCTTTTATTTTTGCCCCATAATTACCAAAATTATTGTCCAGCATCGGCTTGAAAATTGAAAGTGGCTACGTGATAAAAGTTGGGGAAATTATCAAGTTCCATCTAATCAGAATGTATCTTAATTTCAGACTAGTAGAAACTCTAATGAGTTGTTTCTATCGCTTGCCTTTTAGTTACGGCTCTAGGAGATTTTGAGATCGTTTTGTGCAACATAGGATCATTTCGCAGCATATGGTAACTCAATGTAATAATTTAGGTCTATAATTTATATAATATATATAGTTTATGTTAAGATTTATGTACCTATGTCATATGGTTCAAACATGATAGTAGAAAGAATAACATACGACATTTTGTAAAGAGTACACAACACAAGACAAATGACATCTTTTTTTATTGTTGTCGTTGATTGTTAAGAGTCGACGTTTTTTTTTCTGATTTACTTTCATTTTTATTGATTCTGATAACTTCCAACAAATTAGGCTGAGCCTTATTTACAACATTTCGTTCATTGTTTGGTCAAAAATCATTTATGAATATTTTGGAAGTAAAATATCTATTCTTGTTATTTGCTGACTTCTGCATTCTAATTTTTTTAGGCACAAAAGTAAAGTTTCATCAACCCTGTTTCCTCTTAGATCTTTCTTGGAAATGGTTTTAACTTCACCTAATTAAGATCATGAGCAAGCAATATTATAACATTTCTAGAAAATAATCCGACGGATCTAGATGTTTCTTTAATTTTCTTTACACACGTTATTTGATTTTCCATCTCCTAAATTTATATACTCACATTATTTTTCAGCCGTTTAGTTACTAATGCTCTAAATTTACTTGGGAGGAATAGAAACAGTGAGGTATTTCAGGTATCGGGATAGGCATGAAAAATAAATAATAAAAAATCCAAATACGCGTACATGACTAGAACCGTCGCTGGCTCTATTTTTTGTTTCAAGTCAACCCTTATCAAACTCAACGATTTCCTCTTTCCCTTGTTATGTTCATCATATTCAATTAGTACCATACCAAAACTCCGATCATTAAAAAAGAAAAGACAAAATGGGTGATGAATTATTAGGAGCAAAGAAGAACAAAAAACCCCATGTTTTGTGTATCCCTTTGCCAGCACAAGGCCACATAAACCCAATGCTAGCCCTAGCAAAGCTCCTTCACTTCAAAGGCTTCCACGTCACCTTCGTCCACACCGAATTCAACCACCACCGTCTGATCCGATCTAACGGCCCAGATTCGCTCAAAGGCTCGCCGGGTTTCCGCTTCGAGACGATCTCCGACGGACTTCCGGCGACAAACCCCCGCGGAGTCCTCGACCTCCCGGCGCTCTGCGACGCCCTTCCCGTCCACGGCCGGAGATCTTTCCGAGCTCTCGTGCTCAGGATTCTGGAGCCTTCGCCGGAATCGCCTCCGGTGGGCTGCGTCGTGTCCGACGGAGTGATGGGTTTCACTGCTGACGTGGCTGCGGCGTTTGGGATTCCTGAGGTGTTCTTGTTCACTCCCAGTGCTTGTGGGATGTTGGGATATCTCAAGTCTCAACTATGATGAGTTGGTGAAGAGAGGCTATTTCCCATTGAAAGGTACATTAGTCTTTTCTTTTTCTCTTATCTTTTTATTATCAAAGATATATATACCTGTTAACCATGATTCGAACTCTTTCAGTCTTGTTTGTATGATAAATTGGTCACAGAATATAATTTGTACATCTGTACGTAATTTCAAATAAATGATTGGTATTAATTTCAGTATTATATCAAGTTTTAATATTTTTAGTTTCTATTGAACAAAATAAAATAGAAGTCTTTAATTTTCTTTATATATATATATATATATATTTTTTTTAATGAATTTTCTTTATATATAATAGGATAAGGTTATGACTCAATTTAGAATATCGAAAAAAATAATGAATAACAGAGCATGTTGTACAAATTTTGAGAACGAGACGTGACGAACACCTTGGGAAATTCAAAACAAACAGACAAACTTAACTGGATTTAAATTAACGAAGCAGCAATCAATCGTGATGATCCATGTCAATACCACTCCGTTGAAAATGGAGGCAGTTATTATATTATTCTTGTGTGTTATCGCCGTTGTGAAATTTATTTCAAGACTAATTTTTTTGAACAATTATTATAATTTCGGATCAGATGGAAGCTACTTGAGTAACGGCTACTTAAATACGGAGCTGGACTGGATTCCGGCGATGGAAGGAGTCAGACTGAGAGACCTTCCGACGTTCCTCCGATCAACCGATCCGAACGACACGATGTTCAACTACAATCTCAAGATGGTGAAGAACGCCAAGAGATCCAAGGCCGTAATCCTCAACACCTTCGACGAACTGGAGCCGCAAGTCCTCCACGCGATCAGAACCTGCCACGTGGACGACTTTCCCAACCCGCTCTTCACCGTCGGTCCTTTACCGCTATTGCTTCAACAACACGCGAACAACGACGATAGCTCTGATTTTCCGTCGAGTCCGTGGAAGGAGGACGTGGCGTGCTTGGATTGGCTGGATCGGAGAGACTCTAGTTCGGTGCTGTACGTGAATTTTGGGAGCCTTGCGACGGTCACGGCAAAGGAGATCGGCGAGATCGCGTGGGGTCTGGCGGAGAGCGGATATCCGTTTCTGTGGGTCGTCCGATCGAATCTGATCGACGGAGGAGACGAGGCGATCTCGGCGGTGGAGATCGGGAACGGCGATCGGTGTTTGATCGTGGATTGGTGTCCGCAGGATCGGGTTCTCCGGCACCGTTCGATCGGAGGGTTTCGGTCGGAGTTCCGGTAATTTGCCGGCCGTTTTTCGCCGATCAGCAGGCGAACTGTTTCTTCTGTTGCCGAGATTGGGGGATCGGGTTTGAGATCGGCGGCGATGCTGAGGTGGCGGAGAGAGGGAAGGTTTTGGTGGCGGTGAGGGAGCTGATGGAGGGAGAGAGAGGGAAGGGATTGAAACTCAGGGCTGAGGAGTGGAAGAGGAGGGCTGACGTGGCAGTGGGACCCAGTGGGTCGTCGTTTGGTAATTTTGAGGCGCTCGTTGAGCTGCTTAGAGACGAGTCTCTTAGATTTGGAAAAAATAGGAGAAGAAGCTCTGTGATGATTTGATCATGATATCTCATATAACATGTTGATGATTTTTTGTTCCTACGGTGATTCTTTTACTTATGTCAAACATATTTTGGCAATCTGAACCGGAAAGATAGTAGAACTTCTTGTTCCTATGGTGAGCTTTTACGTCGCTGAGGAAGGACATGAAAAATACACTTCCAGTCTTTCCGATTAGTTTACATATTGGTAAAGCATGAAACGTATTCTAAATGAGAAGATGATCGATGCTCTCTTAAGTCACATAAGTGAAACAATGGCATTGAGAAGGTACGGAAATGGCAAAACTTATTGATTGGTTCATCACAACTTCCACATGGAAAAGCACATCTTAGAAAAAATCCTAGCTTTTGACTGAGACGTATTCGAAGTATTTCCAATGGTAGAGCTGAGAGATTGAAAAGGTTCCAAAATGGCTAGAGAGTCCGTAGTAAGGTGTTCTTTACCTGCAAAAGTAGTGTCCAAGAAATCAATTTGCCAATTCACTTGAAAAATCAGATTACACGAATAGCACATGGAATCAAGATTTTGGAGGCCTTGAGCAACATTCAATCAAGCAAATTGAGCGGGAGATATGTGCCAGTTGTTGTGCCGGAAGAATAAGATAAAAACCTTGTCCACTTTAAAGCTTCTTAATAGCTTCTCGAGTTCATCAGGGAGCAATAATGCTATTAGAAGAAAAAAGATAAACTTTTCTGTAGTCAATAGACCAAATTGGAGGTTGAGTTGAAATGGGGGCTTGGCATTCCGATTATTTGAGGAAAAAAATAAATCCGAATTAGCTTAAACTAATCTAGATTTAATAACATTTACGGAAACAAGAAGACCGTCCCAATATAAACCAGTCATTATGCGGAACAACATAGGATTGGCCACAAAGGGTCAAAGAGCAAAGCATACAGAATCATACGTTCAATAAATGTCAATTGTGACATACAAATTCACACGACTCACCAAGCTGGTATATTTATTTCTTTCAAAAAAAAAAAAAAAAACTAAGCTTGGTATACTTAGAACCAAAGACCAAATTTACCGAATTCATCACGACTCGTCGATTGGCTCCGTGTCGTAACGTACACCACAAACAGCGACAAATAAAAAGCTCTCCGATTCTCTGCAATGCATAACAGTTCAAGAATCAGAGAATATACGACACAAATTCGAGATAATCCATCGACTACCCAAACACAAAAAGAAGAATCCATTGAATCCGAAGAGCTGAACCAAAGAGAGAGGAAACGAAAAGAGAATATCCGAGGGTGCACGTGCGATGGCGCGCGCGCGTGCGTAGAAAGTAAAAAGCACACAATAAGTGAAAGAGATGAGAGCTTAAACCCCAAAACCGGAAATGGGAAGCATAAGCATAAGCACAACAATCACAAGCCCGGTGTGGGGTTCATGGCGGTTCAGGAGAAGGAGAGCTTCCTTCGTGACAGCTCAGCAAACCGCCGCCGTGCAGAAGAAGGACGGCATTTCTCTGGTGAACGAGCGCATCCGGCGCGACAAGCACCATCCCGGAAGCGGCGCCACGGTGGTGGTCGACGGCGAGGACGACCTCCGCGCCGTCAGAATACAGCAGCAAAAAGGCCTCCAAAAGCTCCGACAAAGACGCGACGGCCTCACCTACTCCGTCGACCCCTACACCCTCCGCTCCGGCGACTACGTCGTCCACAAAAAGGTCGGTATCGGCCGCTTCGTCGCCATCCGAATGGAGGAGTCCGTCCGCGGATCTCCGACGCCGTACGTCTTCATCGAGTACGCGGACGGGATGGCGAAGTTGCCGCTGTCGCAGGCGGCGCGTGCGCTGTACCGCTACACGCTCCCGTCCCAGCCGGAAAAGGCTCCCCGGAGCCTGAACAAGCTGAACGACACAGCCGGGTGGGAGCGGCGGAAGGCACGAGGGAAGCTGGCGGTGCACAAGATGGTTGTGCATCTGATGGAGCTTTATCTTCAGCGGCTGCGGCAGACGCGGCCGCCGTACCCGGATCCGGCAGCGGCGGATTCGGAGCGGTTCGAGGCGCTGTTCCCGCACCGGGCGACGCCGGACCAGGCGCAGGCGTTCGTGGACGTGCAGCGGGACCTGACGCGGAGGGAGACGCCGATGGACCGGCTGGTGTGCGGAGACGTGGGGTTCGGGAAGACGGAGGTGGCGCTGCGGGCTATCTTTTGCGTGGTCTCCGCCGGAAAGCAGGCCATGGTGCTCGCTCCCACCGTCGTGCTCGCTCGCCAGCATTTTCATGTCATCTCCGCTCGCTTCTCCGCCGCCTCCTTCTCCCACATCTCCGTCGGCCTCCTCACCAGGTTCCAGGTAATCGATTACACATTGTGTAGGTGTCTAAGCCATTGAATTTTGATTTTGAGACGACAGTTGTTAGGGTTTTAACTCCCAAGTAAAATGGTTAATCATAGAGAACTAAAGTAGCATAAAAATTTATAGCGTTTCAATTGCAATGCTGAAGCTACTTCCACTTTGCCGCTTTTGAATCTTACAGAACCTAATTTTGGGGAAAAATGTGCTTACAATCTCACTTGCGCTCTGCAAAGAACATCGGCCATATGATATTAATAAAAAAAATGCTAGGTTAGCATCATAAGGTCTATCTGCAAATTATCGCCGTAAGTTCTTCAGTGTCTGGCTGATCGATTAGGCTCCACACCTCAAGTTCACATGGTATTATTATAGTCTAACGAAGCCAAATAGATCGTACCGGGTCCAATATTTGAGATTCACCCCAAGATTAGTGGAAATCGACATGGATTTTTGTAAGGTCACGAGTTACTTCTTGAATTTCTGACGGGTTTATTAGACAGAACCCCTTGGTGTTAGTTACACACTGAAAAATGACTGAATTGCAGACTAGGTCAAACATAAGCATGTCTCTCTTCCTTCCTCTTAAACCTTCTGAATCGCTGTTCGGTGCAGAGCAAGTCGGAGAAAGAGGAGTACCTGCGGATGATAAAGTCGGGCGAGCTATCCATAATCGTAGGCACTCACTCCCTCCTGGGAAGCAGAGTGGTGTACAACAATCTGGGCCTTCTGGTGGTGGACGAAGAGCAAAGGTTCGGCGTGAAACAGAAGGAGAAGATCGCCTCCTTCAAGACCTCCATCGACGTCTTAACTCTCTCCGCAACTCCCATTCCCCGAACCTTGTATCTCGCCTTAACCGGCTTCCGTGACGCAAGGTCATTCATCATATTCTTTTATCACCACAATTATCCAAGTTTTCTTCTTCTTATTCTTATTATTATGTTGTCCTTTTTTCAGTTTGATTACAACGCCACCGCCGGAAAGGATCCCCATAAACACCCATCTCTCGCCGTACACCAAGGAAAAGGCTGTCTCGGCAATTCAATACGAGCTGGATCGAGGAGGACAAGTGTTTTACGTGTTGCCTCGTATTAAAGGTGCAGCCTTTTTTTTTCACTTGCTTACTCGCAGCCGTCTCTATTTTCTTCTCTTCTTCAATTCCGCTTCCTCATTCGTGCTTCAGGCCTAGAAGAAGTCATGGAGTTTCTGGCAGAGTCGTTTCCTGGCGTGGAAATGGCTATGGCGCACGGTCAGGTAGATAGATGATAATAAAAGACGCCAAGACTTTCTTTTAATGGAAATTTTTCAATGGAAAGATTTGATTGTTGACTAACTCTATTGGAGGGCTCTCTCTGCAGCAATACTCGAAACAGCTTGAGGAAACCATGGAGAGATTTTCGCAAGGTGATGTCAAAATTCTCCTTTGCACCAACATCGTGGAAAGCGGACTCGACATCCAAAACGCAAACACCATCATCATTCAAGATGTTCAGCAGTTTGGCCTAGCGCAATTGTACCAGGTTTTTACTCCGTCTCAAGTAAAAGAAATACAAAAAATTGGGTAATTCGCCAACATAAATATAAAATATTTGAATTTTAGCCAACATTTTGTTGATTTATTGTAAATAGCCAGCATGCTTTACATGACATACTGATTTCGAAATTTTCTTACCGGTTTGCCCTTTTCGTTTCATTAATTTGTTGTAAATTTTTGGACTAAATTGGTCCAATTTTTTTGTAAATAGTTTGAAGCGAACATTTACCAACAATTTACTAAACGCGAACTATATCCAAAATCCATATAGTTTATATGGTTACATTAACAAACAAAAATGTATTTTCTGTGAGTATATAAGCATTGTTAACATCGTTGGAGCAGTTGCGTGGAAGAGTGGGGCGAGCGGACAAGGAAGCTCATGCGTATCTGTTTTATCCCGACAAGTCGATGCTATCTGATCACGCGCTGGTATTTCCTTTTTTATCTCTTTAGATTCTCGTTTCGGATCCAAGTTGTTTCGTAACGAATTGAAAGCGAAATCTTGCGGAGCCGATGTTCAGGAGAGACTAGCCGCTCTCGAGGAGTGCTGCGAGTTGGGACAAGGCTTTCAGCTCGCGGAGAGAGACATGGGAATAAGAGGCTTCGGCACCATTTTCGGCGAAGAACAGACCGGTGATGTCGGAAATGTCGGAGCCGATCTCTTCTTCGAAATGCTCTTCGACAGCTTGTCCAAAGTCGATGAACATCGCATCAAATCCGTTCCCTACCATTCCGTTCAGGTACCCCATGAACATCATATATTATTGTCAGGAGGAATTGCCAAACCTACCACTTCTTACTAATATTTTTCCAATTTACCATAAAAAAAATTATTTTTCCCTGTTATCACTAAAAGTAGTTTTTATCTTTTAATCTTTTTTTTCAAATAGATGTCTATTCTTGATATCTAAATTAAGAAATATATATCTATTGTTGATATCGAAATCAAGAAATAAATGTCTAATGTGGATATCTAAATCAGTAATAGATGTCCATAATTAATATCTAGATCAATAATTGAAAAAATAAACTAAAGGATAAGAAATAGCGGGTTTTCAAGCAATGTGGAAAAAATTAGATTTTTAAAGAAAATGGGAAAAAATAGGTAATCAGCCAACGTAAACTTCAGGGATTAAGATATAGCCAACGTCTTTGTTAATTAATTATCTGGCATCAAATTTTCATAATTTTTTTTTTCTATTTCCCTTTCGATATTGGTCATTAGAAACCCGGTCATTTAACAACAATTTACAAAGGCTGAACTAAATACGAAATCCATATTGTTTGAAAGGCTAGTACAATTACCAAAAAAAAGAAACTAGAAAAATGTATTCAATTGGCAATTTCTTTTTTGTTATAGGTGGAGATGAACATAAATCCTCATTTGTCATCGGAGTACATAAACTACGTAGATAATCCATTAGAGGTGATCAAAGAGGCGGAGAGTGCAGCTGAGAAAGACATGTGGAGCTTAATGCAGTTCACCGAAAAACTGCGATGCCAACACGGGAAAGAGCCCTACTCCATGGAGATCATTCTCAAAAAGCTTTACGTCCAAAGAATGGCCGCCGATCTCGGGATCACCAAGATCTACGCCTCTGGAAAATTGGTGGCCATGGAAACCAACATGAGCAAGAATGTGTTCAGGCTCATCACGGCTTCGATGCTAACCGACACTCACAGGGATTGCCTCGCCATGGAAGGGAATCTCATCAAAGCTCATCTTCTCTTGGAGCTTCCCAGAGAACAGCTCTTGAATTGGGTCTTCCAGTGCCTTTCTGAACTTCACTCTTCTTTGCCTGCCCTCATCAAATGCTAGTTTCATTTTTATTAACAATATACATCCACTTCCTTGTAAATGTGTTTCTTTCTTACAAGATCATAATTCATTAAACACATACAGCTAGAAGAAAAGAATAGTATTGACTATTGAGCCTAGTAAGTAGGAAACAGAAAAAGGGTAATCTTCATTTGGTTTGTTGGTGTAAGTTGAAATGTGCAAGGTCATAAGAACACCAATTAATACTAGAACAATAAAAATTAATTATTTAAAATTAATTGTTTAACAAAATAGCTAAAGTTTCAAAATTTCAACCAAATACTAAAAATATTCACGTTATCAGTTTATTTTGATTTAAAATTAATTGTTTAACAAAATAGCTAAAGTTTCAAAATTTCAACCAAATACTAAAAATATTCACGTTATCAGTTTATTTTGAACACCGAAATTTATATTTTTGACGATTATTATTGATAAGTTATTGCTTAAAAAATAAAATTTAGAGATTAAATATTGATTATTTCAATAATTTAAAAGAAAATTTGACTATTTCATAAATCCATTACATTTAATTAAATTTTTTTGCGAAATGACCAATGTTTACTTCCTCATTTTTAATTTGACCAACGTGTCATTAAAAATATGTTGATGAGTCAAGTGTTTACGTGTCAAACTAATTAAATTTGTTTGTTTTACTAGATTGCTCTCGGCTATTAATATAAATTTAACTTGAGTTGAAACATTAAACACAAGTTTAATCAAACATTAGCCATATTAAAATTCATTATATTTGTAAGCCTGTTACACTTAATAACTTTTTAACTAATTATTCAACTAAATACTCCAAGAAGAATATGCATTTGACTCAAATTTTTCTTTTTTGAGGAAGCGTGGTCCGTGCCACGAAACACGAAATACTGTTTTAACCGGAAGCTGGCCTAAGCAGACTCGCCAACAGAGAAGTTTCACCTTAGGAGGAACTCTCAACTGCCAGAACTTCGTCCATCGCCTCTCCATCACTGTCGAATCTGAAGAACTGGCGACCGAAGAACTAGTTCTCTCCATCGCAACATGGTAACCGCTCTTGACATAGTACTTTTTGTCCTCGGTGAAGTGTCAACGACGCACGTCAGGGATACCCTCACCACCACACGTGATGCTCAAAATTGCTGAGGCGTCCTCCTCCCTTAACATCATATTGAAAAGATTGACGTCCCAACTACCGTCGAATCTCATGAGCTCCGCTACCCGATGTGGTTGGTCTGTCCATAGGTACTTAACTTTCACCCATGACCAACACAGACTCCCTATCCCTGATCCGCCATCTCGAACCGGACCGAATGATCTCTCTACCCCATAGGAGACTGCGCCACATGGATGAGCTACACCGGCCTGGATGAGCCATCATAATATCTCCGTCGGGGAAGTAGCTTTGTCTATAATCCCATCCTCCCAAACTATCTGTGTTGGGATTGGAGCACACAAATGAGATACTAGACATTATAAATACATTTGTATTTTGTTTTGCTAAAACATTAAATAAAATTAAATATTCATTCTTCATTTAAGTTTGTGTTTGTGTATGTTTGTTACGCTCTGAAACTGACATCAACAAAAGAGGTGGTAAATACAGACTTGTCAAGATAGTCTCTTGTGACTAGTTTAAACATTTGTTCGCAATCTTAAGATCGATGGAGCAATCAAATCCGAATAATGATTGTTTGAATGAATCATGATATCATATCTTTTGATATAGAGAGTTATGACTTTGTGTTTCATTCTTAATATCTTATAAAAGATATTGAACAAGACTTGTGATACTCTGAAGCTCGAGATAAAACCGTTTAATCACTCGAACCTTCAAGATCACATACGAGGGGTATTTTGGTAATTACCTAAATCCTGAAGTAGATGGATGATTGATGTGACACCTTACAAGTTTGAATGAATCATGATATCATATCTTTTGATATAGAGAGTTATGACTTTGTGTTTCATTCTTAATATCTTATAAAAGATATTGAACAAGACCTGTGATACTCTGAAACTCGAGATAAAACCGTTTAATCACTCGAACCTTCAAGATCACATACGAGGGGTATTTTGGTAATTACCTAAATCCTGAAGTGGATGGATGATTGATGTGACTGTTGGGATTGGTGCCCACAAAGGAGATATTAGACATTAAGATACTTTATGTATTTATATTTTGTTGAAACATTGATATTAATAAATGTTCATTCTTTATAAGACTGTGTTTAGTTATGTTTAAGCTATGCTCTGAAACTGTCATCAACGAAAAGGGTGTTAAGTACAGACTTGACAAGATAACCCCTTATGACAAGTTTGAAACCATTTGTTCGCAATCTAAAGATCGATAGAGCAATCGTATCTTATTATTGATTGTTAGCATGAATCATGATATCTCATCTTGTGATATAGAGAGTTGTGACTCTATGATTCATACTGAGTACTTTATAGAAGATACTGAACAAGACCAGTGACACTTAGAAGCTCGAGACAAAACTGTTTACACACTCGAAACTTCAAGTTCACAACTAAAGGAGTATTATGATACTTACCTTAATCCTGAAGTGAATATGTAATTGACATTGCACTTTGTGACATTTGATTCGTCAATGGGCAATGACTAAATTTTAGTTGCATCTGACCCGACTGTTGGTGTCACAAGGATGCAATGTTGGGTTACATGATTGACAGATATGGAATTCATGTAACAACAATGCAGATGCATTAGTATCACACTATGCTTTGTTATGAGAGTGTGAATGAATAAACCTGGCCAGGTATTCATTGAATGAGTTCATTCTTTGATTAAAACATGTGACATGTACAGACATCTCACTCTATGTTTTTCTCATTCACAAATAACAAAGGAGTTAGTGAAATAATAACTCGAGGGGTAAAACAGTAATTTTACATTCCTCTCAGTTACTGATACACATGAAGGGTAACATCGTAATATACTCCGTGGATCGTATGAGAAATTGTTTCTTCATATCAAACATAAAAGATACGCACATGAACAGAGAGATTATCAATATTGGTCCTTTAGTGGAATCGATCAATATTAAGAATTAAAAGTCGGAAAAAGTTTGTGAACTTTTGTGTCCGTACTTTATTCTAAAGCTTCGTTCATGTGGGTCCATGAGGTCTCAATGATAGACACTTGGAAGAGATTAAAAGAACTTGAAAAGTTGATTTACTCATTAAATATAAATAGTGATTTATATTGGGAAAGTTGTTTTCTTGAAACTCGATAAATAACTAGTTATTTATTTTGTTTATTGAATCACAAGATAACATCATATTGATGATGACATTCTCGAGTGATTAAATATGTTAAAAGAAGAAAACAAATTGTTTCTCAATTCGTACTTATTCGATAACTACGAAATATATTTAATGAATTGTCATTAAATAATAATGAGAGTTCTAAATTAATTTTAGAAATTAAATCAAATAAATTTAGGAACAAAAATCAAAGACATGGACGAGTAAGGAGGGAGTGTTTGGCCGAATTCCTTAAGTGAATAGGGTCATGGGTTTGACCCAGCTTAAGCCCATTTATAACCTGTATAAATAAGCTAAGAAACCCTAATCACCTAAGCCTAACCCTAAGTGATTTTCGGCAACTCTCTCTCCCTTCCCCCTTGTGCAATTCTCGGCCATAACCCTAATCAAAAGAGAGAAAATTGTTTTCCCCCTTTTTTGATCTTTGATTCCTAATTGTTCTTGAGAGCCCACACTCTTGATCTCAATATTTTCCTTGTGTAATATTGTTGATTCATCACTTGTGGTGTTTGAATAATTTAGAAAACTGTTTTGGAATTTTTAAAATTGTTTTAAAAAGGTTTCAGCCATCACAAAACACCCTAGGTCGTTTTCTGTGCATTCCGGCGACCTCCCAGCTCCCAGGAGTCCATTCCGGCGACCCAGATCCAATCCGGCGAGGGCTACCAGTCAGGCGGATCCAATCCGGCGAGGCAGAGGCAATCCGGCGAGGCAGATCCAATCCGGCGACTCTGTCTGTTAGGCGAGGAGATCCAATCCGGCGAGGGCAATCCGGCGAGGGCATTCCGACGAGGGCAATCCGGTGAGGTCATCAGGCGAGGGGTCCCAGTGATCTCCAGTCCGGCGAGAAGTCCCAGTCCGGCGAGGCTCCCGATCCGGCGAGGTCCCTGTCAGGCAGGTCCTTGTGCGGCGACAGACTCCAGTCCGGCGAGGCTCCCAGTCCGGCGAGGATACCCATTCCGGCAGGCTCCCTGTCAGGCGAGAAATCCCAGTCCGGCGAGGCTTCCAGGGGCTGTGCAATCCGGTGACAGCTCCCATTCCGGCGAGGACGCTGCTGAGCATTCCGACGAGCCTTTTCTCGGGATTTGGGCGTGACGTGGCATTCCGGAGTTAGCTAGCAACGTCATAGTTGTTTACAACTATTTACGTAAGTCCTTCTCAATTAAATAATTATATAAATGTTATATAATCTATTATTATTTGATTGAGCTTGTGAATTATAAATTGTTTATAATTACTTAATAAATTTTAATGCCTTAGGTTGTTAAATATATTAAAATTAGTTTTAATATATTAGATCTAATTATAATTTTCCGCCACATAGGATGTGTTTTATAATTAATATTGTTTAATTGTTAAATAAATTCCAACAGTGACACCTTACAACATTTGATTTGTCAATGAGCAATGACTAAATTTATAGTTGCATCTGACCCGACGGTTGGTGTCATAACGTTGTCATGTTGGGTAATGTGATTCACAGATACCGAATTCGTGTTGAAACAATGCTAATACATTAGTATCACACTATGCTTTGTTACTAGAGTGTGAATAAATAAACTTGGCCATATATTCATCGAATAAGAACATTCTTTGATTTAAACATGTGACATGTAAAGACATCTCACACTATGTTTCTCTCATTCACAAATAACAAAGAAGTTAGTGAATAATAACTCAGGGTTAAAACGGTAGTTTTACATTCCTCTGAGTTACTGATACACATGAAGGGTAATATCGTAAAGTACTTTGTGGATAGTGTGAAGAATTGTTTTGTCAAATCAAATGGAAAATAATTTTTTCGAGTTCTTTGAGATGTCACTCGGCCAAATAAATGATTTAGGTAAAAAATTAATTTATGAAAATTAATTTAAAGGAACAACGGGCTTAAGTTTGACTAATGGGTTTGGTCTAAGGAAATCCCACTTTCTCTCTCTATTTAAAGGATTTTCGAAACCCTATTTAGACTAACCCTAACTCTAAAATCTCGGCCAAACCATTGCCCTCCCTTGTGAGAGTGTTGGCCGAGAGTTTTCAAGTGAGAAAGAGATCAAGAAACGTTTTCTTGATCGCTAGAGAGTTCCCGAGTACTTTTCGTTGTTCAATCAAAGAGTTCACCCTCTAAATCTCCCAAAAATTCGTGGGAATTATCATTGAATCCTCTATTGGTGTTTGAGTGACGTTTTGGTTGCAGGAGTTCACTCGAAACGCGAAGAAATCGAGCGAATTGGACCGAGGCTCATTTCAGCCTGCTGGCCGGATTGGTCGCCGGATTGGAGGATCTCGCCGGACAGCAAACGTGCCTAGCCCACCACGGGAGTTTGACGAGGAGTCTGGCCAAGCCACTTCACAGGCACCTAGCCCTAGGTCCCCTCTACGTTCCTACACAGATCCTGCGGCCAAATTCCACCGGAGGAAGCCACAACACCGCATGCGCATCCCTGGCCAGCCAGACAGTATCCAGTCCGACGGGTGGAATCTGTCCATTTCGGCAGGAAGCTATTTTGAGGAAATTTTTGACGAGGCCTTCAAGGATTGTTTACAATCTCAATTTTAAGTTTCCTAAAACGAATTGGAAATGAAAATGAAGTTTATAAAGTGTTAGGTCGTTTTTATTCAATTTGTTGACATGTTTAGAATAAATGGTCTATTGACATGTTAGAGATTTTTAATGCCTAGGTTATTAGTTTATTAAAATCAGTTTTAAGTAAGATCATATGATATAATTTTGCCACATATAGATCTGTCATGTAAAATTATTGTTTAAATTGATAAATAATTTCCAACAAATGGTATCAGAGCTAGTAAAAGGCATTAAAAATTAGGATTTGTTGACTAGTTTATAAATTGTTTGACTAGTTTGGTGTTGGCGTTCTTTTTATGATTTGAATTGCGTTATGAATGCTTGTGTGTGTGTGTTTTATGGATGGATCCTCATTGTTATGGACCTAGGAATTTTCCGGTTATCGTCTCGAGTTTAATATTAAATTTTAAATTATTTAATTTGTGGCCTCAATTTGTGAGGACAATTTAAATTGTAATTTCATTTAATTGTAATCCGACGACGAGAAGACAAGGAAGACAACACCTCGAGTTTGGCCGCATGTTGGAGAATGTGTGGGGGCTGACTCGAGACATCCGATGACGCGTCACAAGGAGTCCTTGGCCGGTCCTACATTGAAGTTTAAATAGTTTAAATTAATTGTATTTTTTTCTAATGGGTTGTAATTAGAAATGGGCCATAGGATGAGTTAAATAATTTATGCTTTATTTTATTTAATCTCATTGAATGAATCACCTCACAGGTCATATAGGATAGAATGCGTACATCACATTAAAATGAATCGTTCATATAGTTTAAAGTTTATAAAAGGGATAATAAAATGTAAAGTTTTTTCAACAAAAATACGATTTTTGCAAAACTAAGTGGGAGGGTTGTTTATCGTTGAAGCAACGCACGGTCCCCGACGTGAATTTAATTAACTTAATGTATATGAACTAAGAGTCACCATCGTGGCCCTCCCTTTAATGGGAGTACTTTGGAAGCATTAAGTTAATGAAATTGTTACGAACTAAGCCTTAAAGAGAAACGATTATGCGGAGTCTTCCCTCGGTGAAGTTATCAAAGTAACTTAATTAAAGGCCCACACATCGGTTGCACACTTAGACTTATGTTTTAAAGTAATCCTCGCTCGAGGCCCTGGATTAAAAATAAGTGACCAATGTTTATGGTAACTAGTAAGAACTAGAAGTTGTGACTTCTTGGATGGTTCGAACTAAATAGTGATGTGTCACGACTATGAAAGGCGATTAATCACGGCTTTCCCTCGGAAAAGTGATTAATCATTTTTGTTCATAATACCATGAATTATGTATCGTTTTCCTCACCAGATTAGGATTGTTCATGCATATAATTCGAAAATGTAACACATACTTAATTTATTTATCTTATTTAATGTTTTCAGCAAAATGTCTTTTAACCCATTGCAAACGATTTCGAGTTCAAACAAACTCGAGGGTGAGAATTACGTTGATTGGAAACGTAACCTCGACATCGTGTTGATGGTGGAATAGTACAAGTATGTTCTCACAATCCCGTGTCCTCCTCCTCCGAGTGCTGACTCGAGTAAGGAGGACAAAGACGCCTATGATGCGTGAATGAGATTCGACGAGATTGTTAGATGCTACATCCTAGCATCGATGAGTAATGTGTTGCAGCAATCAAATCGAGACATCGCCACTGCATATGAAATCCTCTACAATCTCCATGAGATGTTCGGATGTCATGGACGTCAGGCTAGGCAGCAAGCTATCCACAGTTTCATGAACTACATGATAAAGCCAAGATCTTCAGTTCGGGAACACATGCTACTGATCATGGGTCACCTGAACGATATGGAGATTCTTGGTTCTGAGATCGACATAGAGGCCAAGATCGACATGATTTTGGAAACTCTGACAAACTCATTCGATTGCTTCCGTTTAAACTACTCCATGAACAAGCTCGACTACACTGTTACTGAGCTCATGACGTAGTTGCAGACTATCGAGGGACTCCTCCCTAAGAACAAGAAGAACTTAGGAGAGCTCAATGTTGCTGAACACAGAGCCTCGGCCTCTGGTTTTAAGAGGGTGATGAGAGGACCTAAAAATGCCAACCGAACGAGATCCAAGAAGCCTTATAGAAAGGTTGCGGATGCCAAGGCAAATGCATCGCAAATGTGGACAAGTCTGAGCACAAATGTCACCATTGCGGAGAGGCTGGCCACTGGCGAAGGAATTGTTCTACCTACCTCAAGAGTGTTAAGGGGAAAGGTATGATCTTCGTTACTCAAGGTTGTTACACGACAAACAAGGAGTCGCCCTAGATTTTAGACTGCGGGGCTTCTGACCATATTGTGTGTTATTTGAATGGTTTTATGAAAACCAGGAGCTTAAGTGATGGGGAGTTCGCGTTCAACTGGGGTGATGGAACGAAGGTCAGAGCAAGATCCGTGGGGACCATGAAGCTCTAGTTTGGAGACAAGATGTTATTACAGAATAATGTTTATTTTGTTCCGGATTTTTGTAAGAATTTAATTTCTTTTGGTCGTTTGGAAGAACAAGGTTTCAACTTTAAAATCAATAACGCTATTGAGATTTTTGTTGATGATTGTTTTGTTACCAAAGCTCATCGTGTGGATTCAATTTATTATTTATCCTAATGAGCCGACAATCTTGGATACCGAAGTGAACAGAGATTCACTCGGGACGCATAAGACATTTTATAGTGATGAAACAGACGACACATATCTATGACACTTACGTCTTGGACATATTGGCCTAGATAGGATTAATAGGCTAACAAAGGATGGTCCTTTGAAATCTCTAACCGTGGGATCCATTCCCACGTGTGAATCCTGTCTTGAGGGCAAGATGACGAAGAGACCTTTTTCTTTGAAGGGTCTAAGAGCCACGCAGGTGTTAGAACTCATACATAGTGATGTGTGTGGTCTATTCAACATCCAGGAAAGAAGAGGTTACGAATACTTTATAACTTTCACGGATGACTACTCCAGGTTTGGTCATGTTTACCTGATGCGACATAAGTCCGGTATTTTTGAAATGTTCAAAGAGTATAAGGCTTTAATTCAGAAGCAGACAGAGAAACTGATCAAAACCCTTCGATCAGGTCGAGGGGGAGAGTACTTGTCTGGAGAGTTTGAAGACCTTCTTAGAGAAGAAGGTATTCATTCTCAGCTTACAGCACCTGGCACTCCACAACGAAACGGTGTGTCAGAGAGAAGGAATCAAACTCTTCTAGATATGGTAAGGTCGATGATGAGTTACTCATCCCTTCCCGACTCATTATGGAGATATTCCCTAGAGATGGGAGCTTATATTCTGAACCAGGTTCCGTCTAAGACGGTTCCTGTTAGTCCCTATGAGAGATGGACTGGTAGAAAATCTTATTTACCCCATGTCCGAATCTGGGTTGTCCAGCACATGTCCTGAGACAAAAGACTTGCAAGTTGGCTAGTCGTTCAGAATTATGCCTTCTCGTGGGATATCCAACAAAAAAAGAGTACTTCTTCTATAGCCCTGCTGATCAGAAAACGTTCATTAGCACGAACGCTAGGTTTCTTGAAGCGGACTATATAAATAATTATGTGCCAAGAAGCAGACTTGTGCTGAAGAAGTTATTGGGTGAAGTAGCTGGTACTTCACAAGATAGGACAAGTGCTATACCAATAGTTGAAGAACCACATTCGGAACAAGAGCCTCCTATGATTCGTCGCAGTACCGGGATTGTACGACAACTTGATCGATACATGGGTATCGGAGAGACTTTCACTGCCATCGCAAACAAGGAGGAAGATTGATACATGGGTATCGGAATATAAAAATTTATTTTACTAGTAAAACAATTTTTACTAACCTAAACAAAGTGCATATACATGTTATAACTAAAAAATTATTTAAAGTACTTGAATAGTAACCTTTTTTGTATCTTCAAACTTGAAGCTGTTGGAATTTAGTTAACAATTAAACTAATTCATTATGAAACATATCGATATATGGCGGAAATTCATAATTCAAATTAACATATTAAAAACGTTTTAAAACATATTCGATAACCATTTCATTAAATCTAATCTAGCATGTCAACAAATTCACAAACACTTCAATAAATTCATTCATACATGCAAAACGAGCAATCTAAAATTTCTAACAATCCTACAAGATTATATCATTCAGATCCAACTCGTTTATAGAAAACTTACTTTCGATTCAGATCTGCGAGATGAGTCTCGAGATGCGTCCAAAAAGTCGGCCGATCCTCTACACCACGCGCGTCTAGGAAATCCTCAAAACCGTCGAGCCTTCGTTGCTCCAAATGTGGCCGGCCCTGTGGGAGGAAAAATCACTCAAACAACCACAAGTTGAGTCAATGATAATACTCAAGGGATTATTAGGAGACAAAGAGGGTGGGCTCTTTCGTGGGAACAAGAGGAGAATGAATAAAAGGAAAGGCTCAACGAATTCACTCTCTCTATTCTCTTTGGGATTTTGGCCGTGTATAATCCTCTCTGGGGAGAGAAAATAGTCGGCCAAGAGGGAAGGGGAAGAGAGAATAGGCCTGTGAAATTAGGTCAAGAGAGAGAGAGAGAGAGAGAGAGAGAGAGAGTAGAGCTTCCTTTTATTTCAGGGAGAATGGGCTTAGATTAGGTCAAAAACAGTTAATGACCCATTAATCAAACTTAAGCCCAATAATTCATTTAAACAATTTTTCAACTCACTTATTATACATAAGTGGCCGACCATATTGTCTAATTTATCTCCCAAATATTTTCGATTTATTTCTAAAATAATATTTAATTAATTTAGAACATCTCATTTATTTAATGACAAGTCATTAATTATTTCCATACCAAACAATGTAGTACGAAACGAGAAAGTATTTATTTTCATCTTTTATCTATTTGAATCATGAAATTATATTATTATCAATATAATAACATAATATGATTCGTTAAATAAATGTAATAATAAATAACCAATTATTTATTTAATTACTTAGAAAATAATTTTCTTAGCGTAAATCACAATTTACGTCTAATGAGAAAATCAATCATTTCTTGTTCACCAATATCTCATCCGAGAGTCTATCATTGAGACCTTACGGACCCACATAAACGAAGCTTTAGAATAAAGATCGGACGCAAAAGTTCACAAACTTTTTCCGACTTTTAATTCTTACTATTAGTCGATTCCACTAAAGGACCAATATTGAACATCTCTAAGTTCATATGCGTTTATATTTTCGTTTGATGTGATAAAACTATTCTTCACATGGTCCACGGTGCATTTTACGATATTACCCTTTGTGTGTATCATTAACTCAGAGGAATGTAAAATTACCGTTTTACCCCTGAGTTATTATTTCACCAAGTCCTCTGTTATTTGTGAACGAGAAAAACATAAAGTGAAATTTCTCAACATGTCACATGTTTTATTTGAAAGAATTCTTTATTCGATGAATACCAGGCCTGGTTTATTCGCTCACACTCTCATAACAGAGCATGGCGTGATACTAATGCCTTAGCATTGTTTCAACACAAATTCCATATCTGTGAATCACATGTTTCAACGAAACAGTATTATGACACCAACCGTCGGGTCAATGAAACTTCATTTAGCCATTGCCCATTGACAAATCAAATGTCATAAAGTGTTACAAGAATACATGTACTCACTTCAGGATTTAGGTAATTACTAAAATACCCCTCGTTTGTGAGTTTGAGGTTTCGAGTACTTAAACGATTTTATCTCGAACTTCAAAACTTCACTGGTCTTGTTCAATATCTTTATTAAGATATCAAGAATGAATCACAGAGTCACAACTCTCCATATGACAAGATAAGATATCGTTTAATTCATTCTAACAATCATAATTAAGAATCGATTGCCCAATCGATCTTTAGATTGCGAACTATTATTTTAAACTAGTTATAAGAAGGTATTTTGTCAAGTCTGTACTTAGCACTTCTTTCGTTGATGACAATTTCAGAGCGTAGACATTAAAGCATAAACTCAATCTTTAATAAGAATGAAAATTCAATCTTTATTTAATTTCAAAACAAAACAAATACAAAAAGTATCTAATATCAAAAATCTCCTTTGTGGGCATAAATTCCAACAGAAGCGTCTTGAGAAAATTAGATCTTCTTCCTTGGCTCGATCCTTCACTTCTAATCTTGAACTTAAGAAACCTAAAGTTTCTTTTACAAGAGTCTATAGAGGTTTAGAAGAATTTGTGTGTAGGCACAATTAAACAATATGAATCAAGAACGATTCTTCGATCATAAGCTAATTCTCTAGATCAAGTATGGATCTAGATGCAAAATAAAAGGAGTATTTTCAAGAGAGAGAGAGAGAGAGAGAGAGAGAGAGAGAGAGAGAGAGAGAGAGAGAGAGAGAGAGAGAGAGGGTCGGCCACTATGCAATAAAGAGCAAGGAAAAAACTTGTTTTTATATCTCTATGTGAGGCTCTATTTATAGGAGAAGGAAAAATCTATAAAGGTCAATTATTCATTCATGAAAGAATAATCGATTCATGACACAATATTTGATTTTCCCTTCCCCTTTCTCTTCTAATATGGCCGGCCATGTACACAACAAGTGAGGGGAAATTTGTTTCCTCACTTAGCTTATTTATTTCCTTCTCAAGGAAATTCATTTCCCTTTTCCTTTTGGGTAATTATCTTTATAATTAAAGGGAAATAAAACTCTCCTCTTGATGCATGTTGGTCATTTAAGAGCTTCTAGATGCTTTCATATTTCTTTTAAGACAATTGTTAAAATACTCATTGTAGAATTGTAATTGCACAAATAATAGAATTAATTTCATAATGCCTTAAATGATTTTTCGGCTTTAGAAAGTAATTTATATTTTCATCATATGAAAATATTCAAAATTTTATTTTTGACTTACCTTTCAGTTTAACATTTGAACTTATTTTGACTTACCTTTCAGTTTAACAATCGTACTCTAATGACTTGTAACAGTGACCTTATGGATCCAAATGAGCAAAGCTTGAGCTTCTATACTCGGACTCAAAAGTTCACAAATCTTTTCTGAGTATTAGCTTAATGTCAACTGACTCCACTAAAGAGTTGACACTGAGAATATCTCTGTTTAAATGAATTTATTTTCTACTCAAATTCAACTTAGTTATATTGAGAGGATCCATTGAATGTTATCTTTGAAAGATACACTTGAAGAACTATAGAGTTCCTAACTCTCTATGCCTCGTAACCAGACATCATAGATTCTTCCAACAATCATACTGGGATCAATAGTCCGTTGATCTTTAGATTGCGAATATATCGTTTTAGTCAAACCATGAAGAGTTTGTTCACGCAAATCTACATTTGTTTCTTCATACATTGTTAGGTTTGATTAAGGAGTATAAGACTATTGAATATCATAAATCTTCAATCAAACTAAAAATAATGAATAGACGTTTCAACTTTTATTAATTTAATTAGCAAATTACAATAAGGACTTTATAAAGATTTATATATTACATTAATATGTAAATAATTTTTTTTTTGTGGGCACCTCTGCCAACAAATTCCCACTTGACTCAAAGAAGATGAGAGTAGTCATTCTTGTTGGTCGAAAACCTTGTTGGATAAGGCCTTGGTGAAAGGATCTGCAAGGTTATCCACCGTTGAGATCTTCTTCACCTCCACGTCTCCGCGCTGCACGATCTGTCTAATCAAATGGTATTTCCTCTCAATATGCTTAGAGCGCTTATGGTTTCTAGGTTCCTTTGAGTTAGCAATAGCCCCTCTATTATCACAATAAAGTGTCATGGGCTCGTTGACATCTGTAACAACTTCCAAATACTTACAGAATTTTCTAAGCCATACAGCCTCTTTTGATGCTTCACAAGCAGCCACATATTCTGCTTCCATGGGGGAGTCAGAAATGCAAGATTGCTTGATACTTCTCCAGACTAAAGATCCACCATTTAGGATGAACACAGATCCTGAAGTGGATTTCCTAGAATCCTTATCCGCCTTAAAGTCGGAAATCGGTATACCCCGTCATAGTCAGGTCAGTACCTGAATATGTAAGCATTAAGTTCTTAGTTCTCCGAAGATACTTAAGAACATGCTTAACAGCAGCCTAGTGCTCGGGTCCAGGATTTGATTGGAAACAGCTAACTACGCCAACGGGAAAACAAATATCCGGTCTAGCGCACAACATAGCATACATGAGACTTCCTATAGGTGAAGCATAGGAAATCTTTCTCATGTCCTCAATCTCTTGTGCAGTCCTGGTAGACTAGTCCTTAGTGAGTGAGACTCCATGTCTAAAGGGGTTTAGGCCCTTCTAGAAGTTTTGCATAGCGAAGTGATCCAACACGTTATCTATATAAGATGCTTGGGAGAGCGACATGGTCCGGTTCTTTCGATCTCGAAAGATCTGAATCCCCAAAATTTATGCAGCTTCCCCTAGATCCTTCATATCAAACTACTTAGCTAACAAAATTTTAGCCTCATATAATTTGCCTACATCATTACCAATGAGTAGTATATGATAAATAGATGCCTACATCATTCCCCTAGATGCTTACTTTAATCTATAAATAGATTTAAGCAATTCACAAACCTTGTTCTCTTGATCACTTTCCACGAAACCGTCTGGTTGAGCCATGAAAATGCGCTCGTCAAGATTTCCATTCAGAAAGGCAGTCTTGATATCCATCTGCCAGATCTCATAATTGAGAGCGGCAACTATAGATAGAAGTTTACGTATGGAATTAAGAATTGCGACTGGCAAGAAGGTTTCTTCATTATCGATACCTTCTTTTTTGGTATAACTCTTAGCCACTAGTCGCGCTTTGAATGTCTCATCATTCCTATCCGGACCCCTTTTCTTCTTACAGATCCATTTACACCCTACATGTGTAACCCCTTCAAGTAGGTCTACAAGTTTCCAAAATTTGTTGACATACATCGAATGCATCTCAACTTTCATGGCATCAAGCCAAAGGTTTGATTCAGAACTAGCCATTTCTTGGCTGTAGGAAACAGGGTCATCCATGTCAGCGACGACTACGAGAGTATCTCCATAAGACATGTACTTGTCAGGCTTTTCAGAAACCCTCCCACTATGTCGAAGTACTACTTGACGAGATACCAAATTGTTAGGTTGTGTTTCAGTTGGGGTAAGAACAGTTCTTACAGATAAGGTAGAAGCATCCTCACCCAACTTTTATTCAAGCACAATTTTACTTCTAAGTTTCGTATTCTTCATGTAGTCCTCCTCAAGGAAACGAGCATTAGTGCTGACAAACATTTTGTCGTCCTCGGGACTATAGAATGTGAAACCTTTAGGTTCCTTTGGATATCCAACGAACACGCATAATTCTAACCTACTAGCCAACTTGCTAGTCTTTTTGCTTAGCACATGTGCAGGGCAACCCCAAATTCTGATGTGGCTTAAACTAGCTTTACGCCCAGTCCATCGTTCATAAGGAGTACCAGGGACCGTCTCAGACGGAACTTGGTTCAGAATATATGCGGCAGTTTCGAGGGCATATCCCCAAAAGGAATTAGGGAGTGATGAGTAACTTATCATTGATCTAACCATATCCATAAAAGTTTGATTCCTTCTCACTGACACTCCGTTTTGTTTAGGTGTGCTAGGTGCTGTAAGCTGAGGAGCGATACCTTCTTCTTTAAGAAAGTCATCGAACTCTTCAGAAAAGTACTCACCACCTCGATCAGATCAAAGGGTTTTGATCTGTTTGCCAGTTTGCTTTTCCACTAAAGCCCGAAAAACCTTAAATACGTTAAAGGTTTCGGATTTGTGTTTGAGAAAATAGACAAATCCATATCTTAAGTAATCATCGGTAAAGGTAACGAAGTATTCGTATCCTCCCCGTGCGTGAATTCTGAGCGGACCACATACATCAGAATATATTAGTTCCAGCAGCTCAATGGCTCTTCGACCTTTATCAGAGAAAGGTCGTTTGGTGATTTTTCCTTCTATACAGGATTCACAAGTCGCCAGTAAGCCTATTGCAGAGGCTTTGAGTGGACCATCTCTCACAAGTCTCTTAATCCTATCTAAACTAAATGACCAAGTCTTAAGTGCCATAGATGTGTTGATTTTATTAGATCAGAGGAGTCATTAAGTTTGATCCTCTTGGGTTCCCTAATTAGATCATTATCTATTTCATTGTATAATAGCAAAAGTTGTGTATGATAAAGATAGTATAAACCATTCTTTAAACATGCATTAGTGACAAATGAATTGGAAGAAGTAATACAAATTCCATTATCAATAAACTTTAAATAATAATTCTGCTCAACAATTTGAGCTACATATATTAAGTTTTTCCCAAAGGAAGGAACATAATACACATTATTCAAATTTAAAGTTCTATCTTCGAAAAATAGTGTCACGGATCCCACAGCCTTAGCAGACACCAAACTCCCATCACCCCACTTGAAGCAGAAGTCGCCATCCTCTAAGCTTTTGCTTTTCCTGAATCCATTCAAGGAACAACAAATATGGTTACTAGCAGCGAAGTCAATAATCCACGATGATACATTATCAGCTACTAAACAAGCTTCGGTAATAAGTACAATACCTTTCTCTTTAGCTTTGAGATAGGAAGGACAGTTCCTACACCAGTGTCCGGGCTCATTGCAATGATGACAGTTATCCTTAGACTTTTCCACCTTGGTAGTCCGGGGCATCTTCTTCTTCTGAATCTTTCTAGGGTTCTTCTTGTCGGCTCTATGAGATCTCTTTTTAGATCCAGAGGTGGAGACTCTGTGCTTAGTTGCATGAGCTTCTTCAGTAGTCCTCTTTTTCTTTAAGAGTCCCTTAGCCGTGTGAAGCTCCTTCATTAGCTCGGTAACAATGTACCCTAGCTTATTCATGGAGTAGTTCAGCTTGAAATTATCAAAAGATTCAGGGAGAGTTTCCAAGATCATATCTATCTTGGTTTCTCCATCAATCTCCAATCCAAGGATTTTCATCTCATTAAGATAACTTATGATCAGCATCATATGTTCTCTAACGGGAGTCCCTTCTTTCATACGACAGTTCATAAACTGTCGTACCGCGTGTTGCCAAGCCTGACGCCCTTGCCCTCCAAACATCTCTAGGAGATTGAAGAGAATTTCATAGGCTGACCTAATACCATGATGTTGTTTTTGCAACACATTGTTCATTGACGCTAAAATATAGCATCTCGCAATCTCATCGGATCCGAGCCAGGGCGCAAGGGCGTCCTTGTCCTCTTGATTCGAATCATCATTCGTTTCAGGTGGACATGGGGTGGTGAGTACCCACTTGTGCTTGTCCACGGTAAGGACGATGTCTCGGTTACGTTTCCAATCTACGTAGTTATCACCTTCCAGTTTGTTCGAGAAAAGGATAGTAGAGAGGGGGTTTAGAGACATGTTGCTAAAAGTTGAAACAATTTACGATTAGTCTTTTGTTTAGGATTTTAAGTTTAATTTTATTTAGACAAGAATAAATCCAAAAGTATTATGAACAAAATTACAATTTTAGTCCTTCGAGGGAAGGCCACAAAAAAGTTGTCTTTCATAAGTAAATGACACATAATTAATGCATAGTCATGATGTCAATACATCAATGCTTTGACTAGCCACCTTATAAAGAAGTTTGATCACTTAAAATTTTTTGCAAGGCCTCGAGGGAGGATTACTAGAGTTTGAGTCTAAGTGTGCAACCAACCACTTAGTTCAACAAGATATACTTTGAAAACAATCCTCCGAGGGGAGGCCTTGTCTCATCGTTTCACTGTTGAACGTAGCTATAAAAGCAATGTTATGAGCAATGTGTCTATGAGTACTCTCATTTAAGAGAGGCTCACGAAGGTGACTCTTAGTCTAGTGACATAGGCACTTCACATTAGTGTTGGGGATCGCGGGTACTAAACAATAAGTACAACCCTCCCACTTAGTTTTAGAAAATAAAGGGATCCTGGGTTGCAACAATAAGTGCAACCCTCCCACTTAAAAAGAGAGATAGAGTGGATCACTTGAAAAAAAGAACCCTAAAATCAATATTTGTGAGGGGAGAGCAGTGTTAATGCACTAAGACACAAGGAACATACTTGGATCTTTTTGTCTATTAATTTATTTTTCCTATGGAAAGTGTGTGAGATTAATAAATCATCACTTTTGCACTTGAAAATTTTTGATCTCCTAAAACTAATATCTTCATCTTCATGACATCTTCCTTCAAGGCGTCTTCATGGTGATTGAGCGCGAGAACGTTGGAAAACAGCTATTGCATTAAGAAGAGAGGAGGAAGCTTGGAGTCGCAAAATCCGGATTAAAAATCCTGGACTCGCGGCCTGCCGTACACCTCGGAATTAAAAGGTCATAAATGACATATCCGGTATCCGATTGAGCTGAAACTAATTGCATTGGATAGCTAACTTCTGTACCTTTAATTTGGTTCAATAAACACTAATTTTAAAGGTCCGAGTAACGAGTTATGCCCGTTTTACTGAGCCTTAACAATTTGTTCAGAATTCGAAAAACAATTAAATGGTACGTCGGATCCAGGTGTAAAGAGAAAGAGATTTATTGAAACATTTAATTGTATGATTTGATTTCAATTATGTGTTATATTAACATGTTAAAAATTAAACACAATATAAAATAAACAACATAATATAAAACATTCAATAACAAATTTGAACTAGAAGTGCAATAAACTAGTTTAAACTATGTATACAAATTTTCAAACTTATCAAAAAATTGATTTTGAGTATGCTAAACATAAAATAATTAAAAACTGTTTTTAATGTATTTATATAGCATATTTAACAAGTGGAAAATCATAACAAATTTAATTTTAGAGGTCGTACTAAAAAATTAAAATTTTGTAAGATCTAGTATTTGAAAAACCATTATTCAAACAAATTTAGAAAACAATTTTTCTTATAATGATTTTAAATAACATGTACATGCTTATACTTTGACCATAGCTCTGATACCATTTGTTGGAATAGGCTAGGGTTAATTTTTTTTTTATCATTAACACATTAGTGGCTGAATATAAAAATTTCTTTTACTAGTAAAACAATTTTTACTAATCTAAACAAAGTGCATATACATGTTTTAACTAAAAAAATTATTTAAAGTACTTGAATACTAACCTTTCTTGTATTTTCAAAGTTGAAGCGTCTTGAGAAAATTAGATCTTCTTCCTTGGCTCGATTCCTTCACTATTAATCTTCAACTTGAGAAATCTAAGGTTTCTATTATAAGAGTTTATAGAGGTTTAGAAACATTTGTGTGTGGGCACAATTAAACAACATGAACCAAGAAAGATTTTTGGATCACAAGCTAATTCTCGAGATCAAGTATGGATCTAGCTGCAAAATAAAAAAGAGTATTTTCAAGAGAGAGAGAAAGAGAGAAAGGGAGAGGTCGGCCACTATGCAAGAAAGAGCAAGAAAAAAACTTGTTTTCACATCTCTATGTGAGGCTCTATATATAAGAGAGAGAAAATATATAACGGTCAATTATTCATTCATGAAATAATAATCTATTCATGACATAATATTTGATTTTCCCTTCCGCTTTCTCTTCTAATATGGCCGGCCATGTACACAACAAGCTAGGGGAAATTTGTTTCCTCACTTAGCTTATTTATTTCCTTCTCAAGGAAATTCATTTCCCTTTTCCTTTTGGGTAATTGTCTTTATACTTAAAGGGAAATAAAACTCTCATCTTGATGCATTGTAGAATTATAATTGCACAAATAATAAAATTAATTTCATAATGCCTTAAACGATTTTTCGGCTTTAGAAAGTAATTTATATTTTCATCATATGAAAATATTCAAAATCTTATTTTGACATTCACATCATTTTATGTCCATGTGGACAAAAATACCCTTTAGACATTTTCCGAGAAAAAGTCTAGTTCAACATTTGAACTTATTTTGACTTAACTTCTAGTTTAACAATCCTACTCTAATGACCTTTAATATGGACATTATGGATCCAAATGAACAAAGCTTGAACTTCTGTACTCGGACTCAAAAGTTCACAAACATTTTCCGAGTATTAGATTAATGACAACTGACTCCACTAAAGAGTTGACACTGGATCACTCGGTTCAAATGAATTTATTTTCTACTCAAATTCAACTTAATTATATTGAGCGGATCCATTGAATGTTATCTATGTTTACCTTTCATGAATATCATCAACTAGATGAGATTTATAAAATTACCATTTTACCCTTCTAGTTGTTATTTCCTCAACTCCTTTGTTACTTGTGAATAAGTCAGAAACAATGTATTGACGAGGAGCTAACAAGTCACATTGTTTCATCCAAATAAAGTCGCTACTTAGATTTGGACATTGCGCAATTCATTTATTTACAATCCAAGTGATAAAGAATGAGGTGATATATATTGCATCTCAGCAATCTTGTACATGAATTCCATATCTATGAGAACTTCACAAAGTTGGTTCATGACATCTTCATAACTTAATATCTCACGAATTGGCCTAGTCTAGATCACATAATGGATCTAGAGTTTGACTTTATCAAATGAGAATATTAATGCTATGAAATGACATGTCTCATTTCAGGATTTAGGTAAGCATGATACGATTAATACATAGTGACCTTGAGATAGAAGATGTTAAATGGTTTGTTCTTCTATTGTCTCTAAAGGTGCAATTGTCAATTTAGTATCTTCGAAAGATACACTGGAAGAAATATAGAGTTCTTAACTCTCTATACCTCGTAACCAGATATCATAGATTCTTCCAACAATCATAATGGGATCAATAGTCCGTTATCTTTAGATTGCGAATATATTGTTTTAGTCAAACCATGAAGAGTTTGTTCACGCAAATCTACATTTGTCTCTTCATACATTGTTAGGTTTCATTAAGAACCATAAGACTATTAAATATCATAAATCTTCAATCAAACTAAAAAGGAATGAATGAACGTTTCAACTTTTATTAATTTAATCAGCAAATTAGAGTAAGGACTTTATAAAGATTTATATATTACATTAATATGTAAATAAAAAATCTTCTTGTGGGCATCTCTACCAACACTAGTATCATTTTCCCAAGCGATGCAGAGTTCCTAAGCAAACCTCTGGCAAGAAGTCATGAACGTTGAAATGCATTTGATATACGTCAACAAGGTCTGGAAGCTTGTAGATCTACCCGAGGCATCAACCATGTTGGGTCTACGAGAAGAGAAGAGTACCAGATGGAAATGTTGAGACATTTAAGGCACGACTTGTTGCTAAGTGGTTCACACAAAAGGAAGGTATCGACTATGAGGATACCTTCTCGTCAGTCGCGATGCTAAAGTCCATCCGCACTCTTTTATCCATTGTTGCTGCCCTGGATTATGAAATCTGGTAGATGGATGTCAAGATTGCATTTCTGAATGAGAGTCTTGACGAGTGGATTTATATGGCTCAACCTGACGGGTTCATGGAGAAAGGTCAACATGGCAAGGTTTGTGATTTTCTAAAGTCCATTTATGGACTTAAGCAAGCATCTAGATCGTGGAATATCATATTCGACGAGACTGTGAAAGGCTACGGCTTTGATCAGTCAGTAGATGAGCCATGCATTTATAAGATGATAAACGATGGTAAGGTGGTCTTCTTAGTCCTATATGTGGATGACATACTACTCATTTTGAATGATGTAGGAAAGTTATCAGAGGTTAAGATTTGGTTGTCAAAGCAGTTGAGATGAAGGATCTAGGAGAAGCGGCTTACATTCAGGGAATTCAGATCTTCAGAGATCGGAAAAACCGGAAGTTAGTGCTCTCTCAAACATCTTATATTGATAAGATCATGGCTCACTTCAGTATGCAAGACTCCAAGAAAGGATAGCTACTTTTTCAGACATGGAGTGCATCTCTCAAGTGAACTGTCTCCCAAGACTCCTCAAGAAGTTGAGGACATGCGACATATTCCATACGCTTCAGCTGTAGGAAGTCTCATGTACGCTATGCTTTTCACGAAGCCAGATATTTGCTAGGCAGTGGGCATGGTGAGTAGGTTTCCATCAAACCCTGGACCCGAGCACTAGGTTACTGTCAAGCATGTTCTTAAGTATCTCCAGAGAACGAGAAACTACATGCTTGCATACTCAGGTGGTGACATGAATATGACAGGATATACCGACTACAATTTTCAAGTAGATAATGATTCCAGTAAGTTCACATCAGAGTCTATGTTCACCTTGAATGGTGGATCCGTGGTCTTGAGGAGTATCAAGCAATCTTGCGTTGCAGACTCTACCATGAAAGCCGAGTATGTGGCAGCTTGCGAAGCTGCAAAGGAGGCTATATTGCTGAAGAAATTCCTTATGTACTTGGAAGTAGTTCCAAGTGCAAGCGAGCCCATCAAACTTTATTGTGGTAATAGAGGGGATATCGCTAACTGTAAGGAACTTAGAAGTCACAAGCGCTCAAAACACATAGAGCGGAAGTTTCTCATGCCTGTGGTCCATAACAGGTTCAGATAATCTACGAGGGGTTCCAAGTAGACTTCAATGACATTTCCTGGTTGCTTTGGACCCGATATTAGCAAAGTCAGCATTATATGCTTTCTCTTCATACATAACCACGAAGGCAGATTATAGGTTATCAACGTCACATGCCACGTGCTATGCCGACTACTGAAAGATCGATATGGATTTATCTCATCAGCCGCTAGAGCCAACCAAAAATTTCTTAATTCATCATAAAGATCAAGCCACTTCTTATCTATCGATTTCCATGAAGCTGCGTTGGCCGGATGTCTTAAATGCCTGTTGACTTCTCTCTCTTTGGCGTTCCCGGTGTACCATACATTCTCTTAAATCTGGGTATTGGGGGAAAATATCACAAGACTTTTGCCGGAACACCTAGTCTAGAATCTTTGGATCCTTTTGGGACTTTCCAGCGAGAAATATCACAAATAGGACAAACATCTAAATGAATCTTGTCCTTCCTGTACAGAATACAGTCATTAGGACAAGCATGGATTTTTTCGTACTCCATACCTAAAGAACATAATGTCTTCTTGGCATCATACGTAGACTTGGGCATTTGGTTTCCTTTCGGAAACATGTCACCCAACAGTTTCAACAATACGTCAAAACTTGTATCAGTCCATCCATGTTTCGTTTAAGGTTGTATAGTCTTACTATAGTTGATAACTTAGTGAACTTATGACCACCCTCAGAGTGGCTTTTTCGCATCTTCTACGTATTCTACAAACTTAGTCAAGTCTTTTTCTAACAGATTTTCAGCCATCTCTACTGTGTTAAAAGCATATTTGCATTCCTTAATAATATCTACATTTGGCTCTATTATGACCTTTTTTCCATACGTAGACAAACGTTTTCACTATGCAATGACCAAACTTTGTAAGATTGGTCCATGCCGTGAAAAAATAGATGATCGTTTATGGTTTGAGAGAAATGGAAAACCATCTTTCCACACACTTAACAAGGGCACCGTACACATTCCAAATCAGGTGAGTTCATTTTGGAAAATTTAAAGAAATTATCAACACCATATTCGTATTCTTTTGAATGTCTATCGGAATATAACCAAGACTTGTCAAATCTGTGGACATGTATTATTTTAATCTATTTAGTGTGTATACTAAATCAGTTATCATTATGCATACTTAACTAGTTATAAACAAGAAATAATATGTATCCAAATCTATTATGTATCTAAATCAGACACCAAATCAATATGTATACTTAACCAGTTATAAATAAATCAGTTTGTATATTCACATTGTTCCATCATCAACATCGCATTCTTTTGCTTTCCGGGAACTATCCAAAGGAACCGAGGAATTAGAAATCTTTTTCACCGCTTCTAATATCCTTTTTGTGACTCAAGTCATCTTCTTAACACCACTGCCAACCTCTATATGATAAACAAGCCACAGTAATTAGCAAACACAAGAATACACCGGAATCACTCATAAAATATCAAAAAATAGGTATTAAGAGTTTAATTTACTTACTCACGCGAACCATTATTGACAGCTGAAGACAAACGACTCTGAGAGATGGGTTTTTGGGTTGTGGATCGAGCTGGGGTTTTAAGGGTGTAGATGAGATGGGGTTTTAGGATTCTAAATGCAATGGGTTTTCAGGATTTTGCGATTTGATGTTGGCGAAGAACGAAGCCGGTGATGATTTTTAGGGTTGTGGATCGAGTAAGGGTTTTGGGGGTGTAGATGCGATCGGGTTTTAGGGGGTGTAGATGCGATGGATTTTGGGGATGTGATGTTGACGATAAACAAAGCCGGCGAGCAACGGCCGTGGTCAACGACGATTCTGGGTTTTTGGCTATAGTTTTTTAGGACTTAGTCAAAGAGAGTGAGAAAAGATAGAGTTGTAGGACTTAGTGAATTTTTTAGATTTTTTACACGCCAAAACCAAAAAATGGGTGGGAATATTTTCCCTTGTTCTCTTTTTACCGAAATTTTTAAGAAATTTTAAACTTTTAGTATATAGACTACAGTTTTATAACAACTGTAGTTAAATATAGGATCATAACTACAGTTTTATATTTGAATGTAGTCATTTTTACCCCTAAAAAGGGTGACCGTAGTCTATTTCAAAGACTACATTTTAAGGCGAAACTGTAGTCTAAAAAATTAAAACTGTAGTCGTATCCCATTTCTCTAGTAGTGATCTTCATAAAGTTCACTGTAAGTGAAAGATAACTTAGTTTGACTAGTGAAGCAGGATGATCTCTGTGTACCTCGCCCAGACTCATACTCTGAGGGAAAAAGAGAACAATGCTTGATCATAGGACTATCATGAATTTAGCACAGTTTGGTTATAAGCAAAAGAAATGAAAAATCCGAAAAAGCTCTCTTACATATACAAGCTCTCTTTCAAAACTGAGTCCGTTTTAATCTTCATATATGTCAATCGTATTGATGGAAAGTTCAACTCAGGGTGTTTTCCAGTCGAAGATGGTTCGAATCCCCTACGATGGGTAATTGCTTCAAATTTGGAGCTTTGGTCCGAAGGTGATCAATGAAATAGTAATATAAATCAAGCATCTCGAGCACCGGCAAGTTAGAAATCAGAGTCTCGAGAACATCGACAAAAAAATACACTGATCCGAGTTTGAGGCTTTTCAGATTCTTGAATCCCTTAAATATTTTCAGAGGTTGTCGCGATCAATGGCTTAATTCCAAATCTTTCAAGCTTTGACACAAAAACATGGAAGATGGAAAATGGATTGCGTCTGCACATAACTTCTATGGAGCACGAACACTCTTAGGTTGCGCCTTGAAACAAATATAATCCATTTCTCGATCTCTTCGATTGGGAAATTAAAGATGATGGATATCTTGAACTCGTGAATCAGGCCAAAATGAAGAAGGTGAACATGATTAATGAGGCTCACAAGCTTGTTAATCGGGTCTGGTAACAAAGATCGGAGCTAACGGTTGTCGAACACCAAGCTCAACATTGTTTTATATTTGTATCGCCATTTAGTCGACAATACGCTTGTCTTCACGGCATCTTTCATCCTCAAATTCGATAGTATTTGATCCAACATATTCCCAGGTAAATCATTGATTCTATCCATCTCCGTGTTAGAATCAGAGCTTGAAACAAGTTAGGGTTTAAAAAATCGCATACAAAAACTCAAATTAAAAAAAAGTTGAAGAAAGCTAATGTCTTCGATTAGGGTATCATTAGTGTTTAGTATTTGATACACTATTTTGAGGTAGTTCTATGTTGAAATGGTTGGGCATTACTGAAGTAAAAATACCTTATTTTATGGAGAATAGAACATTAGTCAGAGAAACACATATACGCATAAATTGCACATGAAAGCAATTGAGTTTAGGCGAATCCGAAGTGAAATATACCGTAGTTGATGACATCATTGAAGATACTTAAAGGCTGAGAAATTCGTCTGAGAGATACGCTGGCCTCGATCAGTGAAGCTTTTCAACATAAAACTTTCCTCTATGAAACTTTCTCCCGCCCGAAATCTCGAATGAACCGGCTCACAATAATTGGGCTTATTTAACTGGGCCGATTTTCTTTTGATAGCATGCCTTCTTGAAAGGGTGTTAGAATTTTACCAATATATTAAGAAAAAAGATTTTCTCAACTCTAAGAGGATATTAAGGTGTTTTTCCAAATATTTTCTTTTTGAATAAAAGTACTCAATTAGGAGTTCGGGAGGAGAGAGTAATATTTTATAACATGTATACCCTCAATTTTTGAAATTGGATTATTTTTTTACCCTTATTGTTAACTACTATAGTCACACTTAATTTACCTTAATCTAGTAATCATCATCTCACCCTCTCTCTCTCACTTTAGTTAAATTTAGTGACCTAAAAATTATTACAACTTACGAGAGTTAATCTTCATGTTTCTCTTCTCTTCGCCGCCGCTCAAGACACCAACTTGTTTGTAAGCCTTTTCTTCTTCGCCTGTAAGCCTTCTCTTCACTTTCTCTTCCCTTCTGCAAAACCCAGAAGATGAAAAAGAAGACCTCGTCTCCGAAACCAAAACACATACACGATGGAGAAACAGGGTTTGGGTCACTTAGCTGACCACCTAAGGTACCTTTGGAAACTCAGTTCATGCCTTGTCGAAGTCCAAGAGTGGGTCACGAATTGGTCCGCGACAGAAGACGAACCCCAACCACGGGCCTACAAAGAAGCAGAGATCTTGTCTGTCTAAGGTGACCCCCACGAAAAAAAGTTGAAGAAATTTGAAGTACTATCTTCTGGGTCATCCTATTTCGATCCCAACGCATATATATGTTGGCAGAGATGCCCACAAGAAGATTATTTACATATTTATGTAATATATAAATCTTTCATAAAGTCCTTATTGTAATTTACTGATTAAATTAATAAAAGTTGAAACGTTCTTTCATTTCCCTTTTAGTTTGACTGAAGATTTATGATATTCAAAGTCTTATAGTCCTTAATCAAACCTAATAATATATGAAGAGGCAAATGTATATTTTCATGAACAAACTCTTCATGGTTTGGTTAAAATGATATATTCACAATCTAAAGATCAACGCACTATTGATCTTAGTACGATTGTTGGAAGAATCTATGATGTCTAGTTGCGAGGCAGAGAGAGTCAGGAAATCTATAGTTCTTCCAGTGTATCTTTCGAAGATACTGAATTGACCAGTGCACCTTTAGAGATAATGTAAGAACAAACCATTTAACCTCTTCCGTCTCAAGGTCACTTGTATGAATTGCATCGTGCTTACCTTAATCCTGAAATGAGACATGTCATTTCATGACTTCAGTATATTCTTTTGAGAAAGCTACACTCTAAATCTAAGTTTTTGAATTAGATGCGCTCTATTGGTGATATATTGGGTTGTGAAGTTGACATGAATATACTTTGTGAAGTTCTCAGAGATATGGAATTCGTGTACAAGATTGCTGGAATGCAATGTATATCACCTTATGCTTTATTACTTGGATTGTGAATAAATGAACCGCGCGGTATCCAAAATTAAGTAGCAAATTTATTTGGATAAAACAATGTGACTTGTTAGCTCCTCGTCAATACATTGTTTCTAACTTATCACAAGTTACAAAAGAGTTGAGGAAATAACAACTAGAACGGTAAAATTGTAACTTTATAAATCCCATTAAGTTGATGATATTCATGAAGGGTAATCATAGATAACATTCAATGGATCCGCTCAATATAATTAAGTTGAATTTGAGTAGAAAATAAATTCATTTGAACCGAGAGAATCTAAGTGTCAACTCTTTAGTGGAGTCAGTTGATATTAAGCTAATACTCGAAAAACGGTTTTAAACTTTTGAGTCCGAGTATTGTAGCTCAAGCTTTATTCATTTGGATCCATAAGGTCATTATTACATGTTATTAGAGTAGGATTGTTAAAATAGAACCTAAGTCAAGATAAATTCAACTGTTGAACAAGATGTTTTCTCGGAAAATGTCTAAAGGGTTTTTTTGTCTACATGGACATAAAAAAGATGTGAATGATAAAATAAAATTTTGAATATTTTTATATGATTGAAATATAAATTAGTTTCTAAAGCCGAGAAGTTGTTTGAGGCATTATGAAATTAATTTCATTATTTGTGCAATATTAATTCTACAATGGGTATTTTAAGAATTATCTTAAAAGAAATAAGGAAGCATCTAGATGCTCCTTCCCTAGTATAGAGTTCGGCCAACATCACCCAAAATCAGAGGATTATTTGCCTTTAATTATAAAAGATAATTAGCCAAAAGGAGAAGAGGAAATGAATTTCCTTGAAAAGGAAACAAATGTGTTAAGTGAGGAAACAAATTTCCTCACTAATGCACAGAAAATGTATACCTCTATAGACTCTTGTAATAGAAACCTTAGGTTTCTCGGGTTCAAGACTTGGCGTGAAGAAATCGAGCCAGACGAGAAGATCAACCTTTCTCAAGACCCATCTAAATCAAGGTACAAGAAAAGTTTACATTCAAGTACTTTAAATAATGTTTTAAATTTATACATGTTCATGCACTTTGCCTAGATTAGTAAAATTGTTTTACTTCTAAAGAAATTTTATATTCCGCCATTAATATGATTACTGATAATTTTTTCTTAACCCTAGACCTATTCCAACAATCCATATATACCTCCTCAAACAAATCAACATTTAAAAGAGCATTACTAATGTCTAATTGTACCAAAAACCATCTTTTCTTCCGTGTGAGATATTGATGATTTCATAGGGATCTGGTCGATGATCTCATTCGACAACTTGCTCCGCAGTGTGTCCTCCATCTTTTCTTTCGTGTGAGATATTGATGATTTTATAGGGCGATGAAAGTAAGGAACTTCATATTTATATTCGACATTTTGCTAATAGATTGTATGAATATCGACTCCTAGTACTAGTCAAACTTCTCACCTTCCATAAGCGGTATAATATGTTAGTATATTATAATCCAAATTATTATAATACGTATATAATTAAAAAAAATATTTTAAAGTTCAAATAGCATGTGTTGATAAAAATTTCGGCTTTAACAGATTTAAACTGAAAAGATTATGTTTTAACTCAATTGGAGATTAATGTCACAATTGATTTTTTTTTATTGTGTTGATAAATACAATAAAATCATATAAAAATAATACAACGGAGCTAAATTAGTTTATAAAAGTCCGGAGAATTATTTTTTGTGTTAAAATATAAACATGTATTTTTATAACGCAAATTTCAGAAAATAATGCAAGAAATTAAATCTCTTAGTTTGTCATTTTATGGTATATTTTTCCTTATATACCTTGTCAAAATTATACGACGGAGCTCTGAGTTTTTCCTTATATACCTTGTCAAACTTACGAGTTCTGGTATATTTTTCTCTAAATTACAATCAAATATAAATTTACATAAACATTTAATTTATTAAGAGGCCTAATAAAACTGAAGAAGAAACTCCGTTTTCGGTCGAATCAAGTTTATTGCTTTTATTACTGAACAAAAGTCGACTAGTAGTGTTTACTGTTTGTATATTTTATAGTTTGTAGATATTTATGAAATATTAGTGAGATTTCCATTTAGCATGGTGTATAGTAGCATGGTGTCGGATCTGGTGGGAAGGCTGTGGCGAAAGCAAGGGCGACAGAGAAAATAAAGTTCGGCGATGAGACAGATGACATGAAAGGGCGTGACGTAGAGCACTACTGCAAAAACAGAGCAGAAAGCGTGGAACATGGCGGTGGAGCGTGGGTCCCGCCTGCTCATAAGCGAGTGAAGAGTCGCCGCCGTGCTCTATTAAGATTGAAAATCTGTAAATGATGAACGCTAGGAAGAAGAAAGAGATCGAGAGAGAAATTAGAGAATTCGGAAAAGAGAAAAATGATTTCATTCCTTAAATAGAACGTATCGATCAGTTTTTATACGTTCATACAGATATCAAAAACGATAAGTCGTTCCTATAACAAGTAAAACGGCTAAAGAAGTAAATAAAGTTGTAATTCTTTGAGGCAGCAAGTCCAAGGAGAAATTTCACCAAACTAATTTAGCCACAAGAGAAAAAAGTGTCAATGAAATTCACTCCTTCTTTTTGTGTATTTGGCAACTAATTTTGCCTTTCTTCTAGCTAGAGTTCCATCGGCATTCATTTTGTTAGTGAAAATCCACCTGGAACCTATACTATTTTTATCAATAGATAAATGGACAATTGACCAGGTATGGTTATTGTGCATAGCATCAATTTCTTTCACTCATAGCATGTTTCTATTCTTTTGATTTAATAGCATGATGATAATATGAAGGAGGAGGATTAGTAGTGACATTCAAAACAAAATTTATATATGAACTAGAAAGGTGACTATAATCTAAAACATTGTCTATGGTGTGTGGAGAGTGATAACCTGGTACTGTATTGAGTAAATTACATTTGTACTCTTTTAAGTAAGCAGGTTGTGTGTGGTTTTTTTAGATTGTCGTCTTTGTTCTTGGTTTTGGTTTAAGGAATTATGTTCTTGATTGTTTGTAGTTATATCAAGAGGTAATGTGTCAGAATGTGAAAGAGGTAAAACTTATACAGGAGAAGAGTTATCAGCCAAAACAGATTTTGTGAGGTCTGTGTTAAGATTAACAGATTTTGATTTTTCTAATTTTGTGTCTTTGAAGATAGTGTGATCTTGTAGAATATAATCAGAATGATCAGTTGTGAAATTTTTAAGAATATGAAGTGGTATAGTTTCAAAAGGATCATATACAAACTAGATATTAGGATTAAAGTGGTATAGTTTCAAAAGGATCATATACAATTTATAACCCTTAACTCCTGGTGGATAACTAATGAATATGCACTTTCTAGCACGAGGTTACAATTTTGTTCGATGAGCTTTTAATGTGGATGCAAAGCATAAAGAACCAAAACCCCAAAGATGATCATATGAAGCTGGTTTATCAAAGAGAATTATATAAGGAGATTTATTTCAAAAGACTTTTGATGAAATTCTATTAATTAGGTAAGTTGTTGTAAGAATACAGTCTCCCCAAGGAGATTTGCTTTGCATGAGAAACATCCAACAGAATCTAGATTTGTCATCTACTACTGGGTGCACAATAAGGCCCCCATATATCGCAGTGAACAATATCAAAACACTTTGGTGAAAACTGAGTTATTGAATTGAAAGGAAGTCTGTGTTGTTTTCCAAGAGGACAAATGAAACAAGGTTCATATTTAAATGTATACGAGTTTTGAGTGTATGTAAATTTTGAAAAGAAAGATGACCTAATCTTTGATGCCATACTTGAGCTGAGGTGGAGTTGATGTAGGCATTCGATATTGATGGATCTTCTTTGATGAAGATATACAAATCATTGCATAATCTACCGTTGCCAATCGTCCTCGAAGCATTGGTATCTTGTATTTCAAATGAATTTTTAGAAAAAGAAAAACAAATATCATTTTCTTTGAATAATGCACTAACTGAAATTAAGTTGATTTTGAAACACGGAACATAAAGAACACTCTTAAGAATCAGGAATGGATAAAGAATTATGTTACCACAAAAATTAACCGGAACAATCTCTCAGTTATGTAATGTCCTTGTTGAATTATGTAATCTGATGAGTTTAGTGAATATAATGTAGTTAGAAGTAATATCCCTTGTTGCTCCCGAGTTTATAATCAAAGAATGTGCATTCGAATAAAATTGAGATGAGGATTTTATCAAACAATGCAAACCTGGTGAGAAGGAAGTCATGTTGACTTCTCCTCCTGCAACTTGAATTTGTATCCTGGTAGATAGATCTTGTAACATTTGCCCATAGTGTGTCCAACCATCTTGCAGTGTGTGCAAATCGGTCTATCATTTTCCTTAAGCTTTCTTGACTCATCATGTACCACCATAGCGAGAGAGTTGTCTTAAGCAGAGGCAGTTTCAGACCTGATTGACCTCCGAGTCTCTTCTTGGCACAACATGGCATAGACCTTGCTAATTGGAGGAATCGGTTCCATAAGCAATATGTGTCCTCTCGCCATAGTGTAGGAGTAATTCAGTCCCATTAGGAACTGCATGACATACTCTGACTTTGCAAACTCATTGCATTTTTCTTTTCTACCACATGTGCAAGAACAGGAGCATTTAGATCAAAATTCACAAAGATCTTGATAAACATGTTTCAAGTGAGTAAAGAAAACACTGATAGAATCAAGATCCTGTGAGAGGTTGACGAATTCTTGACGGAGCTGAAATATCCTCGGTCCATTGCCTTACTAAAAGAGATCTTTGAGATCTTTCCAGATCGAGCTCATTGCTCCTCCAAGAAACATGCTCAAGGAAATTATTTTGCTCACAGAGTTCATCATCCATGAAATGATTGTGGAATTGTTGTGTATCCACATCCTAAGCAGATCTGGTTCGTCTTGAGTAGGTTTGGTGATGGATCCATCGATGAAACCAAGTTTGTTCTTCACTTCAAGAACGATGATCATCGCTCTGCTATAGGACATGTAATTGCTTCCTGTCCGCACATTTGAGACATGACTTCCTCCGGTTGAGTTAGAATAGTGAAGATAATACGGAGATATATCTTCAAATGCAATTTTTGGTTTTGGAGGAGGAATCGGAAGAGGAATCTCGGTCCTCGTCGGTACCGAGCTTAAGATCTCCGATTCAGTCATTTGTGTTTTCGTGAAGGAATTTTACGGCGATACAAATCAGACAAAATTCGCAGATAGAGGCGGAAAGCTTTGATACCATATTGAGATTGAGAATCTGTGATGATGAACGCAAGGAAGAAGAAAGAGATCGAGAGAGAAATCGGAAAATTCATAAAAGAGAAAAATGATTTCATTCCTTAAACAAAACGTATTGATATGTTTTTATATGTTCATACAAATATCAAGAACGATAATTCGTTCATATAACAAGTAAAACGACTAAAGAAGTAAATAAAGCTATACTTATATTACAAGCAAGGGTGTATATTCCAATATGATCTCGAAGCAGAGATTGCTTCGTCAGTGACTGAAGATTACTCTGTGGAGACACCAGAGACCGTTTTGGAAAGGGATTCAAAGTGTTTGATGAAATGTCTCAAAGAAGAGAGAGTTCTGTGATATAGAAACGAAAGCTTCAAAGAATAAATGACATGTCGTTTCTTTTATATGAAAACGACAGCCTTAAAAATAAATGACATGTCGTTTTATAATATAAAAACGACAGTCTTGAAAGTAAATGAAATGTCATTTTTATAATACAACAACGACATCCTTGAAAATAAACGATAGGTCGTTTCTATTGTATCATGGCACCAAAATTCTTGTCTCTCGGAGAACCAATTTCTCATTGAAACTGATTTCTTCTTCGTCTTCGGCGGAATCATCTGTAGAATCTCTGTAAGTGCAGCGAGGAAGATAAGCCATGGAGAGAGAAAGAAGAATGTCTCAGTTTCGGAGCAAAGAGTGAGAGTCTCTATCTCTCGTCCCTCAACAGCGAAGGTTTCTTTTCTTCGTTGCTGATATGTTTCTTCCTGATTTCCCACTGTATTGCTTTTGCTCTTGCCAAATTTACGATTTCACCGAATAACTTCAAAAATTTTATTTACCATTTATACTTCCAGTTAAGCACGGCGAATTCTTGTTTGTGATTAAAGGCATTTTATTTATATAAGAAAACAAATAAAAAGAGAAAGGAAATAGAGTGCGAAGTAGGAGCAATGGTGATCATGAAGCGGAGATCTTTGGAACGATGCAAGGTTTCATCTCAAATTATGGCTGCACCATCACCTCTCTCTATGTCCCCGAAAAACACGGTTTCTTTCATTGTTCCCTTTTCAATTTCGATTCTTTCTTAGGTCTGAATTGAATATTATTTTAATGAGTTTAATTACCTTGCTCAGTAACTTCATCCTTTTAGATAAAAAGTAAAATACTCATTCTTTCGTTTTCAATTTGAGTTTAAAAATTCGTCTTAGGCAGAGCTAAGGGATTCAATAAGAGAATATGGGACGTCGTTGAATACAACAATGATCAAAAAATCGTGTTCGAGTATTAGAGCCATGAAGGCGAGGAGGGTAAATAAAACACCAATAACGTGCCCATGGTCTCTAAACATTGAAATGATGATTGTAGACAAAAATTTCGATCAAATTAATGTTGAAATTAAGAAAAAAGAAATGACGCACGATTTCGAATAGAGATTTTGATAAATCCGAAAAACACCGATGGTAATAATTTCACATAATTCTGAATATAAAATATATTACACTTCCAGAGAGGGAAACTTCTAAAGACACTTGGGAGTATATCCCAAAAAAGTTACCTTAATCACTAGTTTTTAATTCACAAACATAAAATTGTAAATTGGAGATAACTAGTTGTGCGAAATATAGATAAACAAAATGTGAATTGTTTTTAGATAATTATACTTTGCACATATCAAATATGCATTTATGCATAAATTATTTCTCGATCACCACCACCATGATTTCACCATTCGAAAAACCTTGCACTCCTCCCAATCATCATCTTCTCATTTCTACTGTCCTCCTTCGCAACTCGTAAGTCCAAATTTTTTTACAACATGATGATCTTTGTGTTTGGAGAAGCCCGAGGGAAAGATATTGTTTTCCCTCCTCCCTTGTGTACCAAACACCAAATATGGAAAATTCATCCACTCAAGTCCCTTTATATCTTTCCATCCTCCCTAAATCCATCCTACCAAGCATAGCCTAAATCTGTTTAGTTACTAATAAATTGGTTTAGTTATCATTAAATATATTTAGTTACATATAATTCACAACATAAACAGGATTATAAACATTTTTAGATATATAGGAATATTGATTATGAAAATATGATTTTTAATAAAACCATTTATTATTAAAAAATTTGAAGAAATGGCCTAAGCTTACAAACTCAATTTGGAAAAGTCAAACGTTTCGTAAAACTTTTGTAAATAGCATTTTGGCTTACGTGACTTATTGTAATATTACTTAAACAACCTTTATAATTTCGGCCGAATTTTTTTAATTTGAACATTAATTATATACCCTTGAATTCGAAATTTGAATTTGAATGCAGTTTAAACGCTGATTATGTAGTTGGTTTCTATATACATGGGTTTGACTATTTTATTAAAGAGCAAGTAATTAATATATTGGTTAATTCTTTTTTTGTAGCCGAAATTTATTGTTGATTTATCTTGATATTGTGTATTCATTATGTTTTTTTACAGCATATTAGTCATTAAACTCGTTTTTTAATGAAACTCGATTATTGATGATACATAAATTTATGATAATTATGATTTCCACGTTTATGATTTTCAATTTACACTGAAACGGAATCATACCAACGTTAATTGAGTTGCGATTTACAACTTAAATTTATTTTTACACAGATAATGTTTGTTAATTGATATCCAATTTATACTGAAATAAAATTGTTCGGCCGAATTTTTTAAATTTAAACATTAATTATATTCGTTTGAATTCGAAATTTGAATTTAAATGCAGTTTAAAAGCCGATTATTTAGTTGGTTCCTATATACATGGGTTTGACTATTTTATTAAAGAGCAAGTAATTAATATATTGGTTAATTCCTTTTTTTAGCCGAAATTTATTGTTGATTTATCTTGAGATTGTGTATTCATTACGTTTTTTTACAGCATATTAGTCATTAAACTCGTTTTTTTTAATGAAGTTGATTCTTTATGATACCTAAATTTATGATAATTATGATTTCCACGTTTATGATTTCCAATTTACACTGAAACAGAATTATACCAACGTTAATTGAGTTGCGATTTACAACGTAAATTGATTTTTACACTGATAATGTTTGTTAATCGATATCCAATTTACACTTAAATATAATTGTTCGGACGAATTTTTTAAATTTGAATATTAATTATATTCGTTTGACTTCAAAATTTCAATTCGAAATTTGAATTTTTAATGAAGTTTAAAGGCCGATTATTTAGTTGGTTCCTATATACATGGGTTTGACTATTTAATTAAAGAGCAAGTAATTAATATATCGGTTATTTCATTTTTTGTAGCCAAAATTTATTGTTGATTTATCTTGAGATTGTGTATTCATTACGTGTTTTTACAGTATATTAGTCATTATACTCTTTTTTTTAATGAACCCGATTCTTGATGATACCTAAATATATGATAATTGTGATTTCCACGTTTATGATTTTCAATTTACACTAAAACGGAATTATACCAATGTTAATTGAGTTGCGCTTTACAACGTAAATTTATTTTTACACTGATAACGTTTGTTGATTGATATCCAATTTACACTGAAATAGAATTGTTCGGACGAATTTTTTAAATTTGAATATTAATTATATTCGTTTGACTTCAAAATTTGAATTCGAAATTTGAATTTTAATGCAGTTTAAAGGCCGATTATTTAGTTGGTTCTTATATACATGAGTTTGACTATTTTATTAAAGAGCAAGTAATTAATATATTGGTTAATTCCTTTTTTTAGCCGAAATTTATTGTTGATTTATCTTGAGATTGTGTATTCATTACGTTTTTTTACAGCATATTAGTTATTAAACTCGTTTTTTTTTAATGAACATGATTCTTTATGATACCTAAATTTATGATAATTATGATTTCCACGTTTATGATTTCCAATTTACACTGAAACGGAATTATACCAACGTTAATTGAGTTGCGATTTACAACGTAAATTGATTTTTACACTGATAATGTTTGTTAATTGATATCCAATTTACACTTAAATATAATTGTTCGGACGAATTTTTTAAATTTGAATATTAATTATATTCGTTTGACTTCAAAATTTCAATTCGAAATTTGAATTTTAATGAAGTTTAAAGGCCGATTATTTAGTTGGTTCCTATATACATGGGTTTGACTATATAATTAAAGAGTAAGTAATTAATATATCGGTTATTTCATTTTTTGTAGCCAAAATTTATTGTTGATTTATCTTGAGATTGTGTATTCATTACGTGTTTTTACAGCATATTAGTCATTATACTCTTTTTTTTTAATGAACCCGATTCTTGATGATACCTAAATATATGATAATTGTGATTTCCACGTTTATGATTTCCAATTTACACTAAAACGGAATTATACCAATGTTAATTGAGTTGCACTTTACAACGTGAATTTATTTTTACACTGATAACGTTTGTTAATTGATATCCAATTTACACTGAAATAGAATTGTTCGGACGAATTTTTTAAATTTGAATATTAATTATATTCGTTTGACTTCAAAATTTGAATTCGAAATTTGAATTTTAATGCAGTTTAAAGGCCGATTATTTAGTCGGTTCTTATATACATGAGTTTGACTATTTTATTAAAGAGCAAGTAATTAATATGTCGATTATTTCCTTTTTTGTAGCCAAAATTTATTGTTGATTTATCCTGAAATTATGTATTCGTTACTTGTTTTTACAGCATATTAGTCATTATACTCGTTTTTTTAATGAGCCTCATTCTTTATGATACCTAAATTTATGATAATTATGATTTCCACGTTTATGATTTCCAATTTACACTGAAAAGGAATTATACCAACGTTAATTGAGTTGCGATTTACAACGTAAATTGATTTTTACACTGATAATGTTTGTTAATTGATATCCAATTTACACTTAAATATAATTGTTCGGACGAATTTTTTAAATTTGAATATTAATTATATTCGTTTGACTTCAAAATTTCAATTCGAAATTTGAATTTTAATGAAGTTTAAAGGCCGATTATTTAGTTGGTTCCTATATACATGGGTTTGACTATATAATTAAAGAGTAACTAATTAATATATCGGTTATTTCATTTTTTGTAGCCAAAATTTATTGTTGATTTATCTTGAGATTGTGTATTCATTACGTGTTTTTACAGCATATTAGTCATTATACTCTTTTTTTTTAATGAACCCGATTCTTGATGATACCTAAATATATGATAATTGTGATTTCCACGTTTATGATTTCCAATTTACACTAAAACGGAATTATACCAATGTTAATTGAGTTGCACTTTACAACGTGAATTTATTTTTACACTGATAACGTTTGTTAATTGATATCCAATTTACACTGAAATAGAATTGTTCGGACGAATTTTTTAAATTTGAATATTAATTATATTCGTTTGACTTACAAATTTGAATTCGAAATTTGAATTTTAATGCAGTTTAAAGGCCGATTATTTAGTCGGTTCTTATATACATGAGTTTGACTATTTTATTAAAGAGCAAGTAATTAATATATCGATTATTTCCTTTTTTGTAGACAAAATTTATTGTTGATTTATCCTGAAATTATGTATTCGTTACTTGTTTTTACAGCATATTAGTCATTATACTCGTTTTTTTAATGAGCCTCATTCTTTATGATACCTAAATTTATGATAATTATGATTTCCACGTTTATGATTTCCAATTTACACTGAAAAGGAATTATACCAACGTTAATTGAGTTGCGATTTACAACGTAAATTGATTTTTACACTGATAATGTTTGTTAATTGATATCCAATTTACACTTAAATATAATTGTTCGGACGAATTTTTTAAATTTGAATATTAATTATATTCGTTTGACTTCAAAATTTCAATTCGAAATTTGAATTTTAATGAAGTTTAAAGGCCGATTATTTAGTTGGTTCCTATATACATGGGTTTGACTATATAATTAAAGAGTAACTAATTAATATATCGGTTATTTCATGTTTTCTAGCCAAAATTTATTGTTGATTTATCTTGAGATTGTTTATTCATTACGTGTTTTTACAGCATATTAGTCATTATACTCTTTCTTTTAATGAACCCAATTCTTGATGATACCTAAATATATGAGAATTGTGATTTCCACGTTTATGATTTCCAATTTACACTAAAACGGAATTATACCAATGTTAATTGAGTTGCGCTTTACAACGTAAATTTATTTTTACACTGATAACGTTTGTTAATTGATATCCAATTTACACTGAAATAGAATTGTTCGGACGAATTTTTTAAATTTGAATATTAATTATATTCGTTTGACTTCAAAATTTGAATTCGAAATTTGAATTTTAATGCAATTTAAAGGCCGATTATTTAGTCGGTTCTTATATACATGAGTTTGACTATTTTATTAAAGAGCAAGTAATTAATATATCGATTATTTCCTTTTTTGTAGCCAAAATTTATTGTTGATTTATCCGGAAATTATGTATTCGTTACTTGTTTTTACAGCATATTAGTCATTATACTCGTTTTTTTAATGAACCTGATTCTTGATGATACCTAAATCTATGATATTTATGATTTCCATGTTTATGATTTCTAATTTACACTGAAATCGAATTATACAAACGTTAATTGAGTTGCGATTTACAACGTAAATTGATTCCTAGCCTGATAATGTTTGTTAATTGATATCCAATTTACACTTAAATATAATTGTTCGAACGAATTTTTTAAATTTGAATATTAATTATATTCGTTTGACTTCAAAATTTCAATTCGAAATTTGAATTTTAATGAAGTTTAAAGGCTGATTATTTAGTTGGTTCCTATATACATGGGTTTGACTATTTAATTAAAGAGCAAGTAATTAATATATCGGTTATTTCATTTTTTGTAGCCAAAATTTATTGTTGATTTATCTTGAGATTGTGTATTCATTACGTGTTTTTACAGTATATTAGTCATTATACTCTTTTTTTTAATGAACCCGATTCTTGATGATACCTAAATATATGATAATTGTGATTTCCACGTTTATGATTTTCAATTTACACTAAAACGGAATTATACCAATGTTAATTGAGTTGCGCTTTACAACGTAAATTTATTTTTACACTGATAACGTTTGTTAATTGATATCCAATTTACACTGAAATAGAATTGTTCGGACGAATTTTTTAAATTTGAATATTAATTATATTCGTTTGACTTCAAAATTTGAATTCGAAATTTGAATTTTAATGCAGTTTAAAGGCCGATTATTTAGTCGGTTCTTATATACATGAGTTTGACTATTTTATTAAAGAGCAAGTAATTAATATGTCGATTATTTCCTTTTTTGTAGCCAAAATTTATTGTTGATTTATCCTGAAATTATGTATTCGTTACTTGTTTTTACAGCATATTAGTCATTATACTCGTTTTTTTAATGAGCCTCATTCTTTATGATACCTAAATTTATGATAATTATGATTTCCACGTTTATGATTTCCAATTTACACTGAAAAGGAATTATACCAACGTTAATTGAGTTGCGATTTACAACGTAAATTGATTTTTACACTGATAATGTTTGTTAATTGATATCCAATTTACACTTAAATATAATTGTTCGGACGAATTTTTTAAATTTGAATATTAATTATATTCGTTTGACTTCAAAATTTCAATTCGAAATTTGAATTTTAATGAAGTTTAAAGGCCGATTATTTAGTTGGTTCCTATATACATGGGTTTGACTATATAATTAAAGAGTAACTAATTAATATATCGGTTATTTCATTTTTTGTAGCCAAAATTTATTGTTGATTTATCTTGAGATTGTGTATTCATTACGTGTTTTTACAGCATATTAGTCATTATACTCTTTTTTTTTAATGAACCCGATTCTTGATGATACCTAAATATATGATAATTGTGATTTCCACGTTTATGATTTCCAATTTACACTAAAACGGAATTATACCAATGTTAATTGAGTTGCACTTTACAACGTGAATTTATTTTTACACTGATAACGTTTGTTAATTGATATCCAATTTACACTGAAATAGAATTGTTCGGACGAATTTTTTAAATTTGAATATTAATTATATTCGTTTGACTTACAAATTTGAATTCGAAATTTGAATTTTAATGCAGTTTAAAGGCCGATTATTTAGTCGGTTCTTATATACATGAGTTTGACTATTTTATTAAAGAGCAAGTAATTAATATATCGATTATTTCCTTTTTTGTAGACAAAATTTATTGTTGATTTATCCTGAAATTATGTATTCGTTACTTGTTTTTACAGCATATTAGTCATTATACTCGTTTTTTTAATGAGCCTCATTCTTTATGATACCTAAATTTATGATAATTATGATTTCCACGTTTATGATTTCCAATTTACACTGAAAAGGAATTATACCAACGTTAATTGAGTTGCGATTTACAACGTAAATTGATTTTTACACTGATAATGTTTGTTAATTGATATCCAATTTACACTTAAATATAATTGTTCGGACGAATTTTTTAAATTTGAATATTAATTATATTCGTTTGACTTCAAAATTTCAATTCGAAATTTGAATTTTAATGAAGTTTAAAGGCCGATTATTTAGTTGGTTCCTATATACATGGGTTTGACTATATAATTAAAGAGTAACTAATTAATATATCGGTTATTTCATGTTTTGTAGCCAAAATTTATTGTTGATTTATCTTGAGATTGTTTATTCATTACGTGTTTTTACAGCATATTAGTCATTATACTCTTTCTTTTAATGAACCCAATTCTTGATGATACCTAAATATATGAGAATTGTGATTTCCACGTTTATGATTTCCAATTTACACTAAAACGGAATTATACCAATGTTAATTGAGTTGCGCTTTACAACGTAAATTTATTTTTACACTGATAACGTTTGTTAATTGATATCCAATTTACACTGAAATAGAATTGTTCGGACGAATTTTTTAAATTTGAATATTAATTATATTCGTTTGACTTCAAAATTTGAATTCGAAATTTGAATTTTAATGCAATTTAAAGGCCGATTATTTAGTCGGTTCTTATATACATGAGTTTGACTATTTTATTAAAGAGCAAGTAATTAATATATCGATTATTTCCTTTTTTGTAGCCAAAATTTATTGTTGATTTATCCGGAAATTATGTATTCGTTACTTGTTTTTACAGCATATTAGTCATTATACTCGTTTTTTTAATGAACCTGATTCTTGATGATACCTAAATCTATGATATTTATGATTTCCACGTTTATGATTTCTAATTTACACTGAAATCGAATTATACAAACGTTAATTGAGTTGCGATTTACAACGTAAATTGATTCCTAGCCTGATAATGTTTGTTAATTGATATCCAATTTACACTTAAATATAATTGTTCGGACGAATTTTTTAAATTTGAATATTAATTATATTCGTTTGACTTCAAAATTTCAATTCGAAATTTGAATTTTAATGAAGTTTAAAGGCTGATTATTTAGTTGGTTCCTATATCATGGGTTTGACTATTTAATTAAAGAGCAAGTAATTAATATATCGGTTATTTCATTTTTTGTAGCCAAAATTTATTGTTGATTTATCTTGAGATTGTGTATTCATTACGTGTTTTTACAGCATATTAGTCATTATACTATTTTTTTTAATGAACCCGATTCTTGATGACACCTAAATATATGATAATTGTGATTTCCACGTTTATGATTTCCAATTTACACTAAAACTGAATTATACCAATGTTAATTGAGTTGCGCTTTACAACGTAAATTTATTTTTACACTGATAACGTTTGTTAATTGATATCCAATTTACACTGAAATAGAATTGTTCGGACGAATTTTTTAAATTTGAATATTAATTATATTCGTTTGACTTCAAAATTTGAATTCGAAATTTGAATTTTAATGCAGTTTAAAGGCCGATTATTTAGTTGGTTCTTATATACATGAGTTTGACTATTTTATTAAAGAGCAAGTAATTAATATATCGATTATTTCCTTTTTGTAGCCAAAATTTATTGTTGATTTATCCGTAAGTTATGTATTCGTTACTTGTTTTTACAGCATATTAGTCATTATACTCGTTTTTTTTAATGAACCTGATTCTTGATGATACCTAAATCTATGATATTTATGATTTCCACGTTTATAATTTCTAATTTACACTGAAATCGAATTATACAAACGTTAATTGAGTTGCGATTTACAACATAAATTGATTCCTACCCTGATAATGTTACTAAAATTATTACTTTTAGCTACAATATTATTACTTTTAGTTACAACAATATTACTAAAATTAGTTATTTTTATATCTAAGTAATTAAACAAATATTAGAAGCATAGTTACTATTAGTTCTATGTAGTTACAGAAAACTTACTAGTTACTTACTTTTAGTTACGTTTAGTTACTTGTAGTACTATTGTAGTTCTAATCAGTTACATAAAACTTAGCCATGTAGTTATTTTTAGTTACAACTATATTACTGAATTAGTTACTTTTATTTCTAAGTAGTTACAAAAATATTAGATGCATAGTTACTATTAGTTCTATGTAGTTACAGAAAACTTACTAATTACTTACTTTCAGTTACGTTTAGTTACTTGTAGTTCTAATAATTTCAAAAAAACTTAGCCACGTAGTTACTTTTAGTTGTAATTAGTTACTTTAAGTTAATAATACACATTACCTCGACTTTTGTAAAGGAAGAACCGACAGAAGGTTTTCGGGGAGTACCATCATGACTCTCAAGCTGCGACGAGATTATCTATATGTCTTTCTCCGGCTATGTAGTGCCCATGGGCTTAAACTCCGCCTACAATAAAAAAACGACAAATAAACAATTTGCATTCATTCATACGAAATTTATTGGCATGAATTGTTAACAATAAATTACATCGTCAAATTAATGGCCTGCAATTTGGCTGTCGATGACCACCGGAGCATCAGCGAAGTTGCAGTTGGCTGAACAATGTTGCATAATTCCAGTTACGACAACCTGTGTATGCATTCGTAGGCCCATATTTGCAGGGGTAGAAAGAAACCTTCTACGTAGACCTTCCTCTTCTTTTCGGTGCTGGATGGGCCATGGGATTTTCGGACCAACGCCTTTATGCTCCAAATGAAGTTCTCCCAAACAACGTTCTGTTGGCAGAGATGCCCACAAGAAGATTTTTTATTTACATATTGATGTATTTTACAAATCTTTGTAAAGTCCTTATTGTAATTTGCTCATTAAATTAATTAAAGTTGAAACGTTCATTCATTCCCTTTTAGTTTGATTGAAGATTTATGATATTCAATAGCCTTATAGTTCTTAATCAAACCAAACAATGTATGCAGAGACAAATGTAGATTTGCGTGAATAAACTCTTCATGGGTTGACTAAAAAATATATTCACAATCTATAGATAAGCGGACTATTGATCCCAGTATGATTGTTGGAAGAATCTATGATGTCTGGTTACAAGACATAGAGAGTTAAGAACTCTATGGTTCTTCTTGTGTATATTTCGAAGATACTGAATTGACCAGTGCACCTTTAGAGACAATGAAAGAACAAACCATTTAAGATCTTCTGTCTCAAGGTCACTATGTATGAATTGCATCATGCTTACCTAAATCCTGAAATGAGACATGTCATTTCATAGCAGTAATACTATCATTTGAGAAAGTCAAATTATAGATCCCTTACGTGATCTAGACTAGGCCAATTGGTGAGATATTAAGTTATGAAGATGTCATGAACCAACTTTGTGACGTTCTCATGGATATGGAATTCATGTACAAGATTGTTGAGATGCAATATATATCACCTCATGCTTTATTACTTGGATTGTGAATAAATGAACTGCGCAGTATCCAAAATTAAGTAGCGACTTTATTTGGATGAAACAATGTGACTTGTTAGCTCCTCGTCAATACATTGTTTCTAATTTATTCACAAGTAACAAATGAGTTGAGGAAATAACAATTAGAAGGGTAAAATGGTAATTTTATAAATCCCATCTAGTTGATGATATTCATGAAAGGTAAACATAGATAACATTCAATGGATCCGCTCAATATAATTAAGTTGAATTTGAGTAGAAAATAAATTCATTTGAACCGAGTGATCCAGTGTCAACTCTTTAGTGGAGTCAGTTGACATTAAGCTAATACTCGGAAAATGTTTGTGAACAGTCCGAGTATAGAAGTTCAAGCTTTTTTCATTTGGATCCATAAGGTCACTTTTAAAGCTCATTAGAGTAGGATTGTTAAATTAGAAGCTAAGTCAAAATAAGTTCAAATGTTGAACTAGAGTTTTTCTCGGAAAATGTCTAAAGGGTATTTTTTGTCCACATGGACATAAAATGATGTGAATGTCAAAATAAGATTTTGAATATTTTCATAAGATGAAAATATAAATTATTTTCTAAAGCCGAAAAGTCGTTTGAGGCATTAATAAATTAATTTCATTATTTGTGCAATAATAATTCTACAATGGGTATTTTAAGAATTGTCTTAAAAGAAGTAAGGAATCATCTAGATGCCCCTTCCCTAGCTATAGATTTCGCCCAACATGCATCAAAGAGGGGAGTTTTACTTCCTTTCAATTATAAGGATAATTACCCAAAAGAAAAATGGGAAATAAATTTTCTTGAGATGGAAATAAATAAGCTAAGTGAGGAAAATAATTTCCCCCTTACTTGATCAATGTGGTTGGCCATATACATAGAGGAAGAGAAGAGAAAATCAAATATTGTGTCATGAATGCATAATAGGAAAGGGTAATTACCCTTTCTTGATTTTCCTTCTCCTATAAATAGAGTATCACGTAGAGATGTGAAAATAATCTTTTGTCTTGCTCTCTCTTGTTTTTTTGGCCGACCCTCTCATCTCTCTCTCGCTCAAAATACTTCTTTTGTTTTGGCACCTAGATCCTCACTTGATCTGGAGAATTAGCTTATGATCCAAGAATCTTTCTTGGTTCATATTGTTTAATTGTGCCCCCACACAAATTCTTCTAAACCTCTATAGACTCTTGTAACAGAAACCTTAGGTTTCTCGAGTTCACGTTTAGGCTTGAAAGAATCGAGCTAGAAGAGAAGATCAACATTTCTCAAGATCTATCCAAATCAAGGTTCAAGAAAGGTTAGTATTCAAGCTCTCTAAATAATGTTTTAATTATAACATGTATATGCACTTTGTTTAGGTTAGTAAAAACTGTTTTACTAGTAAAAGAAATTTTATATTCTGCCATTAATGTGTTAATGATAATTTTTTCTTAACCTTAGACCTATTCCAACACGTTCCCCCATGGAAACCCTTTG